>CM062297.1:171795355-172995355 GCA_031216915.1 Pictodentalium vernedei
AGCACTGACTGCACTGTAGTGAAATTGCATCTGTGCATTGAGTAGTTCAACTGTTTTACTAAACAAAAGACAATGAACCTGGATAAATTCTATTGCTGGAATTTGTATTTCATTATATTTTTCCAACACATTATCAGCAAAGTGTTTATGGTGATAATATGCTGGAACAAGTGTAATGATAATTGATATTGTTATCAGAAATTTTATGGGCGGACTATGCCAGAACTTGTTAAGTTGTTTGTTGACAAATTTTAATGAAACTAATTTTGATATTACACTGATCCTTTTCTAGCTTTCAGTTGATTTAGGTTTGTATTTTTGTTCAATTTGAGTAGTCATATTTTCAGCGGTTTCTGCTTTCAGAGAATGTAACACAAACTGATTTGATTACTGACATTCGACTGGCAGTGCCTCAGTGCCTGTAATTTTTTATTTTTTAGAAAAGACTTCAGTGTTTTGAGTTCCAATATATTGAAGCATTTTGATGATAACTCAGAATATGAGATATTTTGTTTTTAGAATGATCAATCTGTTGATTCTTTTGAATAAAAGCAATGGTCTTCTATTTAACATAACATTGTATCTATAATGAAAAGACGGGTGGGGTGTGGGGTGTGGGGTGGGGGTAATAAGAGAACAAAATGAATAAGAAAGAAAACATGTTATCTCTATCAAGTTGATTCTAATTTCTTTATTGCAGTATTAAGAATATAACTTTCAAATTCATTAAAAATGGTACCCATACAGTAATATTGTTATTTAAGGTTCACAGCTGCTACTGACACGGTTGTTTTCCAACAACTTTATTATATCAAACGTAAATCGTGAAATGGTTAACCAAGAGGTTTACCAAAAATTTTAAGGCAACCGATCAAAAGGTTAACGAAAATTGGTTGACGCAACCTCCAAATAGGTTCCCCAAAATTTTGAATTGTCAAGCCCTGGGGTGGGGGGTATGAGGGGTTATACTTACTCCCCAGAAAGGGTAGCATCAGTTTAACAAGAATTTCTTCATAACTGATAAGGAATCTCATACTACGTTACAATCCACATGAAAGATTTCAGAATGTGAACAGCAGTAAAAACAATTTTAATCACAGATTCCCTCATATGTACCATCATTAACAAGCTATTATTTGAAAATAGAATGCATTTTCACTTTTGGAATTCACTTTATACTTCCAGTATTAGTGCTGCACAATACTAACGAAAATCTACTTGGTTTCGGTGCCAAGATCATGTACTGAATTACCGACCGTGCTGGAAAAGCAAAACCGACATTTTTACCAGAATAAATTACTTAATAGTGTTTTCAACTTTGTCTCCATTTCACTCTTAGAGAAATTGGGAGAATGAGGCTAATATGATTGAAACTTTATTGTCCATAACGTAGAAACTTATGATGCGGAAATAAAAAATCAAAACTGATACCAAAACCTGACTCTTCTCTTCTGTAAAAAAACGAAAGACAAAAAATTTCTATAACCATACAGCTCTATCCAGTATAATTATTTCCATTAATTCCTTGAATTCTGCGCTCTATGTAACATGTAACCAATTAATCCTGTGCATTTTACAGCCTTAGTCAGTGTATATTTTCATGTGGTGTGTGATATGGTAGCCAATCAACTAATCCTATGCAATACCACAGGTTAGTCAGTGTATGAAAGCTTACCAACCAGCTGTGCTTATGCTCTACAACTTAGGCCCCACAAAGTATATCTTCTGTTTCTCAGGCCATTTTTGTAAGATTGTATGTGGGCAGGTGGTTTTCTATATTATTTTGGTAATTACTCAAAAGTTTATGTTCTTGGTTTGTTTTATGTTTCAAGCCTCATAATCTACAGAATAGCAAGGTGGTGGTGTATTTTGTCACTGGAGTGCAACAGGACTTTGCAATCAGTCCCACACTTGTTTTCATGCATTGATTTCCCAAAGGACTGGAGCTGTAGCAGAATCAGTAAAGCAATGTTTGCCAGTACACAAGAATCTTTTTACTACATTACAATCAACATGAAAGATTTCAGAATGTAAATAGCTGTAAAACAATTTTAATCACAGATTCCCTCATATGCACCATCATTAACAAGCTATTATTTGAAAACAGAATATGTTCACACTTTTGGAAATCATTTTATGCTCCCAGTATAAGCATTTCAATTAGTTCCTTGAATTCTGCACCCTATGTAACATGTAACCAACTAACCCTGTGCATTTTACAGCCTTAGTCAATGTATATTTTCATGTAGTGTGTGATATGGTAGCCTATCAACTAGGGCTGTCGCGACAATCATTTTTTGTAATCGACTAATCGTGACCAGTAATCGACGGTTAGTCGATTAATAGTAGCTTCCCATGATTTTTTAGCAAATCATTCTTCTGTTCGTAAAACTCTGAAAGTTAAAAAATTTATAGTAATTTATATATTTTTTATACTTACCAATGACCCAGACATAGCTGGTGCTAACTCTTAAAATATAGGGCCAAACACAAATTTTGCCCCCCAATCCCCAAAATTTGCATCTAAAACTAAAGAAAACATGTCCTGAAAGGCCCTCCACACTTCGCCCCTACTGCACATGCGCAGTGTCAAGGACGTTCCGAAATTGGCGCCATTTATCATTCTAATAACCAGTGCCTGGTAAGCGCTATGTACTCAGCGGGGAGGCAAGAGTTCCCAACTCCTGGGAGGGCCATCCCCGTCTGGGTCATTGGTAAGTATAAAAAATATATAAATTACTATAAATTTTTTAATATTTTTATACTGTACCAATGACCCAGACATAGCTGAATAGTAAAAAGGCTGGAGGGCCAAGGACATAGAGCAAAACGGAATACGCTCAATAAAATAAAATAGAGTCATCCCCTGTAGGGAAAAGAAGTAATAGGCCTTACATGTATCTTTCTTATTTATGATAAATTAGAAAGATACAACACCTTCCAAAATTGAGCTTCATATATCCATGTACTCTATTAATATCCAATATAATCCTTATACTAATAATTTTTAAAGTAAGCCAATAATAAAGTAAGTCTAGAAAATAGAGACTCTTATACTCCTAAAAGTGTGTGAGAATTGCATAATCATGTCCGTTGACATATGCAATATTCAAAAGCTATACTTTAAAAACTAAGACTTGAATGAATTTTAAAAACCTAAACTTCTCACTAAACAACCATCCCAATAACAGCTCAGAATTACTAACTCCGGAGGAGGTATCCCCTTGTTTTCATAGTAAAACAGGTGACCCAAGGGAACACCCTCCCCCCCCCCCCCCCTTTTTCTTGCCCTGGGTCAAATAGCCCAGAGCGAAGAGGGCAGCCGAACGGAGACACTGCCGAAACAGACAGCCTACCTAGCTATAGTAGCAACTGTTAAGTGAATGACATTCTGAGCAGTAGATAATAGACCTAACAAAAGAGGCCTCAAGAAATTGACTCGATATTTCTAAGATAAAATTCATGAATGTGGATGGCTGAGCGCAATGAGCGGCCTTCAAAAATCTATAATAGCGACACTATTAATGTAAGCCCAAGAAGTAGAAGAACTCTTACTTCATGAGCCGAAATCTTAAGCACAACTGCTAAGTCAATGATATACCATAAGCAGTACCGATAGTTAATAGAATCCATTAACAAAAAAAAATGGAGCGTAACGTCCTTCTATTAGACATCAAAGACAGAAGAAGCTTACGCCCTTGTAATAAACAGATATCTGTTTATAAATACATAAACTGTACCCGGAAAGAGTAAAGGCCTATGCCCATACGAAGACGGAAGGACCTTAAAATAATAGGTTCCGGATAATAGGAGCCTAACTCTTATGCAACAATCCAACTTAAATAGTAACGGAAGTATTGATTCCGAAACTATGAAAGTGAAAATCATCCATCGATAGTGCATGAAACTCACTGACTCTACAGTAAGAGAAACCAACAGAATTACTGTCTAAAAGGTCAGAATTTGAAAACTACTGTTTCCAGAGGCTCAAATGATTACTTAGCTAAATAAGAACCGAAGTTAAAATCCGTATAGGAATTTAATCTAAAGATTCTAAGTCTATTTATCAAAAAGTTACTAACTGACTTAGATAAAGAGACAAAAGACTCAATTGTAAACTATCGTAGAGTGCATAGGTATGAGGTAACATAAACCTATAACCTAAATAATAACAGGCTGCAGTAGATCTTGTGAAACAAGTATACTAAAAAATAGCAATGAGTAGTATGGAGGGATCAACAATATGAACATAATGATCCCTACACCACGACGGAAGAGCCTCCACTTTAGTCGCATAGAATAGCGAAGAAGAGGATCTCCTATAGTAAGAAATCGCGTCTAAAGCTCGTCCAGTACAGTGCTTACAATGCAATACGGACCACACAACGGAATACATGAAGGTTGCGACCTTGCTGGTTGTGATAAAGATGACACGATTTACCCAGTGAAAAAAGATCCTCACATAGAGGAAGATTTCACGTTAAGACCCACAGTAGACAAGAGAGTAAATTACTCATGATCTCTGTGAAGATAGAGATGCTATCAACAGAAATGTATTGTGGTTGTTTATCTTAGCAATACCTGCTAAAACAACAGCGCCGGAGGATACGCGTATCCTATCATTCCGTCCTATAGATCAATAGAGCGTTAACACTATTAGCTCAGAGATCTGGACAAGACAACACAAACGTCTGCAATTGATTAGCAAGCTGTGTCATAAATAAATCATCATTGGGTGCTCCCATAGATAGCAAATCTGATTGAATACTTGTTTGTTGAGAGCAGGCCTGGCATTCTGAAAAATGCAGGAGGGCAAAAAATCGCTCTCCTCAATCAGCTTAGGAGAGCAATTAGCTTTACACAGCATTTTAAGTATCCAGTTGAACGAACTCATTGAAACTGAAACCAACAGACTACATCAGTGATTTTATTAACTTTACTAAGGTAAAGCGAAATCTCTTAGACATCTAGATGCCTCACTCAACAACCGAACACACACTTGACAAGACCTGTGTGTGTACCCAGACCTGTTGTCCAAGAAAGTCATACGCCTACCACTACCACCTTCAACCCCCCATTGGGGGTTGAAGGTGGTAGTGGTAGGCGTATGACTTTCTTGGACAACAGGTCTGCTTGAATCTACAGTCACATCCTGGTGCAAGTGCTTCAAGTGACAGGATAGTAGTAATGGTAGTATATTATAGTGTCAATATTCCTTGAATAATTACCCCTCAAACTGTGATGTCAGTTGTTGAACTTGAAACTGACAGAAAAACAAAATATTGCTGTGACCCATTTTGCTTCAAATGATTGCAACTGTGTTTGGGTATGGTTGCAGCCATTACCTTTTACCACTAAACCACTTTCAAAATGAAATTACGTGATGTTATGTGACTTCGAAGTTAAATTACATTTTTGCTTTACAACAAAAATTTAATGTGAGCATAATACATGTAATCTCAATCATCCCAGACCAAAATATTTAGGAGGGCAATTTTTCGCTCTCCTTAATTCTTTCAGGAGGGCAGTAAGGAGAGCTAAAAAATCGCTCTCCTGAAATTGCCAAGCCTGTGAGAGTCCATTCTGACAGCAACAAGCGACCCGTAAGAGAACGGGAGTCCGATAAAACAATCAGACGACCCGGAATATGATGGACCAAAACTGAACTTGGTGTACTATAACCAACAGATGGATTCTTTCCATTAAATTGAATAACGGAAACGAAAGAGTGCCTCCCTGGTTCCGGAGATACGCCACTACTGTCGAATTAAAGGACAGGAATTTGGGCATGCGTTTCTGAATAATGTTCATGCAATGACATAAAGCAAGCCTAAAAAACATTATTCCGCGGAAGTTAAACTGATAGCTAAAAGACTGCGGAACCCAAAGACCCTGGCACTTCGAATCCGTAGGGATCAGTATATATCCCAATCTGTTTGACTGGCAACCGTCATAACAGCCACACTCGGGTCCGGCAACTGCGGCGGCACTCTCTGAGTCAACCACCGAATGTTTGCCCCAGTCTGAATCTCTTGTAACACTAGATAGACAAGAGAACGTATAAATCGAGCAATTCATGGATTGCCGGAAAGTTGCCGTCGAAGAGAAGCTCCTCCGAGAACGAAGCGACTCTGAGAGAGTTCTTAACCTTACTATCCACGCGTGTGGATGTAGCTAGGGCTGCGTCACGTCTAACCAACTCCAATCAGCCACTGAAGGGCGGAGTTATACGTGAACAAACTACTGCCCTCAAAAGAAATTACATTGAGAATAATATCCCGTAAATCTTTTCTTGAAGACGTAATGATAACGCCTCAGTAAGGCGGATTACGTATAATAAAGCGTCTAAGTCTACTATACATAATGTCGTTCCCAACATTGAAACTGGAAAAGACATAAACGGCGAAAAAGAATATATGCAGTCTTTAATCACACCGTCTAGACGCATATGAACTCTCAGTATGCCCTGCTCTGCCAAAATAAACTATTTGTAAAAATGATAAAATGGCAGAAATGAGCAACGCGGACAAGAAACTAAACTATCATGCTTAGTAGCAGGCTTATATATATATATATATATAGCGTCGAAAAATAAAACACATGTTGTAATGACAATATTGGACTGCGTCGGTAAGTCAGGGACAATGTCCCTGTACCGATCGAAAAATCCGAGTCCAATGACGCTATAAGTCTCTTATCCAAGATCGCAGCAATGAAGTCCGAAATAATAATCACTGGAAGAAATGCCAGAAGATATGAAAGGCATCTTCCGATACTACTAAAGGGAAAACTCGAAATCTTTCGAATCCCTTTCGCCATCCTGTCGGACCCTATAAAGCGTTCGGTCGTCCGTAGCTGATGCAACCGCGGACCGCACCGACCCAGCGCCGTCGGATAATTCCTGATTCGACCGAGAAACTGTCAATTGCTGGGAGGCTGCGAAACAACTGTGCTAACTCGGATAGCACGTCCGTCACTGAGGCCTGAGGAGAAGCGGTCTTACGATGCATTGCCGCTGGAAGCTCCGTGATCGTTACCCCGTGCATACTTCCAATATGCGAGCGAACGGAGTGTATAGGCCTCGTGTCCCTTGGCTACCGGATGGCGCGACCTATTCGCCGTGGAATCACTGAATGCCAAAACTGATCGGATACTCGAGGTCACGTAGCCAATGTGCGGTCGTGTGCCCTGCTGTGAGGATGAGGAAGCATTAAAGACAGTCTCTCGGACTGTCAATATAACGGAGCGTCCCGAGCAACGGACATATGCTCCGAATGTAAAATATCTGAACCACAACATGCGGTCCCCTATGTTGTTGGGCGAGAGAGGAACCTCTCTCGCTCACAGCCCGGACGGACCTGGACAAGCCAGGAACCGGACTAACAGGCTTCCTCCGATCTGTCCTCAATCTGCCGTCACTGGGTGAGTACTAAAGTAATTAAAGTGCTCGCATCACCCAAATCTCCTTCCTAGACCGCAACGGACGAACCCGGCAGCCGAACCATTCGATGAATGTACGCTACACCGGGTGAGCTAGCGAATGTCACTCCGTAAGCGATAGACATATTCCATGAGCACTTATTGCCGCTAACTCTTCATTAACTATGACGACAGAGGCACACTTTTGAAAGACATCTCCATAACTCTTCGAACAAGAAACCAGAAATGCTTGGATAGCAAGCATAAAATAATAATATATATAGCGTCGTTCAATAATTCGAAAGTTTGTGTGACATTATTGGACTATGTCGGAACTGAGGGACGATGTCCCTGAACCGAACCAAAAATTTCTAAGTCCACCGACGCTATCAGTTTCTTATCCGGCATCGCAGCATATGTTGTTCCGAAAGGGAAAGCTTGAAATCCTCCGAATCCCTTTCGGTATCCCGTCGGACCGGATGAAACTTTCGGACGTCCGTACCCGCTTCCGCGGAGCGTCCCGACCCAGCATCGTCGGATAAAATATATGCGACAGATTCAGTTGATGCTGGGATGCTGCGATAAACTGTGCTATTAAGGAAAGCACGTCCGTTCCCGAGGCCTGTGCAGTAGCGGACTTACGATGCATTGCCGCCGGAAGCTCCGTGTACGTTGACTCCCGCACACTTCCTATGCGAACGTCCGGAGTCTGCAGGCCTCGTGTCCCCGGCTACCGACCCAGCGCCGTCGGATAATTCTCGATCCGACACCGTTTCTGTCGGCTGCTGGGATGCTGCGATAAGCTGTGCTATGTGCACAAGAATGTCTGGCGTCGAGACCTGCGGAGGCGCAGTCTATCGCTGCTTCGCCGAGGGCAGCTCCGCATCAGATGGCTCCCACATACTTTTCCTATGCGAACGTCCGGAGTCCATCGGTCTCGAATCCCTGGCTGCCGGATGGTGTGACCTGGTCGCCGAAGAATCCTTGATCGGCGAAGCTGGTAATATATCGGCGGTCACGCAGCCAAGGTGCGGTCGTGTGCGCTGACGAGAAGAGGAAGCCTTAGCAGTCTCAGCGGACTGCCTATACAACGGAGCGTCCCGAGCGACAGACGTATGCTCCGCTAGCGACACATTTTGTACCACAACATCTGGGGCCAGATGTTGTTGAACGAGAGAGGGGCCTCTCTCGCTTGCCGTCCGGATGGACCGGAACGAGCTATGAACCGGACTAAAAGGCTTCCTCCGTTCTCCCTCCGATCCGCCGTCACTGGGTGTGCATTAAGTTAATTTTATAGTGCTCGCATCACCCCAAAATTCCTTCTAGACCGCAACGGACGAACCCGGCTGCCGAACCATTCGGTGAATGGACGCTACACCGGGCGAGCTAGCGGACATCAAAGGCCGTCGAACCTACTAGGGTCCTCTTAGGCAATTGGCGTATTACATGAGCACTTTTCCGCTAGCCCTTCATTAATTGTGACGACGGAGGCACACTGTTGGAAGACATCACAGACACATCACCCTAATCTTGATCGTCTGAAATAGAAATTGATAAAGTAGAGTGACCCTGCGGGGAAAGGACCGGAGTGTCCAAATCCCCAACAACATACCGTGACATACGCTTCCCATATTGTCATCGAAATCATACGATACAGAACAGGAGTTAATGCGAGTACACTGACCACATATAGAATGATAATAAAGTCAGAGGAAGACTTCCTCTTAAAACAATTGATCAATATCCTTTCAATGTGAAAAGAAAACAAGTCCTGGTACTCGCACTAACCCCTGGCAATCAAAATACATAATAATAATATGATCCATTAATATAGAAAAAATAATTGAAATCAAAATATTTTGAAAAAATATTTTTTCAGAACAGCCCAAGTTTCTGAAAAGTAACGTTGAGCCCCAATGGATCCCAAGCCTAAGTGTGGAAAAAAAAATTTTAAAAATATTTTAAACAATTTATTCAACACTTACGAACAATAATAATGTATCTAGTTATGATTAAAATAACATAAAGATATTATTTTTTAGAAATCCCCCCTCACACAGAGGGCTGTTGTAAATGTAAACAATGAGTGTAAAAACACTAAAATAAGACTCCAGGCACCCAGGCCCGAAATCAGTTACCAAAAATACACTATCTGATGCAAAACAGAGACTTCCAGGGAAGAAACTGCAGAACATCAGATGGTAGATGCAGAACACAACGCCTAACCACCCGTAGGTGAAGACGTAAACATGGGGAAAGAACAGAATTCATTCTGTTATTCAGCTAAAACTCCCAAGAAATTTTAGTAATAATAATTACAGAAACTATGCCAAAAGCATGGGAGAATAGCAAGGGGGAACTTAAAGGACAGGGAGAGAGGAAAACACTTGAAAAAACAGTGTAACTAAATAATCAGAATGACAACAAAATGGCTGCTGCCTTGAAAATAGGTAACTTAACATAATTTCATTAAAAATTTTTAAGTTACAGCCCTGATAATATTCTGTCACACATTCTTTTCCTCTCCTCCTTCTCTATCCTCCTTAGAATCACCATTTCACTAATATTTATGTGTCTGGCATCATTTAAACTGAGATTTAAAAGCACAAAGATCAGTCAGATGTTAACTGATGAAGGGCCAAACTTAGAATGATAAATGGCGCCAATTTCGGAACGTCCTTGGCACTGTGCATGCGCAGTAGGGGCGAAGTGTGGAGGGCCTTTCAGGACATGTTTTCTTTAGTTTTAGATGTAAATTTTGGGGATTAGGGGGCAAAATTTGTGTTTGGCCCTATATTTTAAGAGTTAGCACCAGCTATGTCTGGGTCATTGGTACAGTATAAAAATATGACAATGGCACCAGTGTGTTCAGACGAAGTGGGGTTGTGGGAACAACAAATCGGTCCCGACTGAAGCTACATGTAGTCCAATCTTGGACCCACAGTCCGTAATATAATTTTTGGGGTTGGTACGTCCTGTAGGACGTACCAACCCCAAAAATAATATTACTGACTGCGGGTCCAAGTTTGAACTAGATTGAAGCCGATGAATTAAAATGAATTTACCAAAGAACGTTCCTGCATATGTTTCCTTTCTGCAATAAGTTTCTCGAAATTTTGAAAATTGAGATCTATGCATTCCCTCGTCAGTTGTTAAAATTGGATCTTACTCTGAAGTTCCGAACTTTGAGAAGTGATCTGACGTTCTGACTTTCGTCATAATTTTGTCACTTCCACGCTTTGGGTTTTCCAATGGGTGCATTCGTGTGTACAAGACTGGAGAAATTCAGAAGAATCTATTCTTCTCGAGTAACTGTGAGTGTTCTTTCTTACACAGTCAGTGGCAGTCGTACAGTCTTCCGGATATGAATGTTAACTATGGTTAGATATTTAAAGTTATTCACCTTCATTGATCATTCACCTCACAAAACAATGCAATTTAGCCCCGAAGTGTAGTAGACGTGTACCACCTTGAAAATGAACGACGATCGACTAAAAATAAAAAACGTCGACTACTTCAATAGTCGACGGTTAGTCGACTAATCGAATAATCGCGACAGCCCTACTATCAACTAATTCTATGTAATGTCATATGTTAGTCACTGTTTGAAAGCTTACCAACCAACTCTTATACTCTAAACTTAGGCCCCCACGAAGTCGATCTTCTGTTTCTTATGCCATTTTTTTGTAAAATTGCATGTTGGCATGCAGTTTTTTATTTTATTTTTGTAATTATTTCTTGGCCATCAAAAGTTCATGTTCTTGGTTGGTTTTGTTTTAGGCTTCACAATCTAAAGAATAACATGGGAGGTGGTATATTTCGGCCCTTGAGTGCAACAAGGCATTGCAATGTTAAAGCCTTGTTTCACTCAAGGGACAAATTTATTAATTTTATTAACTTGGGTAAAATATCAGCCATAAACCATTGAAATTTTATTTTTTCATGTTTGCATTGGTTATGAAAGCGGCAACCAAAAGGAACATGCGAGAGGGCCTGAGAAGCAGTTTTTTTAACTTTTTTTAGGCCTTATGTAAAATAGGATCATCTCTATTATGTGACTCACTCTTTACATTGTACAGCCTCAGTGAGCGTACTTTTTCATGTAGAGTGTGATATGGCAGTTACCAATTTTTTATAACCAGAAAGTGTGACTAACCCGGTGCAGAGCTTGAAGGAACTGGCAAATAATACCGATTTGAACAACTTGGACTGTCATGCAGTATGGAACATACCTACCCATTTGGATAAATGTGATACACTTGTTTTACATGGGGCACAAATTGTATGAATTTCATAAAAAATGAAAATTTCTTGCATGCTATCTTCTCTTTGTGAGCCCAAAAGAGGCCCTGGCACACATATCTGACACTTTAACCATGTCATACCCCTGTACCCCACATCCAAATTACCACTTTTTCATTCTGATGTAACATACATAGACATTGCATGACATGACAAAACATGCACATTGGGGTGAGTGGGGGGGGGGGGGGGGGGGGGGGGGGGGGTATGAGGGGTAGCATCAGTTTAACAAGAATTTGTTCTTAACTGATAAGGAATCTCATATATTACGTTACAATCCACATGAAAGATTTCAGAATGTGAACAGCAGTAAAAACAATTTTAATCACAGATTCCTTCACCTGTACCATTGTAATGCACTGGAGTCCTTTCGCATATCTATACTTTTTTTAGCTAAGAATATTTTAATACACCATAAATTGATTATGGTTCACAGTTTATTGGGTCTCACAAAATATTTTTATAATTCTAGACATAATTTCTCTTCAAATAATAGACAATAAGAGTTGAAATTTTGTTCTATTTTTTTGCCCATGCCGAGTCTGGCAGGGATGTCAACTACATTTCGGAGCAGAAATCAACTGTCACCCACTTATGTTGGGTTCCAAATTTCATTCAAATTGGCCAAGTGGCTCTGGGAATTAACAAGAGGCTCTAAAGAGCCTATAATTGCTCACCTGGAAGGACTACATATCCCTCAATTATTCTAATCAGAATCAAAGAATGAAGCTGGGTGCCATGCTCCTTCATCTGGGGGAAACAGAATGATGATTGTTTTCAGAGGACTTTCCAGACATTATCTGTCCCAAGTTCGGTTCACATTGGCCAAGTAGTTTCAGACAAGATGAAAATGTGATTTCCTATAGGGTTTCCACGGTTTCTAGGAGCCACAATTGCGGGCATGTTTGCAACCTGATCAACATTAAATGAGGATTGTTGGTAGGTGTCCCAGTCATCAATCATGTGCTGTTTCAAAACATTTGGCCTTGCAGTTTCAGAGAAGATTTATAAAAATCGACCAATCAGAATGCAAGAATGCCTCTGGTGGCCATGTTTTTTATCTGATGGAAACAAAATGAGGATCGTTTGTAGTGGATCTCCTATAGACCATCCCCGACAAGTTTGGTTCACATCTGCTCAGGAGTTTCAGAGAAGATGAAAATGTGAAAAGTTTATGGTGAGCAAAAATTTGGGTGGGTCCAGGGACCAGTCTAGGGGGAATTTTAGGGAGACTTCAAGTCTCCCTCTAGAAAAAATAGGGAGACTGCAGTCATGTAGGGAGACTTCATAGGCAAGTGGGGAAAATTAAGAATATTCATGTACCACCCCTGCCGCCCCTTCATATTTTCAATTTATGGTCCTCCATTAACGTACAAATAATCCAGGTCCAGTTGTCTACGATGCATCTGTGCCAGGTTAAAAAATCACAATGTAATTATTGACTGAAAATCTCCCACTGCTACCTTCTCCTTCATGACCCCTCACCTCTTCTTCGTGCCAATCCCCCATCACCCTCCTGTGGTTGCCTTTCAACAAAGTCTACTAAGCTAATAATTTCCTAAGTCTGAAAGTGTGAACAGGACCAGATGTAAGAAGGTTGCTTGGGAGGTACCTTGTTAGTTAATAAACAAAATACATTCTGGAGTCGAGTATTTTGTAAAAGAAATGTCATTCCGCATCATTTTTATGGCATTCCGGTGTCATTCCGCGTCATTTCATGTCATTCCGATGTTTAGGAGGACCCTTTTTCCAGATCGTCCACATGCACACTTGTGTCCTGTACAAAGCTTTTCTTGACATCACTAAAGCTTTTTTTCATGTGTTTCAATTCCATTCGTGTTTTTCTGGGAATAGACAGCCCAACAGTTAACAGTCGTCAGCAAATCGAAATGAAAATACTGTGTTATAAAATACGTCCGTTGTGTACACATTTTCGGCATCCTAAGCGACGTAACCTACTTTCAAACTGGGTTGTTTTGTTGAGTCGCGTAAGTCACCTATTTTCGTTTCGACACTTGAAGCTCCGACTGGAACGCAACAAAATAGAAATAAAAAAATCCGCCAAAAGCGACAATGGACAATTGTTTGTCGTGTGATTTCAAATAAATGGACGTTTATTTGACGAATTAAAATGCCCATTTATCACACTCGAGCACATTCGATTTTTGAAAATACTCGTTTTCATGTAAACATCGCACCACTCAGTTCAGCCTTTTCTCATTTTGGCCAATTTTTAGAGGGCGACTTGTAATCGCCCCGACTATTTTTCTAGGTGACTTTGGGCTTAGAAGGGCGATTTAATCACCCTAGTCGCCCTCACGGCTGGTCCCTGGGTGGGTCCAAAGATCACATTACTACCACGATGGCAAATATTGCACTTCAAAACTTTCAATGGAGAAAACTTCACTCTTTTTCCACAACACTTGGCTACCAGCAATGGGAGTAATAGTTTAACAAGAATTTGTTCATAAACGATTTGCTACATTTTATCAACTGGTTTTTTTTCAACTGCTGAGCAAACTAATGCATACAGTGTAAGCCACTTTTAGCACTTTTCAAAAGAGCCACAGAAGTTTCCTTCCAGTACTCACCCAGTTAAAAGTTTGGAAGAATTTTGCTTCACCTATCCATGATTCAACAAAATTGGATTACACCTACAGCTAGCCAGTTTTTCAGATCGAATTTTGCGGGAAACCGAACTACAAGACCTAGTAAAAACCGGATGAAAGGATTTACAATGTTTGTGCATAAACTGATCAAACTATCAGACTGGGAAGGAACTAGACAAGTGACCCCTATGAACTCTTGCCACTTAGTCTATTCGGCAAAGGGGCAAATATCCTGTATTCTCATCGCCACATGTACTTTGTCAGTGACTTGTCCACTGGACAAGTCAACAATTGAGAAAATGCGACAATGAGAACACAACATAGATTAGGCTACACAAAAGTAGATTTTGTTTCTCAGGCCATTATATGTAAAATTGCATGTGGCCAAGCATTTTTTTAATTTTATTTTTTATTTCTCTAACTAGAACTATCACTGAAGGTGATTAATACCCCCGCTTTGGGTTTTTAGAGGAATGCACTTCTGATCATGTAGGCGAAGCCCATAAGGAAATGTATACATAAAGATCATTTTTTGTTGTTGAAATTTGTATTTGCATGTGGCCTTCCACAGAACAGCACTGAATACTTAAAGAGCCCACACATATATGGTTTACATTTGGAAAAACACATTTACAATGTGCAACATGTATTCAAAATCGGTTCATTAATGTAGGAGGAGTTGCACACACAAGAATCCCATTTGAAAACCCATAATAAATCCAAGTTAAAGGGAGATAACCTGGTTAAAATTGTCGCAGATCAAAAATTTGGGAATATGCGATGTTCACTTAGTTGTGATAATGTTTGAAAGGTTTCGTCAAAATTGATTGATAAATGTAGGAGGAGTTGCACGCACAAGAATTTCATGTAGAAACCCATAATAAATCTAAGTTAAAGGGAGATAACCTAGTTAAAATTGCCACAGCTCAAAAATTATGGAATATGCGCATGTTCACTTAGTAGTGATGATGTCTGTAAACTTTCGTCCAAATTGATTGATAAATGTAGGAGGAGTTGCGCACACAAGAATTTCATGCAGAAACCCATATTAAATCAAAGTTCAAGAGAGATAACCTGGTTAAAATTGTCGCAGATCAAAAAGTTTGGAACATGCACATGTTCACTTTGTAGAGATGATGTTTGAAAGGTTTCATCAAAATCGGTTCATTAATGTAGGAGGAGTTGCGCACACAAGAATTTGTTCGAATGGAAAGACATAATAAATCTAAGTCAAAGGGAGATAACCTGGTTAAAATTGTCGCAGATCAAAAATCTTGGAATATGCGCATGTTCACTTAGTAGTGATGATGTCTGAAAAGTTTTGTCCAAATTGATTGATAAATGTAGGAGTTGCACGCACAAGAATTTCATGTAGAAACCCATAATAAATCTAAGTTAAAGGGAGATAACCTAGTTAAAATTGCCACAGCTCAAAAATTTTGGAATATGCACATGTTCACTTAGTAGTGATGATGTCTGTAAACTTTCATCCAAATTGATTGATAAATGTAGGAGGAGTTGCGCACACAAGAATTTCATGCAGAAACCCATATTAAATCAAAGTTCAAGAGAGATAACCTGGTTAAAATTGTCGCAGATCAAAAAGTTTGGAATATGCACATGTTCACTTAGTAGAGATGATGTTTGAAAGGTTTCATCAAAATCGGTTCATTAATGTAGGAGGAGTTGCGCACACAAGAATTTGTTCGAACGGAAAGGCATAATAAATCTAAGTCAAAGGGAGATAACCTGGTTAAAATTGTCGCAGATCAAAAATCTTGGAATATGCGCATGTTCACTTAGTAGTGATGATGTCTGAAAAGTTTTGTCCAAATTGATTGATAAATGTAGGAGGAGTTGCGCACACAAGAATTTCATGTAGAAACCCATATTAAATCAAAGTTCAAGAGAGATAACCTGGTTAAAATTGTCGCAGATTAAAAAGTTTGGAATATGCACATGTTCACTTAGTAGAGATGATGTTTGAAAGGTTTCATCAAAATCGGTTCATTAATGTAGGAGGAGTGGCGCACACAAGAATTTGTTCGGATGGAAAGACACAATAAATCTAAGTCAAAGGGAGAAAACCTGGTTAAAATTGTCGCAGATCAAAAATCTTGGAATATGCGCATGTTCACTTAGTAGTGATGATGTCTGAAAAGTTTTGTCCAAATTGATTGATAAATGTAGGAGGAGTTGCGCACACAAGAATTTCATGTCTGGAAAGACGTACGGACGGACGTACGGACGGACGGACGTACGTACAGGGCGATTCCTATATAGCCCCCACTTCTTCGAAGCGGGGGTATAATTATTTCTTTGCCATCACATGTTCACGTTCTTGGTTCATGTTTTAGGACTCATAATCTATGAAATAGCATATGAGGTGGTGTATTTCATCCCTTGAGAGCAAGAAGGCTTTGCAATGCTAAAGCATTGTAAAGCCTTCTTGGACTCAAAGGACAAATTTATCAACTTTTTTTTAACTTGAGTAAAATATCAGACATAAATCCTTTAATTTTTAGTTTTTTTTAAGTTACATTGGTTATAAAAAGAGAGCATGCAGCAGCCAAAAGGACCATGCGGGAGGGTCTGAGAAACAGATTAATTTTTTTAGGCCCAAAGTAAACTTTATTCATGTGTTACCCTAATTTTTTTACCTGACTCAATACGCTTAGCAATTATCACTAGAATCCCTAAAAAGGATCAAAGGGAAGTTAGGCTAAACCCAATGGAGATATTCAGACAGGACTTTTTATGATGAGTGGTGTCATGCAAACTACTGCAGATTTTTTCAAAGTTAAGAAGCTCAAAATGTTATAAATTATGATGATGATTTGACGGTAACATGGTCTGAGGTTTGCGGCTCGGAGCTTATGTTCAACAGACGTGAAGTGCCGAGGTTGAACATACGCTCTTCACCACAAACCTCAGACCATGTTAACGTCATCACAGTAATGCATATGTTCCAATAAGACACTACCATAGCCAGTAACCTACATGGTGAAACACGAGAGGCTTATTTACTAACGTTAAAAAGTTGCCTTGTTCAAGGCAACTTTTAACGATCACAGGTTTAGTATATGAAACTCTTGTGTGTCCCACACAATGGCACTGGATAAATAATCAATAAACCAGATAAACTCCTTCCATCTCGTTCAAATCGTAAATCGGTTTGTAATTTAAATAATTTCTTTATCCAGAACACTGTTTGCTGCACATGTGAAAAATAAAAAAAAATGAAGCGGCTTGCTAGTCACTCTGTTGAAGCAATTACGAAACAGGCGACGTCATTTCAAATATTTCGCGTTGTGATGTCAGGCAGGTAACATTTGCTACTGGAGCCATAAACATAAAAGAATCTACGCCAGCTCTCATCCAATTAGAGAGCGAGGATTTTACTCTTATGGGAACATTATTCACTATATGTTCTTAATGCAGAAAAACTGAACTGGAACCTAATTTTTCTTCCTGAAACCGAACGAAAACCGAATCTGAAAAATTAAAAGCTCCCAGCTCGAATCACACCTCTCAAACTATCATTCATATCATATAAAATTCTCTTGGAATCAGGGAAGTCGTTTTGGAGAATAAAACTCAAAAAACAACCCTTACAACACACAACCTTGTACAAAAATCAATGACTGTTGGTCACTTGACATTTAATAAGGCGAGCTTATAAAACACATTGGGAAGTACAAGAATGCTCCTAGATTATTCCCTGGTACCCGATTGTTCCCATGCCTTGATTTCCTAAAAGCCCACATAATAACAGAATAAGTAAAGAACAGTTTGTTTGCACAAAGGAATCTCATTCAGTGTTACAATCCACATGAAAGATTTCAGAATGTGAACAGCAGTAAAACAATTTTAATCACAGATTCCTCTACAGAAAGAATTCATAAGTTATGGGAATCGTTGTTACTGGAATCTTTTGAATTGAATATCCATTTTTATCAGCTAAGAATAAATTGAATACAGGATGCAAACCAATTGTTTTTTGTAAAAAGATTTCACTGGTTTGCCAAGAATTTTGATTTTCAATTGTGGAATAATGTTATTTTAAATCTGAAGAAGATGATTTTAAAATACATTGCGAAATAAAAATAATATGTAATAAATAAGCAAGTTAAAATTCGGGTTCCATATGAACCCACCGACTTCTTTCGAACAAAACTGAATTTGACCCCTCTAAGGATATGAAAAGATTGTAATTGGTAATTGCCATCAAACACTTGCTACCTCCAAATTTACTTACATTGAATCTTCCAAGGTTTGGTTTTTGTTTACCAGCTAAAATCTTGAGAGCTGTTGATTTACCAATTCCATTTGTTCCCACCAAACCTAACACTTCACCTGGTCTTGGAGTAGGAAGCCTTCAAAAAAAGGAATAATAAAATATTAGATTTCAAAAGTCACCCATATTACTAACAGCAAAATTTAGGAATTACACAAATCTTTTTGGATAATTATTCATTTTCAATATATGAAGGTTTCAACACAGTTCATTCATCAGTTAGAAAATTATATGCCGGATTAGAGATGAAAAATTTCCTTACATTTACTTAGGCCCCACAAAGTAGATCTTGTTTCTCATGCCATTTTTTGTAAAATTGCATGTGGGCTGGTCTTTTTTTTTATTTTACTTTTTGCATGGGTGGTGGTGTATTTCGTCCCTTGAGTGCAAGGCGGCTTTGCAATGCTAAAGCATTGCAAAGCTTTGTTACACTCAAGGAACAAATTTAACCATTTTATTAACTTGGGCAAAATATCAGACAAAACCATTTAATTTTATTTTTTTAAGTTTGCATTGGTTATAAAAAGAGATCATGTGGCAACCAAAATGACCATGTGAGAGGGCCTGAGAAGCAGATTTTTAAAACTTTTTTAGGCCTTATGACCATTCATTGAAAGGAGCTAATCTAGCTTCCACAGGTCTGGAAGATTGAACTCATATGCACACCATGATGAGTTGACATCATTTACGAGTGTCAAATTGCAGTCTCCAGTATTTATTTATTTATCAGGGTTTAATGACACTTTAACAGATAAGATCATAGGGTGTCAGTGACAGTTTTACAGGTGGAGGAAGCCGGAGTACCCGGAGAGAACCCCCAAGCAACGATGAGCAGCTGCTGGCTCCCCAACATCGTAACTCCACACTGCAGCACAGGCAGGGTTAGATTGGTTCGAGACATGCACACCATTGATGTGTAGTACGCCTTAGTACACTGCATCATTGTGTCCCCCAGTCTCCAGTAGATATTGGGCAGGAGTGAAATACTGCATTCCGTCATCCAGCTCGACAAGCAAAAAAGAACATTATCCAGGAGACATTGTGTAGGGAGTGAAAAATTACATTATGGCATTGGATGTTTTGGCTTGATTGGAGGAGGGGGAAGGGGTGGCTTCGCTGTGGCATTTGTTAGGAAAGCCCAAAATATGTTTTGACAGACCAATAAATTTTTTTGACAGATTTCAATTTGCCCAACCAAGTTTCTATGGTTTTGGTACTCAAAACGGGTTAGCTGTCAAAAAATTTGTCCTGAAAAATACATTCTTGCCAAAATTATCATTAATTTTCCTTCCTTTTTTCAGTGTCACAAACAAAAAGTCTCAAAAACCTTTCCAAAATATCAATAATTTTCTTTCCATTTTTCAAAGTGTCACAAACAAAGAGTCTCAAAATTTTCATAATGAACAGTGGTTTCGTGGGGGGAAACCTTAGCTGTCCAAGATGACCAGATTTGGAGGAATTGCTTATTTTTTCATTTTCCTGTCATTAGAATGGTTCAAGCACATGGAACATCACACTACTCAGTTTTCACTTCACAAAATGAAAGTTGGGAGTATTTTTTAACCTGTGAAACCTCATATTCGGGAAATTATTCTCAACACAAACAATCAGGAGTCCAATCTAATCATCGGTTCACAGGATATACACTCTTCAATTCACAAACAGATTTCATGATTAGAATACAGTAAAACTTGTCTTGAGAGACCACTGTCTTGAGAGACCACCTGTCTTGAGAGACATCTGCCAGGCACCAATTGGTTTTACTCTATAATGGACCTGCTATGGGAGACCACCTGTCTTGAGAAACCACCTGTCTTGAGAGACCACTGTGACCTGGTACCAACTTGTATTTTCATGCCATAATGGACCTGTCTTGAGAGACCGCCCCTTTGAAGACTGAAAACATGACAAAAACATTTTACCTGTTCTGGAATTGGAAAATCCATTGTGGTTATACTAACATAATTAAAAGTATTAAAAGCTCTTAATTGGGTTTCAATTGCTAACTCATTAAAGATTGAGATGTTTTTATAAGACCCCTGTGAAAAGATTAGGATTATTGCTGAATAAACAATTTCATACATACCTGAAATGTGACAAATAGGAATAAAAATAAATTTGTGTTGAAAATCTTTTTGTAACAAATTGAAATGGACTGTTATAAAAATTATAAAAATAAACTAGTGTTGAAAATCTTCAATGAAGATTTTCAACACTAATTTATTTTTATAATTTTTATAAGTCCATTTCAATTTGTTACAAAAACTTCATAAAAAAGAACAACTACAAAGTAATTACAAAAATCTATTCTTCTCCATTTCTGAATTTTGTGGTTGGTTATTCACTGACTTGAGAAAACCTGAAATCTGTTATGAGAGACCACCTGTCTTGAGAGATCACTTTTGTGTGGCCCAAAGGGCAGTCTCTCCAGACAGGTTTTACTGTAATTCGGCTCCACTGAAAGAGGTTAAGGCTCATGTTTCTGCTTCACTGCACAAAAAATAATCTTAAGTGTTTAACCCTTAAGGGCCTAATTCCGTCTTTAATCATATTTTCCTACAACAAAATAGGTGCCCCAGCAGGCAGTTTTTGGGTAAGCTTGCAAGTTATATTCAAAGTGCCATTTCTGTTGTTTCTTAGAAAGTCTTGGTTGCCTCATAGGCAGCCAAGACTTTCCAAGAAACAACTGCAAAGTCATAGGATGTGGATTGTCAAAGTAAAGCAATGAAAGTGTCAATGCCACTGTCGCTCAACTTGACAAACTTGAACATGGTAAGGTACAAGTGAAATGGCAAAGTTGAAGATCAGTGGTTTCAATGTAATTTGGTGAAACTTCAACACAGCAGCACTGTGTGTGCATAATGTAGGAGTGATCCATGCATTTTTAAATGTAAACTGTAAGGCTGGCTAAAGGAAGAATGTTGAGACATAAATGCAATAAGTTTAAAGGTCATTACAAAGGGCAACTTTTTTCACAGAAATGAATGCTAATCGATAGCTCTTATCTAGAGGTCTCGCCTAATGAGCACACCAAGTTCTAAAACAATCCTAAGATAAATGTGCCCTGTAGGCCATGTCAAAGAAGAATGTTGATGCACAAATGCAACAAAATCAAAGATTGTTGCTAACAGCAACAGTTTTTGAAGGTAGGATAAGTAGTGAGTTTCATTTTCAAGTTATTGTGAGGAAAAGAAATTTTATTTTTAAAATCAAAGATGGCTGCCATCTGATTATCGAAAGGAATCTTCCTCTAATCACAACTAATCCACCATAGAAAATTAGGATCCAAGGAGCATTTCATTTTCAAGTTATTGTTCTGGCAAACAAAAGTTGCGACAGACAGACATACATGGTCATACCATAATACGGCCCACTCTAGATTACAAATGTTACGAACAGTACTATGTTTACAAAAGTGGACAGGCTCGAGCAGATCACAACAATCACATTCAGAAGAAAAATCTCGTTTTCCTCTCTGCAACAGTGTAAAAGTCTTTTGGAAATAGGAATTTAATTTGTTTATTATTTTGCAATAACCTGTAATTCATTCACATATTTTACAACTTATGTAACATGCACGTAAACTGAACGGCTATTTGCGAATTATTTATGTCCCCATGCAGGGACCGACCAGGACTATTTAAAATACGCTCTAGCCTCAGAGCCTATTTTTTGAAATCATGCGCCAGATTTCAATTTACGGAGTCACACTGCTGTTTGTAACACACAATGCAAGTATGTAATAGCTCTCATCATTTTCATTTAGTACACTATAGCAAACATTAATCTTCACTGTGGTTTCTGATCAAGTCTTGGCTGCCTATTTAGGCAGCCAAGACTTGATCAGAAACCACAGTGAAGATTAATGCTTGGTAATTAAGACTTGAAGTATTAACTTAAGCACTCTACAACAATGATAAATGATAATCATATATATAATACATGTAAGAGTGTCTCTCTCGATTATCCATCGAAAGAATATCAAAATATGATCCGAGAAGTTACGCGCCAACTGAGAAGCCTATTTCTGAGATTTAAGAGCCAGGTCCTGATGTTTCAGAACCAAATACGCACTGGCGCATGCCCAGGTCGGTCCCTGCCATGTAACTAATATCATATAGAAATAATGCCGTTGGTTACATTTTAGTTCTTTGAATTTATAAAGACACTTTTCA
Source organism: Pictodentalium vernedei (assembly GCA_031216915.1). Taxonomy (NCBI): domain Eukaryota; kingdom Metazoa; phylum Mollusca; class Scaphopoda; order Dentaliida; family Dentaliidae; genus Pictodentalium; species Pictodentalium vernedei. The sequence continues at coordinate 171,818,158 of CM062297.1, forward strand.
TGTAAATTTAAAGAAATAAAAAAATTGTACTTGGGTAACAAAAAACTGAAATCAGATGAAAACACCTTGGGAAATTCCCTTCCCTCCCCTCCCCCCCACCCCCCCCCCTCCTCCACAACACCCTGCAAAATAGAAAACAGCAAAACAATGGGTTGTGGTCTTGTGCGAAGCCATTTTTGTTTGGGTTTTTATCACTTCAGAATATTTCATGAAATTCCAACCAACTGGTGGGTCGAGAAAGAGATCACTTTTGAAATTACTGTATTGTAAACCATTGATTGAAAGAGACATGCCTTTCGTTTGAGCCTCATATTCGGGAAAATCCTCTCAACACAAAAAAAATCTGACAACAAAATTAATCATCGACTCATGTTCTCAAGAGGCATAATAGACAGGGAGCAAGTTTAGTTAATATGGAAACATTGAAAAATCCAAGCTCTCAGGCCACTGTCTAAATCTGTTTGGAATTTGACACTGCAATGGGCTGCTTGTTTACCCCGTTTGCTGGGAATTTTCACACCGCCGACTGTTTATGTGATGTAATGTGAATTTACTAACAAAGAGGTATTCTTTCCTTTCAATTTGTTTATTATTTTGCCATAACCTGTAATTCATTCACATATTTTAAAACTGATGTAACATGCACGTAATCTAAATGGCTATTTGCAAATTATTTATGTCCGCATGCAACTAATATCATATAGAAATAATTGTTTTGGTAACATTTATTTTAATTCTATGAATTTATAAAGACCATTTCATGTAAATTTAAAGAAATAAAAGAACTGCAGTTGAGTAACAAAAAACTGAAATCAGATGAAAATTCCCTGGAAATACTAGCCCCCCCCCCCCCCCCCCCCCCCCCACCCAGCCCTCGAAATTTGGAATATTTTACCACGGCAATCACTTGCTGTGGTAAATTCCATTTCCCACGGCATTGTTATGGCAACCAGAGGTGAACATCAATTCAGTACATTATGTGGAGACGATGGGTTATAAGCCTCAGGCTTCATGTCAAATCTACGACCGTGTTTGTATAGCTTATAGTTTGTTCACTTGGCTTCTTGGAAATAAATATAGTTTGAACTATAGAATATCACAAAGTACTGTACTAGGAGTGCAAGTAGCCTTTCATAACCCAAGCACTGAATATCAGGACAGGCAGGTAACTGCCAGTCCTGATATTCAATACTTGAGTTATATAATTAAGAGTGTGGCACGTTGCTGGTAACTAATAGTAATACACATCATTGAAATATTTACTACCAGCATACAAAATTATAAATTGAGAATCTAGGAAAAATATTACCACAGCATTTATATGCTGTGGTAAAACCAAATTACCACAGCATTCACCACGGCAGTGCTGATTGCTGTGGCTAATTTCGAGGGCTGCCCCCCCCCCCCCACCCCACCCCACCCATGCAAAATAGAAAACAGCAAAACAATGAGTTGTGGTCTTCTGAGAAGCTACTTTTGTTTAAATTTGTTGGTTTTTTTCTCACTTCAGAATATTTCATGAAATTCCAACCCACTGGTGTGCCGAGAAAGAGATCACTTTTGAAATTACTGTATTGTAAAACATTCATTGAAAGAGACATGCCTTTGGTTTGAGCCTCATATTCGGGAAAATTCTCTCAACACAAAAAAATCTGACAACAAAGTTAATCATTGGCTCATGTACTCAAGAGGCATAATGGACAGGGAGCAAGTTTAGTTTATATGGAAACATTGAGAAATACAAGCTCTCAGGTCACCAGTCAAAATCTGTTCGGAATTTGACACCATTATGGGCTGGCTGCGTATTTACCCAGTTTTGTGGAAATCTTCACACGGTTGACTGTTTATGTATTGTGATGTGCCTTTACTAACAAAAATATAGAGGTATTCTTTCCTGCCCCAGTTATAGAAATATTCCAATCAATATGTATTTAATTCCCCATGAAAACATCAGATATTATCAAAATTTGGGTGGCATAATCTAACACAAGGGCTGTGGCGTGTCTTCATTTCTGATTTCAATGTTATCTATTTATTTATTATATGCCTGTTCTATAAAATCCCCATCTTCAGCAACACTAAACCGCATGGAAAATGAAAATTGCAGACGTATTTTTGTAAAGAACCAAAATTTCACTGGAATTTGCTACAAATTGGGTGCAGCAAGTACAATTTGAATTGCTAACGATAGCTAAAAATCATCCACGGCGTTCCAATGAGTTCTATGTGCCAGTAGGCACATAGAACACATTGGAACTCAGGGGATAAAAGACTAACACAGGTTTCCCTCGCAAATTTGGTTGGTGATAAAATATGTACTTTTTGATGATAGTTGTCAAATGAATTGTCTTATTAATTGCTTCTAGAGACGTGAAGGTGTGTAATAAACACAGAACGACACATGTGTGTGAACTTGTTAATCGATATGGCACATGTGCCATCACGGAAGGATAAAACTCGAGCCCTGCGACCTCTCGTTCTATCCTTCCACACTGGCACTTGTGCCAGATCGATTAAGCCATTAGTTATTTATTAAGGTTTAACTACACTTTAACAGCCAACGTCATATCGTGTCGGTGACAGTTTTATGGGTGGAGGAAGCCAGAGTGTCCGGAGAGAACCACAGCGCATTGACGAGCAGCTGCCAGCTCCCCAACATCGTAACTCCACACTGCAGCACAGGCAGGGTTAGACTGGCTGAAGACATGTGCACCATCGACGTGCAGTACGCCTTAGTACACAGCATCATCGTTCCCCCATGTGGACAATCGGGGTTAAGTGCCTTGCCACCAAAGGACACAGCATGGCAGTCCTAATCGACTGCTCAGACGGTCACCCATCCAAGGACTAACCGGGCTTCACATTGCTTAACTTTGGTAATCTGACGAGATTTGGTTACCGCAATGGCACTGCGCCCCCAATTAACCTATTCACAAACATGTGTTGTTCTGTGTATCTATTATAATTATTTGCATATTTATAGATCTTGTCATTAACTGGTAAACTGTTAAATTATTCTTGGTTATCAAAATTTCTTGAGATATCTTTGCATTATCAAAATTTGCCAATAGGCACTCTCCCAAAAATTCTAACAATGCAAATCTTTACAAACTATTTATTTATCAATTGGTGTTCAAGGTCACTTATTTCTGCACAATCGATTAATGTGACAGCAACATGGATATACAGTCAAGTCCAGCCATCGTTTTTACCAAAGTTGCCCATATTAGAGAACTTCCAACTTTGGCTTTGGTTACTGGGCGCTATTTTAAAAGGAAAACAATGCTTGTCTCCCACAGTAAACAAGCACTGCTTCAAGTACTCTGGTTATGATGGCCCAGTTAATAATGAACAGAGAGAGTGTTACATATGAGCAGTAGTTTCTAGTTAAGTGTTGTCTGCCTGAATAGGTGGATGACACTTGACAAGAAACACATTCTGGCTAGGGTTTAATTCGATTCCGGGTATACCCGGTTCCGGTTCCATTAACGACTATACTCACTACCCGGTTATTGCGTTGTTGAGAACCGGTCTTTTATTACACGTTTATGATTAAGGCCCGAGATCGAATCGCCTCGAAATATTAACTATATATTCCCGTGGCGAGAGTCGCGACTTCAAACATACCGTCGCTGACTCGCTGTAGCTTAACGCGATTTGAATTGATAGCACGTGCGCGAAACACGTACTCTTATTTATGAGTTATGACGTCAATTCGAATCGATTAACGCGTCACTATTACTCACTAACAGTGATTCAGTGCGTCATTCACGACTCGTAAACTTTGTGGCATTTGGTATTTTGGTTTCGTCAGCCGTAACCCTGTGTCGCAGTAGCGTCCTGCAAAAGTTTTTATTTTATTCAATTTTGAGGATGAGTCGGGAAAACGCATCGCAGGTATGGAGATACTTTATACGGCGCGCCGATTTGAGCAACAAAGCCCAATGCCAGCGGTGTGACAAGTTATTGACAATCAGCGGTGGTTCGACTAGTAGTTTAGCTAAACACTTGAAACTGGTTCATGGAATTGATTTGTCAAATTCGAAGCGCCCATGTGAGAGTTCCAGCACAGCAACATCAGCCGATTCTAAATCTAAACTGACAAGATTGGCTACACAAAAGACTGTTGATGCATTTGTAATTAGAGAGAAAGATTCCCTTGATAAAATTTTGGCTATTTTAATAGCGGTTGACGGTTTCTCAATCCACGTAGTTGTCAAGTCAGATTACATTCGGAAAAGTCTCAGCTGAGATGGATATAATTTGCCACATAATCCTTCTGATGTAATGAAATTGCTGTACAATCATGCAGATAATCTAAAAAAGAGTCTAGCGTCAAATTTAAAGCTCGACTAGAAGCAGGTGAGAGATTCTCCCTTACACTCGATGAATGGACGAGCATCAGAAACCGGCGATACCTCAACATCGACGTTCACGGACAGCACAGGTTATTTTGGAACACAGGCCTTCGACATATTACTGGAAAGTTCACTTCTGAAGCAACCGTTGATGCAGTTCGCGAACAACTGTCAGAATTCGGTTTGAATATTGACGAACATATTGCAGTATGCACCAACGATGGTGCATCCGTGATGGTCAAGTTTGGTAGGCTCATGCCGACTTTATCTTGTTTGTGCTACAGCCATGGCATAAACTTGGCGGTAGTTGACGTACTGTATGCTAAGTCAAAAGATCAGAGCGAAGGCTGTGAAGAAGAGACAGATCAAGAAGAAGAATCAGAGGATAGCGAAAGTGATTCAGAATCCGAATTAGAAGAAGAGTTCAGTGATGAGCATGATATACAATTAGAAGCTGAGGAAGAGTCGGTGCTCATGAAAGAAGACTATGCCGGTTTGGTAAAAAAAGTTAAACAGGATTGCAAAAAATTTAGACGTGCCCGTGCTGACGAGATATTGCAAAACTTTGTACGTTCTGAATTCGGTCGAGAATTGAAACCAAAACTTGATATCAAGACACGCTGGAACAGCATTGAGGAAATGTTGTCGCGTTATCTGCAAATTCGACCCTCCATGCTGAAGGCTTATGTTGACTTGCGCGATGAATCTAAACTTAGTGAAGATGAGTTAGAACTTGTCGAAGATCTGGCCAAAACACTAAAACCCATCACAGTCGCAAATGAAGCACTCTGTCGACGGGACACCACTTTCATTTCGGCCGATGCCATACTGAAGTTTTTATTTGACCAACTAGGACAGAATAACAGCAATATCAGTAGAATAATGTCTGAGCGTCTACAAGAGCGACTCAATAAGCAACGAGATAAAACGCTAGTTACGCTTCTGCAATACCTGCATGATCATTCAGCATTCAACGGTAAAACTGGTGATTTCTTCGAGCCCTGTCCAAAAACAACACGCGTTCAACTGGCCAAAGCAGAATTATCGCAGCTCCGAGGAATGGATTCGCAAATCGAAACGGAAGACAACGGTTGTCAGATACTAAACCCAGATGATGCCGATGTTAGTGACCCGGTCGCGAATGAGAAAAAGCCGAAAGCACCCAAAGCAGCTACGATGAAAGATATCCTTCAAGAGTATATTGATAAGTCAGCCAGTTACCAAAGGAGACCAGAGGGTTCAATGCCAAACATAAATGCTGAATTTAAATTGTATGAAGCCAACAATGAACGCACCCCAAACCTAGATTTCCTATTCAATGCATTAATGACCGGAAAACCAACATCAGTTGAATCCGAGAGAAGTTTCTCTGCAGCCGGACAATTTGCTACGAAAGTTAAAAAATTTATAGTAATTTATATATTTTTTATACTTACCAATGACCCAGACATAGCTGGTGCTAACTCTTAAAGTATAGGGCCAAACACAAATTTTGCCCCCCAATCCCCAAAATTTGCATCTAAAACTAAAGAAAACATGTCCTGAAAGGCCCTCCACACTTCGCCCCTACTGCGCATGCGCAGTGTCAAGGACGTTCCGAAATTGGCGCCATTTATCATTCTAATAACCAGTGCCTGGTAAGCGCTATGTACTCAGCGGGGAGGCAAGAGTTCCCAACTCCTGGGAGGGCCATCCCCGTCTGGGTCATTGGTAAGTATAAAAAATATATAAATTACTATAAATTTTTTAACATTTTTATACTGTACCAATGACCCAGACATAGCTGAATAGTAAAAAGGCTGGAGGGCCAAGGACATAGAGCAAAATGGAATACGCTCAATAAAATAAAATAGAGTCATCCCCTGTAGGGAAAAGAAGTAATAGGCCTTACATGTATCTTTCTTATTTATGATAAATTAGAAAGATACAACACCTTCCAAAATTGAGCTTCATACATCCATGTACTCTATTAATATCCAATATAATCCTTATACTAATAATTTTTAAAGTAAGCCAATAATAAAGTAAGTCTAGAGAATAGAGACTCTTATACTCCTAAAAGTGTCTGAGAATTGCATAATCATGTCCGTTGACATATGCAATATTCAAAAGCTATACTTTAAAAACTAAGACTTGAATGAATTTTATAAACTTAAACTTCTCACTAAACAACCATCCCCATAACAGCTCAGAATTACTAACTCCGGAGGAGGTATCCCCTTGTTTTCATAGTAAAACAGGTGACCCAAGGGAACACCCTCCCCCCCCCCCCCCTTTTTTTTGCCCTGGGTCAAATAGCCCAGAGCGAAGAGGGCAGCCGAACGGAGACACTGCCGAAACAGACAGCCTACCTAGCTATAGTAGCAACTGTTAAGAGAATGACATTCTGAGCAGTAGATAATAGACCTAACAAAAGAGGCCTCAAGAAATTGACTCAATATTTCTAAGATAAAATTCATGAATGTGGATGGCTGAGTGCAATGAGCGGCCTTCAAAAATCTATAATAGCGACACTATTAAAGTAAGCCCAAGAAGTAGAAGAACTCTTACTTCATGAGCCGAAATCTTAAGCACAACTGCTAAGTCAATGATATACCATAAGCAGTACGCTAGTTAATAGAATCCATTAACAATAAAATGGAGCGTAACGTCCTTCTACTAGACATCAAAGACAGAAGAAGCTTACGCCCTTGTAATAAACAGATATCTGTTTATAAATACATAAACTGTACCCGGAAAGAGTAAAGGCCTATGCCCATACGAAGACGGAAGGACCTTAAAATAATAGGTTCCGGATAATAGGAGCCTAACTCTTATGCAACAATCCAACCTAAATAGTAACGGAAGTATTGATTCCGAAACTATGAAAGTGAAAATCATCCATCGATAGTGCATGAAACTCACTGACTCTACAGTAAAAGAGAAACCAACAGAATTACTGTCTAAAAGGTCAGAATTTGAAAACTACTGTTTCCAGAGGCTCAAATGATTACTTAGCTAAATAAGAACCGAAGTTAAAATCCGTATAGGAATTTAATCTAAAGATTCTAAGTCTATTTATCAAAAAGTTACTAACTGACTTAGATAAAGAGACAAAAGACTCAATTGTAAACTATCGTAGAGTGCATAGGTATGAGGTAACATAAACCTATAACCTAAATAATAACAGGCTGCAGTAGATCTTGTGAAACAAGTATACTAAAAAATAGCAATGAGTAGTATGGAGGGATCAACAATATGAACATAATGATCCCTACACCACGACGGAAGAGTCTCCACTTTAGTCGCATAGAATAGCGAAGAAGAGGATCTCCTATAGTAAGAAATCGCGTCCAAAGCTCGTCCAGAACAGTGCTTACAATGCAATACGGACCACACAACGGAATACATGAAGGTTGCGACCTTGCTGGTTGTGATAAAGATGACACGATTTACCCAGTGAAAAAAGATCCTCACATAGAGGAAGATTTCACGTTAAGATCCACAGTAGACAAGAGAGTAAATTACTCATGATCTCTGTGAAGATAGAGATGCTATCAACAGAAATGTATTGTGGTTGTTTATCTTAGCAATACCTGCTAAAACAACAGCGCCGGAGGATATGCGTATCCTATCATTCCGTCCTATAGATCAATCGAGCATTAACACTATTAGCTCAGAGATCTGGACAAGCCAACACATACGTCTGCAATTGATTAGCAAGCTTTGTCATAAATAAAACATCATTGGGCGCTCCCATAGATAGCAAATCTGATTGAATACTTGTTTGTTGAGAGTCCATTCTGACAGCAACAAGCGACCCGTAAGAAAACGGGAGTCCGATAAAACAATCAGACTACCCGGAATATGACGGACCAAAACTGAACTTGGTGTACTATAACCAACAGACGGATTCTTTCCATTAAATTGAATAACGGAAACGAAAGAGTGCCTCCCTGGTTCCGGAGATACGCCACTACTGTCGAATTAAAGGACAGGAATTTGGGCATGCGTTTCTGAATAATGTTCATGCAATGACATAAAGCAAGCCTAAAAAACATTATTCCGCGGAAGTTAAACTGATAGCTAAAAGACTGCGGAACCCAAAGACCCTGGCACTTCGAATCCGTAGGGATCAGTATACATCCCAATCTGTTTGACTGGCAACCGTCATAACAGCCACACTCGGGTCCGGCAACTGCGGCGGCACTCTCTGAGTCAACCACCGAATGTTTGCCCCAGTCTGAATCTCTTGTAACACTAGATAGACAAGAGAACGTATAAATCGAGCAATTCATGGATTGCCGGAAAGTTGCCGTCGAAGAGAAGCTCCTCCGAGAACGAAGCGACTCTGAGAGAGTTCTTAACCTTACTATCCACGCGTGTGGATGTAGCTAGGGCTGCGTCACGTCTAACCAACTCCAATCAGCCACTGAAGGGCGGAGTTATACGTGAACAAACTACTGCCCTCAAAAGAAATTACATTGAGAATAATATCCCGTAAATCTTTTCTTGAAGACGTAATGATAACGCCTCAGTAAGGCGGATTACGTATAATAAAGCGTCTAAGTTAAGTCTACTATACATAATGTCGTTCCCAACATTGAAATTGGAAAAGACATAAACGGCGAAAAAGAATATATGCAGTCTTTAATCACACCGTCTAGACGCATATGAACTCTCGGTATGCCCTGCTCTGCCAAAATAAACTATTTGTAAAAATGATAAAATGGCAGAAATGAGCAACGCGGACAAGAAACTAAACAATCATGCTTAGTAGCAGGCTTGTATATATATATATATATAGCGTCGAAAAATAAAACACATGTTGTAATGACAAAAATGGACTGCGTCGGTAAGTCAGGGACAATGTCCCTGTACCGATCGAAAAATCCGAGTCCAATGACGCTATAAGTCTCTTATCCAAGATCGCAGCAATGAAGTCCGAAATAATAATCACTGGAAGAAATGCCAGAAGATATGAAAGGCATCTTCCGATACTACTAAAGGGAAAACTCGAAATCTTTCGAATCCCTTTCGCCATCCTGTCGGACCCTATAAAGCGTTCGGTCGTCCGTAGCTGATGCAACCGCGGACCGCACCGACCCAGCGCCGTCGGATAATTCCTGATTCGACCGAGAAACTGTCAATTGCTGGGATGCTGCGAAACAACTGTGCTAACTCGGATAGCACGCCCGTCACTGAGGCCTGAGGAGAAGCGGTCTTACGATGCATTGCCGCTGGAAGCTCCGTGATCGTTACCCCGTGCATACTTCCAATATGCGAGCGAGCGGAGTGTATAGGCCTCGTGTCCCTTGGCTACCGGATGGCGCGACCTATTCGCCATGGAATCACTGAATGCCGAAACTGATCGGATACTCGAGGTCACGTAGCCAATGTGCGGTCGTGTGCCCTGCTGTGAGGATGAGGAAGCATTAAAGACAGTCTCTCGGACTGTCAATATGACGGAGCGTCCCGAGCAACGGACATATGCTCCGAATGTAAAATATCTGAACCACAACATGCGGTCCCCTATGTTGTTGGGCGAGAGAGGAACCTCTCTCGCTCACAGCCCGGACGGACCTGGACAAGCCAGGAACCGGACTAACAGGCTTCCTCCGATCTGTCCTCAATCTGCCGTCACTGGGTGAGTACTAAAGTAATTAAAGTGCTCGCATCACCCAAATCTCCTTCCTAGACCGCAACGGACGAACCCGGCAGCCGAACCATTCGATGAATGTACGCTACACCGGGTGAGCTAGCGAATGTCACTCCGTAAGCGATAGACATATTCCATGAGCACTTATTGCCGCTAACTCTTCATTAACTATGACGACAGAGGCACACTTTTGAAAGACATCTCCATAACTCTTCGAACAAGAAACCAGAAATGCTTGGATAGCAAGCATAAAATAATAATATATATAGCGTCTTTCAATAATTCGAAAGTTTGTGTGACATTATTGGACTATGTCGGAACTGAGGGACGATGTCCCTGAACCGAACCAAAAATTTCTAAGTCCACCGACGCTATCCGAAAGGGAAAGCTTGAAATCCTCCGAATCCCTTTCGGTATCCCGTCGGACCGGATGAAACTTTCGGACGTCCGTACCCGCTTCCGCGGAGCGTCCCGACCCAGCATCGTCGGATAAAATATATGCGACAGATTCAGTTGATGCTGGGATGCTGCGATAAACTGTGCTATTAAGGAAAGCACGTCCGTTCCCGAGGCCTGTGCAGTAGCGGACTTACGATGCATTGCCGCCGGAAGCTCCGTGTACGTTGACTCCCGCACACTTCCTATGCGAACGTCCGGAGTCTGCAGGCCTCGAGTCCCCGGCTACCGACCCAGCGCTGTCGGATAATTCTCGATCCGACACCGTTTCTGTCGGCTGCTGGGATGCTGTGATAAGCTGTGCTATGTGCACAAGAATGTCCGGCGTCGAGACCTGCGGAGGCGCAGTCTATCGCTGCTTCGCCGAGGGCAGCTCCGCATCAGATGGCTCCCGCATACTTTTCCTATGCGAACGTCCGGAGTCCATCGGTCTCGAATCCCTGGCTGCCGGATGGTGTGACCTGGTCGCCGAAGAATCCTTGATCGGCGAAGCTGGTAATATATCGGCGGTCACGCAGCCAAGGTGCGGTCGTGTGCGCTGACGAGAAGAGGAAGCCTTAGCAGTCTCAGCGGACTGCCTATACAACGGAGCGTCCCGAGCGACGGACGTATGCTCCGCTAGCGACACATTTTGTACCACAACATCTGGGGCCAGATGTTGTTGAACGAGAGAGGGGCCTCTCTCGCTTGCCGTCCGGATGGACCGGAACGAGCTATGAACCGGACTAAAAGGCTTCCTCCGTTCTCCCTCCGATCCGCCGTCACTGGGTGTGCATTAAGTTAATTTATAGTGCTCGCATCACCCCAAAATTCCTTCTAGACCGCAACGGACGAACCCGGCTGCCGAACCATTCGGTGAATGGACGCTACACCGGGCGAGCTAGCGGACATCAAAGGCCGTCGAACCTACTAGGGTCCTCTTAGGCAATTGGCGTATTACATGAGCACTTTTCCGCTAGCCCTTCATTAATTGTGACGACGGAGGCACACTGTTGGAAGACATCACAGATACATCACCCTAATCTTGATCGTCTGAAATAGAAATTGATAAAGTAGAGTGACCCTGCGGGGAAAGGACCGGAGTGTCCAAATCCCCAACAACATACCGTGACATACGCTTCCCATATTGTCATCGAAATCATACGATACAGAACAGGAGTTAATGCGAGTACACTGACCACATATAGAATGATAATAAAGTCAGAGGAAGACTTCCTCTTAAAACAATTGATCAATATCCTTTCAATGTGAAAAGAAAACAATTCCTGGTACTCGCACTAACCCCTGGCAATCAAAATACATAATAATAATATGATCCATTAATATAGAAAAAATAATTGAAATCACAATATTTTGAAAAAATATTTTTTCAGAACAGCCCAAGTTTCTGAAAAGTAACGTTGAGCCCCAATGGATCCCAAGCCTAAGTGTGGACAAAAATTTTAAAAATATTTTAAACAATTTATTCAACACTTACGAACAATAATAATGTATCTAGTTATGATTAAAATAACATAAAGATATTATTTTTTAGAAATCCCCCCCTCACACAGAGGGCTGTTGTAAATGTAAACAATGAGTGTAAAAACACTAAAATAAGACTCCAGGCACCCAGGCCCGAAATCAGTTACCAAAAATACACTATCTGATGCAAAACAGAGACTTTCAGGGAAGAAACTGCAGAACATCAGATGGTAGATGCAGAACACAACGCCTAACCACCCGTAGGTGAAGACGTAAACATGGGGAAAGAACAGAATACATTCAGTTATTCAGCTAAAACTCCCAAGAAATTTTAGTAATAATAATTACAGAAACTATGCCAAAAGCATGGGAGAATAGCAAGGGGGAACTTAAAGGACAGGGAGAGAGGAAAACACTTGAAAAAACAGTGTAACTAAATAATCAGAATGACAACAAAATGGCTGCTGCCTTGAAAATAGGTAACTTAACATAATTTCATTAAAAAATTTTAAGTTACAGCCCTGATAATATTCTGTCACACATTCTTTTCCTCTCCTCCTTCTCTATCCTCCTTAGAATCACCATTTCACTAATATTTATGTGTCTGGCATCATTTAAACTGAGATTTAAAAGCACAAAGATCAGTCAGATGTTAACTGATGAAGGGCCAAACTTAGAATGATAAATGGCGCCAATTTCGGAACGTCCTTGACACTGCGCATGCGCAGTAGGGGCGAAGTGTGGAGGGCCTTTCAGGACATGTTTTCTTTAGTTTTAGATGCAAATTTTGGGGATTGGGGGGCAAAATTTGTGTTTGGCCCTATATTTTAAGAGTTAGCACCAGCTATGTCTGGGTCATTGGTACAGTATAAAAATATAAGGTCACGCCTCAACGATAAATCACTGAGCACGCTTCTCTTTCTGTGCAAGTTTTATAGGCGTGATGGCGGAGGCCGCGGTGCACAACCTACCTAAGCAACCACGTGACATTAGTGACTCACTACATGGTCATGAAGTTATCTTATGAACTATGAACTGCATTGACTTAAACATTACGATCATTTCACCGAACGCCATATGAAGTTTGAAGAATAAAGCAGGCAAATGATTGACTCGGTTCCAAGTGACTGCTCTGGAGTCTAGACTTTATATGACGTTCGATGAAATGACCGTAAAGTGCATAAAACACGACATGCTGATTGTCGAATGATTATCATTGTTTTCTCGAAACCACGAGACGTTGTCAAGAGACTATTCATTTTATTTTATTTTTCTCGTAATCATACTTTCATTAAACGATTTCCACTTCATTAGTTATCTGTTAATCTTGTTATACCTACCTATATAATTCATACTTTCCTCACACTCACAGGAACCGGGAAATACCCGTTACCCGGTTCTGGTTAGTGAAAAATACCCGGTACCCGGTTCCATAAAAACCGGGAATATATTAAACCCTAATTCTGGCCCATAATCTGCAGCAGTATGTGATGTTCAACAGATTTACTATTATTTCATAGGCTTGTAATATTTAACAAGTTTGATAAAATCCATCTTATAGCGACAACAAATGTACTCACACTGGGTGGGAAGCACAGTACAATTCAAACGATTTGCATTAAAAATGGCAGATACAAAGGTGTCAGGCTGTGAAGTATATAATTTGATATAAGTGTATGGTGTTGATTCATTAGTTGACAACAAAATGGTATTTTGTGCAATTTTTCTATTCTGAGGTTAGCTGTCATCACACCTGATTTTTTTTTCATTTCATGAGTAGACAAGAGCATGCCTCAATTTCACCTAGCGAGTAGTTAACCCTTACCCAACAAATTGGATGCATCCATCAGTTAATTTACAAATTGTGAACTAGCATTTTTTTAAAAAAAAAATTCAACAAAACCATCAGGCCGAGCTCGTTCCAATGAGGGAGTCACAAGATATGATTTTGTAGGAATTCTTTTTTAAGAATAGGGGAGTGTGGGGGGGGGGGGGGGGGGGAAGGGGAGGGATATTCAAATAATTTTTGATATGTGTTTTCTATAAACAGTTAAAATCATGGGAAATACAGAGAGTGTATTATCACTAAATCACCCATAAAGTGAAGATTCCACCCAAGCAATATTTGCAAATTTGTTGTAAAGCATAACAAGAACAAGCAAAGTGCCAGCCAATGACGGGCCGTCATTTTGAGGAGGGCAATTGCTCCAGATCCTTCTAGCCCTCCTGAAATTATGTTGAGGAGAGCAAGTAACTGCCCTCCTCAACATCCTGATTCTAACGATTTTGGTTGGTACCAGCCCACCTGAATATAGATCAAGGAAAGTAGGCAACAGCCCTCCTGTGATTTTCAAAAAGACAGGCCTGCATTGGCCGAAACATTGTGTTTTTTGTCCCTATGTACTCACACTGGGTGGGAAGCACCCCTTAGGAGCAATTGCCCTCCTAACGTTAATGTGCTTGATTAGGAACTACGGATCCCAAAGACCCTGGCCCTTCAAATCCGTTGTGCTCAATGATACGACCCAACCTGTTTGACTGGCATCCGTCAAAACTGTAAAACTCGGATCCGGCAATTGCAGTGGAACTCCCTGAGTTAACCACTGAAAACCTGCCCAAGTCTGAATCTCTTATTCACTTGATTGACAAGAAGATGTCCGTATAGAGCGAAAAAATCTTCACCCTCCAATTCTGGATCAGAAGAAATTGGAGAGGACAAGTGTGTAACCACCCCATCGGAATAAAATTGCGGCAGCTCCGCACAAATGTATTAGTATCATGAGATCTCTCGCTGAGACCTAGTCTGAGCGAAGACAATAGTGAGCATAACAACTGATTAATTTCGCTCTGGTTAACAGCAGACGAACGAGAATGTTGTGCGTCTCGAAGCTCATCTCCCGGTGGGTGAATGACTTGGACGATACCAGATCAGACTTCTCCTCATTTACTTATGAAACCGAGACGTCGGGGCAATAGAAGCAGATTCTGCACATCGTTCTGAAGCGTTAACTCATTGCCGTACCTCTAAAGAATGTCGTCCAGGTAGGCCGACGTTATCGCAGACGAATGAGGTCGGAAATGAGTCATTACTGAGTTCGTTATTCAAGTGAAAGCCCAGGGGGCTAGATTCAGACCGAAGCACATTGCTCGGAGCTGATACACGACTCCTATGATGAAGAAGCGAAGATACTTTCTGAATGCCTGATGTACCATTACGTGAAAGTACGCAACTTGAGATCTATGCATGTAGCATAGTTGTACACCCGAAAACTCGCTCTGACTCCATATATAAACTTGGAGCCACGATCAGCTTGTTTATCCAGCTCAGGTTTATGAGTGGACGGAACGAGCAGTCTGGTTTTGGAACCAGAAAAGGATGGTTGTAGAAACCTGGAAATTCCTGGATTTCTATGGTCTCTATCGCGATCATTCCAGAAGAGACTGGACTTCTGATGGAAGCGAGTCTCTTCCCTGCGGACTAGACGGAAGTTGAGTCCATCTTGGACTTCGAGTTAACGGAGGTTTTTGTTTGAAGGACAATTTAGTCCTTCCGAAATCACCCCTCAAATCCAAGGGACGTCTGTAATCTACTCCCAATTAATTGAGCAACTCGATAGTCTTCTGCTCACTGGTACACGATAGAGGATAATACCATTACCTCCTGGTCCTGCAAGGCTTGCGGAAGAAGAAGCCATGTCCTCCACGGCCCGCACTTCGCCCGTCGACCTGGGGGCGTCTGACCGGATGTCTTGGCCAGAATTACCGCCCCTACCTGAGTCGCTACCCTGACGGTCTCAAGAGTAAGACTTAGAGGACACATAGGAACCCCTACAAGAACTTCCCTTGGATGTATCCGTCCCAGAAGTGCCTGTCCTACTTTTCTCTGCTGAATTCGACTATAGTGAAGCTGATATGAATAGCAGAGAGTCTCAAGCTTTCTTAGTTATCTAATCATAGACTGCGGAAAGTTTGCCGTCTAAGAGAAACTCTCCGGAGACCGGAGCGACTCTGAGAGAGTCTTTCACCTTACTATCCACACGCGTGGATGTAGCCAGGGCAGCGTCACATCTAACCAACTCCATATTGCCACTAAAAGGGCGGAGTTTTACGTGAGGCCCTTGAAAGAACTCTTTAAGGAGGTTGTACATCCTGGAATTCTTTTTCCTTTGAGACGTAATGATAACGCTCTGGTAAGGTGATTTGCGTACGATGATGCGTCTGAGCTAACCCTGCTAGACAATATTGTCGTTTCCAACATCGTGGTTGGAATTGACATTGACGACGGTAAAAACAATACTAGGTCCTGGCCTGGTCGTCTAGACGCAGAGAACTCTCAGAATGCTCTGTCCTGTCGTTTCAAATTATTCCTTGAATTGATGAAAGGCAGATGTTGAGCATTTGCCAATAAGAAACCTGACCTGCCCATTTAGGTAGCAAGTTATATATATATATAGCATCATTCAACAGATCAAATGTCCGTAAGACATTTCTGGACTATGTCGGAAACTGAGGGATGATGTCCCTAAACAGATAAGAATTCTGAGTCCAGTGGCGCTATCAGTCTCTTATCCGTCAAAGCAGCAATTTTGGTCCGGAGGAACAACGTCAGAAGATAATGCCAGATGCACTCTACAGCAATTATGTTGTTCCGAAAGGGAAAATACAACTCATCCGTATCCCTTTCGCCAACCTGTTGGACCCCTTGCAAT
This sequence comes from Pictodentalium vernedei, assembly GCA_031216915.1. Classification (NCBI taxonomy): domain Eukaryota; kingdom Metazoa; phylum Mollusca; class Scaphopoda; order Dentaliida; family Dentaliidae; genus Pictodentalium; species Pictodentalium vernedei. The sequence continues at coordinate 171,834,783 of CM062297.1, forward strand.
TCTTGGTTGTCCATGCCTGAACCTGCAGCGGAACGTACCAACCCAGCTTCCCCGGATAATTCTTAATCCGACAGAGTTACTGTCAGGTGCTGGGATGCTGCGATAATTTGTGCTATCTGCGATAGCACGTCCGTAACAGAGGCCTATGGAGCTGCGGTCTTACAGAATTTAGCCACTGGAAGCTCCTTGGACATTGACTCCTGCATATTTCTTATATGCGAACGTCCGGAGTATGAAGGCCTCGTATCCTTGGCTACCGGTTGGCTTGACCTGGTCGCCGTAGAATTCCTGGTCGGCGATGTTGATTGAATATGATTGGTCACGTAGCCAAGGTGTGGTCGCGTGTGCTGCCATGAGGATGAGGAAGCCGAAAGAGCAGTCTCTCTTGACTGTCTATATAACAGACCGTCCCGAACGGTGGACGTATACCCTGACTGAAGAACGTTTTGTACCACAACATCTGTACCCAGATGTTGTAGTACGAGAGAGGGCCCTCTGTCGCTCACAGCCCGGATGGACCTGGACGAGCTAGGAACCGGACTAATGGGCTTCCTCCGTACAATCCTTGTATCCGTCATCACTGGGTGTGCACATTGTATTTATAGTGCTCACATCACTCAAATTTTCTTCCTGGACGCAACGGACGAACCCGGGGCTGAACCATTCGGTGAATGGTCGTGACACCGGGCGAGCTAGCGGACACCAAAGCCATCGATCCTACTAGGGAACTCCAGGCAATTGACGCATCTACATGAGCACTTTTGCCACTAACTCTTCATTTGACTGTGACAAATGAAGCACACTTTACGAAGACATCACGGTAACAACACCTTGTTCATGTTACTCTATGAGACCTGTGGAGCCGCGGTCATATGTAAATTATCCGCTGGAAGCTCAAGGTACGTTCATTCCTGCATTTATATAATATGCGAACGTCCCACCTGGAAAGGTCTCGTAACCTTGGCTAGCAGATGGAGTGACCTGGTCGACGTGTATTCCTTGATCGGTGAAGCAGGAGCACCAGGGACGTTCAATCCTGCATTTATATAATATACAAACGTCCCTTGGAAATCTGTGGTCAAATAGCCAAGGTGCGCTTGTGTGTGTTGACGAGGATTAGGAAGCCAATATAACAGCCACGTCGGACTGTCATGTGACGGAGCATCCCGATCAGGAGGAGTGGACGTAAGCTCCGACTAAGCGAACAAACATACAACAACATCGCGGCGCAGATGTTGATGCAAGAGAGAGGGGGCCACTCTCGCTCGCGGTCAGGGTGGACCTGGACGAGCCAGCTACCGGACTGACAGGCTTCCTCCGTACTATCCTCAGATCCATCGTTGCTGGGTGTGCACATCTGATGTTTTATAGTGCTCGCATCACCCAATCTGCTTCCCTGAACCGCGACGGACGAACCCGGGTGCTGAGCCATTCGGTGAATGGTCGCGACACCGGGCAGACTAGCGGGCGAACAATGCCTTCGATCGAACTAGCGAACTCAGGGCAATTGTTGTAATACCTTGAGCACTTCCCGCTAGCCCTAATATTGCAACGATGGAGACACACTTGTTGAAGACATCACGGAAACATCACTCTGAATTCTGAAAAAGAAACTGATAATGTAGAGTGACCCTACGGAGAGAGGACCGTAATGGACCCCTCACCAATAACAAAATACCGTGACACACGTCTCCGACGTTGTCATATCAATCAACACACACAGAGCAAGAATTAGTGTGAATACATTAACTATAAGAAACACAATGAACCTGTGAATTAGAGGAAGATATCCTCGCATTACAATTTGAACAATATTTTTTCAACATGAAAAAATATTCACACTCAAATTACTCGCACTAACCCTTGAAATAAATATACATAATATATTATAATCCATTATAACATTTCAAAAGAAAATAATTTCAAAAAAAAAAAAAAAATCCCGCTCAGGATCACAGATCCAATGTCGAGTTGTGACCTTGACCTTTGACCTGGCGAGTCCAAGGTCAATAGGGTTCTTCCTCGCACCAAGGCCAACACACCTATGAAGTTTCATGACTCTAGGTTGAACCACTATCAAGTTCTCATCCGGAAACCAATTGTTGCGATATACTATGTTCAAGGTCACTGTGACCTTGACCTTTGACCTGGTGAGTCCAACATCAATAGGGTTCTTCCTCGCACCAAGGCCAACACGCCTGTAAAGTTTCATGGCTCTAGGTTGAACCACTATCAAGTTATCATCCGGAAACCAATTGTTGCGATATACTATGTTCAAGGTCACTGTGACCTTGACCTTTGACCTGGTGAGTCCAAGATCAATAGGGTTCTTCCTCGCACCAAGGCCAACATACCTATGAAGTTTCATGACTCTAGGTTGAACCACTATCAAGTTATCATCCGGAAACCAATTGTTGCGATAGACTATGTTCAAGGTCACTGTGACCTTGACCTTTGACCTGGTGAGTCCAAGATCAATAGGGTTCTTCCTCGCACCAAGGCCAACACACCTATAAAGTTTCATGACTCTAGGTTGAACCACTATCAAGTTATCATCCGGAAACCAATTGTTGCGATATACTATGTTCAAGGTCACTGTGACCTTGACCTTTGACCTGGTGAGTCCAAGATCAATAGGGTTCTTCCTCACACCAAGGCCAACACACCTATGAAGTTTCATGACTCTAGGTTGAACCACTATCAAGTTATCATCCGGAAACCAATTGTTGCGATATACTATGTTAAAGGTCACTGTGACCTTGACCTTTGACGTAGCGAGTCCAAAATCAATAGGGTTCTTCCCCTCACCAAGGCCAATCTACCTATGAAGTTTCATGAATGTGAGTTGAACCATTATCAAGTTATCATCCGGAAACCAAATGTTTAAGATTTACTATGTTCAAGGTCACTGTGACCTTGACCTTCGACGTAGCATGTCCAAAATCAATAGGGTTCTTCCTCCCACCAAGACCAACCTACGTATGAAGTTTAATGAATGTGAGTTGAACCACTATCAAGTTATCATCCGGAAACCAATTGTTTACGCCCGCCCGCCCGCCCGCCCGCCCCGCCCGCCATTCACCAAACTATAAGTCGAGTTTGACTTCGTCACAACTCGACTAAAAATTTTCATTCGAGCCCAAGTTCCCAATGGGAACAATGAGCCCAAATGGATCCCCAAAAAGCCTAAGTGTGGACAAAAATTTTAAAATCATTTCAAAAAATTAATGTAACACTTACGGACAATATTAATGTATCCTGCTATGAACTGAACTAAGCAGAGGACAAGTAATCACTATAAGAAGTAACAGTTGTCAACACAAACAAAAAGTGTAAACAAACCGGAAACATGACTCCAGACACTGATAAACATGGCCCGAAATCAGTTACCAATTTAAACACTATCTGATGCAAAACAGAGACTTCCAGAGAAGAAACTGCAGAACATCAGATGGTAGATGCAGACCAAAACGCCTAAACACCCAAGGGTGAGGAAGTAAACATGGGGAAAAAAACAGAAAATAATTCTGTTTCCAAGCCAAAACTCCCAAGAAATTTTAGTAATAAACATTACAAAAAATAAGCCAAAAGCATGGGAGAATAGCTAGGGAGGAATAAAGGAAAGGGAGAGAGGAAACAATGATTAAACAATGGAACATTCATAGCAAGAATGACCACAACAAGGTCATGCCTCGAAAATAGGTAACATGAATAATTTCGTAAAAAAAATTATAAGTTACAGCCCTGAACATTTCTTTCCACTGTTTTTTTTCCTCACCTCCTTCTATTTCCTCCTTATATCCACCATTTCTCTCATAATTATGTGTCTGGCATCATTAAAACTGAGATTTACAAGCACAAATAACAGTGAAGTGTAACTGTATTGAAGGCCAAACAAAGAATGATAATTGCGCCAATTTCGAGACCTCCATGACACTACGCATGCGCAGTGGAGTAAAAGTATGGAGAACCATATAGGACATGTAATTTTCGGTTTTAGATGCAAATTTTGGGGATTGGGGGGTAAAATTTGTGTTTGGCCCTAGATATTTTAGAGTTAGCACCAGCTAAGTCTGGGTCATTGGTACAGTATAAAAATATTAAATTTTGATAAGGCCTAAAAAAATTAAAAACATGTTTCTCAGGCCCTCCCGCTTGGTCCTTTTGACTGCCACATACTCTCTTTTTATAACCAATCCAAACTTAAAAAAAATCAACATCAAATTGTTTATGTCTGATATTTTACCAAAGTTAACAAGAGATCATGCATCGCTGAAGCAATACAATGTCCCGTACCGGACTAATGAGCATTAATAATTATATAAATGTTATAACCTAGATGTGATCAGCATGAATTCCGTTGAAGCGTTTCCAAAAAAAGTCCTGAAAACTGATATTTTGGTGCTTTCCATATTTCCAAGGCCCTAACTCACACAAGAATAATGCAATCAGCATGAAACTCAAACTTGATCTGTAAGCCATCATTCTATAGTAGGTTACCAAGAATGAAATCATTCGGTTGAAGCATTTCCAAAAAAAAGTCTGGAAAACTAAAGTGTGACCGACAGACTGACAGACTGAAGAATGGACAGAGTGCAAATGAAACTTGATCTGTAAGTCATGGTTCTATAGTAGTTTACCAAAAATGAAATCATTCCGTTGAAGCGTTTCCAAAAAAAGTCTGGAAAACTGATATTTTAGCACTTTTCCATATTTCCAAGGGCCATAACTCACACAAGAATAATTCAATCAGCACGAAACTCAAACTTGATCTGTAAGTCATTGTTCTATAGTAGGTTACCAAAAATGAAATCATTTGGTTGAAGCATTTCCAAAAAAAGTCCGGAAAACTAAAGTGTGACTGACATTTGCAAGGGCCATAACTCACACAAGAATAATGCAATCAGCATGAAACTCAAACTTGATGTGTAAGTCATCGTTCTATAGTAGGTTACCAAAAAGGAAATCATACAGTTGAAGCATTTCCTAAAAAAAGTTGGGAAAACTAAAGTGTGACTGACAGACTGACGGATGGACAGAGTGCAAACCTATAGTCCCGGTAAAGGACTAATAAAATTGTCCCTTGAGTGCAACAAGGCTTTGCAATGCTTTAGCACTGCAAAGCTTTCTTGCACTGAAGGGACGTAATATACCACCATCCATGTTATTCTGTAGATTATGAGGCCTAAAACATAAAACAAACCAAGAACATGAAATATAATAACAAAAATCAAAAATAAAATAAACCGCCCGCCCGCATGCAATTTTACAAAAAATTGCCTAAGAAACAGGGGATCTACTTTGTGAGGCATACATAACCTGTCCATTTGATACAAAATGAGAAGTAAAAAAAAGATTATTTTCAAAACATTTTTAAAAAGCATATCATGCGACCCCTTATTAGAATGAGCTTGACAAGCTCATTCTGATGATGGGGTCACACATATGGTTTTGTTGAAATATTTTGAAAAAACTGAGAAAAAAAAAATAATATATACTTCAGACTAAACAAAATTAACCTTTTGATTCTCAGGCAGCGGCGCATTCGTTTTTTCAGCCGGCATTCAGCATATTTATTTTGGAGGCACAATTCAAAATGTATAAAACCATCACAGGGGAGGGGAGGGAGGTGGGTGGGTGTGATGGTGGGGGTGGGGGTACCAGTATCGCATCGTGATTTAGGCTGCAATATATCATATACATTGATACAGTCTTGTTAGTAGCAATGTTTATTGCTCAAGTGATGTTACTGTGGTGTCAGACATCACAGGAATGTTTGACGGTACTCTCACAAGAACTTGCGCTTATTTCCATGCCATATCAGCTGTTTTGAATCAAGTTTACACCTATAAATAAGTTATTTATTGGGAAATTAGAATAATTAGTTTGTTAATAAATGATAATAGTGTGATATTTTATGGAAAATTCAGAAAATGCAAGTTATTTTCTCAGAAATTCCAAGTAAATTAAAATTTGGGAACCATGAGATTGCGAAACAATCTTGGATCGATTTTGTGATAGCGCTCTATAAAATGGAAATCCAAATAATAAAAACTCTTATTTTTTTCATCATATTAGTTTTTCTATATTGATTTTGTGTTGTAGGATTACTGTTACAAAAAAAAACTATCTGTGAAATCAACATGGAACCTCTAGTATTTAATTTTAGGCTGTCGCAACTGGAATATAGGCAACAGCGACCATTTAATCAGGAATAAAAAATAACAAGCCAAGACCAATACCGGGTCTGGACCTGCGTCGCTGCATGCAATTGAATCGGCAAACAGGAAGTGGCTGCATGGCAGATCTGAAAATTGCATACACGATACAACTGATCATTATCAGGCTCCAGATGAAATATAAAATCAATCCCTTGCATAGAAGCTGAGAAAAGTTTGCCGAAAAATTTCAATGTTCAGTGGGTACAGTAAAATTTCAAAGTATCGGCAAACAGGAAGTGGCTGCATGGCAGATCTGAAAATTGCTTACACGATACAACTCATCATTATGAAGCAGCAGACCAAATATAAAAATCAATCCCTTGCATAGAAGCCGAGAAAACCTTGACAGAAAATTTCAATGTTCAGTGGGTACAGTAAAATTTCAAAGTATCGGCAAACAGGAAGTGGCCGCATGGCAGATCTGAAAATTGCTTACACGATACAACTCATCATTAAGAAGCAGCAGACCAAATATAAAATCATTCCCTTTCATAGAAGCCAAGAAAACTTTGACGGAAAAAGTGTTTCGGACGGACAGACGGACGGACGGACGGACTGACAGACGGAGTCGAGCGGTTACCAGACCTGCTCTGCCGCTGGCGACGCAGGTAAAAATAAACAAGAGCAATACGAAGTGTGGCATATGCCCCCTCCTGCAATATCTTGGATAGAATTACAAAAAAAACCAAGATCTGTCTTGCAGAACTTTAGTTGTAGAGTGGAAACCAATTTCAAGTGTATTTAACATTGGAGGACACTGTGACCTTGACCGTTGGCATACCATGGTCAAAATAATAAATAGGCTTCTTCCACTCATCATACCTAACTGACATATGAAGTTTGGCAAAGATCCGGTTGGTAGAACTTTAGTTAATTGATGGAGTGCAAAAAGTTAACGGACGGATGACGACAGACATGGTGATAAGGTAATGCCCTCTCCTCAAAGCAGCTGGGGGCATAAAAACACCCTCCCTCTTCCGTTTTGAAAAGAAATTGCCTGAAAATCAAATATTTAATTTTGTTTGGGCTAAAATATTAAATTTGATATCATGTCCACTGGGTAAAGGGCTAAAAAAAAAACTTGTTTCTTAAGCACCTACATCTCTGCCTCATCACTATTTTTTCTGATCTAGAAATCACTTCACTGATACTATTTGGCACTTGTAGAACACAAAATTTTACCATCTACATCACGCGTGACAGAGCTCACTAAGCTCTCACAAACAAAATACAGTTGGTTAAATTTGCTACTCCAGTATGGTAAATTTTCCCTTCTGAAAACATTGTTTTTTTTCTCAGCAGGACAGTGTGGGAGTTAAATAATTCCAACTATTTTCAAGCCTACCTCCACTATCATAAAATTGAGGGACAAAAATTGCATGTGAAACAAATTATTTTTTGACTGGCCTAGTGTAAATTATTGACCAAGTATGTGATCTATGGTCTACCTGTGTAATTTAAAGGAGTTGGCACTGTATCTGTGTGTTGTGTCCCTTTCTAGATTACTGGGAAGATTGATGATACTAATAGCTTCAAATGGACATTTCTGTGGAGAAAAAAAGTAAAACATTATGTTACATAAAAAATACCATGCCATATTCAGGGTTCTCTTAATCACTTCCATAACAAATCAGTTGCATCCATCCACATACATATTGAGAATTGAAAAAAGAATTTATTAAAAAACTTCAACAAACAAAAGGCCTCCACGGGGCCTGAAGTGCTCACATTGAACAGAACATGATATAAACAGAGTCCAAGAATGAGTCCACATTAAGCAATCCAACTCCATAGGATACATTGTCAATCCTTGAGCCCCTCAGGAGTGACAAAAATAGTCTGTGCATCATGCCTTTTCTTCAGTTGATGATAATGTAAAATGTGGAGCTCCCCCATGAAGCCCCTTGATACAACCTACATAGATTAATCTTAGTTACACACCTCAAGAGGGTACTGAATACAAAATTTCTAATTCTTCAGCTACATGGCCAATTCTGACTCTGATAGGGAGCCCAAATATTAACCAAGGCTCTCGATTTGAACAAAGTTGATTCTGACCTCCCTAGAGATGTTGTATACTAAATATGAAAGTATTCTGACTAGTGGATCTAAAGAAGATTTTTTTTAAAGCCCAAATATTAAGCCAGGGAACCAATTTGAACAAACCTGAATCGGACTCCCCTAGAGATGTTGTAACCCAAATATGAAAGGATTCTGAAATTTCTTCTTATTGCATCTGATTGCATTAAGTTAAAATTTGGGGTACCATAGCGAGCCCAAATATTAACCTATGGACCCGATTTGTATAAACTTGAATCTGACCCTCCTAGAGATGTTGTATACCAAATATGAAAGCATTCTGACTAGTGGATCTGAAGAAGAAGATTTTTTAAGAAATTTCCTCATATTGCACTATGTTAAAATTCAGGCTACTATAGGGAGCCCAAATATTAAGCCAGAGAACCAATTTGAACAAACTTGAATCTGACTCGCCTAGAGACATTGTAACCCAAATATGAAAGGATTCTGACAGGTGAATCTGAAGAAAAAATTTTTTAAAGAAATTCCCTCATATTGTACTAAGATAAATTTCAGGTTCCCATATGGAGCCCAAATATTAACCCAGCCACTCAAACTGAATAAATTTGAATCTGACCTCCCAAGAGATGTCGTATACCAAATATGAATGCATTCAGACTGGTGGATCTGAAAAAAGATTTTTTAAGAAATTTCCTCATATTGCACTATGTTAAGTTTTGGGCTACCATTGCAAGCCCAAATATATACCTAGGGATCAGATTTGAACAAACTTGAATCTGACCCCCCTAGAGATGTTGTATACCAAATACGAGAGCATTCTGACTGGTGGATCTGAAGAAGATTTTTAAAAATTAACCCCCATACTGAACTAAATTAAAATTGAAACCTAGGGACTTGGTTTGAACAATCTTGAATCTGACCCTCATAACAATGATGTATACCAAACATTAAAAGATTCTGACTGGTGGTTCTGAAGAAGATTTTTAAAGCATATTCCACATATTGCCCTAAGTTAAAAATTTGGATTCCTGTATTGAGCCCAAATATGAACCAATGGACTTTATTTTAACAAACTTGTATCTAATTCTCTTAGTTTTCACATCATAAACTTAGTTCAAGGTCAATAACTCTGAGAAAAAAAACATCTGACCAAGACCAAGCTTGAACTTGATTTGCAGGTACCCATGACAAAGCCACATACCAGCCAATTATCTCAATGTACAGTAACAAAAACTCCAGAAAACTGTTGTTTTGGAATGACGAATGGACACGGGTAACACTATATGGCCCTGGCCATTTTATAGTGGGAGCATTAGAACCACATGAAGGCACCACATATGTTCACAACAAAGACATGCAAATAATATTTTATTTGGTGCCCATCATTGTGACAGTACCAACAGTATTTCACCTGTCATTCCAAACTTTGTCCCTGTCACAGAGGATAGGACCCAATATAGTGTAGTAATGTACTATTACTCCAACAGACGTTATATATTTCTATGCAGGGGTATGAAGCAGTATGCTCAGTTTTACTGGTATAATAGGACCACAGTAAACAAGCACTGCTTCACTTCCTGGGTTCCCACAAGAGGGAAAAAGATGGGGGTGGGGGGGGGGGGGGTGTAAAACTCCAAACAATTCTCCTCATGAGAACATATATTGCTGTATGCAAATAATATTATTACAAATGAAATAACAATCACTAACACGATTTTGGAGGACACAGCAGTTTATTGATGGCAAATTTATTGTTTTAAGGGTTGAAGATCAAAGGCAGGCTTAAAAATCTGTTGTGGATTAGGAATCGCCCTCATATTTAATGAAAACGTCTGCAAATTACTTTGAAATCTACATGCCTAAAACCAAGAGGCATGCATTTATTTGTGCGCTGCTTTTTTAATCCAGGCATGCTGTGCAGTGTAAGTGCAACTGTGCTCCTCAAAACCACAAGTTTGTGCTAGTAATCATGTACTTTCTTTATTAAAAGACTATATTTGATACTTGGACTTGTGTCAAACACACAGTGGATCACACAAATGGACATACAGTATGGATGTGGTGGACTGGTCACATTCCACGGGTGGGCAATATTTCCACGGACACAATAATATTAGATCTCAAACACCAATTATAAGAATAATTAATTAAAATTTTGCTGATGATGATTTCTATTACCTAGTAAACGCATTCGTGGACATCAGTGCCAATGTGTGGATTACGTCCAGTCCATGGCGACTGTACTGTATGTAGATCCTGATTCAGGCTGTTGGGGGAGGGGGAGCCATCATGGAATGAAGGTACATAACATGTTGATTGAATAAGAAGATGCATCATGACTACATGTATATTTTATACACTACTGCGCAAGCGACCGTTATATGAATATCCCAGGTCCGAGGTGAGACAAAAGGATTAAACCCGCCCGACATTACGCCGACAATGAATGCGATAATTAAATTGGACAAGACATTTGCGGCGAAAGGGATTAACTCAAGAGAGCGTAATCTCGGAATTAATTGTGAAATGGATTAGATCAAATAAACAACTTCATGTCGATGTCAAGAATGTGAATGAAAACGAATCGTCCATAATTTTCCTTTAAGTTTAATGATATTGATGATACATTATATCGTAGTTACATTTTTCCTCCTGTCCTATTACACAGTGTCACAAATGCAACTCACGAAGGCATACATGTATTATAACTATGACGTCGAAATACGACAGTCAGTTTTACAAAGCAAAATTCATTGTTGCACGCACAGTTCGGAAAATTTACGCTTTCAGGTCAAATGTCACAGACAGCTAAAAATAAAATTACTGGTGCCATGTTATCTGCTTCCCAAACCCGCATTTAGAGCGATTGTTTCAAGATGTGTTGTGAGAATTGCAGATGAGGAAGGGGTGTGTAGGAGGAATTCACATGGGGTGGGGCGCCAGGGTAATAAACGGCATTCACCAGCGACGTTGATACAGCCAGACCGAGGAGGCGGTTTTTGTACATTGCACGGGATTCAGATTGTCAGACATATTCGTTAGGTAAATGAAGAGTTAGTCTGTGGTAAATAAAAAAAAGCTCGGCAATAACATGGGTTTGTCGGGAATTTGGAATGATTAAAAACCCTGCCTTACTCGCACCACTGTCGACTTCGTCTCGGACCTTTCATAAGATTTGGGCATCTGTATCATTTCTGTTGCACAGCTAATGAACCGCAACATCATGTTAAGTTTTATTAATTATAACTTAATGTAGGGCAAATTGTAGAATATTAACACCGTGCAATGGTTGATGTTTTTACAAATTTTTCTGTTAGGGATAGTAAACAAAGCCCCCAACACCCCCCCACCCCCCACCGTCATCTTGAAATTGAAAAATCAGATTTTTCTGGGAGTTTGCTCCATTTATTATTATAGTGTCAAAAATCCCGTCTATTGTCTTCATTACGAAATCCGGTCTTGTTAGTGTAAACTTTGACCCAAAGTACGTAATATAATTTTTGATGTACATCTTTCAGGATGTCACACCAATATATTGTATTACAGACTTTGAATCCAAGTTCAGACTATCGTCAAGTAAATGATAACTATTTATGGCCAAAGAAGCGTAACATTGTGGATTCCAGACGAAACTTTTCATCTGCGTCGTAAATTCAGCCAGATAACCCAGGATATACTTTTTCCCCAATTTACAATGAGCGTACATTAAAACCAAAATTTAAAAAAATATTGAAACCCAGAGAGGACAAAAAATACATCTCACTTAGGCTACCTCTTCGATGACAAACTTTTATGTTAATCTTAGCAAAGCATACACAGTAATTGTTATCCAAACTGTGAAATGCCAAGAAGCTGTCATGAAGCCACGCACGCTAATAGCCGCCAAGCTATGATCGAGAAAAGCTGTCAGCATGGCTTCACAAAAGCTTCATGGCGGTCAGCTGCTTCGCTATTGGCTGAATTAAAAATACACACATGCCACAAAGAACTTAAATATCAAGATCTCCTCTGAAAAATCAAAAAACTTTCGTTCATTCAAAAATCAGAATCGATTCTTTAATATCATCGTCAAAATGACCACAAGAAAAGAAACTTCGCTACCAAGTCACTATCTCGTAAGATATGATGTAGACAACAAGCTCCAGGTTCGAACAAGAAGATATTTTCTTGAGACGCAGTGGATTGAAGTGGAGAAGGAATATTTGGTGCAGTGGGGTTCATCCCCAAGGTCAGCTGACAAAGCAAAGGTAAGTTTCAGTAGTTAAACGTTTGCAAGCACCCCCCCCCCCCCCCCCCCCCCCCCCCCCAGCTGGGAAGAAAACAAATCAAATATTTTCTTAGAAGAAAGGGGACTGGGGAGTCTCAGGTGTGTCCTCCTGGAATCATCTTAAATAAAACCACGAACATGATGATATGGCCTATGAAATATGGCTTCTTAAATAAAACCACGAACATGATGATAGGGCCTATGAAATATGACTTGAATTAAAAAAAAATGGAAATAAGACTTTGTACCTGTTTTTGCATCAAAAACATAGCTTATGACCCCGCACTGAAAGCTTGTTCCAATGATGAGTCATGAGATATGTTTTGAGCTCAAAACGGAAAGACACGAAGAAATTTAAATGGGGATATTTAAATAAAATAGCACTGTTTGGTTTTGGTCGTTATGTTGTGTAAGGGGTTAACATATGTCCCAACTACACATGTGTGTTGGGGGAGGGGGGTAGGGGCACGGTGGCGTTGTGCACTAAGGCGTATTGTACGCTGAATACTGAAGTCAGTCCCAAACGAAGTCGGCCCACGAGAGAAGTGGACCCACAAGAGAAGTCGGCCCCAAACGAAGTCCGAATACAGAAATAGTGTATCGAAATTTCAGTAAATAATAGGCGATTACGCTGTCTGCCTTATTAAAATTTTTTATCACTGATAATACCAGCACCATCAGTTCCCAGAAAGTGCTTCGGCTTTTTGGGAATTAATGTTACGTACTGGTATTTTGAATGGTAAAAAAGACGACTACATTTTTTCATGCATCTAAGTGGTGTAATTAAGGATTGACATTACGGCGAAATACAGACAGAAATAGTGCATCGATATTTCAGAAAATAATATGTGATCACTGATAATACGTGAAACTTGCTAAACGACTAAAGGCAGCTTGGAGTAAATGGGAGGAGCATACCCCCCCCCCCCCCCCCCCCCACACACACACTCTCTTGAATTTCTCGTTGTTTGGCAGTGACTAAAATAAACTACAATTATTAGGTTGTTTACTGGATTTCATTTACATGTAATTTAATAAAATGCCTGATACGTCTGTAACAGTGTCATATTCAGCTTTTTTCCACCTATAAACGCAAATTATTACATTTTTTATCAGATTGCATTGAGTTTAATAAATTGCCACATAAGTCTGTAACATTAATTGTTATTAATTTATTACATTTTTTAACATTAATTGTTATCTAAATTTGCCTTAATCATTTCGCGTTAATATTCATTGAAAAGGCTTCACTCCAGCTTTTTCAACGAACAAAGGCAAAATGATTACAATTCTTTCATAATTAATATAATTTAACGTTTTGCTAGATAAGACTAGCCCTAATTTTAAAAAGAATATCTGTCACCGATAATTTCGTGTTTATTCATTGAAAAAGCTCCTCTGTAGCGTTTTCAACGAATAAATGCCAAATTATTACTCTCAAGACCGAAACGTCCCGATCCCTTTTCAACTAATGTTGACCTGGGCTATAAAGTTGGCGGTTGCTCGCCACTGCTCGGTGGTTCTCTCTGCCCCCCCCCCCCCCCCACCCGTAAAACTGCCCCACACGACACGACAAGCCCTTGCTGTTGATAGTGTAAAAAAAGTGTAAAAAAACTTAAGTTTTTTATGTGACTTGTGAGAAATGGGAACTTTTTTTTCACAGGTTTTGGCTGCTGGAAGTTGGGAACAAATGAGAAAACTGATGCGCGAAAAAGAACGTCTCACGGAAAACTTGCCAGAAATAACAACCAATGATACATCTTCACCACCAGGGTCTCCCCCAGCTAAACGTCAGAAAACTAAAGCCAAGTGTATTCAACCTAAAGTAAATGTCGTTAAGGTAGATTAACCTTTATTTATAATAGAATCCGACATTCTTCGTGCTGTTTGGGTATTGCAAAAAACTTACTTTGGAAATGGGCGCGAGTCATTTTCAACGTCAAAATGTTTTCGACTTATGACATGGAAAATAAACCGTCACCTATTTTCAAGATAAGTTTCTCATTACTCATAAAGCACATTAAATTATAGTGATGGAAAGAAACGCTTTGGGGCACGCATCAACACTTGTCACAATACGTAGCACATGGTGCATGGGATGACCACTCAGTCCCGAACAAAGTTTTCACTTCAGTTCATAGCCTGTTCAAACTCGGTGTAGGCGTTTCAGTTTGTCTTGAACAGCTTCTGATTCAATTTCCCTCTGAAAAAATGCTAAGCTCTTTCCTCTAGAAGGAACACTGAAAAGCCAGTCTGGTATCCTTGAAGTAGCTGACCCTCCAATCGCAACGACGACCGGATAAACCTTGAAATTGTGTTCAATGTATCTGCTACAAACTTCTGCTGTCAACTCCTTATACCAAAAGTCTTCACAAAACTGTTGAAGCTGTTCTTTGGTGGTTGGGTTTCTCTTTCCGACATATAATTTCAAAGCGTGCCATACCATCTCAATCGGGTTTAAGTCGCAACTTTCTGCAAATATGGGGATAAGGCCGTTAGAATAGGTAAAATATAATGTACAAAGGCGGTGGTTCTAGGGGGGGGGGGGGGACACAGCACCCCTCCACTTTCTAGACGTGTTGCGCGGTTAATGGGTTAATATGGGCGCTTACGTACATGGATATACATGTGCAGTCATTCCTGTAATATATTACAGTAGAATCCTCTTAATTGAATATCCATTTTGCCAGTGAAAATTATTCAATTAACAGGAGTATACAATTAACAGGAATTTGGTAAGTTTCCTGTGTTCTGGAGGTAAACTGAGCATTTACTCTATTATATCTTGTTTGACAGAGCTCATAGAGCTCTGTCAAACAAGATATAATAGAATAAATGCCTGTATTGGATGTTGTGAGGCCAAAAAGGTTGATGAATAAATGAAATTTGGTGCGTGTCACAGTAATTTTTTTGACATATAAAAATTTATATACAATTAACAGGAGTTTACTCTACAACCCACATGCAATTAACAGATCAAATGTGTACTGAAGATATGGTAAATGGTTTTGTGTTTGAAAATTATATTCAGTTAACAGGGATATACAATTAAGAGATCCAATTAAGTGGGCTCCACTGTATTTGCAAATCCTAACATCATTTGGCCAAATAATCCCACATCCGGTCGCTTCGAACAGTTTCTTCCACTCCATCCGTATTCCAACTAGAGTTTAATATATTCCCGGTTTTTATGGAACCGGGTACCGGGTATTTTTCACTAACCAGAACCGGGTAACGGGTATTTCCCGGTTCCTGTGAGTGTGAGGTAAGTATGAATTATATAGGTAGGTATAACAAGATTAACAGATAACTAATGAAGTGGAAATCGTTTAATGAAAGTATGATTACGAGAAAAATAAAATAAAATGAATAGTCTCTTGACAACGTCTCGTGGTTTCGAGAAAACAATGATAATCATTCGACAATCAGCATGTCGTGTTTTATACACTTTACGGTCATTTCATCGAACGTCATATAAATTCCAGACTCCAGAGCAGTCACTTGGAACCGAGTCAATCATTTGCCTGCTTTATTCTTCAAACGTCATATGGCGTTCGGTGAAATGATCGTAATGTTTAAGTCAATGCAGTTCATAGTTCAGATAACTTCATGACCATGTAGTGAGTCACTAATGTCACGTGGTTGCTTAGGTAGGTTGTGCACCGCGGCCTCCGCCATCACGCCTATAAAACTTGCGCAGAAAGAGAAGCGTGCTCAGTGATTTATCGTTGAGGCGTGACCTTATTTTCGTAGCAAATTGTCCGGCTGCAGAGAAACTTCTCTCGGATTCAACTGATGTTGGTTTTCCGGTCATTAATGCATTGAATAGGAAATCTAGGTTTGGGGTGCGTTCATTGTTGGCTTCATACAATTTAAATTCAGCATTTATGTTTGGCATTGAACCCTCTGGTCTCCTTTGGTAACTGGCTGACTTATCAATATACTCTTGAAGGATATCTTTCATCGTAGCTGCTTTGGGTGCTTTCGGCTTTTTCTCATTCGCGACCGGGTCACTAACATCGGCATCATCTGGGTTTAGTATCTGACAACCGTTGTCTTCCGTTTCGATTTGCGAATCCATTCCTCGGAGCCGCGATAATTCTGCTTTAGCCAGTCGAACACGTGTTGTTTTTGGACAGGGCTCAAAGAAATCACCAGTTTTACCGTTGAATGCTGAATGATCATGCAGGTATTGCAGAAGCGTAACTAGCGTTTTATCTCGTCGCTTATTGAGTCGCTCTTGTAGACGCTCAGACATTATTCTACTGATATTGCTGTTATTCTGTCCTAGTTGGTCAAATAAAAACTTCAGTATGGCATCGGCCGAAATGAAAGTGGTGTCCCGTCGACAGAGTGCTTCATTTGCGACTGTGATGGGTTTTAGTGTTTTGGCCAGATCTTCGACCAGTTCTAACTCATCTTCACTAAGTTTAGATTCATCGCGCAAGTCAACATAAGCCTTCAGCATGGAGGGTCGAATTTGCAGATAACGCGACAACATTTCCTCAATGCTGTTCCAGCGTGTCTTGATATCAAGTTTTGGTTTCAATTCTCGACCGAATTCAGAACGTACATAGTTTTGCAATATCTCGTCAGCACGACCACGTCTAAATTTTTTGCAATCCTGTTTAACTTTTTTAACCAAACCGGCATAGTCTTCTTTCATGAGCACCGACTCTTCCTCAGCTTCTAATTGTATATCAGGTTCATCACTGAACTCTTCTTCTAATTCTGATTCTGAATCACTTTCGCTATCCTCTGATTCTTCTTCTTGATCTGTCTCTTCTTCACAGCCTTCGCTCTGATCTTTAGACTTAGCATACAGTACGTCAACTACCGCCAAGTGTATGCCATGGCTGTAGCACAAACAAGATAAAGTCGGCATGAGCCTACCAAACTTGACCATCACGGATGCACCATCGTTGGTGCATACTGCAATATATTCGTCAATATTCAAACCGAATTCTGACAGATGTTCGCGAACTGCATCAACGGTTGCTTCAGAAGTGAACTTTCCAGTAATACGTCGAAGGCCTGTGTTCCAAAATAACCCGTGCTGTCCGTGAACGTCGATGTTGAGGTATCGCCGGTTTCTGATGCTCGTCCATTCATCGAGTGTAAGGGAGAATCTCTCACCTGCTTCTAGTCGCACTTTAAATTCTGACGCTAGACACTTTTTTAGATTATCTGCATGATTGTACAGCAATTTCATTACATCAGAAGGATTATGTGGCAAATTATATCCATCTCGGCTGAGACTTTTCCGAATGTAATCTGACTTGACAACTGCGTGGATTGAGAAACCGTCAACCGCTATTAAAATAGCCAAATTTTTATCAAGGGAATCTTTCTCTCTAATTACAAATGCATCAACAGTCTTTTGTGTAGCCAATCTTGCCAGTTTAGATTTAGAATCGGCTGATGTTGCTGTGCTGGAACTCTCACATGGGCGCTTCGAATTTGACAAATCAATTCCATGAACCAGTTTCAGGTGTTTAGCTAAACTACTAGTCGAACCACCGCTGATTGTCAATAACTTGTCACACCGCTGGCATTGGGCCTTGTTGCTCAAATCGGCACGCCGTATAAAGTATCTCCATACCTGCGATGCGTTTTCCCGACTCATCCTAGAAATTGAATAAAATAAAAACTTTTGCAGGACGCTACGGCGACACAGGGTTACGGCTGACGAAACCAAAATACCAAATGCCACAAAGTTTACGAGTCGTGAATGACGCACTGAATCACTGTTAGTGAGTACTAGTGACGCGTTAATCGATTCGAATTGACGTCATAACTCATAAATAAGAGCACGTGTTTCGCGCTAAAATCGCGTTAAGCTACAGCGAGTCAGCGACGGTATGTTTGAAGTCGCGACTCGCGCCACGGGAATATATAGTTAATATTTCGAGCCGATTCGATCTCAGGCCTTAATCTTAAACGTGTAATAAAACCCGGTTCTCAACAACGCAATAACCGGGTAGCGAGTATAGTCGTTAATGGAACCGGAACCGGGTATACCCGGAATCGAATTAAACCCTAATTCCAACCCAAAAGCTACCCTACTGGTTGGAAGCTGGTTGAAGTAGAAGAAATGGGCAGGGCAGTGGCCACACAGAAGCATGCTCATTGAAAAAAAAATTATAAAATGAGGCCATAGCGTGCCATCATCCCCGTGATACTTTTACCGATATGCGATTGTGCTTTTTCTCCAATTTGACCGAACGATATGTTATATTGATTTTTTTAAAGTTAAAAACTATGCCTAAAACGTTCGATTAAAAATTTAGAAAAATAGAAATGAAAATTACCTGAGTCGTTTCGTTCCTTTTTAGGTACGAAACAACTCAGTAAAACCCGTGCCCCTCCCCTTTTATCGAGCTTCCGCCGCTTCTGACTATGTATTCGTCCTTCTCTCCCTGTTCTATATCATTCATATGTTGCCTTAAATGGTAAAAAGAATATTCATCAGTAAAATAACATACCTGCAGGCCAGTTCCTTTCCCAATTGATGCCATTGCTCTCCATGAACGCTTTTGCATACTTGGACGTATGTTTAGGATCATTATCCTGAACAAATGTATGGGATCCAAATTCTTCCAGGAAAGGGAGGAGAGTTTTCTCCAGTATCTCATGAGTATAGAACTCCTTTTTCATGATCCCATCAAACATCAATAACGGTGTAGGCCCTCGCTTTGAAATTCCTCCCCACAGATGCATTTTCAGGGGATGTTTTGGTTTACCCTGACTAGGTGCGATACTGTCCACTGCCCTGTATGCTACTGTCTTGTTTTGGTGTAACTGAATTGTCGTCTCATCCGAAAATATAGTATCAGAAAAAGTCTGCTTTTCGTTTATGGCATTTTGGCAGAAAACAACACGCTTTTCTTTGTTCACGTTTCTTATCAGTTGGCAGTACTTTGGCTTCGTTGCTACGAATCCGGCTGCTTTTATTCCTCTCTGAACAGTTGAAAAATGCACTTTTGTCCCCCTTTGTAACAAATCTCGCTGTATGTCTCGTGCCGTTTTGTTGCAGTTTTTGACAAGTGAAAGTTTAATGAACTGCATATCATCTTCCTTTAGTTTTTTAAAACTTGGTTTCTTGCAATGTAAATCGTTTACATGCACAACTTTTCCCGATAAATAGTCATCACATATTCTCTTGATTCCTTGCCATGAATAGGTATATCCATATAATTGCTTAATTTCGTTCCTTATTGCGTGCACTTTCCACCGACAGTCAACTAATTGATATATCTTTATCTTCATTTCTTGCGTAATTTTTTTCCTGGTGTTTGTCATTTTCAGAGAGGACTGTTCGAAAAAAATGTTTCTGTTGTGAAACTGGTTTTCAAACTAGTAGTTGGACTTGTAGCCAATAAAAAACTTGTATATTTGTCAGTCTTAAAAGTTTTGCTCCTCCCATAGAAAAAATTTATGACTTAATTACTCTTAAATTAATTTTTTAATTATCACACGTGTATGTGGACAGTGCTTCTTCAGAAGCATTGTTTTCAAACACGTGTTTTCACACTTTGATTGTTTTATGCTACTGTAAATGAGACATCAGTGATTTTTTTTTTTTGTTCGATGCAGAGAGCCATTGACCCAGTAAGTGTTCGCCGAGAATTTCTAGTCCTTTGTAGTAGACCGAAAATCATTGCTGCGATGTTTTGTTTTAGGGTGGGTGGGGGTGGGTGGGTTGAGGGGGTGAGGGTTGCAATGACTGACTATCAGAATATGTGTACTTTTATTTGTGCTTTTATATATATGAAAACATTTCATTTTCAGAAAAGCAAAGAAGATGCTAAAGTAATAAAAAGAGTCCAACCGTCCAGTCTGGCTCCACTTGTGGCAACAACTTCGCCGCCGCCACCAACAGAACTTGAGTGTTCTCATGTACAGGCAACACTACCTTTGATAACACCACAAAAAGCACAGTCACCTCCGAGATCTACTCCAGCATCTTCACAACCACTATCACCACCATCATCATCCTCATCATCATCATCACCGCCACCACAAACACATCCACTATCACCACCTCCATCTTTATCATCATCATCACCACCACCACCACCACCATCATCACCACCATCACCACCACCACTCTCTACTCCATCACGACATAGATCATCACCATCATCAATTCCACCACAGCAAACACTTACGTCTACCCCATCTACAGGGACAATTACCGCTATACCACTATTTCACGTTGGGCAGACCACACAAGAAGCATTATTGGTGCGAATAGACAAAAAGTTGACAGAAATGAACAGGCAATTTAGGGAAGTCAGAGGACAGATTGAGAATCTTAGTAGACTCGTCAGACAGTGTCCTGCCATTGTAACAAATACTTGTTCTTCAGATACATCTGTAAATGAGGCTCCACAGTTACAGCCCATGTATCAGCCCTCAACACAGGAGGAACACTTCAGTGATATCCCGCTAGAGTACAGACTGACTGTAGAAGAATTAAGAACAATTCGTGCTCACTCGTATAACCCTGGCAATTTTGCCAAAAACATATCAGAAAAGGTTTTCCCCGAGTTATTTGGACTGGATTCCCAAAGAGTGAAATACTCGTGGTTTGGTGGAGGTAAGCTGAACAAACTTGAACTAGATCCTACAAAAAAGGCCTACATCAAGAGATACGTCCTCTTCCTGCATCCAGAGTTCTCTGAGCAGAGGACATTCAGTGACACTATCGTTTCCCGAATAAACGAGAATTTGAGACAACCAGTCAAAAAATAGAAAAATGTTTTAGGAGAAAACTGTGTCATGTATATATTTTTACTCTTGTTAGTTGGTTAAGCAGTAGAGCTAAAGCTCTCATGGTTCATATTCAGCAACGCAAATAACATTTTGTTTACATATATTTGTTTTATGACCAATTATTAGAGAGTGCCCATAGGCACTCTCTAATAATTTGTAATAAAACAAATTCTGAACAACAAAATCAGCCCCCCCCCCCCTCCACACACATACAAGACTATGCTCCTTCGAGATTTGTTTTCATTTCGAATCTAGTAATCGAAGTTAGTATTCATGTTTCATATATTCAGTCGAACGCAAATATTGTTGAAATATTTGTTTTATGACAAATTATTGGAGAGTGCATGTGGGCACTCTCTAATAATTTGTAATAAAACAAATTCTGAATAACAAAGTCAGCTTGGTGTAAATAATCTTAGTTGTCTAACAAAATGTATAGATGGGATTGAAACTGTACATAAATAATGTTGAAAATAAAGACTAGGATGAACAATAATCCTCGCTTGTAATATTCCAACTACATCATCAAGAGCGCTTCGAAGAAAATATGGGAGGATTTGATCAGTCAATCATGAACTTGACATAGGCACTCACCACCAGTCATTTGATGTGACAAAAAGGTTTAAGAGAAAATACTTGTACACCGAGTGTGTGTGTGTGTGTGGGTTGGGGGTGTAAGCCTCTTTTGTTACATCAAATGACCGGTCGCGAGTGTGATTATAGTGGAGCAGACTGTCACCAAGTCGGATTTGCATGCTCCGTTGGAAACATATTGCTATTAATCGCCGTTGCTCGGTGGTCCTCTCCGGGTACTCCGGCTTCCTCCACCCGTAAAACTGTCGAGGTCATGATTAGCCATTGTGCAGAAATATATGACCTTAAACACCAATAAATAAATAAATAACATATTGCTACAACAGGGTTAATGTCAATAATGTGGGATTTTTTTTTTTTACAATTGTGCTAATCACGAAGTCGTTCTCGATATGTGCTGTTCTACCATTGTTGTTGTTTTTTATGTATACATGTATATTTTGATATGAAATAAATCCAGACAAGAACTTCTTCTGTGATGAATTCTTCAAGACAACCCATCTTCTCTGGCCATGCTTGTATCCAACTTTTAAAACTATGGGGTTATTGGTCGAAAAAAGAAAAAAAAAAACATCCGCCATTGGGTAATTGGTATGGCGGGGGTGGGGTGGGGGGTATAGGATTCATGCGTGACAGGCCTAATACCATCATCGCTGATAATACCAAGCACTCTCGGTGAGCTCCGGAACCAGTTTGAGGCCGATATTATCAGTGGAGGAAAGACACAACGAGGTCGTATTTCTGTCCTTAAAAATAGAATTAAAATGCTCTGACTGTATATCTTTCACACAAAGCTGATATGTGTTCAGAAACGCCGATCAGTACTGGGCGAGTCGTGTGGTGCGTTCTTATCTTCCTGTTCAGACCACGTGCATTTGACAATCACGGGAAAACAACAAAATACATAACACGTGCTGGAAGTAAACGCCTTAATATAGTTATTTTAATTTTTGTTATTTTCTGGTCAACAAACATCAATCACAACCTCATGCATGGGCTTCAAATGAATATATGACCGCCCGAGCAATTTCGATGCAAATACTGATTACCCCAAACACCCACAATTCAAACGCACTGAACAGTACTGTTGTTACCACCCCAAATTCCTCGAATCGCCGTTTGGGAAGAGATTAATGAAGTGTCACCCATTGATTACCACCACGTAACGAAGGCCGGTGCAGGGGGGTATGGAATGAGCATTTCATCCAATTGTGGAAAGAAAACCACAACAGATGAAATGCTCGTTCCATACCCACCTCCTCCGCCCCTCCTGCCCTCCACCAAACGCAGGCTATTGAAATGTTAGTATCTAGTGTAGATTTGCAGGCAATTCATTTAAGCAGGCATGAGTTAAAAAGTGCGCACCGGCTTTACTGTATTTGGTGAATCGATCCTTTCCAGAGAAACGAGCGGTGCAGAAACTGCCATTTTAAAATTTTCAGCCATTTAATTCTTAAAAATTTATCAAATCATCAGCAGTTCAAATTTAATGCCGGAAATTGTATTCTATTAAACCTAACTTAAACTAAACGCGATTCTGAATCACATTTATGTACGTTAGTGTTGAGATGTTGCAATTTGGCAGATTTTTAAAAAATATTCTTACTGATTAAAAACGTAAATATTTCGAGTCATGCCAGATGGTAATAGTTTGGCAGACGCCGTTTTGTCGAGACTATTGAATTGTATATGTATTTCGACCACCTAAATTTAACAGCCGATAATAAGCAAATCCCTTTCGCTCAGGTGCCCAAGAAATTAATTACAGCTGTAATCCGTTTGACCGTGAATCACGGCGATTTTAATAACGTGTCGGACATGGACTCGAGAAAGAATCTCCAATATTAGTCGGCGACTTCTCTTAGATCTTGAGTGAACCATTCGCGGACCTGGGATATTCATGCAACCGTCGCTTGCACAGTAGTGTATATTCACTAATAAATTTCCAAGCAGTCATTACTTTAACGATAGTCCTGATTGACTAATATTCCAACTACATTATGAAGGCATGTCTTGATGATGTAGTTGGCATATTGGTCACTTACGACTTGAGCCAGCACAAGTTTACGCCCTCACCACCCCACCCCAATTGGTCATCTTTGTGACGTCCCTGATCACAACAGAGTAATATTTTCAATACAGGCAGTTATTATATTTCTCACTCACATTTTTAAGCATATTTCTCATTCAGCTGCACTTAACTATATATAAAAATCGCGACATAGACGCCGTAGCTCAGGGCTTAAAATTACACGCGAATCCGCGAATCGATTCTCGTAATGATTCTGGCAAACTACACTGGCGCGAATCCAAGTGGATTCGCGTCAATTTACTGCTTGGATTCACTTTATGTATGATGTCGTTGATTCATGATGAAGTTCCGACCTGGGTTATCATGAAATATATAATTTTGAAAAACTGTCCATTGATATTTCTTGAGTTTGGTATCAAATCAAGTCATGGCTGCTGTAGCAGCCAAGACTTGATTTGATACCAAACTCAAGAAAATGTGAAGCATGTGGTAAATCATGGGTGGAAATTTTGACAACTTATTTTGTGATCTCACCAGCAACATTCAGCTAGTTTTTGCAGAATTTCATATCATTATTCATTTATTTATTTAAGGGTGTTTAAGGTCACATAATTATGCACAATGGCTAATCATGACCGCAACATGGATATAAAGTCAAGGGTTTTCAATCATTTATATCCCATGTAGCACATTTTAGAGGATTTCCACCTCAATCATTGGCTTTACTTCCCGGGTTCCCACGGGGGATTTCATATCATGGTTTAAATGGATTCGCGTGAAAATATTTCGCGAGAATTATGTTAGATTCGCGTGATGCCAGACGAATTTTAAGCCCTGCCGTAGCTGCAACAGGTGGTGCAGTCTCACAAAATTCTAAGTTCATCAAGGGCCATAACTGCAAGAAAAATATTTGGAACAACACATGCATTGACAGTGGCTAGACATCAATAAGATACACTTACATGCCAAATATAAAGTCATTCCATCAAGTATTTCAAAAGTTATTGAGTTTTGAAACTCATTGGTCACAGACAGACCGACGGACAGACAGACCGACCGACCGACAGACAGACCGACCGACATTGCCACTTATAGAGCTGCTAGTCGCAGCTAAAAATTAGCATAAAAAGTGTGCATGCCAAATAGTGCAGTACTTCGTGTGAGTGAATTTTACAGGTGCAAAAAAGTGCACTCGCAAATTGTGTTGCGAGTGCAAATCTCACTCACAAAATTCACCAAAGGTTCACAACTATGCATGTTTGGGACAGATGTGTTTAAACACAGCTAATCATGATATTTAGATTGCTACTTGCTGACTACTCTGAATACTTCAATAGACTGTAACGTTGATAGAGTCACCATTAGGGCCCTGCGAATCGGGAAATTTATGTTCGAATCGAATCTCGAATCGAATCGGGACTGATGTCGACATCGAATCGAATCTTGAATCGAATCGGGATGAACTCGAGAAATAACTATAACTGGCATTATCTTGTGCAGAGATGTTCGGAAAGCACTGCGAGAAGAGATCATTGACATAACTTGACAACTTGGCGTTGTTTTAATTTTCTTTCTCGTTGAATGGCCATCCAGATGTTCACTTGGCCCGACAATAAATTCAAGACATAAATATGGACAAATTAAGGTGTTACTGCCCAGAGTCATTTAAGACAAACCACTGAATTGAAACATGAGACTTAAAAGCACAAATGTAATACAAGTGGCACATTAATTCCCATGGGTTGAAGTCGGCTACAGCCGCTAACTTCATGTACATTAGCATGCCTAAATACATTATTGTAATGTTTGGTTGTTTTTGTATTATCAGAATTTGGGTCTTGTAGATTTCGGTCCGTTCTCAACTCAATAAAACAGTATACATCAAAAGCAGCGAAGGCGTTAAACTGTGTTAGTTTCTGCATTAGTTAACTCGAATAGTGACGCAGTGCTCATTCACACAAATTGCTTTTACATCATTCCAACTTCCAAGTACCAACTCCGAACAATGCAAAGAAACTACAGAGATTTTCCTCCCACAGCTTTCTGACATAATAATGGGAGCGCTCCAGGCGACATGTCCCCATTATTGTGTTAGAAGATTCCGGGACTGGGAGCAGGCCTTAGGCCCATAGCTGGATATTTCGGTTGAATGGATTCCGCGAATAACTCTCACACGAATTCCTGGAAATCTATAAATAGCGAATTTGCGGTGTGTGGTTTTCTGGAAATCTGAAACTGAAAGTGAAACGACAGAATTTTGCAATGAATTTGACTATTTTCCTGATAGAAACATTAAAAATAGAAGAGTTCGCTCCTTATTTCAACCGATGTCGACATTGTCGAACACTGATTCATTTTCCTCGAAGCTTCGTTTGACTAACGAATCGGCAAACTATTCGAGATCGATATACGAATACCAAAGCGATGTCGACATCGAATCGAATACTCGAAGCTTCGCAGGGCCCTAGTCACCATTGGCATCTGGAAAACGTAACCAATTCAGAAAAGACAAACAGCAAAAACACCGATGATAAAATTTCTCGCTTGTACACAAATCTTTGAAAAAAGGGAAACAAGGTGAAATTATTTCGTACAAGCGATTCAGTTGGCCTTAGCAGACGATTTCACTACTGACTGGCCAATCACAGTTGATCTATCTGTTTGTTCTGAAATTAGCATTGTACTTTCGGTTTCGTTTGCTGGATGAATTGGGATGTAGAATGACATGCGCAGTGAATAAAGGAAACTGGAAATGTTTCAGTTTTTACTGACAATATCGATTCGGATCTCTTGCGGAGCGGATGGTGATATGGAGGTGAGGTGGGGGGGGGGGGGGGGGGGGGGGGTGGGGATATAACAGCAGTTTTATTTTTGTTCTCGTTTTACCATTAACCAATGGACAATAACGAAATAGATGTCCATCTGACTTGAAGCGTGACAATGCTACAGTAAAACCTGTCTTCAGAGACCACTGTCTTCAGAGACCACCTGTCTTGAGAGACCACATCTGCCAGGCACCGTTTGGTTTTACTCTATAATGGACCTGCTATGGGAGACCACCTGTCTTGAGAGACCACCTGTCTTGAGAGACCACTGTGACCTTGTTGTTGTAGAATGGATTCGCGCGCCAAAGGCGCGCTGGGACGATATGGGGCATGCCCTTTTGACCCTCAGTTACTGTATATTATAGTTTCGATAATTTTTGAGTCAGCATCACCTGAAATCATGTTCGGTCGGTGTAAAGGAGGAAGAGGATTGGAGTTGGTGATTCTGGTTGTTGTTCTTCAGGCAAGTATAGTCTTCCGCTTGTGATTTGGAGTTGAAGATGGGCCTTCATCGGCAAGTGTAGTCTGCCTTGGGCTCTTGGCTGGCATGTATGGTTTTGGCAATTGACAATTGAAAGAAACAAAACGGACCTTAACAAGGTACCACCAAAGTGAACATTCCTGGTTCAGGTAACAGGCCTGCTATTATCATCGGGTCGGGACATGCTGTGTGCCAGAGGAGCACTTTACAAAAAAGAGGCCGAGAAGTCAGGGTGCAGGACCAACGCACGCCTCCCTGGGGGTGGATGTCCACCTCCAAGGATGGAGTGAAGGATGTGCTGAAGCTATAACGGTTATTGCATTGCCATAGCGGTTACTGGTATCCATAGCGGTTATTGTTGTCCATTGCGGTTATTGGGGAGAAAGGTAGAGTCTGAAAGATAGTAAAAAAAAAAACTTAGACTAAAAGCGGCAAAAGGTAGAGTACAATGAAGAAGTGTGTGCATTTGCAAGGTCTTTTCTGGATGTATTTCTGTCGAGTGTGATTTTCAGGCAAGTATAGTCTGCAACTTAAATGGGTGTTGGAGCTACGACTGGCAAGTATAGTCTGCCTCAAGCTCTTCTGTTGTTGTTTATTTCGGATGTTGTGGATGTTGCTTGTTTGGCTGACAGGGGGTCTTTCTTTCAGCGGTGACTGGACTGGTGTGTTTATGGTGCTAAGACCACTGTGACCTGGTACCAACTTGTATTTTTATGCCATAATTGACCTGTCTTGAGAGACCGCCCCTTTGAAGACTGAAACCATGACAAAAACTTCTTACTTTTTCTGGAAATGGAAAGTTAAAAAATTTATAGTAATTTATATATTTTTTATACTTACCAATGACCCAGACATAGCTGGTGCTAACTCTTAAAATATAGGGCCAAACACAAATTTTGCCCCCCAATCCCCAAAATTTGCATCTAAAACTAAAGAAAAGATGTCCTGAGAGGCCCTCCACACCTCGCCCCCACTGCGCATGCGCAGTGTCAGGGACGTTCCGAAATTGGCGCCATTTATCATTCTAATAACCAGTGCCTGGTAAGCGCTATGTACTCAGCGGGGAGGCAAGAGTTCCCAACTCCTGGGAGGGCCATCCCCGTCTGGGTCATTGGTAAGTATAAAAAATATATAAATTACTATAAATTTTTTAACATTTTTATACTGTACCAATGACCCAGACATAGCTGAATAGTAAAAAGGCTGGAGGGCCAAGGACATAGAGCAAAATGGAATACGCTCAATAAAATAAAATAGAGTCATCCCCTGTAGGGAAAAGAAGTAATAGGCCTTACATGTATCTTTCTTATTTATGATAAATTAGAAAGATACAACACCTTCCAAAAATTGAGCTTCATATATCCATGTACTCTATTAATATCCAATAATCCTTATACTAATAATTTTTAAAGTAAGCCAATAATAAAGTAAGTCTAGAGAATAGAGACTCTTATACTCCTAAAAGTGTGTGAGAATTGCATAATCATGTCCGTTGACATATGCAATATTCAAAAGCTATACTTTAAAAACTAAGACTTGAATGAATTTTATAAACTTAAACTTCTCACTAAACAACCATCCCAATAACAGCTCAGAATTACTAACTCCGGAGGAGGTATCCCCTTGTTTTCATAGTAAAAACAGGTGACCCAAGGGAACACCCTCCCCCCCCCTTTTTCTTGCCCTGGGTCAAATAGCCCAGAGCGAAGAGGGCAGCCGAACGGAGACACTGCCGAAACAGACAGCCTACCTAGCTATAGTAGCAACTGTTAAGTGAATGACATTCTGAGCAGTAGATAATAGACCTAACAATAGAGGCCTCCAGAAATGGACTCGATATTTCTGAGATAAAATTCATGAATGGATGGCTGAGCGCAATGAGCAGCCTTCAAAAATCTATAATAGCAACACTATTAATGTAAGCCCAAGAAGTAGAAGAACTCTTACTTCATGAGCCGAAATCTTAAGCACAACTGCTAAGCCAATGATATACCATAAGCAGTACGCTAGTTAATAGAATCCATTAACAATAAAATGGAGCGTAACGTCCTTCTACTAGACATCAAAGACAGAAGAAGCTTACGCCCTTGTAATAAACAGATATCTGTTTATAAATACATAAACTGTACCCGGAAAGAGTAAAGGCCTATGCCCATACGAAGACGGAAGGACCTTAAAATAATAGGTTCCGGATAATAGGAGCCTAACTCTTATGCAACAATCCAACCTAAATAGTAACGGAAGTATTGATTCCGAAACTATGAAAGTGAAAATCATCCATCGATAGTGCATGAAACTCACTGACTCTACAGTAAAAGAGAAACCAACAGAATTACTGTCTAAAAGGTCAGAATTTGAAAACTACTGTTTCCAGAGGCTCAAATGATTACTTAGCTAAATAAGAACCTGAAGTTAAAATCCGTATAGGAATTTAATCTAAAGATTCTAAGTCTATTTATCAAAAAGTTACTAACTGACTTAGATAAAGAGATAAAAGACTCAATTGTAAACTATCGTAGAGTGCATAGGTATGAGGTAACATAAACCTATAACCTAAATAACAACAGGCTGCAGTAGATCTTGTGAAACAAGTATACTAAAAAATAGCAATGAGTAGTATGGAGGGATCAACCATATGAACATAATGATCCCTACACCACGACGGAAGAGCCTCCACTTTAGTCGCATAGAATAGCGAAGAAGAGGATCTCCTATAGTAAGAAATCGCGTCCAAAGCTCGTCCAGTACAGTGCTTACAATGCAATACGGACCACACAACGGAATACATGAAGGTTGCGACCTTGCTGGTTGTGATAAAGATGACACGATTTACCCAGTGAAAAAAGATCCTCACATAGAGGAAGATTTCACGTTAAGATCCACAGTAGACAAGAGAGTAAATTACTCATGATCTCTGTGAAGATAGAGATGCTATCAACAGAAATGTATTGTGGTTGTTTATCTTAGCAATACCTGCTAAAAACAACAGCGCCGGAGGATACGCGTATCCTATCATTCCGTCCTATAGATCAATAGAGCGTTAACAGTATTAGCACAGAGATCTGGACAAGCCAACACATACGTCTGCAATTGATTAGCCAGCTGTGTCATAAATAAAACATCATTGGGCGCTCCCATAGATAGCAAATCTGATTGAATACTTGTTTGTTGAGAGTCCATTCTGACAGCAACAAGCGACCCGTAAGAGAACGGGAGTGCGATAAAACAATCAGACGACCCAGAATATGACGGACCAAAACTGAACTTGGTGTACTATAACCAACAGACGGATTCTTTCCATTAAATTGAATAACGGAAACGAAAGAGTGCCTCCCTGGTTCCGGAGATACGCCACTACTGTCGAATTAAAGGACAGGAATTTGGGCATGCGTTTCTGAATAATGTTCATGCAATGACATAAAGCAAGCCTAAAAAACATTATTCCGCGGAAGTTAACTGATAGCTAAAAGACTGCGGAACCCAAAGACCCTGGCACTTCGAATCCGTAGGGAACAGTATATATCCCAATCTGTTTGACTGGCAACCGTCATAACAGCCACACTCGGGTCCGGCAACTGCGGCGGCACTCTCTGAGTCAACCACCGAATGTTTGCCCCAGTCTGAATCTCTTGTAACACTAGATAGACAAGAGAATGTATAAATCAAGCAATTCATGGATTGCCGGAAAGTTGCCGTCGAAGAGAAGCTCCTCCGAGAACGAAGCGACTCTGAGAGAGTTCTTAACCTACTATCCACGCGTGGATGTAGCTAGGGCTGCATCACGTCTAACCAACTCCAATCAGCCACTGAAGGGCGGAGTTATACGTGAACAAACTACTGCCCTCAAAAGAAATTACATTGAGAATAATATCCCGTAAATCTTTTCTTGAAGACGTAATGATAACGCCTCAGTAAGGCGGATTACGTATAATAAAGCGTCTAAGTTAAGTCTACTATACATAATGTCGTTCCCAACATTGAAATTGGAAAAGACATAAACGGTGAAAAAGAATATATGCAGTCTTTAATCACACCGTCTAGACGCAAATGAACTCTCGGTATGCCCTGCTCTGCCAAAATAAACTATATGTAAAAAAGATAAAATGGCAGAAATGAGCAACGCGGACAAGAAACTAAACTATCATGCTTAGTAGCAGGCTTGTATATATATATAAATATATAGCGTCGAAAAATAAAACACATGTTGTAATGACAATATTGGACTGCGTCGTAAGACAAAGTCCCTGTACCGATCGAAAAATCCGAGTCCAATGACGCTATAAGTCTCTTATCCAAGATCGCAGCAATGAAGTCCGAAAAATAATCACTGGAAGAAATGCCAGAAGATATGAAAGGCATCTTCCGATACTACTAAAGGGAAAAACTCGAAATCTTTCGAATCCCTTTCGCCATCCTGTCGGACCCTATAAAGCGTTCGGTCGTCCGTAGCTTGATGCAACCGCGGACCGCACCGACCCAGCGCCGTCGGATAATTCCTGATTCGACCGAGAAACCGTCAATTACTGGGATGCTGCGAAACAACTGTGCTAACTCGGATAGCACGTCCGTCACTGAGGCCTGAGGAGCAGCGGTCTTACGATGCATTGCCGCAGGAAGCTCCGAGATCGTTACCCCGTGCATACTTCCAATATGCGAGCGAACGGAGTGTATAGGCCTCGTGTCCCTTGGCTACCGGATGGCGCGACCTATTCGCTGTGGAATCACTGAATGCCGAAACTGATCGGATACTCGAGGTCACGTAGCCAATGTGCGGTCGTGTGCCCTGCTGTGAGGATGAGGAAGCATTAAAGACAGTCTCTCGGACTGTCAATATAACGGAGCGTCCCGAGCAACGGACATATGTTCCGAATGTAAAATATCTGAACCACAACATGCGGTCCCCTATGTTGTTGGCTTCCTCCGATCTGTCCTCAATCTGCCGTCACTGGGTGAGTACTAAAGTAATTAAAGTGCTCGCATCACCCAAATCTCCTTCCTAGACCGCAACGGACGAACCCGGCAGCCGAACCATTCGATGAATGTACGCTACACCGGGTGAGCTAGCGAATGTCACTCCGTAAGCGATAGACATATTCCATGAGCACTTATTGCCGCTAACTCTTCATTAACTATGACGACAGAGGCACACTTTTGAAAGACATCTCCATAACTCTTCGAACAAGAAACCAGAAATGCTTGGATAGCAAGCATAAAATAATAATATATATAGCGTCGTTCAATAATTCGAAAGTTTGTGTGACATTATTGGACTATGTCGGAACTGAGGGACGATGTCCCTGAACCGAACCAAAAATTTCTAAGTCCACCGACGCTATCAGTTTCTTATCCGGCATCGCAGCATATGTTGTTCCGAAAGGGAAAGCTTGAAATCCACCGAATCCCTTTCGGTATCCCGTCGGACCGGATGAAACTTTCGGACGTCCGTACCCGCTTCCGCGGAGCGTCCCGACCCAGCATCGTCGGATAAAATATATGCGACAGATTCAGTTGATGCTGGGATGCTGCGATAAACTGTGCTATTAAGGAAAGCACGTCCGTTCCCGAGGCCTGTGCAGTAGCGGACTTACGATGCATTGCCGCTGGAAGCTCCGTGTACGTTGACTCCCGCATACTTCCTATGCGAACGTCCGGAGTCTGCAGGCCTCGAGTCCCCGGCTACCGACCCAGCGCTGTCGGATAATTCTCGATCCGACACCGTTTCTGTCGGCTGCTGGGATGCTGCGATAAGCTGTGCTATGTGCACAAGAATGTCCGGCGTCGAGACCTGCGGAGGCGCAGTCTATCGCTGCTTCGCCGAGGGCAGCTCCGCATCAGATGGCTCCCGCATACTTTTCCTATGCGAACGTCCGGAGTCCCTCGGTCTCGAATCCCTGGCTGCCGGATGGTGTGACCTGGTCGCCGAAGAATCCTTGATCGGCGAAGCTGGTAATATATCGGCGGTCACGCAGCCAAGGTGCGGTCGTGTGCGCTGACGAGAAGAGGAAGCCTTAGCAGTCTCAGCGGACTGCCTATACAACGGAGCGTCCCGAGCGACGGACGTATGCTCCGCTAACGACACATTTGTACCACAACATCTGGGGCCAGATGTTGTTGAACGAGAGAGGGGCCTCTCTCGCTTGCCGTCCGGATGGACCGGAACGAGCTATGAACCGGACTAAAAGGCTTCCTCCGTTCTCCCTCCGATCCGCCGTCACTGGGTGTGCATTAAGTTAATTTTATAGTGCTCGCATCACCCCAAAATTCCTTCTAGACCGCAACGGACGAACCCGGCTGCCGAACCATTCGGTGAATGGACGCTACAGCGGGCGAGCTAGCGGACGTCAAAGGCCGTCGAACCTACTAGGGTCCTCTTAGGCAATTGGCGTATTACATGAGCACTTTTCCGCTAGCCCTTCATTAATTGTGACGACGGAGGCACACTGTTGGAAGACATCACAGATACATCACCCTAATCTTGATCGTCTGAAATAGAAATTGATAAAGTAGAGTGACCCTGCGGGGAAAGGACCGGAGTGTCCAAATCCCCAACAACATACCGTGACATACGCTTCCCATATTGTCATCGAAATCATACGATACAGAACCGGAGTTAATGCGAGTACACTGACCACATATAGAATGATTATAAAGTCAGAGGAAGACTTCCTCTTAATACAATTGATCAATATCCTTTCAATGTGAAAAGAAAACAAGTCCTGGTACTCGCACTAACCCCTGGCAATCAAAATACATAATAATAATATGATCCATTAATATAGAAAAAATAATTGAAATCACAATATTTTGAAAAAATATTTTTTCAGAACAGCCCAAGTTTCTGAAAAGTAACGTTGAGCCCCAATGGATCCCAAGCCTAAGTGTGGACAAAAATTTTAAAAATATTTTAAACAATTTATTCAACACTTACGAACAATAATAATGTATCTAGTTATGATTGAAATAACATAAAGATATTATTATTTAGAAATCCCCCCCTCACACAGAGGGCTGTTGTAAATGTAAACAATGAGTGTAAAAACACTAAAATAAGACTCCAGGCACCCAGGCCCGAAATCAGTTACCAAAAATACACCATCTGATGCAAAACAGAGACTTCCAGGGAAGAAACTGCAGAACATCAGATGGTAGATGCAGAACACAACGCCTAACCACCCGTAGGTGAAGACGTAAACATGGGGAAAGAACAGAATACATTCTGTTATTCAGCTAAACTCCCAAGAAATTTTAGTAATAATAATTACAGAAATTATGCCAAAAGCATGGGAGAATAGCAAGGGGGAACTTAAAGGACAGGGAGAGAGGAAAAACACTAGAAAAAACAGTGTAACTAAATAATCAGAATGACAACAAAATGGCTGCTGCCTTGAAAATAGGTAACTTAACATAATTTCATTAAAAAATTTTAAGTTACAGCCCTGATAATATTCTGTCACACATTCTTTTCCTCTCCTCCTTTTCTATCCTCCTTAGAATCACCATTTCACTAATATTTATGTGTCTGGCATCATTTAAACTGAGATTTAAAAGCACAAAGATCAGTCAGATGTTAACTGATGAAGGGCCAAACTTAGAATGATAAATGGCGCCAATTTCGGAACGTCCCTGACACTGCGCATGCGCAGTGGGGGCGAGGTGTGGAGGGCCTCTCAGGACATGTTTTCTTTAGTTTTAGATGCAAATTTTGGGGATTGGGGGGCAAAATTTGTGTTTGGCCCTATATTTTAAGAGTTAGCACCAGCTATGTCTGGGTCATTGGTACAGTATAAAAATATCCATGGTGTTATACTAACACAATTAAAAGTATTAAAACCTCTTAGTTTGAGAAGACCCCTGTGAAAAGATTAGGATTATCGCTGAATAAACAATTTCATACATACCTGAAATGTGACAGATAGGAATAAAAATAAATTTGTGTTGAAAATCTTTTTGTAACAAATTGAAATGGACTGTTATAAAAAATTATAAAAATAAAGTAGGGTTTTTTTGTAGGGTTGAAAATCTTCAAGGAAGATTTTCAACACTAATTTATTTTTATAATTTTTATAACTGTCCATTCCAATTTGTTACAAAAACTTCATAAAAAAGAACAACTACAAAGTAATTACAAAAGTCCATTCTTCTCTATTTCTGAATTTTGTGGTTGGTTATTCACTGACTTGAGAAAACCTGAAACCTGTTTTGAGAGACCACCTGTCTTGAGAGACAACTTTTGTGTGGCCCAAAGGGCGGCCTCTCAAGACAGGTTCTACTGTAGTGAGTTGAGTGCAATTTAATTGAAGTTGAACTGTGTTTGATGACGGGCGCGATTATTTACGCTCATGTTTATAAATTACAGGCGCGAGTGCAATAGTGCCCGTCTCACGTGAAGGACTGCAGTGCTCAACGCGCTGCACGTTTACGTTTTTCGAATCAAAGGCCTAACAACTGCCATACCTCATTTTGACTTTAAGTCAAAGTTTTAAGCTTAAGAGTAAACAAGAAAACTTTCATCTTACCTTAACACATATACCGCATCCTATACAAAGTTCTTCAGATATAAAAGCAATCTTGTCTGAAGGGGTTACTTCAATACATAATTTACCTGTAAACACAACAAACAATTAATCTTGTTATTAACTGGTAATGTACTAAATTATTTTGGGTTAAACAAATTTGTACATGTCTTTTTGCCTTGTTAAAAGTTATGGGAGAGTGCCCATAAATTCTAAAGTGGAAAATCTGGACAGACTTTATTTTAAATAAAATCACTTCAAAGATAATATGAAGTACATCTACAGCACTCTGTCTGCACTTCAGAATAAAGCCCAAATATGGGCTTCCTGCACTCTACCAGTTAAACTAGACCTGTTTGTAAGCACAGTTAACGAAATATCCCTGCCCAAAATAAAGATTGCTGTCAAGTCGATTTTTAAAAATATGTTAGCACATTGTATAGGTGCTTCATTTTGATACTCAGAAAGGAAAGGAAAATAAACAAGTGTTTGACCACCGAGGTGGTATTAGCCCCCTACAGCGCTTTTGTGACATAAGGTGTTTTTGTCACAGAAAACACTAGAGTATATAAGCATCTTGGATTTTTAAAAAAAAATATTGAGCGTGCATAATCCCCTCACAACCCTTTATCCATGTACCATATATGAAAGGCGTAGCTTGAACCATGTTGGAGGGAGGGGTGGTAACATAAAATAGAGAAAAAAGCTTAAAAAAACATTTGTTAACAAAAAAGGTCGCCATTCTGCCATCTTGGATATTGAAAAATAAATATTGACTGTGCATCATCCCCTCAGAACCATTTATCCATGTACCAAATATGAAAGGTGTAGCTTGAAGCATATTAGAGGGAGAGGTGGTAAAAACAGACAGACAGACAGATGGACAGACAGACAGATGTTAAATTTTGAAAAAAAAACATTGAGCATGCATAATCCCCTCACAAACCCTTTATCCATGTACCATATATGAAAAGTGCAGCTTGAACCATGTTGGTGGGAGTAGTGGTAAGATAAAATAGAGAAAAAAGCTTAAAAAACACAACAGAAATGGTTGCCATGGCGCCATCTTGAATTTTGGAAAAAAAATATTGAACGTGCAACATCCCATTACAACCCTCTATCCATGTGCCAGATATAAAAAGTGTAGCTTGAACCATGTTGGAGTGAGGGGTGGTAACATAAAATAGAGAAAAAAGCTTAAAAAACACAACAAAAATGGCTGCCATGCCGCCATCTTGTATTTTGAAGAAAAAATATTGAACGTGCATCATCCCCTCCGAACCCTCTATCCATGTGTCAAATATGCAAAGTGTAGCCTGAACCATGTTGGTGGGAGGGGTGGTAACATGAAAATAGAGAAAAAAAGCTTAAAAAACACAACAAAAATGGACACCATTCCGCCATCTTGGATTTTGAAAAAAAAAATTTTGAGCATGCATCATCCCCTCAGAAATATTTATCCATGTACCAAATATGAAAGGTGTAGCTTGAAACCATGTTGGTGGGAGGAGTGGTAACATGAAAATAGAGGAAAAAAAGCTTAAAAATGCAACAAAAATGGCCACCATACCGCCATCTTGGATTTTGAAAAAAAAATTTTGAGCGTGCATCATCCCCTCAGAACCATTTATCCATGTACCAAATATGAAAGGTGTAGCTTGAACCATGCTGGTGGGAGGGGTGGTAACATCAAAATAGAGAAAAAAAAGCTTAAAAAACACAACAAAAATGGCCGCCATTCTGCCATCTTGGATTTTGAAAAAAAAAATTTTGAGCGCGCATCATCCCCTCAGAACCATTTATCCATGTACCAAATATGAAAGGTGTAGCTTAAAGCATGTTGGAGGGAGAGGTGGTAACATAAAAAACAGCGACAGATGGACGGACGGACGGACGGACAGACAGACAGACAGACAGATGGAGGGAGTGCAATTCTATAGTCCCCTTACGGTTCCCGTAGGGGACTAATAAACAAAAAGATACCCCCGCTTTTTTAACAGTGCAAGCCTGACTATAGGTGATACAGTTTTTGCGTATATACAAATACTAAGTCCATAAATGACAATGGCTCTGGCATTGAAGTCTCGAACAACACCTGCATTTCACTATGGGTATACAGCAATAGGATACACATGCATACCAAATATCAAGTCACTCAACAAAGTACTTTACAAGTTATTTATGACTGAATTTTGGGACAGATGGTACGACGGATAGATGGACAGACAGATCTTGTACTGTGGGAAGACATCAATAAGATAGAGTTGCACATCAAATATGAAGTCATTCCACTGAATACTCTACAAGTTATTCATGAATTAATTTCAAGGCGGACAAATTCAAGTCCATAAAGGGCAATGACTCTGGCAATAAAATCTCGAACGACACCTGCATTTCACAGTTAAATTTTCAATATGGGTATACAACAATAGGATACACTTGTATACCAAATATCAAGTCACTCAACCAAGTACTTTACAAGTTATTCAGGATTGAAACTCGGGACAGATGGACAAGGCGATTCCTATATACACCGCTGGGGGTATAAAAAGAAATTAGTTTCACATACATATAAGGTTCTCTCAATCAGTACGCAGCTAACTCGTTTATTTATCTGTAAGGTAACATATTTCTGCACAATGGCTAATGTCGACAGCAACAATGAATTTAGTCAGTTGTTTATACCCAAGTTGCTCATTTCAGAGGACTTCCACCCCAAGCATTGGTAACTGTGTCCTACTATAAAAGCTTGTTTAACCCAGTAAACAATCACTGCTTCACTTCCTGGGGTTTCCAAGAGAGGATCTTGTTAACGGCCCAAATCTTTCAAAAACTCTCTTGTGAAAACTTTTGAAAATTTAATGGCTACACCTGGTACAGTACTTCGGCTGTGACCGTTAACTTCGTTTCAGGAAGATGTAAATCTTATCTAGAACCTGTCCCCAACAGTCATTACTCTCATCTCTCACTTTCACATGGTGAGGGAGATCAGGGCACAGTAATGCATGAGAATGCTCATTTCATTCATGTGGTAGTTATGTAAAATGAATAACTTTTCCCTTTCCGTCGACCTTTCAACAAACACAGTTATTAGCTAAAACCTAGGTCAAGCTGAAATTATTTATTTATTTATTTATTGGTCTTTAAGGTCACATATTTCTGCACAATGGCTAAACATGACCTCGATAGTTTTACGGGTGGAGGAAGCCGTAGTACGCGGAGAGAACCACCGAGCAATGGCAAGCAACTGTCAGCTCCCCAACATACTAACTCCACACAAGCAGGGTTAGCATTGGTTGAAGAAAAGTGCACCATCGACGTGCAGTACGCCTTAGTACAAAGCGTCACCATGCCCCCACGTGGGCAATGGGGGTGAAGTGTCTTGCCCAAGGACACAACGCGATTGCCGCAGGTGAGATTCGAACCGAGGACCTCTCAGCTTGCAGCCTGCACCTCTACCTACTGAGCCACCGTGCCCCCTACAAGCTGAAATACTTCAGGTTACATGTACAGGTGGTGTTTCCAGAACTTTCCTCCCTTTGTTTTCATCAGGATTTATCAAGCCTTCAACAGCCAGTATCATATTATGTCAGACAGCTAATCAGGTGAAGGAAAACAGTGAGGAACCGAGCAACAACAAGCAAATGTCAGTCCATCCAACTTACTCAAGTCTGCAGCAGTTGAAGGCATGTGCAGCATCAATGTACACTTACACCACAGTACACATCGCCGCCATGACTACATGTGGGCAAACAGGATTAACTGGTCGAGTGCTGAATTATTTTTAGTTATCAAAATTTGTTCACAAGTCTTTGCCATATTACAATTTATGGGAGAGTGCCTGCAGGCACTCTCCCATAAATTGTAACAAGGAAAATTCATCCAGACTAAATAATTTAGATTCAAAGATAATATGAAGCACATCCATGTAGTTTAAAGCCTTGAGTGCAGTACCTGCACTTTAGAGTAAAGCCCAAATATGGGCTTCCAGCACTCTACCAGTTAAGTGCTTTACCCAAGGACACAATGCTGATGGTGCGGAGTAGCTCTAAACAGCTGACCTCTTGGTTTCAAGTCAAATTGTAGCAAATGAGATACCCATCTCATTAAAGCTTCCATTCTCTTCTATTAATCCTTTACCCTACCAAATCAAGTTCAACAAGCTTCTTCCAATGATGGAAATGAAAGTATCAATGACACTGTAGCTCAACTTGACAAACTTGAACTTGGTAAGTTATAAATGAAATCGCAAAATTGAAGATCATTGGTACCAATGTTATTTGATGAAATTTCAACATAAAAGCCTTGTGTGTGCACGTCCGAGTAATCCATGCATTTTTAAATGTAAACTGTAAGGCTGGCTAAAGGAAGAATGTTGATACACAAATGCAGTATGTTCAGAGGTTATTGTAAATGGCAACTTTTTTCACAGAAATGAATGCTAATCAATAGCTCTTATCTAAAGGTCTTGCCTAATGAGCACACCAGGTTAAATGAAAGTGTCAATGACACTGTAGCTTAACTTGTGTGTTGTGTTTGATGAAAAGGATAATGTTCAATGTTTATTAAAGGATTATGAAATAAGACAAGAATTGTGATAATTGGGAATATGTTCATTTCTGTTCCCTGTCTGCTATGTTTTTGATAAAAAATAATATGAGGTGTACATTGTACTAAAGAGCTGAGGGGTGGGTTAATATGATCTCACAGTTAATGTATGTGGCCCTCACAGTTAACGCATATCAACGAAAGTTACCAAGTTACAGTGAAATTATTCCAAAACGAGTCATCCTATCAAGTTACATTGAAATCCCTTCATAAATATGGCCCTTAGACTGTGCTAAAGGTTTTCGGGCTTCGGGCCCCTGTAGCCATCAGTTTCCCAATTGCATCCAAAGGGGACGTTCTCATCTAGACATTATTTGGAGTCATCCTACAAAGCTACAATGAAATCCCTTCATAAATATGACCTGTGGACTGTTCTAAAGGTTTTCAGGCTTCGGGCCCCTGGAGCTGTCACAGTTGCCCAATCGAGCCCAAAAGGGGACGTTCTCATCTAGACATTATATAAAGTCAAACCTACCAAGTTACAATGAAATCCCTTCATAAATATGACCTGTAGACTGTGCTAAAGGTATTCAGGCATCGAGCCCGGGCAGCCATCATGGTTGAATGATCGCAACCAAAAGGGGACATTCTCATCTGGGCATCATCCGGAGTGATCCTACGAAGTTACAAGGAAATCCCTTCATAAATATGACCTGTAGACTGTGCTCAAGATTTTCGGGCTTCGGACACCTGTAGCCATCACAGTTGACCAATCATAATAAATATGTAAGTCTCAACTGTTTATTTGTAAAAACTAAGAACACAAATTTCAAATTATCTGAACACTAATAACCACAACAGAACCGCATACCTCTGCTAATTCGATGATTGAATCAAATTATTCAACAAGAGGCCCCAGGGGGCCTTAGGGCGCTCACCTGACATGGTAGTCTAAATATCAAACCAGGGATTGGACTTGAATAAGCTGCATACGTCCCTCCAAAGAAAAGCATATACCAACTAGATGATGCGATTGTGCCCACACAATACACAGGATTTTCCTTCTATTTTCAGTTCCTGCACTTTTACGTCCCAAAATTGAGATAAACGCATAAAAAAAACAGTTTTTTTTTATTTTTGTTCGGAAATTTTCGAAAGAAAATATTTTCTGACAAAAATTTTTTTTTCTTCTTCTTCTTAAAATGACCAAAACGCATATAAAACCCAAAAATAGGCCGATGAAATCGTCAGATGTGTACCCATACGTGCAACTAGTAGAAAGCTGTAGGACGGAGGGCCACCACGGATGCCGACATTATGTACACCACACATGGTATGGGTACATATAGAAATGGATTGGAGTAGTGGCTAATTTGATGGATAAAGGGTTAATATCTCCGGATCAATCGCAGGAACTATTCGGTAGTGTGTATACAAATGAATGTTGTCGAGTACTCGACAACGTTCGTTTGTATAAACACTAAGGAATAGTTTGAGAATACTGCTTTCCAATTCCTATAGTTTTGATCCCGTATTCGGTGAAATAATGGCCACGGATAACCAGATATTATCCGGTTATAGCTCTCGGGTAGTTGGTTACGCAAATGAGCCAACCGTTTCAGCCCTAATATAAAACAGATGACAAGAAGTATGAATACTGGTGCTTTTCCCTCCCACCAGGCCAAACTGTAGTGGGTCCGTATAGTGGGTCCGTACATAGGGCTGCACGATATTCAAAACTGAATACCGTTATCGGTATTCAAAAAAATACCGCGGTATACCGGTATATCGAAAACTGTTCAGATATATGAACATTAGTACCACATTAATCGAGTCTTGAGGCATCACAGCCGGAACGAATTAGCATGCCTTGATGATGCGGTTCGAAAAACATTTACCCAATGCAGACTATATCAAAATTTATTATTTTAAAAAATCATTTATCAGATTTTCCCCCAAAATTTCTACAAAACAATATCATGTGACCCTAATTGGAACGAGCTCAACATGCTCGTTCCAATGAAGGGTCACATGATATAGTTTTGTTGAAAATTTTTAAAATTATTTTTTCAACTGCTTAAATTTATTACGTGAGCACATGAAGACGATTCCTTGGGTAAAGGAATAATATTTATTCGGGGCTACAGCTAAAAAACTCAAGACATCTTGAAAATTAAATTGTGGGTAAATAAATAATGACGATAAACCGATATTGTTGTAATTACATCGGTATTCAATCGTTTTTGGTTTGAATACCGGTATATCTCGGTTTATCGATATACCGTGCAGCCCTATCCGTACATGTATTTGCCATAATGCTCAAATTAGGCCAATCTAAAGGCTGGCAAACTGAATAAAAGGGTCAATGACACAGTAGCTTAACTTTACAGCGTGTAGCGTTAGATGAAAAGGATAATGTTCAATGTTT
Organism: Pictodentalium vernedei; assembly: GCA_031216915.1. Taxonomy (NCBI): domain Eukaryota; kingdom Metazoa; phylum Mollusca; class Scaphopoda; order Dentaliida; family Dentaliidae; genus Pictodentalium; species Pictodentalium vernedei. Next base: position 171,877,510 of record CM062297.1, read on the forward strand.
ATGAAAGGATTATGAAATAAGACAAGAATTGTAATAATTGAGAATATGTTAAGAATATGTTAAGTTCCGTATTCTACATATGTTTTCAACAAGAATAATTTGAGGGGTAGACTGTACTAAGAATTGAGGTCTGGGTTGATGTGGCCCTCACAGTTAACATATGTCAACCAAAATTACCAAGTTACATTAAAATCATTCAGGGCTTATATTTCGTCTAAATTTGTGAGACTCCATTTGGATTCTCGTTAAAATGGTTGCGAGAATCCATACCTGCTATGAGTGTCCCAGGATCCCATGACGCCACCATGGTTCTACCACTGTTGTATACTGATAACACATGTTAACCTTTTACCCAACACACCTTTTTAATTTTTAAAACTAAATTTGATAATTTTTAAACAATAAATAATAAATATATGATAAAATAATAAATATATGATAAAATAATTAAAGGAACAACATTTACCAATAAAATCTTACAAATATGGCTGTCGTTGGAACCGGCTCAATGAGCCGGTTCCAATGACAGCCATATTTGTAAGATTTTATTGACAAAGTGTCAGGATACTTCAGGTCATGTTAGCATTTTGTTGGTTAATGTGTTTCCGCTGTGTTAGATAAAGGGTTAAATTGACTCAATTCTATTCACGCGAATCCCACAGAGGTGCAGCGAGAATCTACATGGATTCTTGCCGGTTTTACTGCGCGAATCTTTGTGCGAATCGATTCTCGGATTCTCGTTGAAATATAAGCCCTGTCATTCCAAAATGAGTCATCATACCAAGTTGCAATGAAATCCCTTCATAAATATGACTTAAGGAATCTAGGTCACATGCTCGTCCAGCGGCGGTTGACCAATCACGAACAAAATGGGACAGTCTCATCTAGATATCATGCAGGGTCATCCTACCAAGTTACAATGAAATCCCTTTGTAAAAACGACCTGCAGATAGCGCTAAAGGAATCTAGGTCACATGCCCAAGCGGTGGTAGTGGCTGACAATTCGAGACCAAAATAGTAGTCTCATCTTGGCATCATACTGAGTTATCTTACCAAGTTACAATGAAACAGTGTAGACTGTGCTAAACAAATTTAGGTCACGTGTCCATGCAACCATCATGGTTGACTGATCACGACCAAAATAGGACGTTCTCATCTAGACATTATACCAGGTCATCCTACCCATTTACAATGAAATCCTTTCATAAATGAAACCTGTTGACTGTGTTAAAGTAATCTGGGTAACGTGCCCCTGCAGCCATCAAGGTTAACTGAACACGACTCAAATAGGATGTTCTCATCTAGACATTATACAGTCATCCTACCAAGTTACAATAAATATGACCTGTAGACTTTCCTAAAGCTTTTCGGGCCCACACAGCCATCATGATTGACCAATCGCAACCAAAATGGGACGTTCTCGTCTAGACATTACCTCAAACCTGCACATGAAATTTTGATCAAACAAGAACTATGGGGTGTAGCCTGCATTTAAGAATATGTGAATAGACAGACCCACAAACTTCCACATGTGTGATGGCAATAGCTTATGATTTTGTCAAGTTAAGCTAAAAATCAGTTTGATGACACAATCAGAACTGGGGACCACAAGGAGGCCGGTCATAAACACTGGTTGTTATTCATATTGGCACTTAGGACTGAATATCACTTGAACATCATTTAAAAATAGTGCTGGTCTGGACAATATTAGTCAAAATAATAATTGAGGTTTAGTGGAAAGAATGCTATGTTTAACGATATAATCACAATATTGTTCTTCTGAAGGTTGTGTTTATTCTAGTACATGTAAATAGTGTTAATATGGTTTCGTGTATGAACGTAATACACTCAGCTGTATTAACCAGAAACATACCGAGCACATATACTTCCTGTCTCAGTTTCATAATAATTTTGATAACATGTGTTGATAACATGTGTTGTGAACTTGTGTCCGTCCATGGTCTACAGATAGAATGCATGGGACATACATGTATATGCATGTAATGTGCACTTTTCAGATTTTTGCCTTCCTTGATGTGTTTCTGCAATGTTAACTGGAATGTAGTCAACACTGGAGAGACACATCAAAGGAGGGAACAGAATCGAACAATCAACTTTACATACTGAAAATGTGTCCAAATGTATTGTTGCAATGAATTAGTTCTGTTATCAGACTAATTAAACATGTTAACCCTTTACCCAACGAATCGCCCGCATCCGCCCGCGTGATATGCAAATTTGAACAGCAGATGAAAAAATATTAATTTTTCCCAAAATTTCAACAAAACCATATCGTGTGACCCCTCGTTTGAACGAGCTCCTCGAGCTTGTTCCAAAGAGGGGTCACATGATATGGTTTTGTTTACACTTTTTGAAAAATTTGAAAAAATGATATTTAAAATAATAAATTTTGATATCGTCTGCGTTGGGTAAAGGGTTAAGTAAACTATCATTTGAAACTTTCTTTTTTCAAGAAAACTCTTCATGAAAGTAGTCCCAATTTTGATCTTTCTGACACAAAAATTCCCAATTGGAAGGTAGGACTGTCACAATTTTTGAATTTAGGAATCGATTAATCATTGCAAATAATCGATAAATCGTACCAAGACGACCCCCATTCCTCTCTTTGAAGTCGTTAAAAATGAAGTTCAAGTCAGTTGACCTACCTCAAGTAAGCAACGAAGATGATCCTCTTTTAGGTACATTCAAAGCTTAGATGTTCTGAATTTCTGAACTGTCAGTGTAATAATCAAGACCGGTTGCCAGTTGTGAACTTCGCAGGTTCGTAAGTGCCAACTGGTCATGATTATTACACTGACAGTTCAAAAGTTCAGAACATCAAAGCATTGAATGTACCTCAAAGGCAAATGTTTCAGTCGTCTTCTTGAGGATTAACGTCGACGTCCTTGACCTTTCACCTTTAGAAACAATAGTTTTTTCATCAAATTTGTTTTTAATTATTAAATGTCTAAAACGGGGTAAAATTAACCGATTCTTCGGCAATGAAAAATACTTAGCGATTTCAGCGTGACCAATCAACAATCGATTAGATGATTATTCATGACTGTTATAGCCCCCATATTATATTGAGATTGATATATTCTTAAGTTGATAATTATATGAGATAGATATGTTTTATTTCTGCATTTTCTGACTGGTCTGACTCGTTTGCACTGAGTGACCTTTGTTTACATCTTTGTTACACTAATATATTGTACATATAGCTGTTGATTGTTTAAGTAGGTCAAGGACCTTGTTTACTTGGATTGTGACAGAATCACCTGGAGACTGATAGAAACTGTTAGCATTTTCATCTTCTAGGACATTCTATCTGGTTACTATATAAAGGTTTGTCAACAGAATTCAAAAACTCATTTTTTTTAGAAAGCCATTTCAGAAAGACTCACATCAGTTGTTTCCATTGGAGATTATTATTGTTACAGAACAGTGCATTTATTATAGAAGCAGTGCTTCTTTTGTAAATTTGGAAGATTGATTCCAAAAGAGAATTTTTGAAGAGAATTTGTTCATCTTGGAAAAGAGAATTTATACTTTCTGTGAAACAGAATAATAATATTTTGTGAAAAGCCAGGATTCTACTGGATTGTTTGGAAATTACCTCTGGCACCAACACTTCTTGGATTTTTACTCCATTTGAATTTTGTGGAGAATTTTATTATATTTTATTGGAGACTGCTGAAATTTCTAAGTGAAAATTTTATTACAAATCTACGGGATACTGTTTCTGAAGAGACATTCTTGGATTTAATACTACATCTACCAGCTGGTAACTTTCTTCAGAAGATACTTCACCACTAGATTACTGGATTCTGTCAAACTGTACTTTGGACTAATTCTATAATTGATAAGTACCATTGTTTTTATTTTCTGTAACCCAATTAGTGTAAAAGATCTTTGTATCATTTTTTTTATTAATTTTTTTTAATTAAATTTCAGAATAGTTAAATTCATAGTTTTTGTTGCTGATTCTCAGATTTCTTTCTGTTACCAATATCAATAATATTTCCACACCGTAACAATGACAGCCCTATTGGAAGGTACCTGGACCCTTTCCCAATCATGGTGTGTGGACTCCTGTAATGCTGAAAAAGACTTACCCATTCTAACAACAGGACATGATTTCCTACATTCTTGTCGACATCTTTTGGGTTTGCATTTGTCAGAATTGACAATGGCAATTCTTGTTAATTTATCACTCATTTTGATTTACAACCTGAAAAAAAAATCTGATATCAACATTTTAACGAGCAATGCGAAGCATGGTATACATGTACATGTATGCCCCCTCCAACATATTTATTTATTTATTGATGTTTAAGGTCACATATTTATGCACAATGGCTAATCATGACCATGACAGTTTTACGGGTGGAGGCAGCCAGAGTACCCAGAGAGAACCGCCGAGCAGCTGCCAGCTCCCCAACATCGTAATTCCGCACTGCAGCACAGGCAGGGTTAGATTGGTTGAAGACATGCATACCATCGAAGTGCAGTACGCCTTAGTACACAGCGTCATCGTGCCCCCACATGGGCAATGGGGGTGAAGTGTCTTGCCCAAGGACACAACGCGGTTGCCGCAGGTGGGATTGCCCCCTCCAACAATACCATTAATTCCACCCCTATAAAATTCCAGGTGCCGTTGCTGCTGCTATACGATTACTCACAATCTTCTTGCAGGAGTCACATGTCAGTTTTCTACTTGGACATTCTGTGCGAGCAGCCTGTGTAAGTACACTAAGCATATTTAAGTTTGCAGCTATTCTTTCTGATAAAACCCATTATTTCATATGATATGCATTTCTGTGTGACTGCATGTAGTTAATACATCACTGTTTTTAAAGTGCATCAATCAACGTCTCTTAACTTTCCTGGCAAGAATGTGAACATAAACGGAGTAAAAATAAACTTTTTTTCAGATTTTGAGGCCAAAATGGGATAAGCGTTTGATTGCAATGATTTGTGATCAACTGTGTGGCATACCATATTATTATTTATTTATTTATTGGTGTTTAATGTCACATATTTTTGCACAATGGCTAATCATGACCACAACATGAGTATCAACTGAAGACCAGGGGTGAGCATTAATAAGCCATGTTGCCCATTTTAGAGAGGGTTTCCACCACCCAAGGATTGGTGACTGGGTCCTATTTTACCAGTAAAACAGAGCCTTTTTACTGCAGTCAACAGGCTCTGCTTCACCTCCCAGGTTCCCGGGGGGAGTTGCATACCATCTGTTTATGAGTCGGGTTATACCTGTGTAGGCTTGCTGGTTCTGAATACAAATGAAAGTGTCAATGACACTGTAGCTCAACTTGTGTAAGACATGTACATGTATAGTATGAGACACAGCAATGACACACATCTAGGTAATGACCTGATAACAAAGGTACATGCAGGCTTGTCATTTTGAGGTGGGAGATCGGCCAACAGAAAGACGGATGACAGGCCATGGCATTACCTCAAATTTGACTACGTCAAAGTTGAGCTAAAAAGTATTCTTAATAGGAAAACCTGCATACTCACCACGTCTAAACACGTAGAGGGATCGGGAAGATTCAACCTTGGATTTTTCAGCCCTGGGAAGATTCGGCCTGTGTACTCAGTGACTGACTGCTAATTAGTCTATTCATGTTCTGTCTGGGGGTTTGGCAATTGACATGACTGACAAGTGACAATATTATTGACAAGCAGTTTAAGGTAATTATTTATTAATTCTAACTAGATATCACGGAGATGGAATCCATCTCTGTGGGCCCCGCAGCAACTAACCGATGTTAGGTATAAACTGATGTGAACCGTAATACTAAAATATTTCAAACAATAGGTAAAATCAAATATCAAAACCCTATCCTTTAAGGGAAAAAAGTTACAGCACGGACACGAACTTGTCAGAAAAAAAAAAATTCTGAATAATTTGACCTTGAGGTCAAAGTTCAAGGTCAAAGCATGGCGACCTTGGTACGCGACACGTCGCCTTGAGATAATCTACCCACATGCCTAATATGAAAACCCTATCTATTAAAGAAAAAAAGTTACAGCCTGGACACGAACTTGTCAGAAAAGAACCCCGAATTTGGGATAATTTGACCTTGAGGTGAAAGTTGAAGGTCAAAGCATGGCAACCTTGGTACACGACACGTCGTCTTGAGATAATGTACCCACATACCAAATATCAAAACCCTATCTATTAAGAGAGAAAGATTACAGCCCGGACAACTTTTGTTAAGGATGGACGGACAGATGCACGCATGCACGGACGAACACACGGACAGAGCGATCACTATAGGGCGTCCACCTGATGGCGGGGCCCTAATAACATTATTTCACAACTTAAGAACACAAAAAATCAAACACTACAATTTTACATATTTTATACATATACACAAAATGTGACGCAAAGCACAGGAACTGAATAACTTTATTTGCTTATTAATTCATCTTCAGATTATGTGACCTTCGGTATACCATGGGGAGGGGGGGGGGGGGGGGGGGGGTCAGAGTGAGAGGGGGGCAATAATAGTTAATGTAGTAAAGAAACAACCAAGTTCAGCAGTAACTTCCAAGAGTCAACAACAATAAAGATATCTCTACAGAATATAATAAAAACAAATACACACCGACGAGAGAAACAACTTGCGAAGTATTGCCAAAACTAAATAAACTTGGCAGATACTTCCAAGTGCCAATAATAAAGAACATTTCTCATTTGGTGAAGGCAGTCGAAGTTAAAAAAAACAAGAGGCCCCACGTGGCCTTAATCGCTCACCTGACAAAGTGACTCTAAGAAGTATTTTAGGTCACCTTCACCATGTCATGCCTCATCAACATTAACTGGTTGAGTGATAGATTTTGTTTGAAGTTCAACATTTGTTACCTAAAATTAGTTTTAGGCCAATCTCCAATGATTTTTAATAAAGCAAATTTATCTCTGCAGACAAACTGGTTTAGCATGAAGCACAAACAAGGAATGTGAAGAGATAGCCTTGGACATCTCTCCGCAACTGTGGATATCTTCCATGTGCTACATGTATATATTTGCATGCAAGAAAACAAAAATTTTCACAAATTTTCCAAAATATTAGTTTTTTTTATCATCATTGGAACAAGCTCAAACAGCTTATTCCAATAGGGGTATGGGATGATCAGGTATATTTTTGAGACAGAAATGTGAATATATAAATAATGGTGTTTTTTTGTGAATGATGCTGGAGAATTTTGCGTCAAGATATGGTAAATGGTTTGTTCTAGATACAGAATGATGCAAAAGTATTTAAATTTGATTAGGCAAGTTGTTCCTATAATGCATTTAAAAATTGAAGTAACTGTTTTTTTGCTGACAAACTTTTAGATGTGTGTGTCTGTGTTTGTGTGTGTGTGTGCGTGTGTTTGTGTGTGTGTGTGTGAGTGTGGGGGGGGGGGGGGGTAAGAGTGTTCTTGCAAACAAAATTCCTGAATAAATGGAAAATTTTATTTTTTGTGTGAAAGACATAGTGCGTGAATGTTGATTGGAACAAGCTTAGAGAGCTCATTTTAATGTGAAGTCATAAAGCTGTGTTTTACGTACGAAATTCTGGAATAACTAAAAAAATTGCTTTTTTGACTCAAAAAGCATGGTGTGCGACCTCTCATTGGAATGAGCTCAAAAAGCTCATTCCAATGGGGTATTTACAAGCGATAAGTACATGTATGTTTAAGAGACAAAAATTAAAATTTGAATAGCGATTTTTGCGAAGAATGCTGACAAGTTTTGGCAGTTATGCTGGTAAAAAGGTAAGATATGCAAAGTGGTTGTTTTTTAGAGGCGACATTTAATTAAGGGGAATTAACCCTTGATTACTGAGGTAACTTCTAAAAGTACTGAAATTTCATGAAGCAATGTGAATAACAGACAACAGTTGCCTAAAAATTTCATGAATAACTAAAATTTTTATTCCTTTGTCTCGAAAACATGGCATATGACCTTTGTTGGAATGAGCTGAATGCATGTGTTCCAATGAGGGGGTCATAAAATTTGAACGGAGATTTGTGTGAATAATGCATTAGTACTGCTAGATTTGGGTAAACGGTTCACCCTGGATACCACCCCTTCTATAGTAGATCTTTTCTGCAAATTTTGTCTAAGATTCTATCAACTTTACAAATAAATACGTTCATGAATCACAATCAGATCCACCCCACAATGTTGCATACCAAATATCAAAAGATTCTGCCTGCTGGATCTGGAGAAGAAGATTTTTTAGGAAATATGCCTGAAATGTACTAAGTTAAAATTTGGGCTCCTATACGGAGCTCAAATATAAACCCAGGGGGCCGATTTGAACAAACTTGAATCAGATCCACCCCACAATGTTGCTTACTAAATATGCAAAGATTCTGAAGCTGGATCTGGAGAAGAAGATTTTTTAAGAAATTTGCCTGAAATGCACTAAGTTCGAATTCGAGCTTCTATAGTGAGCCCAAATATGAAACTAGGAAGCCGATTTGAACAAACTTGAATCAGATCCACCCCACAATGTTGCATACCATATATCAAAAGATTCTGCCTGCTGGATCTGGAGAAGAAGATTTTTTAATAAATTTGCCCGAAATGCACTAAGTGCGAATTCGGGCTTCTATATTAAGCCCAAATATGAATCCAGGGGGCCGATTTGAACAAACTTGAATCAGATCCACCCCGCAATGTCGCATACCAAATATCAAAAGATTCTGCCTGCTGGATCTGGAGAAGAAGATTTTTGAAGAAATTTGCCCGAAATGCACTAAGTTTGAATTCGAGCTTCTATAGTGAGCCCAAATATGAATCCAGGGGGCCGATTTGAACAAACTTGAATCAGATCCACCCCGCAATGTTGCATACCAAATATCAAAAGATTCTGCCTGCTGGATCTGGAGAAGATGATTTTTTAAGAAATTTGCCTGAAATGCACTAAGTTCGAATTCAAGCTTCTATAGTGAGCCCAAATATGAATCTAGGAAGCCGATTTGAACAAACTTGAATCAGATCCACCCCACAATGTTGCATACCAAATATCAAAAGATTCTGCCAGCTGGATCTGGAGAAGAAGATTTTTTAATAAATTTGCCCGAAATGCACTAAGTCCGAATTCGGGCTTCTATATTAAGCCCAAATATGAATCCAGGGGGCCGATTTGAACAAACTTGAATCAGATCCACCCCGCAATGTTGCATACCAAATATCAAAAGATTCTGCCTGCTGGATCTGGAGAAGAAGATTTTTGAAGAAATTTGCCCGAAATGCACTAAGTTTGAATTCGAGCTTCTATAGTGAGCCCAAATATGAATCCAGGGGGCCGATTTGAACAAACTTGAATCAGATCCACCCCGCAATGTTGCATACCAAATATCAAAAGATTCTGCCTGCTGGATCTGGAGAAGATAATTTTTTAAGAAATTTGCCTGAAATGCACTAAGTTCGAATTCGAGCTTCTATAGTAAGCTCAAATATGAATCTAGGGAGCCGATTTAAACAAATTTGCATCAGATCCATCCCACAATGTTGCATACCAAATATCAAAAGATTCTGCCTGCTGGATCTGGAGAAGAAAATTTTTTAAGAAATTTGCCTGAAATGCACTAAGTTCGAATTCGAGCTTCTATAGTGAGCCCAAATATGAATCTAGGAAGCCGATTTGAACAAACTTGAATCAGATCCACCCCACAATGTTGCATACCAAATATCAAAAGATTCTGCCTGCTGGATCTGGAGAAGAAGATTTTTTAATAAATTTGCTTGAAATGCACTAAGTTCAAATTTGGGCTCCTATACTGAGCCCAAATATAAACCCAGGGGGCCGATTTGAACAAACTTGAATCAGATCCACCCCGCAATGTTGCTTACCAAATATGAAAAGATTCTGCCTGCTGGATCTGGAGAAGAAGATTTTTTAAGAAATTTGCATGAAATGCACGAAGTTCAAATTCGAGCTTCTATAGTGAGCCCAAATATGAATCTAGAAAGCTGATTTGAACAAACTTGAATCAGATCCACCCCACAATGTTGCATACCAAATATCAAAAGATTCTGCCTTCTGGATCTGGAGAAGAAGATTTTTTAAGAAATTTGCCTAAATGCACTAAGTTCGAAATCGGGCACCTATACTGAGCCCAAATATGAACCCAGGGGGCCGATTTGAACAAACTTGAATCAGATCCACCCTACAATGTTGCATACCAAATATCAAAAGATTCTGCCTGCTGGATCTGGAGAAGAAGATTTTTTAAGAAATTTGCCTGAAATGCACTAAGTTCGAAATCGGGCTCCTATACTGAGCCCATATTAACCCAGGGGGCCGATTTGAACAATCTTGAATCAGATCCACCCCACAATGTTGCTTACCAAATATGAAAAGATTCTGCCTGCTGGATCTGGAGAAGAAGATTTTTTAAGAAATTTGCCTGAAATGCACTAAGTTCGAATTCGGGCTTCTATAGTAAGCCCAAATATGTATCCAGGGGGCCGATTTGAACAAACTTGAATCAGATCTACCCCGCAACATTGCATACCAAATATCAAAAGATTCTGCCTGCTGGATCTGGAGAAGATTTTTCAAGAAATTTGCCTGAAATGCACTAAATTCGAATTCGAGCTCCTATAGTGAGCCCAAATATGAATCTAGGGAGCCAATTTGAACAAACTTGAATCAGATCCACCCTACAATGTTGCATACCAAATATCAAAAGATTCTGCCTGCTGGATCTCGAGAAGAAGATTTTTTAATGTTTTTCCCATTGCCTACAGTGTTAAAAAGTGCTGACTCAGCACTTTTTCAAAGTCCCGAAACTGTACCCTATGATAAAACCGATGGCAATTTTTTTTTACCAATCCTTTCTGTTGGTCCTAAGGAAGCTGCACACCAAATAAAAATTCTAAGTGCCGTGCAGTTTTGGAGATATGGGCGTTTTAAATTTTTTCTATTTTTAGCTCCTGCGGTTCCCACGGGGCTGCGGGAAAATTTTTTTTTGCATAAATCAAGTACTCATGGCCCAATAAGCCCTCACATAAAATTTGGTTCAAATCAGCCTCTCGGTTTGGAAAATAGAAATTTTGGGCGGGGCAAAAAATTTTGCCCCTCTCATAACAACGCCAAGTATAGCCCCACAAACTTCTCTTGAACAAATCTGAGTCTACACCTCAAAAGGAAGCTGCACACCAAATATCAAGTCTCTGCTACTGCTGGTTCATGAGAAGAAGATTTACAAAGATTTTGGTGCCCCTTGGGGGCGTGGCACCACCCAGGAGGAGGGGCAACTTCATTTGAACAAATCTGAATTGGCATTAGGTAATAAACATTTAGCCAACATTTGAATAAAATTGGGCTAGTGGTTTAGGAGGAGAAGTCGATAATGCAAAGTTAACGCCGGACGGACGACGACGGACGACGGACGCCGGACAGAAAGTGATTAGTAAAGCTCCCCTTGAGCTTCGCTCAGGTGAGCTAAAACTAGAATCTAACCCTCCTAGAGATGCTGTATACCAAATATCGAAAGATTCCACATGATGGTTCTTGAGAAGAAGATTTTTTTTAATTTTTGAAAAAAATCTATGGGTGCTATCAGAGTTATGCCCCTTGTGGTGCCCCCTGTGGGCGTGGCAAGCTTATTTGAACAAACTTGAATTGGCATATGATAAGGAACATGCAGACCAAATTTCGTCCAATTCGGTCCTCCAGTTTGTGAGAAGAAGTCGATAATGTAAAGTTAACGCCGGACGACGACGACGACGGACGGAAAGTGATTAGTAAAGCTCCCCTTGAGCTTCGCTCAGGTGAGCTAAAAAAAAGGCAATAGAGCTGAAACGGTTAAAGGGTTTTCTTAATCGATTAATCACATGGATTAACCTCCATTAACAATTAATCAGTTGTCCGGAGTAGATCACTGAATAGCTGCCACACTGTTGATGAGTTACAGTGTTAATAATGTCCCATTTTCTGGCAACTGATACAGTGTAACGGTCACATGAGTGAACAATTACATCAGCATGCAATTTGCATGCTGTACTCCATTCCGTATCACGCAGGAATCTTAATATGAAGGAGAAACATCATTCATGGCCTAAGATTTACCCAAGTGGCATGTGCAGAAACAAAAGAGTAGTTAATGTGCATAAACCCAGGTAAGTATCTTGTAGCAGACCTTTGATTTTTTGGAGCGCACAGTCGCCCTTGCACCGGCACCGGGCCCTAGGAAATATGCACAGTGTGATGCACTCTGGAAACGGGAAAGGATATAGTAAAAAAAAAAAAAAAAAGAAAAAAAGTTTACGTGTGTCTGCACTGTCTTCCAATTCAAGACTGCCAGAAGCTTTGAAGTTTTGTTGATGTGGGGGTGTGTACGAATAATGATGACTCACTTGCAGTGAGCGTGTCGTATCTCGCACAGTGATGCTGCACACAGAATTAGTTTCACTGGCATAGTTTGATCTTTTCCAGTGAAACTGCAGACTTGCACAATGCAGCTACTTTGAGAATGTCATAAACCAAACAACTCAATAATTAATAATTTAAATATAGGCATAGCTCTTAACATTCCCTACAGTACCCATGTTATAACTGTTGTTTCCGCCCCCCCCCCCCCCCCAACCCCCCCACACACTTGTTTTCTTTTTTGACTAGATTTGATCTGCAGTTGAAATGACGAAAATGGTAACCATATATAAAATATCTGTTGATCTTATAGTGTATCTGCCCCATTCATAGGACGTCACACTCATATTTGTTAATGGAATTACCAGGATGTAGGATACTTAACATTCAAATACCGATGATCACACAAAGTGCTGAGAATGCCAATATCGAGTTTTACTTTAGAACATATGTCTACAAAATGTAATCAACATTATCGAACGAAGGCCCAGTGTATGGTGCCCAGAAAGTGAGTATGGGATTAAGTAGATGGCACCACTGGGAGGTGGCATCTACTGAAATCTTGCACTCAACGTCACGGCTGAGGGAGAAAATTGCATGAAAGTTAAAAAATTTATAGTAATTTATATATTTTTTATACTTACCAATGACCCAGACTTAGCTGGTGCTAACTCTTAAATTCTAGGGCCAAACACAAATTTTGCACCCCCAATCCCCAAAATTTGCATCAAAATCCAAAAAATATATGTCCAATGTGGTCCTCCATACTTTTATCCACTGAGCATGCTCAGTGTCAAGGAAGTCTGAAATTGGAGCCAAATCCTCATTCTTACAACCAGTGCCTGGTAAGCGTTATGTAATCAGCGGGGAGGTATGAGTTCCCAACTCATGGGAGGGCCATCCCCGTCTGGGTCATTGGTAAGTATAAAAAATATATAAATTACTATAAATTTTTTAACATTTTTATACTGTAACAATGACCCAGACTCAGCTGAATAGAAAAAAAGGCTGGAGGGCCTAGGACATAAAGGATAATCCAATAGACTCAATTACATGTAAACAGAATTATCCTCTCAGGGAGAAGAGGAGAACAGGCTTTACATGTATCTTTCTTGTTTATACCAAAAAAGAAAGACACAATACCATTCCGTAATTGAGCACAATAACATCAATGAACTCTATTAACATCCAGTATAACCCATTATACTAATCTTTTTAAAGGAAAACCAATAAATAAAGATAGTCCAGAGAATGAGACTCTTTATACTCATTTAAAAGTGTCCGACGATTGTATATTAGTGCTTGTATGACACGTGACATATACAAATGCTTCACAACAAGCTACACTTTAAAAATATTACATAAATGAGATAGACATTAGCTTTACACTTTAAAACCATCCTGGCACCGACTCAGAAATACTGACTCCAGAGGAGGTATTCCCTTGCTTTTCACTATAAAGCAGGTGATATAAGGGAACACCACCCCCCCCCCCCACCCCCACCACCGCCCCCTTCCACTTGCTCTGGGTCAAATACCCCAGAACAAAGAGGGCCGCAGGAGTGAGTCACTACCGGAACAGAAAGCCTGCATAACTATAGTTGCAACTGTTTAGTGGACGACATTCTGAGCAACAGATAATGGACCTAAACAACGCAGGTCACCAGAAATGGACTCAATATTTCTAAGATAAAAATTTGTGAACGTTGAAGGCCGAGACCAATATGCAGCCTTTATCAAATCGGTAATAGCAACACTATTAGCATAAGCCCAAGATGTAGACAGCGCTATTACTTCATGCGCCTAAATCTTAAGCATAGACTGCTGAAATGAAGATAATTTATCATAAGCAGTACGGATAGTTAATTGAATCCACCTGGCAATAGAATGGACCGTAATGTCCTTTCTATTAGGCAGCAAAGACCGAAACGCTTACGTTCCTTTCTGATAAACTCAGATCTATGATGTAAATAAGCATAGCTCTGACTGGACAAAGCAAAGGCCTATGACCGTCTCGAGACGGAAGAGCCTAAACAATAGGTTCAGCATTCTTATTAGGAGCCTGATTCATAGCCAAAAATCCAACATTAGTAATCAATGTAACAGTACTACCAAAACTACAAAAGTGAGGATCATCAACAGATAGTGCATGAAGCTCACTAACTCTTCTAGCAGAAGAGAAGGCTAAGAGAAAAGCTGTCTTGTAAGATAAGTATTTGAAATCCACTGTATCAAGAGGTTCAAATGGCGCTTCTTTTAGCTTCAGAAGAACCCAAGCTAAATTCCACTTAGGAATTAACCTAAGGGTTCTAGGTCTATTTATCGAAAAGTTTTACGCGAACTTAGATAATGAGACATTAGATCCAATCTTTAAGCTATCATAATGAGGATAGGTATCCGATAGCATAGACTTGTAACCCTAAATAGTATTTGGCTGCAGTTTGATCCCGCCAAATAAGTAGACCAAAAAATTAGCAATGTCTGGAATGGAGGGAGCATAAAATCAATAGAATGATCCCTACACCATCGAGAGAAAACCTACCACTTAGCAGCATAATTTAGCTAAGAGGAGGTGCTCCTACAGTTAGAAATTGCGTCCACTGCTCGTCCTGTAAAATTGTAAAATGCTTGCCGTGCAAGAAGGACCGCACAATGGAAATTCGTGAAGGTTGAGACCTAGCGGGTTGTGATGCAGTGTGCGCGATTTTCCCTGCGGAAGAAGGTCCTCCCGTGGAGGAAGCTTCTGCGGAATGTCCCACAAACGACACCTGAGTAGATTTATCCATGGTCTCTTGGGTGACAGAGATGCTACCAATAGGATCTTGCAGTGAGATTGCTTGATTTTAGTAATATCAGCTGAATCAACGGAGCTGGAGGATATGCGTATCCTATCATTCCATCCCAAGAGATCGAGAGGATGTCTACTGCAAACGCTCGAGGATCTGGGCATGACGACACATATACGTCTGCAACTGATTGTTGAGATGCGTCGCAAATAAGTCTATCATAGGACGATCCCATAGGTAGCAAATCTGATTGAATACTCGTTTGTTGAGAGTCCATTCTGATGGCAACATACAACCTTTCCGAGAAGGGGAATCTGCTAGAACGTTCCGACGACCCGGAATATGACGGACCGATAGAAGAACTTGATGCTCTAGGACAAACAGAAGGATTCTTTCTGTTAGATTGAACAACGGAATGGAATGAGTGCCTCCCTGGTTCCGAATATACGCTACTACTGTCGAACAGAAATTGAACATGCGAATTCTGAATGATGTTCATCCACTGACGTAGCGCAAGCCAACTGACATCATCTTTTGATGTTTATGTGCTTGTTTTGGAACTGCGGATCCCAAAGACCCAGGCACCTCGAATCTGATGGGCTCAATGTTGCGCCCCAACCTGTTTGACTCGCATCCGTCAATATCATAAAAATCGGATCCGGCAGTTGCAGTGGTACTCCCTGAGTTAACCACTGAATATCTGCCCAAGTCTGAATCTCATGTCTCACATGATTCGACAAGACAATGTTCGTTTCGAGCGAATGAGTCTTCACACTCCAATTCTGAGTAAAAAATATCTGGAGTGGACGTGTGCGTAGCCGCCCCATCAGAATAAGATCCGCAGCGGCTCCGCACAAACCTGTCAGTCTCATGAATTCTCTCGCTGTTACTACATCTGAGTGAAGACAAAAGCGAGCGTAACAACTGACTAATATCGCTCTGACAACCAATTGGTTAAGAATCTCAACAGCCTTCCGCCCACTGGAACGCAATAGAGATTTAGACCATCACCTCCTGGCACAGCGAGGGTTGCGGGAGGAGAAACCACGTCCTCCACGACCCACACCTCGCCCAGTCGACCTAGGGGCATATGACCGGTTATCTCGGCCAGCATTACAACCCCTATCTGAGTCGCTACTCTGATGGTCTCTGGTGTAAGACGTAGAGGCTTTATTAGATCCTCTACTCTATAGGAACTTCCTTTGGATGCATTCGCCCCCAAAGTGCCTCCCTTTCTCCTCCCTGCTGAGTCGGACTTATTCAAAGCGGATTTAAAAGCAGAGAATCCGAAGCTTTCTTCGTAATCTGATTATAGATTGTAGAAAGCTTACCATCGAAGAAAAGCTCTCCTGAGACAGGAGCGACTGGAAGGGAGTTTTTCACCTTACTATCCACTCTTGTGGATACAGCCAGGGCAGCAACACGTCTGATTAACTCCATATTGCCACTGAAACGGCGGAGTTATACGTAGAAAATGCTATGGCCCTCGAAAGAACTGTCAAGGAACTTTTGAACATCCTGGGATTCTTTCCTTCGAGACGTAATGATAACGTTCTGGTAAGGTGATCTGCGTAAGATAATGCGTCTCAACTGATTTTTCTGTTAGACAAGAGAGTCGTCACCAGCGTACTGAATAAATCGAAATAGACACCGGCAATGACGATTCCAAGTCGTCTGCCTGGTCGTCTAAATGCAGAGGAACTCTCCGCATGTCCTGACCTGCCGTTTCAAATCTATTTCTATGATTGATGAAAGACAGCTGTAGAGCATGAAACGATAAGAAACCTGATTTGCCAGACTTAAAGGCTAGCTTGAATATAGCGTCATTAAAAAGTACAAATGTCTGGACTGGGTCGGAAAGTCAGGCCCAATGTCCCTATTCCGGCCGAATAAATCTGTGTCCAGTGACGCTTTCAGTTTCTTATCAGGTAACGCAGCATTTTGGTCCTGAGAAACAACTTCTAAAAGGTGTTGCCGGATGAAATCTACGGCCACCTTAAGTTGTTCGGAAAGGGAAAATTTCAGCTGCGCTGATTCCCTTTTACCATCCGCCTGGACCACATAAGAATCTCGGTCGTCCCTTTCGGACTCTGCAGGGGGAGGGGGGGGAGCAAACTGACCCAGCTTCCTCAGACAGTTTCTTTACTGAAAAAGTTTCTGATGGCTGCTGGGATGCTGCGATATTGAGCTATCTGTGATAGTAAGTCTGTCACAGAGGCCTGTGGAGCCGAGGTCTTACGTATATAAGCCGCTGGAAGCTCCGGGGACGTTAATTCCTGCATACTTCTCATATGCGAATGTCCCGACTGGAAAGACCTTGCGACTCCGTGGTCGCTGAAGCAGGCTGGATATCTGAGGTCACATAGCCAAGGTGCAGTCGTGTGTGCTGACGTGAGGATGAGGAAGCCAATAGACAAGCCGCGTCGGACTGTCTATGCGACGGAGCGTCCCGAGCAGGAGGAGTGAATGTATGCTCCGACTAATGAACGTTACATACAACATCTGGGCCCAGATGTTGTTGTAAGAGAGAGGGGACCTCTCTCGCTCGCGGTCCTTGCAGACCTGAATGAGCTAGCTACCAAACTGACTGGCTTCCTCCATTCCATCCTCCGATCCATTGTCGCTGTGTGTGCATGATCCGAGATTATAGTGCTCGCAACACCACTTCTCGTCTCCTGGACCGCAACGGACGAACCCGGCGTCACAACCATTTCGTGAATGATTGCTTCACTGGGGGAGCTAGCGGGCGACAAGTTGACCGTCGATTCTACGTGGGACCTCTTAGGCACTTGCCGCATTCCTTTGAGCACTTAGCCGCTAGCTCATTATTGCGACGACGGAAGCACACTTTTGAAGACATCACGGAAACATCGCCCTGTTCTTGTTCCTCTGAAAAAGAGACTGAAAAAACTAGAGTGACCCTGTGGAGAGACTGGAATGGACCTCTCACCACTAACAATATACCGTGACACACGTCTCCAACGTTTGTCATCCGAATTGGCACACACTGAGCAAGAATTAGTGCGAGTACACACTACAACAAATACAATGAACATGAGAATCAGAGGAAGACTTCCTCGATTTACAACTGAACAATATTCTTTCATTTTGAAAAAATATTAAACAGTCATCATACTCGTACCAACCCTTGAAAACAAAGATACATAATAATAATAATCCATTACAAACATTTCGAAAATTAATTCAAAAGAAAAAAAAAATTTCTATAAAATTTCAAGATGAGCCCAAGTTGCCAATGGGAACGATGAGCCCAAATGGATCCCAAAAAAGTCTAAGTGTGGACAAATATTTTTAAAACATGTTTAAAAATTAATGTTACACTTACGGACAATATTAATGTATCTCGCTACGAGTAGAACTAATAGAAGACAAGGAATCAGGGACCAGCCGTGAGGGCGACTAGGGCGATTAAGTCGCCCTTCTAAGCCCAAAGTCGCCTAGAAAAATAGTCGGGGCGATTACAAGTCGCCCTCTAAAAATTGGCCAAAATGAGAAAAGGCTGAACTGAGTGATGCGAGGTTTACATGAAAACGAGTATTTTCAAAAATCGAATGTGCTCGAGTGTGATAAATGGGCATTTTAATTCGTCAAATAAACGTCCATTTATTTGAAATCACACGACAAGCAATTGTCCATTGTCGCTTTCGGCGGATTTTTTTATTTCTATTTTGTTGCGTTCCAGTCGGTGCCTCAAGTGTCGAAACGAAAATAAGTGACTTACGCGACTCAACAAAACAACCCAGTTTGAAAGTAGGTTACATCGCTTAGGATGCCGAAAATGTATACACAACGGACGTATTTTATAACACATTATTTTCATTTCGATTTGCTGACGACTGTTGACTGTTGGGCTGTCTGTTCCCAGAAAAACACGAATGGAATTGAAACACATGAAAAAAAGCTTTAGTGATGTCAAGAAAAGCTTTGTACAGGACACAAGTGTGCATGTGGACGATCTTGAAAAAGGGTCCTCCTAAACATCTGAATGACATGAAATGACGCGGAATGACACAAGAATGCCATAAAAATGATGCGGAATGACATTTCTTTTACAAAATACTCGACCCCAGAATGTATTTTGTTTATTAACTAACAAAGTACCTCCCAAGCAACCTTCTTACATCTGGTCCTGTTCACACTTTCAGACTTAGGAAATTATTAGCTTAGTAGACTTTGTTGAAAGGCAACCACAGGAGGGTGATGGGGGATTGGCACGAAGAAGAGGTGAGGGGTCATGAAGGAGAAGGTAGCAGTGGGGGATTTTCAGTCAATAATTACATTGTGATTTTTTAACCTGGCGCAGATGCATCATAGACAACTGGACCTGGATTATTTGTACGTTAATGGAGGACCATAAATTGAAAATATGAAGGGGCGGCGGGGGTGGTACATGAATATTCTTAATTTTCCCCACTTGCCTATGAAGTCTCCCTACATGACTCTGCAGTCTCCCTATTTTTTCTGGAGGGAGACTTGAAGTCTCCCTAAAATTCCCCCCTAGGCTGGTCCCTGCAAGGAATCACTGTCAGAAGTAACTGTTGTCAACATAAACAAAAGTGAATAAAAACTGGAAACAAAACTCCAGACACTGAAAATATGGCCCGAAATCAGTAACCAATTTTAACACTATCCGATGTAAAACAGAGGCTTCCTGAGAAGAAACTGCAGTACATTGGATAGTAGATGCATGACCGAAATGCCTAACCACCCCAGGGTGAGGGCGTAACCATGGGGAAAAACAGAATAAACATTCTGTTACCGAGCCAAAACTCTCAAGAATAAAAAAATTACGCCAAAAGCATGGGAGAATAGCAAGGGGGTGGGGTGGGGGGGGGGGGGGGGGGTCATAAAGGAAAGGGAGAGAGGAAACGCTGAACAAACTGTAGAAATTTCATAAGAATGTAAACATCAGGCCTATGCCCCGAAAATTAGGGAACATGAAATAATTTTGCATAAAAATTATAAATTACAGCCCTGAACACATCCTTCCACTGTTTCTTCCTCTCATCCTCTTATTTCATCCTCAGATCCACCATTTCTTTCATGATTTTGTGTCTGGCATCATTTTTAACTGAGATTATAAGCACAGATATCAGTGAGATGTTTCTATTTGTAGGGCCAAACAAAGAATGAGGTTTTGGCTCCAATTTCAGACATCCTTGACACTGAGCATGCTCAGTGGATAAAAGTATGGAGGACCACATTGGAAATATATTTTTTGGATTTTGATGCAAATTTTGGGGGTTGGGGGGGGGGGGGGGGGGGGCAAAATTTGTGTTTGGCCCTAGAATTTAAGAGTTAGCACTAGCTAAGTCTGGGTCATTGGTACAGTATAAAAATATACAGAAACTGAAAGTGACAACGTTATCAGGATAAAACACATGCTGACTTCACTGATGTTTTGATGTCATAGCGAGTACTGCATGTATTTGAACTTACAACTCGCCGACGATTGAGTGTGGCAATGTCTACGTGAGTCGGGGTGTGTTTGTTACAGTGTTAACACACGTAATGCGGTAGTTCAAAGGTAATGGTTAATCGATCAAGGACTTTTTTGATCGATCACGATGTTGATTGTCGGTTTATCGATTAAACGGTTAACCGCTTCAGCTCTAAAAGGCAATTCCGGCTGACAGTGAACAATATGTTTCAAGTCAATTGATGGAATAGTTCTAGTTTATTCAGATTCTATTTGGTGGTGATGTGGCGTAATTTTTAATGCATTTCACAACTTATAGATTGAGACAAACGGACTCGAGTCAACGAAATTACTTTTTTGTTTCTCAAAAAAAACTTTCCCAAGCCCCGCCAACGAGAGGGATTGCAGCATCCCCCTTCTGTGCTCACCCCCATCTTGCAGCTGCACGGCTTGGATGATGATGCGCATCATATTCTGTGCACCCCCTCCAAGATATTACTCTTACCTCCCTAACTTTGATGTCCTGGCTATGTGCTTGTTGGTTGGGGGGGGGGGGGGGGGGGCACAATTTTTCAGATGTATATATATTTTGCCCCTCCCTCTCTCTCACACAAATTCACACATGCACTTGTGATTGTGATGAATAAAATAATTACCCATATTTTTGCGTACTTTTAACATCATTTTCTTTTCAATGTTTCATTCTGTCCTTGTTATTTTGTTTTCGCAATCTGTCTCCCTGTAGGTGTTAATTGCTTGTGTAAATCTTACAAATTTTGATCAAAGATGATCCTGGAAGCCCACAAAACCTGAGAATAACATTTATCTTTTGCACCCAAGGCTAGTGGTGGAAAGGAGGTGTCTGGGGAGTAGGTAGTTTGTTACCCATGCACAATTCCCTCTTTGTACGAATACGGATGCAGGGCTACATGTATGTGGAGTCTTCTAGTGTTCTGCTATGGGAGGGTTTTCGTTCGAGGATGTTTACAAATCGCAATAAAGCCCCACAAGGCTGTGATTTTCTGCTTGACTCTGTCAGAGCAAAGCCAGCCTAAATATAGGGGCAAGGGGGCCTCATATATAAAGATATTGTAAGTTCAAAAGATATTCCACATCAAGGCGTAAAACCTATGTGAATTTCACTTCTCTGTGAAGCTGGGCATGGAAAAAACACATGTGGTGTATATCCAGCTTCAGGGCAGGGACCCAGGGGAGAAACGGTATGTTAGGTAAGGTCTAATCTCATTTAAGTTATACAGTAGTCGCAAGTCTTACGAGACGTAATAGGTTGGTGGCAGGATATCGGCCAATTGAGAAACGAGATTCTAAAAGATAGAAATGTCTGTCGTGTCGTCACCTGATCATTAGTATAGCAATGAGTGGCAGGAACGAATCGGTTCTCTCGACAAGTGATTTCACCGTTAAGTCATGCGTGAGATGACTTGTATTGATTCTGCCTCAATATACGTCATCTCCCACCGTTTTGGCAGGACAGATGAGCGTCTGTCCACCTGACAGTTTAGGGTAAAAAGTATATATACCTTGAAGAGCAGAGCATTAGACACACACTTGGAGTCACACACACGTTGGTGAAGTCCAGGGCAGGCGGACTCTGTTTCCTGGCATAGGGGTACCTTCGATCACAGGAATCTGAAACGGCTGGAATCGCCAGACAGGGCATTCCACGATTGATTTAGCTTAAGGTTGATAGGTGGCTACAGTGCCAAATTTGTTGAGAAGGAGAACCCAAGGTGAAACGTTGAAGTTTAGATTGTCGAGTAGCAGGTATCAGCCTGCAATAGTCAGAAGTGCAGGTTAATTGTATTGTGCATATTAACCCTTTGAAGCATCAGATTGATTGCGTTGGGAGTAGTTTGTTTTGCTGTCGAAGCATCGTAATACCGACTGGAGCTCGGTGTGAGTGACAATTTCGCCCTAGCACAAAAAGGGGCATTTGTGAATCGTGAATTCAACCAGGAACAGTGAACATTTCAATAGGACTTTCACGGAGGACTTTCAAAGGGCACATAAGGTATGAGTAGACAATATCTGACCCAAATCAGAAGCCAAGTTTGCGGCACTAGGATTCCGACTCTCCACGTCGGTCTAATTTTCCCGCAATTTCATCAGCGGGACTAAATAACCCCATGTCAGCCCAGGCCTTACGGGGCCTCAGGTGTCCTGACAGACTCCCTGATGCTGTAAAATTTATATCAGCAAGTCTTCTTTCTAGTTTAGTTTGTTGTAGCAAGCCCATACAATTGGTACATGTATATTCTTGTAAATATTAAGAAGTCTTTCGATACCATCAGATTGATCGAGTCTGCATGTTTTTTTGTTGTTGTTGTTTTGGAGGTCATTTTCTGTTTTTTTCTGTTACAATGCATCAGCTGAATGCATATACTGCATGTACATTTTTTAAGTCAATAAAATCAATTTGTTTGGAGTTTATCCTGCCGACAACTAGGCGGCTAGCCTAGGCATTATTTTGCAGAGTTTGCAATGTATACATTATATGCATTTGGCATTATGGCACACGCAATTTCAAGCGGAATTCAGGAAATTTATTTTAGACTGTTTATTATTCTTGTGAATGTGTACAGCGTCTCTAAAACTTCGCCCAATTCACTGGGGTTTGACTTTGATGGATACGGGATTCGTCTTCTAAGTTTTTAAATTGTCTCTTCACCAGTTTCTGTGGCTGTTCGTCAAAAAATTACGCTGCATGCACCGTAATTATTGACTCTATGCACGCCAACTTGTTTGCAAACTTTGCAGTTACTGTGTAAGTTTTTATTCAAACCACGAAATGAATGTCACACACAAAACACTGAAATGAACACAGTAGCAATTTCTGTGAGACAGTGTTTATTGCCAACCAACAACACTAATCTCTTTCACACAAAAAAACCGACCACCACAGTGTTAGTTATCTCTGCTCTAACACAGAGTTCCACCAGATAACTGCGTTTTGACGAAACGTAAACACGGTGCCCAGTGTTTCATATGTTACAGTCATTCAGGCAGTAACAGGTCAGGCAATGTTGAGCCTTAAAATACTTGACATTGAAGAGCATTTCAAACTAAAATCTTATTCCGGGTTTGTGAAATAATATGTTGCCCATCGTCTTGGAAAGTTTTGCAAGTTCATTGTTCTTTTTTGTTGACAAAAGTGATTTTTTTAAAAAAGAGACTGAATGTGCACTGGAAGAAAATTTTGATGGGTGAAACTGCAAAAAAAAAAGTTTTCATCCCAACTACGGGAAGAAAAATATAGAGAGTGTGTCAGTGTGAATGTAAGTATTATTATATGAACAGGTTTGTCTACGCTTCAAATTCACGATAAAATAATTGGGATAAATATCGGGCATCATGATATATTTATTCCGTTTCAGCAATGAGTCGAGTTGTCAATACCGGATCACTGTCAGACATGCGCCGTAAAACCTATTGAAACACTGCTTAAGTTGATCTATTTTTAGAAAATTAACGCAAAACTACTGTACTTGATTCACTTTGTTTTCACTTCTTTCCACTGTAAAATTTGTGACCAGGGTGGAGAAATTAATTCAGAGCAGACACAAGACTTTTTGTGTCCAATAAATACATATAATGTGAGAAAATAGGTCGCCAGTGGATGCCAAAGAGGGCGATTCTTTATAAACACAAGCGACCCATTACAGACCAAATTCCGACAAACGATCTAATTTTATAAAATAAACAAGAAGCTTTATCTGAAGAATTCCGCTGCAATAATGAGTGTCAAATTCCTGTCTGTCAGTAACAAAAAAACTAAATTTAGCCTAGGTAACATATTTTATTTGAGAAATAAACAAAAATATGAAAGGTCACCCATTGTACTCCGAATGACTGTATTGTATACACTCTGTACATTCTGTAATATGCTAATCAGAGAGATTGAAAAGAATGGGGCTAGGGATGTCATCAAGCAGTTCGTCTCCAAGTGTTAGGAGGAGAGACGAAGCGTGGGAATAGGGAGGCAGTTGGGAGCACAAAATGAACGTTAGAACAACCGCAATAATGGCACTTCTTACCTAAAAAGAAATATTTTCCGGCACTTTTTCATTTAAAATATTTTTTATCATTACTGAACACCCATAACAGCAAGAAATTAATTGAGAAATATATATAATTACATTTGGAAGGTCAGATTCGGTATTCAAGTCAGATTTGGTATTTAGAGGGACCCCAATCATCCCATGAACTGTATTATGATGTCATCCAACACAATTATGCTATTTTAACTTACAATCCAGTTGAATCAACACGTATTTCATCTGTATTAATTCCGCAACTGTAGTGTATCCGACCCCCTGATACAGATGTTTGTATCAGGGGGTCGGATACAAGCACATTCCTTTCGCGTGAGTTCCATTTTCTTTCTTTTTGTTCATCCGTATGAATAAATAGTTCGTTATATATTCGTCTACAATCTTGACTTTTCCCCAATATATTGTAAGATAAAATGATTATTACCATTATGAATATGTACAAAATATGTACCGAGTCTTGCTCCGGGTTCTAAGGGTAGATCACGACTAGTCGTGATCTGCCCTTAAATCCCGTAGTTCAGCGATCTTTTCGGAGTGACTACCCCTCTATGTTCAGATTCTTCCCATTCAATCCTATAGAAACAGTTCCCATCAAGTTTTTATGGGAACTCAAAACTCGAAAATAGGAATATATATCAAGCTTTCGCCCTTATTACTGGCTGCAATCAATAGTACATGTGTTTCCTTACATTTGGGCAGAGTTTATTGATCCAAACTATGTTTTATCCTTTAATTATCGTTATTTGAATACTCTCGAAGCGTCAACAAATGTTTCGAAATCGTCCATGTTTTTTTTAAATATAAAACAGTAAAAACAATAACCCAGAAATGGTGCCGAAACAAATAGACCTTTTCAGTGATGCGGAATCAGAATCTCTATCTCATTTCGCACAGAGGAGGTTATCAAACTTGATCGCATTCGCATGGACAATTTCGAAGCATTTGTTGACGCTTCGAGAGTATTCAAATAGCGATAATAAAAGGATAAAACATAGTTTGGATCAAGAGACTCTGCACAAATGTAAGGAAATACGTGTACTATTGTTTGCAGCCAATAATAAGAGCGGAAGCTTGATATATATGCCTAATTTCGAGTTTGGAGTTCCCATAACAAGAGGCCCCAAGGGGCCTGAGGGCTGCTCACCTGACATGGTAGCCTAAATATCAACCCAGAGAATTGATTTCAACAATTTGCATCTGCTCCTCCTAAGAAAAGCTTATACCAAATATCCAAAGATTCCCACAGGGAGCCCATATATGAACCCAGCTTTAACAAACTTGAATCTCACCCCCTTAAGGATGCTGCACACCAAATATCAAACCATTCCGACTGCTGGATCTGAAGAAGAAGATTTTTAACCCTTTATCCAACGCAGACGCTATCAAAATTTATTATTTTAAATATCATTTTTTTTTAATTTTTCAAAAAATTTCAACAAAACCATATCATGTGACCCCTCATTGGAACGAGCTCATTGAGCTAGTTCCAATGAGGGGTCACATGATATGGTTTTGTTGAAATATTTTGAAAAAATTAATTTTTTCAACTGCTCAATTTGCATATTACGCGGGCAGATGCGGGCGATTCGTTAGGTAAAGGGTTAAAGAAAATTCCTCATTTTGAACTAAGTTACAATTCGAGCTCCCACAGTGAGTCCAAATATGGACCTAGGGACATGGCTTGAACGAACTTGAATCTCACCCCCTAAGGATGCTGCATACCAAATATCAAAACATTCAGACTGATGGATCTGAAGAAGATTTTTAAAGAAAATTCCTCATTTTGAACTAAGTTATCATTCGGGCTCCCACAGTGAGTCCAAATATGGACCTAGGGACATGGCTTGAACTTAAATCTCACTCCCCCCCTCCCCCCCCCCCCCCCCCCAAGGATGCTGCATACCAAATATCAAAACATTCCAACTGCTGGATCTGAAGAAGATTTTTAAAGAAAATTCCCCATTTTGAACTATGTTATAATTCAGGCTACCACATTGGGCCCAAATATGAACCCAGGGACTTGTCTTGAACAAACTTGAATCTCACCCCCCCCCCCCCCCCCCCCCCCCCCCCCCAAAGCATGGTGCATACCCAATATCAAAAGATTCTGCCTGCTGGATCTTGAGAAGAAGATTTTCAAAGAAATTTGACTGAAATGCACTAAGTTCAAATTTGGGCTCCTATACTGAGCCCAAATATAAACCCAGGGGGGCGATTTGAACAAACTTGAATCAGATCCACCCCACAATGTTGCATACCAAATATCAAAAGATTCCGCCTTCTGGATGTGGAGAGGAAGATTTTTTAAGAAATTTGCCTGAAATGCACTAAGTTCGAATACAGGCTTCTATAGTGAGCCCAAATACGAATCCAGGGGGCCGATTTGAACAAACTTGAATCAGATCCACCCCACAATGTTGCATACCAAATATCAAAAGATTCTGCCTGCTGGATCTGGAGAAGAAGATTTTTTAAGAAATTTGCCTGAAATGAACTAAGTTCAAATTTGGGCTCCTATACTGAGCTCAAATATAAACCAAGGGTGGCCGATTTGAACGAACTTGAATCAGATCCACCCCACAATGTTGCTTACCAAATATGAAAAGATTCTGCCTGCTGGATCTGGAGAAGATTTTTTAAGAAATTTGCCTGAAATTCACTAAGTTTGAATTCGAGCTTCTATAGCGAGCCCAAATATGAATCTAGGGAGCCGATTTGAACAAACTTGAATCAGATCCACCCAACAATGTTGCATACCAAATATCAAAAGATTCTGCCTGCTGGATCTGGAGAAGATTTTTTAAGAAATTTGCCTGAAATGCACTGAGTTTGAATTCAGGCTTCTATAGTGAGCCCAAATAGGAAGCCGATTTGAATAAATTTGCATCAGATCCACACCACAATGTTGCATACCAAATATCAAAAGATTCTGCCTGCTGGATCTGGAGAAGATTTTTAAAGAAATTTGCCTGAAATGCACTAAGTTCAAATTTGGGCTCCTATACTGAGCCCAAATATAAACCCAGGGGGCCGATTTGAACAAACTTGAATCAGATCCACCCCACAATGTTGCTTACCAAATATGAAAAGATTCTGCCTGCTGGATGTGGAGAAGAAGATTTTTAAGAAATTTGCCTGAAATGCACTAAGTTCGAATTCGAGCTTTTATAGTGAGCCCAAATATGAATCTAGGAAGCCGATTTGAACAAACTTGAATCAGATCCACCCCGCAATGTTGCATACCAAATATGAAAAGATTCTGCCTGCTGGATCTGGAGAAGAAGATTTTTGAAGAAATTTGCCTGAAATGCACTGAGTTCGAATTCGAGCTTCTATAGTGAGCCCAAATATGAATCTAGGGAGCCGATTTGAACAAACTTGAATCAGATCCACCCAACAATGTTGCATACCAAATATCAAAAGATTCTGCCTGCTGGATCTGGAGAAGATTTTTTAAGAAATTTGCCTGAAATGCACTGAGTTTGAATTCAGGCTTCTATAGTGAGCCCAAATATGAATCCAGGGGGCCGATTTGAACAAACTTGAATCAGATCCACCCCACAATGTTGCATACCAAATATGAAAAGATTCTGCCTGCTGGATCTGGAGAAGATTTTTGAAGAAATTTGCCTGAAATGCACTAAGTTCGAATTCAAGCTTCTATAGTGAGCCCAAATATGAATCTAGGGAGCCGATTTGAACAAACTTGAATCAGATCCACCCCATAATGTTGCATACCAAATATCAAAAGATTCTGCCTGCTGGATCTGGAGAAGATTTTTTAATCTTTTTCCCATTGCTTACAATGTTAAAAAGTGCTGACTCCGCACTTTTTCAAAGTCCTGAAAAAAGTACCTTGTGATCAAACGGATAGGGATTTTTTTTAACCATTCTATTCTACTGGATAAAAGTAAGCTTTATACAAAATAAGAATTTTCTGTGCCGTGTAGTTTTGGAGATATGGCAGTTTTAAGGGTTTTTCCTATTTTTAGCTCCCGAGGTTCCCACGGGGCAATGAGAAAAAATTTTTTTTGCATCAATCAACTACTTATGACCCATTATCATCTCATATCAAATTTGGTTCAAATCGACCTCACGGTTCAGAAAATAGAAATTTTAGACGTGGCCAAAATTTCTGCCCCTCCCATAACGAAGGCAAATAACTTCTCTTGAACAAACTTGATTCTTGACCTCAAAAGGAAGCTGCATACCAAATATCAAGTCTCTGCTACTGCTGGTTCATGAGAAGATTTTCAAAGATTTTGGTGCCGCTTGGGGCCGTGGCCCCACCCAGGAGGAGGGGCAACTTCATTTGAACAAATCTGAATTGACATTAGGTAATAAACATTTACCCAACATTTGAAAAATATTGGGCCAGTGGTTTCTTCGGAGAAGTTGGTTTTTGTAAAGTTTACGCCGGGCGACGACGAACTGACAGAAAGCGATCAGTAAAGCTCACTTGAGCTTTGCTCAGGTGAGCTAAAAACTTGATGGGAACTTTTTCTATACTATAGGATTGAATGGTAAGAATTAGTTCAGCGATCTGAACGTAGTGGCTACCCCTCTACGTTCTAGTGTTGAAACGATTAGTGATTTTCGGGAATCGACTAGTCGCCAGCAGTAATCGATTACTAATCGACTAGTCGAAGGCCCCATGTTATTGTTATCGAACATGTGTACCACTGTTCTTCCCTGGTTAAAACTAACAGTAATACTTGCAATGAAACAATGGCAAGTGGAGCTTTCAAAGTCCCCAAAACCTCTTTCAGTTTCGAGAGAGAATTAATGTTGGTAGCTTCTGTTTAAAATCATTTTTTCTCAATATAGCCACTGATATTTTAATAAAATAAATCATTATTCAGGTCTTTTTTTTGTTCGTTCCATCCCATTGAATGTTAACAAAAGGAAGTGCTCTTTACGCATGCGTGATGCACATCCTCTGTCGAAAATTAAGCACGGTTAACGCCCACAGCAGTCATCAGTCTGTCAACAATTGTACACAGAACACTCCCACACAACTTCTCGTATTATGACTTAACCTCTCATCTGTCCATAATTATGCACACATCGAACACGCCTACTAATTTCCATATAGTCTGCTTTGAAAATCATCACCTGGCCTGATTGGGTTTCCTCTTAATTCAGTTGCAGTTCGAGGAAAAGCTAGTTTCACTTTCAATTTCCCGGAAACTCACAGATTTCCAGGAATTTGTCCGCATGTACTGGTATTTACATGTACAAAGTGAAAATAAAAAGCACATGGATTTTGTAATTGGTTCTTTTGTGATAACAAATTGTTCCAAATACGAACTGGTATGTGTTCTTCCATAATTTCTCTTTGATGTTTCTGTAAGACATTTTGAACTTACCAGTACCAGGTGAACAAGTTAATGTCCGTAAGGTGGCCTAATTCCATGTCAACTTTGGGTCCTAATTTTCCTGCAGGCTTCTCCTTCGAGAATAAGCTCACCCATATATTTTTCCCTGTTTATTTTCCCTGTTTACTTCACCAAGTCGTCAATGCCTGGATTCGCCCTTGTGATAAAATAATGTTCAGGGCTCGATTTAACTGGATTAGCATAGCACTTTGCTCTCCAATTTCTGAATTTTGCTATTCAAGATTTATTAGTTTCAAGTGCTTTTGGATCTAACTGCTAATCAATTTTCCAGGGTGAATAGTAAATTGCTATTCAAAATTTTCAGATTAAATCAAGCCCTGATGTTATTGTAACATTATTGATAGACCGTATAATGAATGTTTCAATGCATAAGGCAAAGTTCTATTTGATGCTTGTCAATCGCGATGTTTGTTTATGCCAAGTCTGAGTTGTTTGAACCTTTACGTCAATGATTGCATTGATATCCACTTCTCAATACAATTTAAAATAGGTCCACCACGAAGCAGAAATGTTTCATGTTTGTAATCATTAACTCCCAATATTGGCATTTAACGACTTCATCTTTGAGTTTCCCGACTTGTCGACTGGCGGATTTCAGAGTCAATTTTTCCGAAAATCGAATCGACTTTGACTAATCGTTTCAACACTACTACGTTCAGATTCTAACCATTCAATCCTATAGAAAAAGTTCCCATCAAGTTTTTATGGGAACTCAAAAGTCGAAATTAGGAATATATATCAAGCTTTCGCCCTTATTACCGGCTGCAATCGATAGTACACGTATTTCCTTACATTTGGGCAGAGTTTATTGATCCAAACTATGTTTTATCCTTTAATTATCGTCATATGAATACTTGTGAGGCGTCAATGGAAATTTCTAAATCGGCCATGTTTTTGTATAGATATGAAACAGTAAAAACAATAACCCGGTAATGGCGCCGAAACGAGTAGGACGATGGTGCAAAGTGTCATGTTTGATCAGATATGCATCCTGTGCAATTCAACAATTCGAGGCGTACAACTCACTAGTCGCGAGAGCCTGAAAATCCTAAATGGAGGCTGGTGGCACCAACAACAGGGGTGTACGGGGGTGGGGGTGTGCTCTCACTCCTGGTGCTAACGCAGATTCCCTTTCGTGTCATGAGTCCCGGTGCTAAAAATGTTTCGGCATCACCCCTGTTCTGCGAGTATTAACCGAAAATGCTAGAACTTTATGAATGTCATATCCAAAACTTTTGATTGCAACAGGAAGGCGATCTGTGACATATCATCGATCTATCGACAAATAGCGGCGATGTTCATCAGAGACGTCATCTGACGAAACTGGTCATATTTTTAAATGCTGTCGGACACTTCTGAGGAGGGGCTACACCACCTCATTGGTCGGATCTGGCCAGTCGGAAATGCTTGTGTTTTCCTACGGGGTCAGAGCCTTTCAATGAGGGGGTTGTAGCCCCATCCTCCCGACCACACATGGAACATCATTAACAGCAAGCCCCCAATTACTGCTCACTCACTCTCTTTGTCAAATCGTTTTCCTCGTGCTGATGGTGATGGATGTGAGGTTCTTTGTATTTTTAGGTCAATTAGTGAGTTCAATAGCTGGTCATCGCAACAGCCTTGGGGCTACCCAACAATGTGTCGCATGTGTCGCAAGTTCCAGTTTTCAGCAAATTCAGGTTTGACAAACTTGTTGAGCAGACAATGGATTGTCTATCCGGTTTATAAGAAGCAAGAACCCTCTGTCAGATTTATTTATTTATTTTGATTGGTGTTTAACGACACTTTAACAGCTACGGCACATTGTGTCGGTAACAGGTTTACATACGACGGAAGCCAGGACAGCCAGAGGAAACAACTGAGCAACAACAAATGCATGCAAGCTCTCCAACGTCATCACCCCAGATTCTACTAAGCACTGCACGGCAGTACCATGCACTGCGGAGCACAGGCTGGGTTAGATAGGTTTGAGACACGTGCAGTTTGTTATTATGAAGCGATCATTTGCGAACCCAGGTTTAGAGAACTTGAGTCCGGAGTCCGGACCAGTTCCGACGCCTGCCAAACCATGCAGAGACTAGAAATAGGCACCCAAAAGTAAGGCATTGAAACACTCAATTCCCACCTTTATTTATTAGTGTCAGTTTTATTACAATGTGTAAAGCACTTAGACATCAAGAGACAAGTCGCTAGGAAAAATTTTATGGATGTTTTAAAGAAAAATATTTTGTGAGCTAAAATGTTTTTCGTAAACAGAAAACTTTTGTAGAGAGGCCATTCTGTAGACAGTGTTAGTCATTTCGTGAACAAGATGGGTGTTGGAAGAGATAGGTGCGGATCCAATGTTTCTTACAAGAGGAGGCACATCATGGTTAGATCCTGAGCTACAAAGTGGTAAGGTGTATAGGATGAGCTTGTCAGCTCGAGACCAGTTTTCTCTGTCAATGATGGTTGGAGAACATGATATCTCCGAGGATTTTTTTTAAATATGGGGAGCTGAAGAAAAATTCTATGCTAGTGAGGAAAACCCATTGTCAAATACAACAGCCTAATTCGCTGGGGAAGTTACTTGTACAAGACACCACAGCCTGGACAATTTCTGAAGTTTCTCAGTGAAAGCCATGCAAACTCGAAGATGATTGGAACCTAATGATCGAACAGGTTCCAATGATATCTAAATTTACATAGTTTTACTGAAAAGACAATATTCACAAAATGTTGAATTCCGTTTGGAAAAGTTGAGTTGGGTGAAGAGGTTCGGTGTTTTATGCTTATAATCAGTTTGTTCCAGTGATCTCAGAAAATAGTTGAGGTCTGCGTTGGATGTCCCCCCCCCACCCCCCCCCCCCCCCCCCCCATCTTTCTAATTCCCCTACTGATCTTTGGAGATTTGATGGGTATCTCTCAATGAAATCATGCAAATGTGGATATCATTGACATTGGACCGGCTTGGTGAGCTCTAATGATATCCATATTTCCATGGTTGTAATATGCAACATTCAATATATTTCAGATTTTAGGAGCCCAATTTGTGTGAACTTTCTGGGCATTTTCTGCCGCTTTGTTGGATAAAGGATCAATGTGCGTTCTCTTCCGATAATCGCGGGGAATCGGCGGCAAGCCCTTATATTATTGTAACTGCTAGTGAGTCGTGGGGGATATATTTTAGTTTTTCTGCACAAACTGAAATCAGAACACCGCACTCGATGTTTGTCAGCTAGCATTTGGAACGCTAACTACTTTTAAAACACAAAATACCGAGTGGTAGGCCTGGACTTTCACTGCAAGTTGCTCAAGAATTCGTATGGTCGCCGAGTGAATTCGATCAGTTACATGCATTTTATTTGGGTTTTTTTCTTAACTTTCTTATAGCTCGGAACACTACATTTGAAAAAAAAAAAATTATATAATAGCAAATTTCGATGAGAATGTGGAAATGATCATGTGGTTGGCATATTTGCACTATCCGAAACAACACATGCAAATAATTTGTTTCATATGTCATCACAGTAAACAAAATTGAGTTTGCCGCATTTCCTCGTTTTTTGCAGTGCGTGATCCGCTAATGGGTAGTTGACCGAGGCACGCGGATCAAAGTTTATTTCATCTTTTCGTGTCTGATTGGTCTGGACTTTTTTATAATTAGATTGCCTATATTCTAACCTTCAAAATGACACCAAACACCATAAACTTTAACTTTTGTTCAGCTGGTGAACTTCGTGTTTGGTTTTTGTTTCTGTTTCAGTTCTTGGAAAAACTTCCCCAAATAGAAAGGGGTTTGTACTTTCTACTTTCATTTTTAGTATTAAACGGCAGACTTCGCAGGTGATATTCTTCCGGTTGCTAAACACTGCCCATACCTACATGACTGTGGACTCGGTTCATAAATCAAACAATCACTTTTAATGGGTTCGACAATTTACCCCATAGAACCCCATAGAGCATGACAGGTACCCCATAGATAACCCATAGAACATCATGGAGTGATAAACAAACATTATCGCACCCTTCAAGTGTCAGTTACTCATTTGTTGATGGAAGTTACTTCACTTGGTCGAGTTCTTGGAACCAAATGCATCTGACTCTTGGATAATAAAAATTAATCGCCAAAAATCCAATATATAAAATCGTTATCAAATATTACACTTATAATCATATAATAAATATTTTATGATTATAAGTGTAATATTTGATAGTGGTCTTATATATTGGATTTTGGGCGATTATTTTTCATTAACTAAGAGTCAGACGCCAGTGGTTGAACGAATACTGGACTTTTCACCGGAACTTAAAATGTTTAAATAAGACTTTTCGCGGAAAGTTTTTTTTTGTCTCAATTAAAAAAGACAGTTCGCCGGGACATTAAACTTTAAAAGAGACAATTCACCGATTTTTTTTTCTCCAACAAAAAAGACAGTTCGCCAGAACATGAAATTTTTAAAACAGACACTTCGAAGCTATTAGTTTGCCATTTAAACAACTTTGGGTTATCTGAAGCGTGGAAAATTACCCGATATGTTCAGAGAAAAATATCCCCTCCTCCACTCCCATAGCATTTGTCAATGCAGGCCCTAACCGCAAGGATGGGCGGGGGCATCCCCAAATATATCGTTAGATGATGCTAAGTGAATCAATCTCAATCAGACGATCTGTGTAGACCAAACTTGGACCCAAAGTCCGCAATATAATTTTTTGGTTTGGTACGTCCACATGATGTACCCAACCAAAAAGTTATATTACGGATTTTGGGTTCAAGTTTGGAGTAGGCCTACCTCCTGTGCAGCCTCCGGCAGATATATGTGCAAGTACGAACCTGCAATGTCATGATGAAAGGGTGGCAATCTGACAGCTTTTACCATGATATCTCCCAAAACAGTGGCTAACTTACATCTAATGATACCCACCCCCCCCCCCCCCCCTCAAACAAATATGTGGTTACATAGAAGTCAATATAGGAAGCGGGAAAATTATTCGATATGTTCAGACAAAATATTCCCTCTTCCACTCCCACAGCATTTGTCAATGAAGGCCTGTACCGCAGGGAGGGGCATCCCCAAATGAATCAGTGGATGAGGCTAAGTGAATCGGTGGTCTCATTCGGACGATCCACCTCCTGTGTAGTACAAACGTGGACCCAAAGTCCGAAATATAATTTTCTGGTTTAGTACGTCCACGGGAGAGAAAAAGACTATTCGCCGGAAAATATCAGACACCGTGCCGGAAAATTTATTTCGGCGAACTGCCTGATATTTTGCAGCGATTAGTCTTCCATGACTCTTTCTTTGACGAACCTTTTGGTTTCTTTCAACCCTACTTCTATGTCTGAGACCTCTGTAGAGTAATTGTCCATTAGTTGCCTCACATGTTTTGACCACCCCCGTTTCTATATTAGAGTTCCAAATCGTATCAAGCATCAATTTGCACCACCGGTTGTCGGGCCGGTTTCTCAAGTAGTTAAAGTAACACTGTTTCCCCAAATCTACCCTGTCCTTGATTTTCATCCACCCAAGTTCCCGCTTACTGCTTCCAAAGCTGCAGCATTACTCGACTCTGTTATCCATCTACCAACATCATTCTGAATAGTTTCCAGCTTTTTAACAACTGTTTGGTTTAATGGAATCCAATGAGGGGTCATGAGCTATGTTTTGAAACAAAAACTGAAGAAATAAAATGAATTATTTTTTTTTAAATTCTTGCCTCAAAACATACTTTATGACCCCTCACTGGAACAAGCTCTACAAGATCGCTCCAATGAGGGGTCATAAACTATGTTTCGGAAGTAAAAAAAAGATTCAGGCTTCGTAATCGGATCGAATCCTTTTTTGTTTCCAACAATCGAAAAAATTTCGATTTGTTTCTCACAAAGTACAAAATATTTCGACTCGCATTCCACACTGTCGTTTACCGACGAAACTAGCATAAAATAACTAATCAAACTAGTCTACTGTGTAGGAGACAGATATACATGTGGGCATCTATGGGGTGCCTATCATGCTCTATGGGGTTCTATGGGGTATCTATGGGGTTCTATGGGGTAAATCGTCGAACCGCTTTTAATTCAACGTCATCATTCATGACAGAGTGATCCGCTAATGCTAGTAATGGGGTTGATCCACAGGGGCTTGTTACAAACAATGACTGAGGAATTAAATAATATTATAAAATAAGCATAACTGGATACCCCCTAGTATATAATATAATAACAAAAGGGAGGACACACAATTCCCACCTCGATTTTTCAAATGGTTCAAAATATATTCTGCCTACGTTCAGTCATCGATTTCTACGCACCGTTTTGTCGGGAAAAGACTTATCTTCCAGACTGCACACATGTTTTCATCATATTAAAATGAAATCAATGCACAAAACATGATTTATTGTCACTTTCCTTCGAAAAGAACTCTGGTGGTACCAGAAGCTCGCCTTTCAGCTGTTGAGTCTCATCACCACATCCCGAAGAAAAGTCGGCCCAGAACGTTTCGTCCGCAACGGCGTTTCGTTTTTGTCAGTCATTTTTCCATATTCAGAGGCCGGAAAGCGGCGGGGGAGTGTCTGTCCCGTACAGTTTTGAGAATTTATGTGAAAAATATTCGGCAAATGAGTGTCGACAAATGCTTTTATTATTTTTATCACGGCTTATATGTGTTTACAACTAAATTGCCAGTGTAAACTGTCTCTTTTAATGTTTTCAGCCAAAGTACTTGAGTCTTCTTTTCGAGCGGACAGATTACACAAGGTTGGCATATTGTTCGGTCTGGGTGATTTCAGTGAATTTTCTGGACTATAATGAAGAGTTTTGGACACGTAGTATGTTAGAGAACTTCATATTGTATATTATATATGTTGTTGTGAGGATATAGGAGCGGCCGTCCTTCCAACCCAACCATCCCCAACCAAAATCGGCCAGATTACTTCTCAGGTCACAGAGTTTTACATGAATTCTGAGACATGGTTTCGGAAACGACCTTTTACATTTCAGCGCCTCTGACTTTTAAAAGCAATACAAAAAACAAGAACCCCACACCCCAGTCGCTGAGTTTTCCGACTGTATTTCAAATACTACCAAAGATTGGCCCTTGGAGCATATTCTTTTGAATTATAGAAAACCATTCACTATTCACTACTCCTTAAATCGTTTTTTCGTCTCTCCTACACCCTCAAACACACATTTATCATGTTATGTTTCACACAACTCTAGTATTGGTGTTTAGTGGTAGTGAATTCATCTTATGGGATACTCCTAATGCGCCCACCTCCGGTCATAGAGTCCTCTTTTACACTCATGTAGCCATTACGAGATAATCCAACAAAATTTGTATTAAAAACACTTCGACTTAATTGAACACTTTAGAGACGTGCTCCTTGAAACCCTGAAATAGTAGAACTCTGTACAATCGTTTGGGAATAGTGTTTCTCGTTGGATAATCTGGATTTCAGTTTATAGCAATGGAACAAATCTCCCACGAAACAATGCGCCAGATGCTATCTGAAAACATCAGATTTGTGAGTCTCACTCTTGTTACTGCATGTATATAACATGGATGCAATCTCTTGAAGGTAATGGTTTGCGCGCACGGATGGCATAGGGAGAGAATGACGTATTCACACGGCTTCGGCGCTCACAAACTATTACCCCTCCCCCCCCCCCCCCACGTGAGGGGGTCTTCCGCCCATATGGCCGTGAAAGATGCCATCATTGTTCTGCTGCATCCCGTGTCTCTTGTCCATTTTTTCACACAGGGCTATTCCCAATTCGGCGAAGTTGAAGTAGGCACAATCCCGTCAGAAGCCGTTGTTTGTTCGCTCCGCAAAAACGATTAGAAACAAGACAGATGCAGATTATACTTTCCCAATGACGATTCCTCTAACGCCCCCAAAAACAACACGGCCACCATGGATAAAACCCCCACTTGATTGTTTTCTTTTATTTCTGCATATGGACATTATTCGTTTCTCAAACCATCAGGGGGCCCAAGACGCACTGGGCGATAATGGTTCAGCCCGGCGGGTGAAAATGTTGAAAATTGCATATGAAAAGGAACAAAATTCTCGCTTCTTACTCAGCTAGTACAAGATGTAGATTTCATGTTCGCCAGTGGAGAATATGCAATCTACATGTAGTTTGGGTTTAGTGACTCTAGACACTGGAAGGAGCCCCCAACGGAAGAAACAGAGTGCACCTTTAGTGCTTTTTGAGATACTTTAATAAAATGCAACCTTCAAAAAAGATTATTTTTCTGGGTGGGAATGGGGGGGGGAGGTCCAGAGTGTCTTCATATACAAATACTGGCTGGGTACCTGTCTCGTTTCAAGGACCGATATGAGGGTCTCTTAGCAGTCATCATCGGATCTCGACTGAGGCCTATATGCTAGTGTACACACGAAGTACAGTCGGTGATTTACGATACTTGAATTCAAATTCCTGCAAATGCAGACATCCTTCCTCACTCTCTCTCTCTCCCTCTCTCTCCCTCAACCTCCCCCCCCCCCCCCACTCTCTCTCTCTCTCTCTTTCTCGCTACCATGAGATTGCAGTTTTGGGACCCCTTTTGACCCTGTGGGTCCCATATTTCGCCGTGCCATTCCAAGCCGGGGGCCCATGACCATTAACCATCATGGTGCACAGGACAAGCAGTGTCTGGACTCGTACATCGAATGCATCAAGAATGATCCCCAGACATCGTGCAACGTTTGTAGTTAAGGGGAACGTCAGTATGACATTGTAAATTATTGAGGATAATTTCGAGAAATTCTAGAACCATCAGACGATATGTAGCAGTCAAGAACCTGATCACTTGGTTCCTGTGAGTGTTGTGCCTGACACCCTTTCAGGTTTATTTATTTATTTATTTATTGTCAAGGTCACATTTCTGCACAATGGATAATCATGGCCGAGTTATCCCGGAGAATTGGCTCGGGTCGAGTTGTCCTGAGCCCGAGTTGTCGTGTCACTATATTTTCCATCTACCACATTAGACGGATGCCGAAAGCAGGCGAGACCACGCCGAGGCTTCAATGTTTTTTGTGCAGGGGAGGGGGGTGGATACGGAGCATCACCCAGTGGCAGTGTCTAATAATATCAGAGTTTGACATCATAAGAACTCTGAAACAAGGGGATGGTGGGGATGGAAGGACGGTCGCCCCTATATCCACATAACAGTATATATAATATACAATATGAAGTTCTCTAACATACTACGTGTCCAAAACTCTTCATTGTGGTCCAGAAATTCACTGAAATCACCCAGACCGAACAATATGCCATCCTTGTGTAATCTGTCCTCTCGAAAAGAAGACACAATTAATTTAAGTACTTTGGCTGAAAACATTAAAATAGACACTTACACTGGCAAGTTAGTTGTAAACACACATAAGCGGTGATAAAAATAATAAAAGCATTTGTCGACACTCATTTGCTGAATATTTTTCACATAAATTCTCAAAACTGTTTGGGACAGACCCTCCCCGCCGCTTTCCGGCCTCTGAATATGGCAGAAATGACTGACAAAAACGAAACGCCGTTGCGGACGAAACGTTCAGGGCAGACTTTTCTTCGGGATGTGGTGATAAGCCTCAACAGCTGAAAGCCGAGCTTCCGGTACCACCAGAGTTCTTTTCGGAGGAAAGTGACAATAAATCATGTTTTGTCTTTTGTGCATTTATTTTATTTCAATATAATGAAAACATGTGTGCAGTCTGGAAGATAAGTCTTTTCCCGACAAAACGGTGCATAGAAATCGATGACTGAACGTAGGCAGAATATATTTTGGACCGTTTGAAAAATCGAGGTGGGAATTGGGTGTCCTCCCTTTTGTTATTATATTATACACTAGGGGGTATCCAGTTATGTTTATTTTATAATATTATTTAATTCCTCAGTCATTGTTTGTAACGAGCCCCTGTGGTTGATCCGCTATTGGCACCTTGACTGTAATAATCTCTATGTAATATGTGACACAGGAAGGTAAATACATGATTATAAACAATGTGACATGAAAAAAAGGCCAGTTTTGGTGCCAATTGTGGGCTCTTCTTCATAAACACGTGAATATTTCTTTGCCATATTGAAATTGAAAAGAAAAGAAAATTAAATAACGGTACCGATAAAATGTACGTCGAAAAATGAAATATGAATTACAGTGTTTTCCGGCTGGTCGGTGTATATTTTCACTTTTCAAGTCCACGCCTTTATTTATAAATATCTTCTCTCAACGTCAAAACATGTATGGATAACAGAATGTAAATGAAAAGTTGTGAAATTTCACAGCAATGGGCAAATTGCCGTGACACCGAAATGAAAACGGTTGTGAAATTCGTTTGCCTCACACGTGTTGCCTGATGGATTTGCGCGGACCAGACAAGTCCACTCGCCCCTGGGCAAGCACTCTCGGAAATATAGAAACGAGAAGACTCGACCTTGAGAAGATTCGACCTTGTGTTTTGCGGCCTCGGGAAGATTCGACCGAGAAGATTTGGTCGGGAAGATTCAGCCCCGGTATTTGACGTCTTAATTAAAGTTATCTGGCAGTGGTTTGTGGCTTTGCCTGCTATCAGTAAAGAATAAATATAAAATTTAAAACTCTATTACGCGTAAATTGATATTTATTCTTGGTAAATAGGCCTACATAAAAAAATTCGTCTTCAACACATTAACATTAACAAATCTTTACTTTGATGAAAAAATAAAACAAAAGAATTAACGATTAAATAACGTTAAGTATATTTCTCTGTTTTCGTCGAAAGCTTAATCTGCAGAACTGAACCCAAACTTTCTTAGCAATACCACAAATATGGATGTTATTGAAACCAATTAAATTAACAATGACACCTATATTTGTATGGTTCCTGTTAGTAAAGAAATATTGTTACTTAATCTGCTGAACCCAAGCTGTTTGAAACTTTGTCAGTAATACCACAGTAATGCCACAATTATGGATGTCATTGAAACGGTGTCGGGTCGTTTCGCCCCAAATCCCGTTCGCCCCCTGGGCCGTTTCGCCCCCATACCAGTTAACCCGGATCGTTTCGCCCCAGGTCGTTTCGCCCCAATTTTGAGAGTGGGTCGTTTCGCCCCACTTTTTTCCCGGGGTATAGGGTGGGTTTGATAAAGAAAAAAAAACAGAACTAGCGGTTGAAATGATAATTCAGTTTATTTTTATATAAAATTTTATATAACACGTCCAGGTTACAGTTGACTGATAGAAAATGCATTTGCTGTAATACAATGATCTTAAAATATACAGCATATACATAACACCGAAACAGTTTAAACAAGATAGGATGTCTGAACAGTGAAATGTTGGATAAACGGTTACAATGCAAAAACACACATCTACATTTGTTATTTATCTGCTATTCTTCTGGCAAGTATAATCTGCCACTTTATTATTTATCTGCTATTCTTCAGGCAAGTATAATCTGCCACTTTGTTATTTCTCTGCTATTCTTCAGCCACTGTGCTGCCACTTTGTTATTTCTCTGCTATTCTTCAGGCAAGTATAATCGGTCACTTTGTTATTTCTCTGCTATTCTTCAGGCAAGTATAATCTGCCACTTTGTTATTTCTCTGCTATTCTTCAGGCAAGTATAATCTGCCACTTTGTTATTTCTCTGCTATTCTTCAGGCAAGTATAATCTGCCACTTTGTTATTTCTCTGCTATTCTTCAGCCACTGTGCTGTTACTCTGCTAATCCCCGGGCAAGTATAATCTGGAAATTTTATTAAAATAAAAGCAAAAAATGCTTTACCTTCACACCATAGGAGAAACCGTCACTGGATACTTTCTTCCGGCATTTCTGGTTCGTAAAATGCATCAACTGGTCTAGGCAACTCGTCCGTGATGTCTCTCTGTGAAATATCAAATGATGCTTACAATTGATGTTAGAGAAATTCAGTTGATTAATACGTTGTTTATCTTACAACAACATTGTTTAATTCCTTTCTTCTTATTAATGTTAAAGACAGTCACTTGATTAACATGATAGACATTCAGTCACAATGACCAAGGAACGTTTTTATAGGAATAATTTGTTTGTCATCAAGGTGGATTAACTGGACAAAGGAACGTCTTCTATCAAGGTGGATTTACAATAAGGTAAGACTACCATATGGACTGAAAAATTACCATTGAAAAAAAAAAAAAAAAATGTTTACCCCGGGTTCTGGGGGCGAAACGACCCGGGGCGAACGGGAAAAGGGGCGAAACGACACGTGACCATTGAAACCAACTGTTTCCCACCAGTAGGCATATAAAATATTTTACTTAATCGTCTAAACCACCCTGTTTGAAACTTTCTTAGTAATACCACAAATATGGATGTCCAACTGAAACCAATTAAATATTTTTTTTTTTAAACATTCTCAGCACGAAAAGTACATACGAAATATTTAGTATCAACAATAAAACATATTGAAAAACAAAAAACAATATATACATTTCCAAATAAACAGTACGGTATATAAAACATAAGATTTTAACAGAAAAAAAATATTCTTAGGTGAGAAGATTCGGCCATCTAAATGTGACGAAGTGAGAAGATTTTTTGGTCTTTTGGGGGTGGGTGGGGGGGGGGGGGGACGAATCTTCCCGGCCCAGTCTTCTCGGCTCAATCTCCCCGAGGCTGAATCTTCCAGTACCCGGAAAAATTTCCGGGCCAACTCGTCCTTTGTTAGCATTGAATACAACTTACAAGTGTGACGGACTAGGTCGGCGTGTTATATGGACCAGGTGTCTGAAATAAACAATCAATAAATCAGTCAATCAATAACTCCGTCGGTCAGTACACAAACATGGTAACTCACCAGATATCATTCTAAAAACTTCAAAACGACTGGTGAATGGGACTGCCGGGAAACAATTAAGCCAAGTTTGTTGCCGATATGTACTATACACAATCAGTGGCAAATCCAGGATTTTTTCGGGGTGGGGGGGGGGGAGGGGGATCGGAAAATAAAGGTAAGAGTTAACCGCAAAATCTCCGATGAGGTAAATCAAGAGGCCGAGGCCGGAACCCCCAAGGCTCTGTTCTCAGTCCGCTTCTATTTATCATCTACGTAAATGATATAGACTCAGTGGGGAAAAATCACGTAGAAATGTCAAAATTTTCAGACGATAAGGGCCTGCGGACATCCAGTCCATGCACAGGGATTATAAAGAGACGCTCTCCGGGACCTAGAAGCCTGGTGCACAAAATGGCCCATCTATCTTAATGCCAAACAAAACTTAGCAGCTACTAATAACCCATAAGATGAAAATGTCTGAAATTAAACTAAAAATTTACAATGAGGACCTTAAAATAAGAACCGAAGCTAAGTTTTAGGGTATCACAATCGATAAAAGCCTAAGACTAAATTATCATGTCATCCAAACTGTCACTAAAGCCACTTAACGGATTAACTTCTTAAAATGATTAAGGGAAAAACTTGAGGGCCAACAAAAACATCCTTCCCAAACTCTACAAAACCTACATACGTTCCGTACTAGAGTATGGGGCTATGATCATCAGCAAAGTCCCCAAAACAAACATCAAAAAATTACAACGCATTCAAAACTACGCGCTCTGCGTCGCCCTCCGCGTATCGCTCGGAACCCCCATAGCCT
Source organism: Pictodentalium vernedei (assembly GCA_031216915.1). NCBI lineage: Eukaryota > Metazoa > Mollusca > Scaphopoda > Dentaliida > Dentaliidae > Pictodentalium > Pictodentalium vernedei. Next base: position 171,921,216 of record CM062297.1, read on the forward strand.
ATCTGCACGAGGCAGCAAATATAGAAATAATCGAAACACGACTGAATCATCTCGCAGAGAAAGCTCACACTAGACGCCAATAGAGTCAATTAATCAAGGAAGTCTCAGAACATTGCACAATTAACCTAAAAATAAGATAAGCGAAACTCATGTGGGGATGGCATCATACTCCAGCAGGCGGTGTGCTGCCTTTTGATGTCTCACTCAGTCACTACTGTACCAACAGACTTTGCACGTAACTGCACTCTGGTGTGTTTGCGGGTATGGTATAAAACATCGTGCAAATGAACTGACTGAAGTGTTCGCGTAAACCCAGCCATCTTAAAATGGTAACTCATGTGTTCCCACAAGACGGTAATCACAACACCAAGCATAAAAACCTTTAATATAGATATCTGTTAGCGCCTGACGGTGATCACAATATCTACCACCAATTACACTCAATCACGGACAGGGCAGCAAGAACCAGCAGGCGGTGTTTTGACTTTTGATGCAACCAGCGGGCATTGCTGAACACCAACCTCAGACGCGCCAGTGCATTGTTTGTTTTGTTTCTGGGTTGTTTTTATGTCCTTCATGGACAGGGCAGCAAGTACCAGCAGGCGGTGCTTTACCTTTTGATGCCACCAACGGGCATTGCTATATACCACTTTCGGGAACGCCAGTGGGTTGGACTTCTATTGTTTCTACCCAATAACCACTATGGAATCATTATAACCGCTATGGAACTATTACAGCTTAATAGAGCCGTTACGGATTCTTATTCCCTCCATCCCTGGAGGTGGTCTTCCACACCCGGGAAGGCGAGCATTGGTCCTGCATCCCAAACATGCCCTTTTTGTAAACGTTCTCACAACGTATCAAGGTCTAGGCCAAATAGGATAAATACCGGTAGCAGGCCTGCCCCCGAACCAGGGAAGTTCGGATGGGTGGAACCCCGCAAGGTGTCGTTTTTGCACACAAACTGGAATAGCTGTGCATTTCTGCCTTTTTTTTGCTGACTTCTACCCTAACGAACACCACCCTCATGACCATCTTCATCATCGTGATCATCACCATCCTCATCTGGTCTCAGCTGCCTTCTGTCTTCAAAGGCGTAACACAAGGCCAGATGCAGACTGTACTTGCTTATGACGGCCCCAACAAGTAAAGTTGAATGGCAGACTATATTTACCAGGTTACCAGCTCCACATGCTATGCCAGACGACACAAGAACACCACCAATAGAGTCTAAAGGGGTGGAAACATGTCACAGGGTTCCAGCGCCTTCAGCGCGCCGAAGCCATTCTCCAGCCTTGCTTGTTTTAGTTCAATCTACCGACGAAGGTAAAACGATCGACTCGTTTGTTTGTCAGACCAGTTCTGGATCCTAGATTGTTTGTTCCAAATGTATTATTTCAGTAAAACGTTCTCTTAGCTCCAGGACGTGGGTGACTTAAATGTTGTATCTTTCCTACCTTCTTCTATGAAGTGACATGGCAATGCAGTGACCAGGGCTGGGGTAATGGTAATTAATTGCATTAATTACTTTTTCGCATGTAATTGAAAGTAATGTGTAATTTGGAAAATCTTAATTATTTGTAATTGTAATTGCAATTAAAAATCGTGTAATTGTGTAATGCAATTGCAATTACTTTCCATTACATATCAATAACATAAATATTTTATCTACAGTTCAGCTGGAAAGAATTTCCAATACCACAATGTGATCTTTTACCTTGTTGTTAATATTGACATATACACTGAGTGACTGGTTGGTGTGTGTGGAGCTAAACTAATTGAGCAAGACCACTAACTGCCAATTAGTCTCATTTTCTTTTAAAGCTCATTATACTACTATTAATGTCTCAATTTAATTAAATTTAATATTTTGAGTTTTCTGTTCGTGTACTGGTTAATATTTTCATTCATCCATAAAACAGTTGAAGATAGTTTCATTCACTTAATTTCAGTTTCTCAAATTCCTGGTGCCTCTAGCTATGAAGGCATTTGAACAAACAAATCAGTCATCTCACCAGGCTCATTCTCTACATGCAAAGTAAAAAAAGCTTAGTCACCGATTCTATGTTTTTTGGAGCAGCTTTGAGCTGAACAATTGCTATTAATCAACCAACTTCCCCAGTGTGTGCTTTACTAAAATAATTAAGTGTGAATGGTTCAATGCATTCCCGTTTCCTGTCCTGGTTATGCAGTATTTAATAAGAAATAATAACACTTCATCATAATATAGTGAGTGATCGCTTGACTGGACTGGTTACGTGAAATAATTCATGAGAGGTGTGGGACGTTGTACAAACACGAGTGCGCGAATGCGCACGAGTGTTTTACAATATAGTCCCTCGCCTCGAATTAATTATTTCACGTAACCAGTCCAATAAAGCGATTACTCTGTTTATTGCTTTTTATTATTAACGATAATTATATTATTTAACCCTTTACCTAACGTAACGGCCAAAAACCGGCCAGCGCTATTCCCAAAACTCGCCAATTAATTTTCATTATTTTTTCATTCTTTGTCTCTAAAACATAGGTTATGACCCCGGATTGGAACGATCTCGTCGAGCTCGTTCCAATGAGGGGGGGGGGGGGGGGGGGGGGTCATAACCTATGTTTTAGAGACAAAGAATGAAAATAATAGTTATTCTAGAATTATTTTGGCAAGTGTCGTCTGCTTTTCATGTAGGTAAAGGGTAAAAAAAACAAAAAAACAAAACCAATGAAGTCCCCATTACACCCACGGCAAAGCGTCTTGGTTTGCGCGCACGGATACATAAAACAATTGGTGATTGCATAATTCACTTCTGACGTTATCGTTTATAATCAAACCCAGAAATCCCAGTAAATTACACTTTGGAAAGTAATAAAAAGGTTTATTTCACAATAATTTCAGTGTCTCAGTACACCTGCCTTTTTAAGCATAATCCATCCATTTTGTGTTTCAGCGAAAGCACAGGGATGTCAGGAATAGTTAAGTGCCTTGCCCAAGGACACAACGCAGGAGTCCGAATTGATCGATCAGACGGTCACCAATACAACGATTAACCGGACTCGACGTTGCTTAACTTCGGTGATCTGACAAGTACCGGTTACCGCAACGCTGATCTGACGAGAACCGGTGCCGCAACGCCACAACACCCCCTAATTGAATACCGATGTAATTGCAAAAATATCGGTTTATCGTCATTATTTATTTACCCACCAGTCAATTTTCAAGATGTCCTGAGTTTTTTAACTGTAGTCCCGAACGAATAATATTATCCATGTACCTAACGAATTGGCCGCATCCTCCCAGGTAATACACAAATTGTGCAGTTGAACAAATATTATTTTTCAAAAAATTCAACAAAACCATATCACGTGACCACTCACTGGAACGAGTTCGACGAGCTCGTTCCAACGAGGTGTCACTTGATATAGTTTTGTTGAATATTTTTTTTAAAAATCGATAAACCAATATTTACAAAAATAAATTTTGATATCGTCTCCGTCGGGTAATGAGTTATTTGAACTGTATCATCAAGGCATGCTGATTTGTTCTGATTGTGAATGATCAAGTCCCGATTATGGTACGTATGTCCAGATATCTGAACTGTCTTTCGATATACCGGTGTACAGCGGTATTGTTTTGAACACCGACACCGGTATTCAGTTTTGAATACCGTGAAGCCCTATGCCAATGTAATTAATTACATGAACAAAGTAATTGTAACTGTAATTGATTTCTTTGATGTTTTAAGGAAATTGTAATTGAGAATTTGGGATGTAACTAATTCCTTTACTATGTAATTGACCCCGGCCCTGGTTGTGTCAGAAATATTATAAGTGGTAGTATTAGCAATTATTCATAATGCAATTGGAATTAAACTTTACACCAGTAAAGCATTCTCTTTACAATTGTACCACTGATTTAACTGAACCAAATGATATTTGTTTATATACCGAGTCAAAAAAGAAAGTATAATAGAAACAAATGTGAAAATAGCATAAAGGATGAAATATAATAGTTCTAATGTTGCACGTTTGTGAGCAAGAAGTCGTGCAAAGAGTTTAATGACACGTTGTTGTCCACCCAACCGTATACAATTGTGCTACGGATTTCAAAATAGCACGTGCTACCCGAGAATGTCAAATTGAATGGGTGACCGACGATTTTTTTTTGTGTTATGTAGTGCTAGAGAGAATTATTGAAAACACATGCTAGCTTTTGTCTTCTGACGTTTTAAAAAAATGCCAAGGTTAACCGAAAATCAGAGGTTGCGTGCCATTGGTATGCAAGAGGCTGGGATACCTCCAGATGAGCTCGCTGCTAAGTTCGGAGTCACTATTGCCACTATTTACCGTCTCATTGGAAGGTATAGAACCACTGGATCTACTGCCGACCGACCGCGTTCACGACGACCAAGAGTTACGACCCCTGCACAAGAGCGACACATCAGGATGTCTCACTCGCGGGATCGCTTCCTTCCGACGACGAGGACACCAGTAATTACTCCTGGTAGAACTAACAATTGAATCAGTGCACAAACTGTCCGCACCAGTCTCGCTGTACACGGCAACCGAAGTAGGCGTTCATACCACGGTCCAATCCTTATCCAACGTCATCGTACCGTCAGAATGTAAAGGGTATATATTGCGTGTTCGCTGGACTCAGCAGTGTTGAAACGCAGTTCCTTTTAGTGATGAATCACGATTTTGTCTACGGCGCGCTGATGATAGAGCAAGAGTGTATCGCTGACGAGGAGAACGGGTTTCTGATGCTTGCGCGCGGGAATGCGACCGTTTCGGTGGGGGTAGTGTAATGGTTTGGGTAGGAATTTCCTTGCACCATCGAACGCAGTTGATCTTCATCGATGGTAATCTGAATGGACAGCTATATAGGGGCGAGATTCTTAACGCTGTTGTTGCCCCGTTGTTCAACGCTAACGTCGGATTGCAGTTATTCCAGCAAGACAATGCCCGATGTCACGTATCAGTCGTGACTTTCTTGAGGAGCAGAGCATCGAACTTCTTCCCTGGCCCCCATTTTGTCGCCAATCGAGCATATTGGGGATCAACTGGACCGCCCTGTACGACTTCATGATCTTCAGACGTTAGGTGATTTACGTAATGTTCTAAGGAAAGAGTGGAACGCAAAACCACATGGTGATATCCAGAGACAAACCAGGTCCATGCGCCGTCGATGTGTTACCATCCAAGAGGCGAACGGTGGACATACACGCTATTGACTGCATATGTGAACTTTTCCTTTCACACCCCGTCTGAATTGCGACGTCCTGACGTGACGCTGGCAACAGTAAGAACATGAAATTATGCAAATGCATACAGCTAGACTCGAAATATGAATTTACAATCATTTGATAGGAATTAAAGTCGATAATACTAAAAAAAAATGCTCCTCAAAGTTTATTATACTTTCTTTTTTGACTCAGTATATAAACACTGATTATCAAAATCTCCCATTGTTTATTTTCTGTTTTTTTGTTAATGGGTAATGGGCTGGTGTAGCAGGCCAAATAGAAGTAATGCTAATGTGGGGTTTTAGTTACGGGCCTAAATGATAGAACAGCTACGTTTCTTGCGGCTCATCTAGGATATATTTTCAAGTAATTTCCAAAATCTTCTGATCTTAAATTTTTCCATTTCTCTTCAAATAATCGACAGACCAATAGACTTGAATTCACCACAGTTATCTGCAGATGCAGGTAATGGATTATTCTAGAAACTACCAACGTGAATAGACAGGATTCAACCCTCCCATGTTGAGTCCTAGAGCTGAGTTTTGCTATAGAGTTTAATGGAGAACCGCATCGAGATCCATGGCGACATAATTCACAATCTCATAAACCGCGGACCCTCTTCAGTGATCCATCCTCTACTCACCTTGAGGACCCTACATCACGAGTGAATGGCAATTTAAGTGGTTATGTCGGTCAAAATAAGTATGGGTCTGATCAAAACAGTGCCATATATCAATCTAGGGACCAATTTGACAATTCATTCTCAATTACAACAGCCCACTCCACAATAGTGGGTTCGCAGCAAGAGTAAAAGAACCCCCTACCTCAGACCAGTTTAATAAGACACAGAGAACAGGCAAAAGGGGAATACACTTTATTAACAGGTATGAATCACCATCAAGGGATTTTGGCAAACAAGTATCATTTGTGAATAGTTCCTTGGGTGGTAGTGAATAATGTGTTTCAGATACTTCGGAGAGGCCCCAATGTCGAGGTCACAAGTTATTTTCAAACCAGTGCACTTTACATCCGCAAAATTGCACACCTTATGTGAGGCACTCAATAAATTTGCCACACCTCTTTACCCCAGATATAACAGACAACAGTATCTCTCAATGCACTAGTAACGTTTCTGACCATACCTTTATTTATTATTTATTTATTGGTGTTTAAGGTCACATACTTATGCACAATGGCTAACCATAGCAGTGACAGTTTTACGGGTGGAGGAAGTGGAGTATCCGGAGAGAACCACCGAGCAACGACGAGCAGATGCCAGCTCCCCAACATCGAAACTCCGCACTGCTGCACAGGCAGGGTTAGATTGGTTGAAGACATGCGCACCATCGACATGCAGTACGCCTTAGTACACGGCGTCACTGTGCCCCCATGTGGACAATTGGGGTTGAGTGCCTTGCCCAAGGACACAACGCGGGAGTCCGAATTGATCACTTTGGCGGTCACCCATCTGAGGACTAACCGGGATCGACGTCACTTAACTTCGGTGGATCATACCTTTAAAACTAGAGTAGAAACATTGGATACTTTTGATGCAAAGGACAACTTGGATGAATACATAGCACAATTTGAAACGTTTTCTTATATTGAATGGCCACAAACTGAATGTGCTCAACAGTAACTGTTGCTGATACACTTAACCCTTTACCCAACGTAACGGCCAAAACCGAGCTCGATCCAATATTGGGTCCTAACCTATGTGTTTGAGACAAATGAAAGTGTCAATGACACTGTAGCTTAACTTGTATGTGTGTTGTTTGATGCAAAGGATAATGTTCAATGTTTATGAAAGGATTATGAAATAAGACAAGAATTGTGATAATTGGGAATATGTTAATTTCTGTTCCCTGTATACTATGTTTTTAATAAAAATAAAATGAGGTGTACACTGTACTAAAGGGCGGAGGGGTGGGTTAATATGACCTCACGATTAATGTATGTGGCCCTCACAGTTAACGTATGTCAACGAAAGTTATTATTTATTTATTTATTGCTGTTTAAGGTCACATACTTCTGCACAATGGCTAATCATGACCACAACATGGAGATAAAGTCAAGGTCAGTCAATCGTTTATACCCCATGTTGCCTATTTTAGTGGACTCACACACCAAGCATTAGTGACTGGGTCCTATTTTGCCAGTGAAACAGAGCTTGTTTACCACAGTAAACAAGCACTGCTTCAGTACCCGGGGTTCCCACGGGGAACAACGAAAGTTACCAAGTTACAGTGAAAGTATTCCAAAACGAGTCATCCTATCGAGTTACATTGAAATCCCTTCAAAAATATAGCCTGTAGACTGTGCTAAAGGTTTTCGGGCTTCAGGCCTGTGTATGCATGACGGTTGACAGATTACTACTAAAAGGGGACGTCCTCAGCTCGACATTATACTGAGTCATTCTCCTAAGTTACAATGAAATCCCTTCACAAAACGACCTGTAGTCTGTACTAAAGTTTTTCGGGTTTTGGGCTCGGGTAGCCATCATGGTTGAATGATCGCGACCAAAAGGGACGTTGTCATCTGGACATCATCTGGAGTGATCCTCCAAATTACAATGAAATCCATTCATAAATATGACCTGTAGACTGTGCTCAAGGTTTTCGGGCCCCTGAAGCTCAAGGTTTTCGGGCTTCAGGCCCCTGTAGCCGTCATAATTGACCAATCATGACCAAAAGGGGATGTCATCATCTAGGCATTATATGGAGTCAACCTAACCTAACAAGTTACAATGAAATCCTTACATAAATACGACCTACAGACTATGCTAAAGGTTTTCGGGTTTTGAGCTCGGGCAGCCATCAAAGCCGAATGATTGCGACCAAAAGGGGACGTTCTCATCTAGGCACTATTTGGAGACATCCTACCGAGCTACAATGAAATATCTTCATAAATATGACTTGTAGACTGTGCTAAAGGTTTTCGAGCTTCGGGCCCCTGTAGACGTCACAGTTGCCCAATCGTGTCCAAAAGGGGACGTTCTCATCTAGACATTATATGAAGTCAGTCTACAGAGTTGCAATGAAATCCCGTCATAAATATGATCTGTAGACTGTGCTAAATGTTTTCGGGCTTCGGACTTGGGCATCCATCGTGGTTGAATGATCGCATCCAAAAGGAAAATTCTCATCTGGGCATCATCTGGAGTGATCCTACGAAGTTACAATGAAATTCCTTCATAAATATGACATGTAGACTGCGCTCAAGGTTTTCGGGCTTCGGGCACCTGTAGCCGTAACAGTTGACCAATCACGATCAAAAGGGGATGTCATCATCTAGGCATTATATAGAGTCAAACTAACAAGTTACAATGAAATCCTTCGACAAATACGACCTATAGACTATGCTAAAGGTTTTTTGGCTCGGGCAGCCATTAAGGCTGAACGACCGCGACCAAAAGGGGGCGTTCTCAACTAGACATTATTTGGAGTTATCCTACCACGTTACAATGAAATCCCTTCATAAATATGACCTGTAGACTGTGCTGAAGGTTTTCGGGCTTCGGGCCCCTGTAGCAGTCACAGTTGACCAATCAGGACCAAAAAGGGATGTCATCATCTAGGCATTATATGGAGTCAACCTACCAGGTTACAATAAAATCCCTTCATAAATATCACCTGTAGACTGTGCTAAAGGTTTTCGGGCTTGGTCAGCCATCATGGTTGAATGGTCGCAACCAAAAGGGGACATTCTCATCTGGGCATCATCTGGAGTAATCCTACGAAGGTACAATGAAATCCCTTCATAAATATGGCCTGTATACTGTGCTCAAGGTTTTCGGGCTTCAGGCCCCTGTAGCCGTCATAATTGACCAATCACGACCAAAAGGGGTTGTCATCATCTAGGCATTATATGGAGTCAACCTAACAAGTTACAATGAAATTCGTTCATAAATACGACCTGTAGACTATGCTAAAGGTTTTCAGGCTTCGGGCACCTGTAGCCGTAACAGTTGACCGATCACGATCAAAAGGGGATGTCATCATCTTGGCATTATATGGAGTCAACCTAACAAGTTACAATGAAATTCTTCCATAAATACGACCTATAGACTATGCTAAAGGTTTTTGGGTTCGGGCAGCCATAAAGGCTGAATGATCGTGACCAAAAGGGGACGTTCTCATCTAGACATTATTTGGAGTCATCCTACCAAGCTAGCAGTCACAGTTGCCCTATCGTGTCCAAAAGGAGACGTTCTCGTCTAGACATTATATGAAGTCAACCTACCAAGTTATAATGAAATCGCTTTATACATATGGCCTGTAGACTGGGCTAAAGGTTTTCAGGCTCGGGCAGCCATCATGGTTGAATAATCGCAACCGAAAGGGGAATTCTCATCTGGAGTGATCCTACGAAGGTACAATGAAATCCCTTCATAAATATGGCCTGTAGACTATGCTAAAGGTTTTCGGGTTTCGGGCACCTGTAGCCGTAACAGTTGACCAATCACGATCAAAAGGGGATGTCATCATCTAGGCATTATATAGAGTCAACCTAACAAGTTACAATGAAATTCTTCCATAAATACGACCTATAGACTATGCTAAAGGTTTTTGGGCTCGGTCAGCCATAAAGGCTGAATGATCGTGACCAAAAGGGGACGTTCTCATCTAGACATTATTTGGAGTCATCCTACCAAGCTAGCAGTCACAGTTGCCCTATCGTGTCCAAAAGGAGACGTTCCCGTCTAGACATTATATGAAGTCAATCTACCAAGTTATAATGAAATCGCTTTATACATATGGCCTGTAGACTGGGCGAAAGGTTTTCGGGCTCAGGCAGCCATCATGGTTGAATAATCGCAACCGAAAGGGGAATTCTCATCTGGAGTGATCTTACGAAGTTACAATGAAATCCCTTCATAAATATGACCTGTAGACTGTGCTCAAGGTTTTCGGGCTTTGGGCCCCTGTAGCCGTTACAGTTGACCAATCACGACCAAAAAGGTATGTCATCATCTAGGCATTATATGGAGTCAACCTAACAAGTTATAATGAAATCCTTACATAAATACGATCAATAGACTATGCTAAATGTTTTTGGGCTCGGGCAGCCATCAAGGCTGAATGATCGCGACCAAAAGGGGACGTTCTCATCTAAACATTATTTGGAGTCATCCTACCAAGTTACAATGAAATTCCATCATAAATATGACCTGTAGACTGTGCTAAAGGTTTTCGGGCTTTGGGCTCAAGTAGCCTTCACAGTTGCCCAGTCACGTCCAAAAGGGGACGTTCTCATCTAGACATTATATGAAGTTAACCTACAAGTTACAATGAAATCCCTCCATAAATATGACATGTACACTGTGCTAAAAGTTTTCGGGTTTTGGGCACGGGCAGTCGTCGTGGCTAACAGATCGCGACCAAATGGGGAAGTTCTCATCTAGACATCATCCAGATTCATCCTACCAAGTTACAATGAAATCTCTCCATATTAAATATGACCTGCAGTCTGTGCTAAAAAGTTTTGGGGTTTCGGGCTTGGGCAGCCATCACGGTTGACAGACCATGACCAAAAGGGGACGTTCTCATCTAGGCATAAAACAGAGGCATCCTACCAAGTTACAATGAAATCCCTTCACAAATACGACCTGTAGACTTTGCTAATGGTTTTCGTGTTTTGGGCTCGGGCAGCCATACCAGTTGACCGATCGCGACCAAAAGGAGACGTTCTCATCCAGACATGACCCCAAACCTGCATGTGAAATTTCGTGACGATCAGACAAGAACTACGGCGTGTCGCCCGTGCTAAAGGAAAATGTGAACAGACTCAGAGACCCACAGACTTCCGCACGTGTGATGGCAATAGCTTATCTTGAAAAATGAAAAAAAATAGTTATTCATGAATTTTTTTCGCAAGTGTCGTCTGCTATTCATGTTAGGTAAATGATTAAAACATGAGGCTCGTAGAGTCATATTAGAGTTAGGTAACGATGAAAAGTATGATTATGGTGCGGTAATCAGGGCCTTGGAGCATCATTACAAGATAAAAGATGGGCTGGTAGTTAGCTATCGGTTTCAGGACAGACACAGGTTGCTAGGTGAGAATATAAGAAATAATGGATATGAATTAAAGCGATTATGTATGCTTAAATATCCATTCATGCCAGTAGTCCACAGTGACAAACAATTTATTCGAGGTTGTTGAGACGAAGAACCTGAGAAATATCTTTTCATGAGAAAAGTAGAAACATTCGATGATGCTCTTTCACTGGTTGTTCAGTTTGAGTCTTTCAAGTCTGCAAAGAAAATTATAAAAACCCCCAAAACCCCCAGATATTTGCAAAGGCTCTAAAAGGTGACGATTTAGATCAAAATTTTGCTCCCGATTTGGAGGTCTTTTACACAATGACAGGTAGCTTAGAACAGTTGTAAAATTGGATAAACTGACTGACCTTTTGGAAAAGAGCTTCAACGAACAACAAATGTTCACTAAACCAGAAATTATTTGCCATTTCTGTAATGAGAAAGGTCACAAATCACCTTTTTGTCCTGAATGGTCTGTTGGCCAAAACTCAAAAATAGAATTTCGTCGACATCGGAATGCATATACCTGAAACCATTTTTATTTGTTGGATCGCACCTCTGGGCACTTGGCAATGCCGGTAGTCAATGTGTTTAGGTCTACGTTGACCTTCTATGGCTAAAAATGTATTTTTTGTTCTCTTTTCTTTCTTTTTTTTTGGGGGGGGGGGGGTAAAAGATGTGTTTTTTTAATTAAAAATTCAGTTTTATGAATTTCAATCATCTTTAAAACTTCTTATTGTGTCTTTTTAATGTGTGAATGGATTCTCATGCTGGAAAAAAATCATTGGATACAAAATCTTTCTCGGATGGAGATTTGCAGGCAAAAATGCTGAGAAAAAAATAAAATTTCATTTTTTTCTATTTTTTATTCACACAAAAATTCTAATAATGTGAGGATGATCACAGTCAGAACTAGGTATAGTATTAAAATTTGCATCTGCATATTTATTAATAGGCACAGCAAACGGGAACAAGATATCCTTTATGTTCTTTTAGAAATTGCAGGAATATTAACCCTACCCCTAAAATTTCAATTTTCATCAATAAAAGAGTAAAAATTCCATTTTTTGACAGTTCCCAAATTTATTTATAATAAAATTGTCAGTTTGCATATATTCCATATAATGACACAACTGATGATGTGTTGAATGTCTGTGTGAATACGAACAGAGTCATTTATATTTATGACATACAGTAGAACCTGTCTTGAGAGACCGCCCTTTGGGCCACACAAAAGTAGTCTCTCAAGACAGATGGTCTCTTCATAACAAGTTTCAGCTTTTCTCAAGTCAGTGAATAGCCAACCACAAACTTCAGAAATGGAGAAGAATGGATTTTTGTAATTAATTTGTAGTTGTTCTTTTTTATGAAGTTTTTGTAACAAATTGAAATGGACAGTTATAAAAATTGTAAAAATAAATTAGTGTTGAAAATCTTCATTGAAGATTTTCAACACTAATTTATTTTTATAATTTTTATAACAGTCCATTTCAATTTGTTACAAAAAGATTTTCAACACAAATTTATTTTTATTCCTATCTGTAACATTTCAGGTATGTATGAAATTGTTTATTCAGCAGTAATCCTAATCTTTTCACAGGGGTCTTATAAAAACATCTCAATCTTTAATGAGTTATGTACATGTAACTGAATAGCAATTGAAACCCAATTAAGAGATTTTAATACTTTTAATTTTGTCAGTATAACCACAATGGATTTTCCAATTCCAGAACAGGTAAAAAGTTTTTGTCATGGTTTCAGTCTTCAAAGGGGCGGTCTATCAAGACAGGTCCATTATGGCATAAAAATACAAGTTGGTACCAGGTCACAGTGGTCTCTCAAGACAGGTGGTCTCTCAAGACAGGTGGTCTCCCATAGCAGGTCCATTATAGAGTAAAACCAATCGGTGCCTGGCAGATGTGGTCTCTCAAGACAGGTGGTCTCTCAAGAGAGTGGTCTCTCAAGACAGTTTTTACTGTAATAGCTGGGGGAAATATCTCAAAATGAGATTTTTTAAAAATTACCTACAGTACATGTAGTAAAAGATCAATTTTGAGCGATTGCCATGACTTTCAGGGCTGTATTTGCTCACAAGCATTTCTACGTTGTGTGTGTTAACCCTTTACCTAACGAATCGCCCGCATAATATGCAAATTGAACAATTGAAAAAATTAAATGTTTCAAAATATTTCAACAAAATCATATCATGTGACTCCTCATTGGAACGAGCTCATTGAGCTCGTTCCAATGAGGGGTCACATGATATGGTTTTGTTGAAATTTTTGGAAAAATTTAAAAAAAATTATATTGAAAATAATACATTTGGATATCGTCTGCATTGGGTAAAGGGTTAACAATGATATCATGCAAAAATAAGATATCATATATAATCTTTTATATATTGCAGATATATTGACCCTCCCCTAAAAGTGTTATTCTCCCCAATAAACAAGTCATATTCCATTCTTTGACAATTTGCCAAACGTTTTGTACAAATTCGAGTCAAAAAGAAATTGACGGATATAAAAAAAAAACATTTAAAATCTTATTTATGAAGGTGGTAGAATATGCTCACTAGTGATGCATATATCTGCAAAATCGGTGACAAAATTAATGCGAAAACGCCATCGTTCATTAAAATGTTATATAAAGTATAAGTGTACACCACCAGTAAAGAACATAGTGAATTAGCAAGCAAACTAAGTGGTCAGTCATGGTTGTGTTTGTGTGAAGATATTATCTTGTAATCTTGTTTATGCCGACTCATGCTACAATACAATTGTGCATTATGTTGTGTCGTTAAATTAGCAAAATTTGTGAAAATGATTGTACAGTTAAAACAATTATCTATTATTAGGCTTTGCTAAACAAAGACTAAAGGTCACTGTTAAATACCACATCCTACTTCGACAGCGCCAGTAAAATCTCTCGCAACTGGACCTGTTCAACAGCTTTGAAATGCGGGTGTCAGTCCAGACCACGTGCCCAAGTGGGTTAGGGTGAAAGGTTGAATTTGTTGCAGTCACTGTTTTATTTTGAACATTGTGTTGAACGATGAAACAAGGGCAACGTAAAGCGTGGACCACTGCCCCTGACCTGTCAGAAGTTGCCTTAAAGGAGATCCAAATCCGACCATGAATTTGAAGTTATAATGGAAAACGTTTGTACGGACAGATAGACAGAAAAGTGCCATAACTCTGGCAAAAACTATTGGACGGAACCCATTCCAGAACAGGGACATGACTCTGAGGAAAATCATTAGACGGAACCCGTTCATAGTGCATATGCGTTTCCCCAAGCAGGTCTATCAGAATACCACAGATCCAAATCAGAAGGATGGTCTTGAAGTTACAATGCAGCGTGTTTGTACGGACAGAAGGTGGGGGGGGGGGGGGGGGACTTCATAGATACCCCAGAATCTTCCTTCGGGGGTTTGGGGCATAATAAATACCAACTATTAACTATCTAAGGCCTTTGTTACTAATCCAAACAAGTTTCTTGCAATTTAATTGAGGGAAGATATTTAGAGGATTTTCCAGTCCCCGAACTCATGATTACTCCACCATAGTGAGTTCCCACCTGATGCAGAGGCAGAACAGAAAACATCAGTGTGGAGAATAAATGTTCTCATGTTGATGTTGTTCTCTAAAACTACACAGGTACATCTACAGAATTTGTTACTAGAAACATGCTAGAAACAAGAGAAATCTCTCGAATAAATGTATATGTAAAACTATTGATTGAAGAGATATTTTAATTCCAAATTCTCGGACAAAATTCATTGGATTATCAGACAATAATGGAAGTCTTCAACAATTCTTGAAATGCAACTTTTTCTCCATGCCACTAGATTAACTATTCGGAAACTTGTCACTGTTGCGGGTGGATCAGCTGATTGTCAGCTAGCTGTTTCATCAAAGGAAAGAGAAACACCCTCAGATGTTTTGCAGTCACCTCACAAGGCAGCAGCTACAAGACTACTTATACATCATGCATCGTGTTATGGTTCAGAATGTGTCATTGTGCAGTGTATGTAGTGACACTGGTGTACTTGTTCTGCTTCTGTATCACCTTGGAAGTCACTATGGTGGACTATTCATGAGTCTGGGGACTATCAAATTCCCCAAATATCTTACCCCAATCACACTGCGAGAAACTTGTCTGGATTAGTAACCAAGGTCTTGCCAATTTTTCATGCAATAACTGGTTGTGATGCAGCTAGATAGTTTTCTGCTCGTTATAGAAAGTCATCGTGTAAAGCATTCACAAAATATCCATCACAGCAGCAGCCAATTGATGAGTGGGAAAGTTTCTGAACCTAAAGCTAGTTTCCTGTATTTTCAACACAGAATATTGATAAACTGCAATCTGAAATGTTTCATCAGGTTTCGGTACTTCCCAGATTGCCACCAACAAGTAACTCTTTACATCAGCACATTCTTCATTGCCAATGTCAATACCTGGTATAATGCCACGCCGGCAGCAGAAAACCTGAACTGCATAAAACTTGCATACAGATAAATAACATATGTAGATTTGCAGATTAATTTGTGTCTCAAATGCAGTGACTGCCGGGAAGAGAATGCGGTCGAGTGAATAATCACTCTCCTCATTTTGATTTTGCAAGAGTGAAAAACTCAGGAGAGTGATTTTAACCCCTTATCTATTTATTTATTGGTGTTTCACATACTTATGCACAATGGCTAACCATGACCGTGACAGTTTTACGGGTTGAGGAAGCCGGAGTACCCGGAGAGAACCACCGAGCATCGACGAGCAACTGTCAGTTCCTCAACATTCTAACTCTGTCCAAGCTCCGCTCAGGCAGGGTTACAGCGGTTGAAGACATATGCACCATCAGCATGCAGTATGCCTTAGTACATGGCGTCATTATTTATTTATTTATTGGTGTTTAAGGTCACATATTTTTGCACAATGGATAATCATGACAACAACATGAGTATCAAGTCAAGACCAGGGGTGAGCGTTAATAAGCCATGCTGCCCATTTTAGAAAGGGTTTGCATCTCACAAGCATTGGTGACTGGGTCCTATTTTACCAGTAAAACAGACACGGTGTCATCGTGCCACCATGTAGGCAACCGGGATAAAGTGCCTTTCCCAAGGACACAACACGGGTCGTCCCGGACGGGGATCAAACTAGTACTACCACTTACCTATTATGACAGCTCAAACTGGCCAAACTTCTATACATGAAAATAACCATTCAAATTTTGTTATTTTTCATTTTTCTCCAAAAACCTAGCTGAGGACCCCTCATTGAAACGAGCTCATTGAGCTCGTTCCAATGAGGTGTCATAATCTCTGGTTTAAGCAAAAAAGTGAAAGATTTCAGTTATGCAAGATAATGTTTTGCAAGTAGACTCCTAGTTGGGTCATGTAATGGGTGATTAAAATACAATATACATGTTGTAATTTCTGCATACATCATGAAGGCGAGTGATTAATTGATCCCCTAGTGAAAAGTTTAGGAGAGTGAACACTCTTTCCCTTCAGTCCCTGCAAATGGATACCTAGACATAAAAACGCACATGCAGATATGCTCAGTAAATTCACTGGCAATGATGACTGGAGTATAGTGCCATGCATTTTCGAGGAATTGAATGCCAAATAGGGCATTTTTGACTTCCTCAGATTCACAAATCACATTAACACAAAATGCCAAAACTTCAATTCCAAATTTTGGTGTCCTGGAACCAGAGGGGTTGATGCTTTCCGGATTAGCTGGGTTAAGAGTAATAACTGGTTAGTGCCACTTCCAAGGCTTGTAAATAAAGTGGTTCAGAAAATGAAAAAAAGTTAAAGCCATTGGTACCTTGATAATTCCTAAACGGAAGTCTGTCCCGTTTTCGCAAACAATTTCTGAAACTCAACTGGGTTTTGTAAAAGGAAGATATATTGGAGAATCAATACGTCTGACATTTGATCTTCTCAGAAAATGTGAAGAGCAAACCATTCCTGGATTGCTTGTGTTGCTAGATTTTGAAAAGGCATTTGACTCATTAGAATGGACCTTTACCGAAAGAACACTACGTTTTCTAACCTTTGACCCATCAATAATACAATGGTTTCACACCTTTCATAACAACACATATAGCTATGTCGTGAACAATAGTCAGTGCACAGAAAGTTTCGATCTACAGAGAGGTGTTAGGCAGCGTGATCCACTTTTCCCTACCTCTTCATCCTCTGTGCAGAGATCATTAGTGCAGCTCTGAAAAACGACCAAAATGTCAACGGAATAAAGATAAATCACTCAGAATACTTAAGTCAATATGCAGATAACTCACTTTTTCTAAGCGACGATGGTCATTAATTAAATACCACTCTTGAAACAGTGAAATTATTTTCTACTCTCTCTGGACTAATGGTAAACTTTGAGAAAATGCAAGTGATTTTGATTGGATCGAAGACAAGTGATCTGAATTGGATCGAAGAGGGGTTGTGGGGAGGAAATACAAACTGGTGAACAAGTTCACTGGAATCACGGACATTCTTTTACAATTCTAGGAATAGAGTACAATCTGTTCAGGGAAAACTATATATTAAATGAAAGTGTCAATGACACTGTAGCTCAACTTGTTAAGACATGTACATGTATAGTATGTGACACAGCAATGACAAACATCTAGGTAATGACCTGATAACAAAGGTACATATAAAGTATTGTAATGGTCTGTACATAAATACTGACCGTAGCCTGTAACAAATGTATAGGTAAAGTATTGTAAAGATGGGTGACAGTCAGATGCTAAACTAGAAAAGAAATCTTTGAGTCCCAGAGTGGGTCTGACTGAACCCGAAAATATTTGTTCTCATAGAACAGTGATAACAAAGGCACCCCAAAACACACTCGTTCCTGTCCCAAGGTGAAAACAAAGGTACCCAAGAAGTTTCGTGAAGATCAGTTCATAAATACGAGCTGTATAGAAGTTGTGAAAAAAACTGATTGGACCTAATTTCGGTACAAAATGGCCACTGGCAGCCATCTTGAATTTTGGACCGCACCCAGAAACACTCGTTCTCGTCCCAAGGTGATAAGAAAGGTACCCAAGAAGTTTTGTGAAGATCGGTTGATAAATACAGCCTCTAGCCCGAGCCGTATTGACATGTGCACTTACAGTGTATAAGTAGCAAGTTGATCTAATTTGCATAATTTCTGTATGAGAAAAAAACCCGTACTATATGTAATGTATTCCATGTTACTAAACATTCATACAAAAATTCATTCAAATCAGAACTTTCATACAGAAGTTCTGTACAAAAGACTGATTGCACTAATTTGGGTACAAAATGGCTGCTGGTGGCCATCTTGAATTTTGGACCACAGCCAAAAACACTCGATCTCATCCCACGGTGATAACAAAGGTACCCAAGAAGTTTTGTAAAGATCGGTTCATAAATACGGCCTCTAGCCTGAGCAGTATAGAAGTTGTGTACAAAAAACTGATTAAACCTAATTTCGGTACAAAATGGCCACTGGCAGACATCTTGAATTTTGGACCGCACCCAGAAACACTCGTTCTCGTCTCAAGGTGATAACAAAGGTACCCAAGACGTTTCGTGAAGATTGGTTCATAAATACAGACTCCAGCCCGAGCCGTATTGACATGTGTACTTACTGTGTGTAAGTAGCACTGAAAAAATCAAAGTTCATCTAATTTGCATAATTTCTGCACAAGAAAAAAACCCATATTATATGTGATGTATCCCATGGTACTAAACATTCACACAAAAAATTATTCAAATCAGAGCTTTTATGTGGAAGTTCTGTGCAAAAATCTGATTGCACCTAATTTTGTACAAAATGGCTGCCATCTGCCATCTTGAATTTCGGACCGGACCCCAAAACGTTCTCGTCCCACGGTGATACCAAAGGTACCCAAGAAGTTTCGTAAAGATCAGTTCAAATACAGCCTCTAGCCCGAGCCGTACTGGCATTTGCACTTACAGTGCTGAAAGTAACACTAAATACATCAAAGTTAGTCTAATTTGCATAATTTACGCACGAGAAAAAAACCTGTATTATATGTGATGTATCCCATGGTACTAAACATTCATACAAAAAATTATTCAAATCAGCGCTTTCATATGGAAGTTCTGCGGAAAAATCTGATTGCACCTAATTTTGTACAAAATGGCTGCCAGTGGCCAACATGAATTTCGGATCGGACCCAAAAACTCTCGTTCTCGTCCCACGGTCATAACAAAGGTACCCAAGAAGTTTCGTAAAGATCGGTTCATAAATACGGCCTCTAGCCCGAGCCGTACTGAATTGTTGATGGACAGATGGATGACTGGCCATGGCATAAGCTCAAATTTGGCTTCACCAAAGTTGAGCTAACAATTACATTAAAAAAATTGAAAAAATTGACAAGGTACTCAATGATTGGTCCTTCAGAAATTTAACTCAAGTCGGAAAGACTGCTGCAGTAAAACACTTGTATTACCAATGTTGACACACTGCCTATTGGTTTTACCCAAGCTCACTGAAGATATTCTTTGCAAAATACAAACTTTAGTTTTCTATGGTTAGGAAAGAATGATAAGATAAAGAGATCTACAATAATTAATACTATAGAAATGGAAGAATTAAGTTCCCCCACTTAAAAGCTTACAATTTCTCACTAAAGCTACACTGGATAAAAAAAACTGTTAGACCCAAATATTTTTGCTTCCTGGAAGACTCTTGTTTTAAATGATATTGAAGATCTTGGAAGCAGCAAAATCTGGCACCTACATAAAGAAGACTACATAAAATAGAACTTCTAAACCCATTCTGAAAAAATGTTTTAACTGCTTGGTCACTCCTAAACAGTAGTAACATATTATCGCCAGAAGATATCTTTTTTTCAGAACCAATTTACTATAGCGACATAAAAATCAATAAACATTTTTTTGATAAAAGGTGACTCAGGGCTGATGTATTTTTTATCAATGATCTCTTAACAGAAGATAGAAAAATCTTACCCTTTGCAGAGTTTTCCGAAAAATACATCCTCAAAATACCATTCACTGTGTACCAGGGAGTGATTCATGCCATCCCAAAATTGTGGAAGGAAACAGTTAGACAACAAGGAAAAACTGACAACAAAAAATGAAAATACTGAAAACTTCCAAAAGATCTGTCAAGCTTTTTATGCAACATTTTTTGCAACAGTTTGCTACATCTCCTCTACAAACACAAGGGAAGTGGAATGAAATTTTGAATACCAGTGTTATGTACCTTCTCTAATAATGCTAAAGAGACAATCTGGCACCTTTTCTTTGACTGCTCCTTCTCAAAAACAATATTAATAAACACAAAGTGAGCAGGGTCTCTCGAGAAATACCCCCCTCCTTTGCTGTTCAGCCATCTGACGGTGATGTATTTCCTCCCCAGTAAGATGCATATCAAATTTGGTTGCAATCAATTCACCCAAACTCAAGTTAAAATTTGGACAATACAAAAAACATGTTTCCTAAGTTGAAAAAGGACCATAACTCTGGTGAAAAAAATGGACCATGTCCATTTTCAAACTTAACCTGCATTACCTCCCAAGTAAGCCGTATACCAAATTTGGTTACGAGCAATTCACCCAAACTCAAGTTAAAATTTGGACGCCAAAGTGTTTTGGTCGGAGAAATGGATGGAGGGACAGATAGATGTCTCGATGCATGAACGGGACATCTCGGATGGACAGACATCATTCATTACTATAGTCTCCCGAAATCTTTTTTCGGGAGACAATGATGTTATAGCTTCCTAAACAAAAGAAAACTAAAGTTATTGCATGGAAACCAAAAATCTATTTATAGTAACAGTGACCTTGACCTTTAACCTATTGACCCCAAATGCAATCCCAACAATTGACATCTCAAATGCAACCACAGTATGAGATTACAGCTTCGTATACAAAAGAAAACTAAAGTTATTACATGGAAACCAAAAATCGATTTATAGTAACAGTGATCTTGACCTTTGACCTATTGGCCCCAACTGCAATCCCAATGATCGACACCTCAAGTGCAATCATAACATGAAGTTATAGCTTCGTACACAAAAGAAAACTAAAGTTATTGCACGGAAACCAAAAATCTATTTATAGTAACAGTGACCTTCACCTTTCAGCTACAGATCCCAAAAGCAATCCCAATCATCATCCCATTACAAGCAGCCTACCTGTGAAGTATAGGTACTGTGCGACCAATGGAACAAAAGTTATTGCCCGGAAGCGAGGGTGATGGACGGACGGTCTGATGAACGGATGGATGAATGGACAGACGAAAGGATGAATGGACAAAGTGATTATTATATACCCCCCCCCCCCTTTATAAAAGGGGGGGGGGGTATAATAAATTTGATGGAAAAGTTAAAAGAGGGATGTGGAATCTCACTACCACTCGAAAAACAGTATGTCATTTTGGGTTACAACAAAGACAAAAAAAACCAAAAAAAAACGAACCAATAACAGATATGCGCACTCTTATCTATAAAATATTCATTTATTTCTACAAAGTGAGAAAGTGCCCCCAGCCCAACACCCCTCCCCGGCCACAGGCTTCATTCAGTTACTGAAAGAGTACAAAAATATAGAATTAATGTCCATTGTTGTACACTCCCCAAAAAAGGCACTGGAGCTGAAGGCGGGGTGGGCTAGATTGTACAATCATAGACTCTTGACATTATTTTTTTCCACTTATGAAGGAGTGAAACGAACCAATAACAGATATGCGCACTCTTATCTATAAAATATTCATTTATTTCTGCAAAGTGAGAAAGTGCCCCCAGCCCAACACCCCTCCCCGGCCACAGGCTTCATTCAGTTACTGAAAGAGTACAAAAATATAGAATTAATGTCCATTGTTGTACACTCCCCAAAAAAGGCACTGGAGCTGAAGACGGGGTGGGCTAGATTGTACAATCATAGACTCTTGACATTATTTTTTTCCACTTATGAAGGAGTGAAACGAACCAATAACAGATATGCGCACTCTTATCTATAAAATATTCATTTATTTCTACAAAGTGAGAAAGTGCCCCCAGCCCAACACCCCTCCCCGGCCACAGGCTTCATTCAGTTACTGAAAGAGTACAAAAATATAGAATTAATGTCCATTGTTGTACACTCCCCAAAAAAGGCACTGGAGCTGAAGGCGGGGTAAGCTAGATTGTACAATCATAGACTCTTGACATTATTTTTTTCCACTTATGAAGGAGTGACATCAGAGATGAGAACCTAATCTCCTTGAGGCATGACAGTTTATACTCTCTTACTGCCCCTTCAGAGCTCATATCTGCTTCAGCAACTCTCGCTCATCTGATATTGTGATGGTACTTAACCCTTACTCTGTTAAAATTTTACACTGTTTATTTGCTACAGAACCATGATTGTATGAAATAATATGTGTACAATTTTGCATAAGAAACCTATCTCTACGAATGTTCAGTTGTATTGTTTAAAGTTGTGTAGTCGTTATAAACAGTTGACTTCATTATGAATCCCAAATACTGTTATAACGAGTTCCCAAGTAATTATGATGAGTTGCGACATAATGCTGTTATGTCCTTATGAGTTGCAAAGTCTTCATAACGAGTTGATGTGCAGATATAACAAGTTAGAAAGCCTCTACTATCAGTGGAAATGTCGTTCACAAATCATTAAGGTGCATCTCGAACATCGTCATAACAAGCTGCCAAGTTATTATGGCGATTTGTGATGTCATTATAATGAGTTGTGAAGTCATTATAAGGTGGACAGACATTATGACGAGTTGTGAAGCCAGTATAATGAGCAGAAAAGTTGTTATAACAAGCCATTATAAAGAGCTGTGAAAACCTACCTTGTTGAGAAAAGCATTATAGTGAATTATAAAGTCATTATAATGAATTGTGAAGTCATTATAACAAGTTATGAAGTTGTTATAATGAGGTGTGATGTCTTGATAAAGATTTAACATTATAACTAAGTGTGACATAGTTATGATGAGTTGACAAGTCATTATAAGAAATTGGCAAGTCGTTGTAATGAATTGAGACAAGCCTTTTTAGGAGTAATAATAATGCCTTGGCAGGTCATTATAATGAGATGTGATTTTGTTATAATGAGTTATGTTGTCATTAGAATGAGTTGACAAGGCATTATTATGAGTTGAAATGCCCGAAGGTCATCATAATTAGTAACGAGAATATTATTCTGAGTTGCAATTTCATTCTAATGTAGTGACAAGTCATTATAAAGAGTTTTAAGTTGTTAACAAGAGTAGTGAAGTCATTATAGCGATTTGTGATGCCACTATGATGAGGTGACATAACTTGGCAAGTGATTATAATGAGTTGTCATGCCATCTAACGAGTTGAATAATCTGTATAATGAGTTGACAAGTGGTTATAATGAGTTTGTGAGTCATTCTAACAAGAGGTTGTGAGTAATAATGAGTTGATATGTCATAACAAGTTGGACGTTGTTAAAATTAATTGGAAATTATGCTGAGTTGTAACGTCATTACAACTGGTTGAGTCATTACAAAGAGTGTTGAATTCATTATAAGCAGTGTTCATTATAATTTTTTTCCAACTCATTATAAATCAAGTTGTGAAGTTCATATAACAAGTTATGATGTTGCTATAACACACTGACAAGTCTCTATAGGTTGACAAGTATTAATAACGACTCAACAGTTCTCAATAACGTGTTGCTTTGCCGTTTTGAGTTGACAGATTGCTATAATGGGGTGATAAGTTGTTATAAAGACTTGAGGAGTCATTATAACAAATTTTGATGTTATAACGAGGGCAAGGCATTAAAATCAGTTGACAAGTCATTGTGACAAAATATAAATTTGTTATGATTTGTGATGTCATTATACCATGTTGACAAGTTGTTATAATGGGAAAGGCAGTCACTGTAATGAGATGTGATGTCATTAAATCGAGTTAACAAATTGTTATAAGTAGGTGTGAAGCCATTATAACAAGTTTTGAAGTCCATTTAACAAGTTGGCAAGTTGTTATAGCGAGTTCACAATTCATTATAACGAGTTGTCAAGGCATTATAACAAGTTGTAAGGTCATTATAATGAGTTGATAACTCTTCAATGAGGTGTGAAGTCAATAGAACATTGCTGTGAAGTTGATAGACTAAATTCACAAATTAGAATAATGGGCCGTCAAGACGTTATAACAACTTTAGAAGTTGTTATAACGAGGTGTCAAGTCACTGTAAAGTGTTGACAGTTTAGTATAATGAGTGGACAAGACATGGCGAGTTGACAAATCATTCTAACGAGTTGTGAAGTCATTATAACAAGTTGTGATGTCATTATAATGATTTGAAAGGTCATTAAAATGAGGTGTGAATTCATTATGAGTTGTGAAATCATTGTGATGTCATTATAATGAATCGTAAAGTCATTATAATGAGTCATGATTTTATTATAATGAGTTGACGAGTAGTTATGAGTTCACAGGTCATTATAATGAGGTTACATATCATTAAAAGACATTTTGAAGTTATTATTATGAATTGACAAGTCGTTCCAATGAGTTTCAAATGTCATTATAACTGATACAGCCCTGTCACTGTTTTGTTTCTGTTTTTGTTGTGTATTTTTTTTGTCAAATTTAGCTACAATGGTTTATATGTCACACACGTTTCCATGTTTACTGTTCACATTTCCCATTTTATTGTTCCTGGAAATTCTGCAAGTCTAAATTTAGATATAAATAGTTCAGTAACTTTTTGAAGTGATGTATGGAGCGCAACAAGAGAAGACAATACACTGCTGGAAGTTAATCCCAAATCATTATCGAGCCGACCCTTGAATTCAAGAACTTGTACATTTGGGGGTTTTCAAGGACTGACAACTTCCCTGTCACTTCTTGACTGTCAGATCTATGGGCATTTTCATAAATAAATGGATTCATTTTTTCCTTTAAAGACTTAACCAAATAAAATCAATGGTTACTTATTGGGATGGATTACTAAACACTTGAAAAATACATTTTAGTATAATGGTTTATTATTCACAAGACAATAACATAACTTGTCAAACCACCAGAATTCTGCAAAACAATTCTCACACTAAACTTCTCAATGCTTTGTGTTAATTTCTCAATGCTTGTGCCTTAGCAGTTCAATAAAGATGAGTTTTGTTTCCAAATGTTTTTTATCAACTTCCAACTCTTTCTTGACTAGCAAAAAGAAAATTGTTTGATTATATGGCTTATTTCCCCAAAAAAGATTTTAACCCTTTCCAGAAAACACAAGATCAAAATTTTGTTATTTTAATCTTTTTTCACCCAATTCTTAAAATAAATTCAATAAAACCATATCATGTAACCCCTCATTGGAACAAGCTCATTGAGCACGTTCCAATGAGGTGTCACATATGTTTTTGTTGAAATTTAAAAAAATATTTTCTACTGCACAATTTGGATATTATGTGGCAGATGCAGTTAATTAGTTAAGTAAGGGTAAATTGCTTACTAGGTGGAATCGAGGTGCACTGTTCTCAACTCGCAAAAGGAAAAAATTGCAGGTGCAATGTCGCGCAAGAGCGATGTTTTGAAAAAATAGCTAATGACCACTCAGTGGAACAGGATAGATGAACTTGTTCCAATGTGGGGTCATAAGCTATGTTTCGGGATCCAAAAATAAAAAAAAAAAAAATGGCTGCCAATTTTTGTTAACAGCACTGGCCAGCTTTAGTCATTACATTAGCTAAAAGGATAAATTACACATTATGTGATAAAAAGAATCTAAAATTTGTCACGATTTTACATGAAATATCTGAATCTTTTTCACTATAATTTCTATGAGCCTTGGTAAATGAGTCACAATTTCATATGAAATTTCTGTACCAAGTTCACTAAAATACTGTATTTTAGTGAACTTGGTACAGAAATTTCATATGCCAAGAACATATATAAATGTTTCTTCTACCTGATTCATTGGGGGAGGGGCAACGACTTGACTTGCGTGAGGGGCATGGTACAAAGGACATAGAGGCCAACAGATTAGCTTAGCAAGTTATTTAATAAATCACTCGATTCAGAGTGACGATTCATACTGAATCAACTGGTTCATTAAATAGCTTGCTAGACTAATCAGTTATTACTGCTGAATTAACTTGTCAAGTTCATGAGATGTCAGCACTGAACCTGTTAAGTTACTACATGTATATGGTTGAATGTTGGAAAATTGGGTCAGTTTGAGACTACTTTCATTGTTCTGTGCACATACCAAATACCATACCAAAACTGAGGTATTTATGTGAAAAATACCGACACTGATACCAAACCTGAAATTTCAATACTGCACAGCACTATCTGGTACCAGGCCTGGCATTTTCAGGAGAGCGATTTATTCGTTCGCCTACTGCTTGTCTTAAAAAAAATTAAGGAGGGCAAAAAGTGGCCCTTCTGGCCATAGAAAAATAATGATTATCATAAACTATAACCATAGACTATTCCTAAAACCCACATCTTTTCAGATCTCTATGTTAGTGGTTTCTGTAAGACGGCCACACTGCCCCTCCCACACCTCCGGGTCTTGTAGCCCTTTCACAGAGACTACCACCAAATATAATGTACAAACCCCACTAGGCAGAATTCATTAATAACAAGAGCGCATGTATCACTGAAGCAATACAATGTCTCCTACCGGACTAATGAGCATTAATAATTATACAAATGTTATAACCTAGATGTGATCAGCATGAATTCCATTGAAGCGTCTCCAAAAAAAGTCCGGAAAACTGATATTTTGGCGCTTTTCCATATTTTCAAGGGCCATAACTCACACAAGAATAATGCCATCAGCATGAAACTCAAACTTGATCTGTAAGTCATCATTCTATAGTAGGTTACCAAGAATGAAATCATTCGGTTGAAGCATTTCCAAAAAAACTCTGGAAAACTAAAGTGTGACTGACAGACTGACTGACAGACTGACGGATGGACAGAGTGCAAATGAAACTTGATCTGTAAGACATCTATCTATAGTAGGTTACCAAAAACGAAAAATCATTCCGTTGAAGCGTCTCCAAAAAATGTCCGGAAAACTGATATTTTGGCGCTTTTCCATATTTCCAAGGGCCATAACTCACACAAGAATAAGGCAATCAGCATGAAACTCAAACTTGATCTGTAAGTCATCGTTCTATATTAGGTTACCAAAAATGAAATCATTCCGTTGAAGCGTTTCCAAAAAAATCTGGAAAACTTATATTTTGGCGCTTTTCCATATTTCCAAGGGCCATAACTCACACAAGAATAATGCAATCAGCATAAAACTCAAACTTGATCTGTAAGTCATCATTCTATAGTAGGTTACCAAGAATGAAATCATTCAGTTGAAGCATTTTCAAAAAAGTCCGGAAAACTAAAGTATGACTGACAGACTGACTGACAGATGGATGGACAGAGTGTAAATGAAACTTGATCTGTAAGTCATCGTTCTATAGAAGGTTACCAAAAAAGTAATCATTCCGTTGAAGCGTTTCCAAAAAAAGTTTGTAAAACTGATATTTTGGCGCTTTTCCAAATTTCCAAGGGCCATAACTGACACAAGAATAAGGCAATCGGCATAAAACTCAAACTTGATCTGTAAGTCATCGTTCTATAGTAGGTTACCAAAAATGAAATCATTCCGTTGAAACGTTTCCAAAAAAAGTCTTGAAAACTGATATTTTGGCGCTTTTCCATATTTCCAAGGGCCATAACTCACACAAGAATAATGCAATAAGCATGGAACTCAAACTTGATCTGTAAGTCATCGTTCTATAGAAGTTACCAAAAATGAAATCATTCCGTTGAAGCGTTTCCAAAAAAACTCCGGAAAACTAAAGTGTGACTGACAGACTGACGGATGGACAGAGTGCAAACCTATAGTCCCCTCCGGCGATGCCGGTAGGCGACTAATAAAACTTAATTTTGCCACTTTTAGCTTTTGCAAGCTTAAGACGAGCTAATCGCACACCTAGGCCATGTAAGGGGAGTGATTTGTAGCCCTCCTGCATTTTTTTAAGAATGCCAGGCCTGTGGTACCCTATTAGAGGCAAGCCTGTCATGATTAATCGAGAAGATGACTAATCGGCGGAAACACCCATAATTGACTATAATTTCAAAGTTCATGGTTATGGGTTTTCATCACTCCTTTGCTGATGAATTATTAGTTATTACTCTCCTCACCATCATGCTCATAAGAAGTGTCAGGGCTGTAAAATATCAAACTACATTGTATTTGATATGGGAAAGAAGTATAAAAATACAACACTTGCACTGGCATTCTAGAAAGTATGGGAGAACAAGTAATTGCGATTCTTGGTTTAACAAGGAGTGCAATTGCCTTCTCAATGCAGCTATTATTAGACTCTTGACCACCTCAGGTCCAAACCTGAGCCTAGGTTCAGGCTTGGACCTGAGATATTCAGGAGTCTGAATTTTTGTTCGGAGAGCTGTAGACGTGCAGGATACCTGCATGCGTAAAGAATAGACTGCAGGATTGAACTGAAGTCTTCAGAACTACTCAAACAGGAACTGGCCAGTGTGAATTTGGCTCCTGAATCACAAATTTTGGATTCTAAGTTGCTAGTTAAATTTCCAGGCCACAAGAAAAATGAAACAAACTTTGAAAAATGCTATTTCAATTTAAAAAAATGAAAGTTGCTAAAAATCTGAAAATTCTCATCCCTGCCAAAGTGATTAACAGTTGACACTTTATTTAACCCTTTACAAAACATGAAAAGCAGACAACACTTGTAAGCAAAATTATTTAATAACTAATTTTTAAAATTTTTTGCATCAAAAACATAGCTCATGACCCCTCACTGGAATGAGCTCATTCCAATGAGGGGTTGTAAGATATATTTTTGAAACAAAAAATGAAAAAACAATGAAAATTGAATGGCAATTTTGGTGAATAGTACTGTCCATGTTTTGCTGTTATGTTAGGTAAAGGGTTAACACCACTATTGAAAATTTTAATTTTTTGCCTTCAAAACATGCCTTTTGACTCCTCACTGTAACAGGCTTGACAAGCTTGTTCCAATTAGGGGGATCAAAAGTTCTTTCTTGCAGATAAAAATTGAAAGAAACAAGAGGCACCAAGGAGCCTTAATCGCTCACCGGCCAAAGTGGTTCAAAGAAGTATTTGGGGTCACATTCAGTTAGACATGGTTCATCAACACTACAAAGGAATGAAGTCATGAGAGACAAATTTTATGGAACTAGGGACATGGCTTGAACAAACTTAAATCTTACCCCCCTAAGGATGCTGCATACCAAATATCAAAAGCATTCATCTGCTGGATCTGAAGAAGATTTTTAAAGAAAATTCCTCATTTTGAACTAAGTTATCATTCGGGCTCAGACAGTGAGCCCAAATATGAGCCCAGGGACTTGGCTTGAACAAATTCCTCATTTCAAACTAAGTTACAATTAAAGCTCCCACAGTGAGCCCAAATATGGACCTAGGAACATGGCTTGAACAAACTTGAATCTCACCCCCCTAAGGATGCTGCATACCAAATATCAAAACATTCCGACTGCTGGATTTGAAGAAGAAGATTTTTAAAGAAAATTCCTCATTCTGAACTAAGTTATCATTCGGACTCCCACAGTGAGCCCAAATATAGACCGAGGGACATGGCTTGAACAAACTTGAATCTCACCCCCTAAGGATGCTGCAGTCCAAATATCAAAACATTCCGACTGCTGGATCTGAGGAAGAAGATTTTTAAAGAAAATTCCTCATTTTGAACTGAGTTATAATTCGGGCTACCACAGTGAGCCCAAATATGAACCCAGGGACTTGGCTTGAACAAACTTAAATCTCACCCCCTTAAGCATGCTGCATACCCAATATCAAAAGATTCTGCCTGCTGGATCTTGAGAAGAAGATTTTTAAAGAAATTTGCCTGATATGCACTAAGTGCAAATTTGGGCTCTTAAACTGAGCCCAAATATAAACCCAGGGGGCCGATTTGAACAAACTTGAATCAGATCCACCCCACAATGTTGCATACCAAATATCAAAAGATTCTGCCTGCTGGATCTGGAGAAGAAGATTTTTTAAGAAGATTGCCTGAAATGCACTAAGTTTGAATTCAAGCTTCTATAGTGAGCCCAAATATGAATCCAGGGGGCCGATTTGAACAAACTTGGATCAGATCCACCCCACAATGTTGCGTACCAAATATCAAAAGATTCTGCCCGCTGGATCTGGAGAAGAAGATTTTTTAAGAAATTTGCCTGAAATGCACCAAGTTCGAATTCGGGCTTCTATACTGAGCCCAAATATGAATCCAGGGGACCGCTTTGAACAAACTTGAATCAGATCCACCCCACAATGTTGCATACCAAATATCAAAAGATTCTGCCTGCTGGATCTGGAGAAGAAGATTTTTTAAGAAATTTGCCTGAAATGCACAAAGTTCAAATTTGGGCTTCTATAGTGAGCCCAAATGAATCCAGGGGGCCAATTTGAACAAATTTGAATCAGATCCACCCCATAATGCTGTATACCAAATATCAAATGATTCTGCCCACTTGTGTGGGAGAAGAAGATTTTTTAGTAATTTCTCTAATATACATAGGGTGCTATCAGAGTTATGCCCCCTATGGAGTCCCAAGTGGGCATGTCCATTTTATTTGAACAAACTTGAACTGACATATGGTAATGAACATCCATACCAAGTTTTGAGCAAATCGACCTAGCGGTTTCAGAGGAGAAGTCGTTTGAAAAATGTTCACGACGCCGGACAGACGACGGCAAGTGATAAGTTTAGCTCCCTTCGGTGAGGGTTAAAAAAAAATTACAGTTGACAGTACCAATATTTTTACCCAATATAGTTCAATTTGATACTCAGAAAGAATTTGGGTTATCATCATCACATACCCTTATAAGTCAGACTTGTTTGAAAGTCAAGAGGCAACAAGCTTACATGCAAGCAAAAAGGTAGCAGGTGGGATACCAGGTGTTTCTTGACCAACGATGCATGGCGGCCTGGTACCAAATTAACCTTTGTATAAAAAATATATTTTTTGCTTGCCAACTATTGCAGAAGACTTGTTCAGGTCAAAAGAAAATGGCACGGAAGAAAAGAAAAAATGAAAGAAATAAAAGGGCCGCCCAGCCACATGTCCCTGAAAAAGTGAGCAATTCGATGTATTTGAAAAAAACTGAATTTTTCAAAGTCAAAAAAGAGACATAACTTTGGCAAACAATGTCGGACCAAACCCTGATTTGAATTTGATCTGTATTTTATGTTAATACATATATATGCCAAATTTTATCTGAATCAGTCAACAACAACTAAAGTTATCATTGGGAAACCTCCCCAAAAATGAACTTTTGAAGTCGAAAAAGGGCCATAATACTGGCACAAATTGGCAAACCACATCCCAATTCGAACTTGACCTGTATTTTATGTTGATACACCGACATTCCAAATTTCTTTTGATTTGGCCAACTATAACTGAAGTTATCATCGGGAAACAAAAAAAATGAATTTTTGAAGTCGAAAAAGAGGCATAACTCAAGCAAAAACAGTTGGACCGCACCCCGATTCGAACTTGACCTGCATTTTATGTTGATACACCGGCACACCAAATTTCATTTAAATGATTTAATTTGGACAACTGTAACTAAAGTTATCATCGGGAAACCAAAGTGGAACGGACGTACGCAGACACCGGCTATTTTAATAGCCCATCGAAAAAAATTTTCAGGGAACAAAAAAATGACATATGAGTAGCAATTCGAGCTGACATGTGCATAAGGTAAAAAACTAAAAATTCTCAGGAAACCTCTCCAGTAGAAAAAAAATTCTATCTAGAAAATAAATCTTGCTCCCGACATATCCATGCTTCCTAAACCTCCCCCACCTCCACCCCCGCAACTGCCTGGTGGCTGTCTGTCATCATCTGGATCCTGCCAGTCATATGATGTACAGGTGAAGGAATTTTTTGTCTGTTTTTGCTCTGATCTAGAGGCTAACTCTTGCTCCTGAAAAAAAAAAATATAAACTGTTAAGTTATTAATGACTGCAAGATCAGCCATCGCTGAGGTTTACCATTTAGGCTGATAAAAATAATTTCTTGTTACTCAGGTAATTTTTTCTCAATTTTGTGATGAAGAAGGGAGGGTTTTTTTCTTGTTTCTTCACAAGACAGTTCTGAAAATAGTTGGAATCAGAAATTTAGCTTCTTACACTATTATGTGGCAAACCAATGTTTTTAGCAGTGAAAATGTCCCATAATATAGCTGAAACTTTTGCCAACTGTACCTTGTTTGACAGAGCTCACAGAGCTCTGTCAAACAAGGTATAGTTGGTTAAATATTTGTTCATTCAAGTGCAAAATAGCATCATAGAAGAGATATGATGTCATCCAAAGTAAACTAGAAGTGTCATCTCAGGATGACACAAAAAGATACCTCCGTCATCTTCCCTGCTGCACCCCAGTCAACAAATCTGAGAATGGTAACAACAATACATGGATGTTCTAATCATGCTTGTTCAGTATACAAATATCAAATCAATCAGATTAAAATTTTGAAACTAGTTGTGAATACAGTCATAATACAGTACAGTAGAAAAGCTATAAACCAACATTTAGAAAAGCTATAAATATTTTGAAAAGCTATAAACTTTGAGCGATATCGACAAGAACTTCTAGCATGGCGTGAAGTAACAGATTTGGCTAAAAATAAACAAGGAATTGCAATTCCCTTATCATTACCTGAGGATGATGACTCTAAAATTAGGGAACAGATTTTTGAAGAAATATCCTTGGTAGATTTAAACAAGGATGATGGTTTAGATGTTTTGATTAAATTTTTGGACACAAAATTGGGAAAAGATGATCTCGAAGACAGCTTGAATAAATTTGAAGACTTCGAGGATTACGTTCGCAAAGAGTCTGAAACAAAAAATGATTTCATCAGTAACTTTGATCAGAAGTATAATAGAATTCTTAAACAAGAGGCCCCACGGGGCCTGAAGCGCTCATCTTGTACAGAACACAATTTAAACAGAGTCCAAGAATGAGTCTACATTAAGCAAGCCATCTCCATAGGCTAGACTGTCAATCCTTGAGTCCCTCAGGAGTGACAAAAATAATCTGGGCATCATGCCTTTTCTTCAGTTGATCATAAGTAAAATGCAGAGCTCCCCTATGAAGCCCCTTGATACAACCTATGTGGATTAATCTTAGTACCTCTAGAGGGTACTGAATACAAAATTTTTAATTCTTCAGCAAAATGGCCAATTCCGGCTCCCATAGAGAGCCCAAATATTAACCCAGGCTCTTGATTTGAACACAGTTAAATCTGACTTCCCTAGAGATGTTGTGTACCAAATATGAAAGCATTCTGACTGTTGGATCTGAAGAAGAGAAATTGTAAAGAAATTTCTTCGAATTGCACTAAATTCAAATTTGGGCTACCATAGTGAGCCCAAATATTGACCTATGGATCCGATTTGAACAAACTTGAATCTGACCCCCCTAGAGATGTTGTAAACCAAATGTGAAAGCATTCTGACAAGTGAATCTGAAGAAGAAGATTTTTGAAGAAATTCCCTCATATTGTACTAAGTTAAATTTCATGTTCCCATCTGGAGCCCAAATATTAACCTAGGCACTCGAATTGAACAACCTGGAATCTGACCCCCCTAGAGATGTTGTATACCAAATATAAAAGCATTCTGACTGGTGGATCTGAAGAAGAAGATTTTTAAAGAAATTTTCTCATATTGCACTAAGTAAAAATTTGGGCTACCATAGTGAGCCCAAATATATACCTAGGGATTTGATTTGAACAAACTTGAATCTGACCCCCATAGAGATGTTGCATACCAAATATCAAAGCATTGTGACTGATGGATCTGAAGAAGAAGATTTTTTTAAATTACCCTCCATATTGAACAAAGATAAAATTAGGGCTTCCGTAGGAAGCCCAAATAATAACCTAGGGACTTGGTTTGAACAATCTAGAATCTGACCCTCATAACAATGATGTATACCAAATATTAAAAGATTCTGACTGGTGGTTCTGAAGAAGAAGATTTTTAAAGAATATTCCCCATATTACCCTATGTTAAAACTTCGGGCTCCCAAATATGAACCAATGAGCTTTATTTCAACAAACTTTTATCTGATCCCCCTATGAATGCTGTATACCAAATATCAAAAGATACTGATGATTGGTTCTGGAGAAAAGATTTTTTTAAATTTTTGCAAATATGCTGACTCAGCATTTTTTCGATGCCCATTACAGAACACCCTAACATAACCGATGGCAATTTTTTTTTACCATTCAATTCTACTGGTCATAAGGATACTTCATACCAAATAAAAGCTCTCTGTTCCGTGGGGTTTGGGAAATATGGGCGTTTGAAAATATTTCTATTTTTAGCTCCCAGGGTTCCCATGGGGATGCGGGAATTTTTTTTTTTGCATGGGTCAAGTACTTATGACCCAATACTACCACAAACCAAATTTGGTTCATACCGGACCATCGGTTCAGAAAATAGAAATTTTGGGGAAGGCCAAAAATCTTACCCCTCCTATTACAAAGCCAAATATTACTTTACGAACTTCGTTTGAACAAACTTGATTCTACACCTCATATGGAAGCTCCATAGCAAATATCAAGTCATTGCACACACTGGTTCTTGAGAAGAAGATTTTTAAAATATTTTGGAGCATTTTCCCCCACTCCCTCCCTATGGGGCCGGGCATACTGAGTTGAACAAAAATGAAATGCCCCTTTGGGACCATCACTCACACAAACTTTCACTTGAATTGGCCCAGTGGCTTTGGAGGAGAAGACCAAAACATGGTGTTGACAGACGACGGACGACAGACGACGGACGACGGACGGGAAGCAATTAGATTAGCTCAGCTTGACTTTGTCAAGATGAGCTAAAAAGGAATGACCTTGCCCTCAGAAATTTTAGCTTTCAAGCTGCTTCGCAGAGCTAGCATCACTAGGGAAGAAAAACTATTAGTAATGACTGGGATGGGTTATGCAGTTAAAGATACTCTGTATGAACAAAGAAATCTTTTAAAAAAGTTCAAAGGTTATGGCAGCGGGTCTACCAATAATATGTCAGCTGCTGCAATAAAACTAGAGCCAGCTTTTTTGGCCAACCATGAAGAGGCTTTGCTAGCCGCTGGATACCAACGAATTAGAGGGCGTGGTCAGTCTTCAAGGGAAAGTTGGCGAGGAGGTTATCCAGTGCGTCGTGCATCTAACTTTAAAGGAACTTGTGAAAGACCAATAAACTCAACTGGACCTAATGGTCAACCACTAACTTGTGTTGAATCTGAATCTTATAGGCATTTGCTTCGTAACTGTCCCGATAGTTGGGAAAATATTTCTAGCAAAGTTAACATTAGAAATGTTGAAAAGGAAAACAATATTGTTTTATATTCTGGCTTCGATAAGAC
Source organism: Pictodentalium vernedei (assembly GCA_031216915.1). Lineage (NCBI taxonomy): Eukaryota > Metazoa > Mollusca > Scaphopoda > Dentaliida > Dentaliidae > Pictodentalium > Pictodentalium vernedei. The sequence goes on from CM062297.1 coordinate 171,956,953, forward strand.
TAATATTTCCCAGCTTTGCTTAGAAGCACAATTTATTGGTGTTTTTAAGGTCACATACTTATGCACAATGGCTAATCATGACCGTGACAGTTTTACGGGTGGAGGAAGCCGGAGTACCCGGAGAGAACCACCGAGCAACGACGAGCAGCTGCCAGCTCCCCAACATCGTAACTCCGCACTGCAGCACAGGCAGTGTTAGATTGGTTGAAGACATGCGTACCATCGACGTGCAGTACGCCTCAGTACACGGCGTCATCATGCCCCCACGCGGGCAATGGAGATGAAGTGTCTTGCCCAAGAACACACCGCGGTTGCCGCAGGTGGGATTCGAACCGAGGACCTCTCGGCTTGCAGCCTGCACCTCTACCTACTGAGCCACCGCGCTCCCCTTAGAAGCACAAAATTGTGTTGTATTGGACAGTGCATGCAGCAGTACATTGTGCGGAAAAATATGGATCAGCACTTTCATTGACGTGTTAGAACCTGTGTTACAGAATAAAGTTAGGTGCAATCCTTCAAAACAGATTTTTAAGTTTGGTGGCGGAACAAAACTCCAGTCATAAGCTGAATATGAAATTCCTGCTGTTTTAGCTGGAAAAAGTATTATTATCAAAACAGATGTAGTGGAGCCAGATATACCCCTCCTTCTGTCTAGGAGTGCAATGAAAAAGGTGAATATAAAGTTAGACCTTACTAATGATACTGCTGAAGTGTTTGGTACTGAAGTAGCTCTGAACTTAACTTCATCAGGACATTACTGTTTGCCTATAACAAGCAAGCCAGAAAATAAGCATCATCTGCAAAATGAGGTCCTCAGAGGGTGAATTTAGTGATGCTACCCTGCATAGCAGGGTAGCATCACTAAATTTACCCTCTATGAACCACAATCTGAATCAGGGTCTCAAGAGTAAACAGAAAGAGGTTCCCAAAGGATAAATTGGCCCACTGTATGGGAGAGCATCAGCAAATTCACCCTCTGGGCACCTCATTCTGCAAATGTCAGACTGCTTATTTTCAGGCCTGATAACAAGTGACTTATCTGTGGAAAATGTGTTTGCTGTTAATCTTTCTGATTTACAAGATGATGAACTTAAGTAAGCTCTTTTGAAACTTCATCGCCAATTTGCACACCCTCCTACTAAAAGATTAGCTGCTCTCTTAAAAGACGCAGATGTGTGGAAAAATGATTTTCAGTTAATACTTGATAACATTAATCAAAACTGTGACATTTGGAAATCATATGCTGTGACACCTGCTCGCCTGTTGTTGCAATGCCATTAGCCAAAAGTTTTAATGATCGAGTTGCAATGGACTTGAAAAAATGGGACAACCGTTGGATCCTCCATTTAATAGACATGTGGTCAAGATTAACTGTTTTGGTTTTCGTAAACTCAAAAATGCCAAGTGAGATAATAGACAAAATTATGTTATCCTGGGTAGGACATTTTGGACTGATGCATTCTCTATTCTCAGATAATGGGGGTGAATTTCATAATTCTGAACTACAAGATGTAGCATCAATTTTAAATATAGAACTTTCAACAACAGCTGCAGGAAGTACATTTCAAAATGGATTGTGTGAACGAGTTCACTGTGTTACAGACATGATGTTAACTAAATTAAGAGCAGAAAATCCTTCTGTTAATGAATCAGTGTTGCTATGTTGGGCTAATATGGCATGTAATAGTCTACAAATGTGGAATGGATACAGCAGCTATCAGCTTGTGTTTGGTACTAATCCAGCATTGCCTAATATAATGACTGATTCACCTCCTGCATTAGATGGTGAAACATCAATTGAGATTTTTGCTGAACATTTGAATAGTCTTCACTCTGCACGGAGAGCATTTATCCAGTCTGAATCAGATGAAAGAATAGGACGTGTCTTGAGGAACAGAGTAAGAGCTGCAGAACAGCTTTACTACAATGGTGATCGTGTTTTCTACAAACGAGATGGAAGAGAAAGGTGGAATGGACCAACTAAGGTTATATTTCAAGACGGTAAAGTTGTATTTGTACGTCATGGAGGTTCTTTTGTGTGAGTGTCACCAAATCATCTCATAAAAGCAAATAGTAATATGGATTCTTCTGTTGAAGTACATAAAGATTATGAAGGTGAAGTGATGTCGGAATCATCAGAAAGCTGTGTAACAAAGCAAACAAACTTACTAGAAAACCTTCCTATATCAGAAACAATTCCAGCATGTGAAAATAAAACTTATGAGGACTATGATGTTGGCAACATCGGCTCCGGTGATGAAATTACTAAAATAAGAGTGAATGACACTTTAAAGTATCAGCTACCTGATTCAAGTTATTGGATAGAGGCTAAAGTTATGGGTTGTGCTGCAAAGTCGACAGGAAAAAATAAAATGTGGTTTAATGTAAAGAATGATGATGGCACAGGGAACAGTGTTAATTTGGGTGCCGTTACATGGCAGTTAATTCCTCAAGAAACAGTATTTCTGACAATTGTATCAAAAGATGAGCATCATACTTCACACTGTACCAAAGCTAAACAAATTGAATTGGATAAACTAAAAGAATTTGACACATATGAGGAAGTTAGTGACTGTGGTCAGCCATGTATATCTACTCGGTGGGTTTTGTAGTATAAAGGCAAAGAAGTGCATGCTCGTTTAGTTGCCAGAGGCTTCGAAGCGCAAACTAACATTCCATGTGATTCTCCTACTGTATCAAAAACTTCTATTAGAATATTTTTATCACTAGCAACCAGTTTTGAATAGAAAATAAAAACAACAGACATAAAATCTGCCTTTTTACAAGGTCATCTTCTAGAAAAAGATGTATTTATCAGACCTCCAAAAGAGGCTTTAGTGATTGGCAAAGTGTGGTTATTAAAGCATTGTCTCTACAGTTTGAATGATGCGGCCAGACAGTTTTACTACAGTGTCAATAAAGTACTAATAGAACTGAAATGTTGTTGTTCCTCCTTAGAACCAGCTTTGTTCTACAAGAGATCAGAAAGTGGCATTCTGGAGGGTGTAATCGTTTCACATGTTGATGATTTCTTGCATGCAGGAAATGTAAACTTTGATAAAACTGTAATACATGGATTAAAGAAAAGATTTATAGCTGGAAAAATTGCTGACAATCAGTTTCCTTATGTTGGATTCAATATAGAACAGACAGCTGATAAAGTGACAATAGATCAGAATAGTTATACAGAAGATATTGAATTACAAAGATTGTTACCACAACAGAAACTAGATGAATTAAGTATTATTACCACTTTAGCGGGCGTTCCTTAGGTTATTATCGCTAATTTCCTGGGCATTAATATGCGATAAATGCTCAGGTCATCATGTGACATGCTTTGCTGCTAATGGGTTTTCCTTCCTATTAGCACCCGAGGCCCATCACATCACGTAACCAAATTACCTTCCATTCCCAATCTTCTGTTTCTGCTTTGTAAGTTCGGATGCTGTGCGAGGTAAACAAATCTCACAGCAATTACTTGAGGTGATTACACCAAATATAACCTATTTACTGAAACATAAGGGGCCAAATAGTGATATAATGTGAGTATATTTATGTATCATTCTGTTTCTGAAACTGCCAAACTCCGATCCTGGATTTTTAACATCGGTTATTTTGTACTTGTTTTCAAAAAACTTCCAAAAATAAACTCCGACAACTCATGAATATTCAATTACTTTGGCTTGTTTTGATCACATGGTATTGTTTGCAAACAGACGACACGCGTTCATTGTCTGTCAAAATGTCACAATCAAGTGAATTGGATGACTTTCAATTGAATATGTTAGAGAATAGTTCTGTGCCAGATAGCACTTCTCGTTCATTTTTCAATATGGGAAACTGTAAAAATGAAAATATCTGAAAACAAAATAGGAGGTGCACATCTTCAATGTATGTAAAAGAATGTCGGAGTTTCAATGAAATCCGTTCACTGGTTTAGGAGGAGTTGCGGATAGCAAATGCGTAACCCCCTAAAACGTGGATGGACAGATGTATGTACGGACGGACCAAGTGATCACTATATACCGCCCATTTTTCAAGTGGGTGGTATAAAAACCTGGTTTATCACTCACCCTGTGTACATCGCCATCACTTCGGGCTGCAATCCATCGGTACATTACTGCTGCTCCCATCAGTAGGTCAATTAATATTTTTAAGGATAAGGAGTTCACTTCTGCGAATAAAATGTTTCAAGCGAGATGTAAGTTGTATTTCAAGGGTCACAACCCAAAACCGAAGCATAAATCTAGCATTGGAGAACAGGATTTGAAAACACTTGCAAAATATTTTGAGAAATGTGAATCATCCCCTGATGTTTTAGTTGAATGTGTGTGGTTCTACTTGTGCTATTCGTTTGGAAGGCGTGGGCGTGAAGGATGGGCAAATATGACTACTGATACATTCATACTTAATAAGGACTCCGATGGAGTAGAATTTGTGGAATTGGCACAAACTAAGGTCACAAAGAATCACCATGGTGGGCATAAACAATCAGAAATAAATTATAACAATCAGAGGATGTATGGAGATGGTGTGAGAATTTTTAAATTGTATCTGAGTAAACTCCATCCAGAAAGTCAAAGATAATTTCAAACACTGAGAAAAACCTATGGTCAGGATGAACATTGGTTTCGTAATGAGCCCATTGCCAAGAATGTGCTCTGCAACAAGATGCACCGTGTCTCCAAAAAGTCTGGGTTGTCACAAGTATATACTTGCCACTGTGTGAGAGCTTCGACAATTACATCAATGTATCAAGCTGGGGTAAATCCTGAAAGTATCATTGCTTTGACAAATCACAAAAACACTGCTTCACTTAAACATTATATTTCTGATATATCAACTGCTCAGAAACGTGAGTGTGCTAACATCCTGAATTCGTCCATTAGTGTAAATCCACAAAATGAAACCGATGATTTTTCTGACAATGAAGAATTTGAAAGAGGTGTATTTAACATTGACATGAGCTCGGCTACTAGTACTGTTACTTCAAATAACTTCACCGAACCTAAACCCAGTGCAAGTGACCAAATTGATTCTTTTCCACAAAACCACAAATGAACCTTACATCTAATGATGACGGTATCATCACCATTCCTGCTGATGCTCCTGTTGGAACAGTGTTTAATACTGACATTCCACCAACATCCAGCCAATGTCTCACAACATACAATAATAGTAATCCACAAATGCTTATGTCTCAAAATTTCATAGTTGGTGCCACTTTGAACAACTGTACCATCAATTACAACTGTGTTGGGAAGTAGAGACTGACTCAAGACTAGTTGTTAACTCAGCTTAATAAGTCTTTATAATTGTTCACTTTCTGTTCACAATCACATTAAAATTAACTTGGAGTTATTTTGAGGTTACTTGAATCTCCTCCCCTATTAGTGGTAATAATAGAAATAACATGATTTTTGTCAGGCGTTATGGTTTATTAACGGCCCTACAGAAATGATTAACAGCCCTTGGGCTATTCACGGCCCTCGACTTCATCTTGGGCTGCTAATAGACCCTTGGGCTGTTGATCATTTCTGTAGGGCCGTTAATAAACCATAACGCCCTCAAAAATCATGTTATTGGTATAATAGTGATTGTACACAATTCAGATCATTAGTTGGCAGTGTTAATTGGATTTCACAAGGAACAAAACCTGATATATTTTTTGACTTCATTGAATTAAGCACCAAGTTAAAGAAAGGGCATACATCTGATTTACGAGTGTCTAAACTTATTGTGAAACTTAAATCTGAGGATTGCAAAATAACATTTCCTTGCTTAGGACGTCCACCACATATAAGTGAATGGAGAATTGTTCTTTTTACAAATGCAGCCTATGCTAACCTTCCTGATGGTTTTAGTACAGTTAAAACTAGAAGTCCTGTCATGAATAGTGCGCTTATCTAGGCTTAATTGCGCGTTGGACGAGCTCGTTTCAATGAGGGGTCATAACCTATGTTTTGGAAGCAAAAAATGAAAAATTTTAGTTATACGAGGATGTTTTTTCCAAGTACCGTCTGCAACTCAAGTTAGGTGATGGGTTAAAAGTGTCATACTAAGTGGCTAATTTGTGCATGTGTGTGTCATATGATAAATAGAATATGAAATGAGTGTTTTTCTCATATAATATTTATGAAACTAGTCCGAATTTTTCGTTTGGGCTCGCCAAAACGGAAAATTCTTAGACTCGTTTCATAAATATTATATGAGAAAAACACTCATTCCATATCCTCTATATATGTAATTTTGGAACAAAACTAAACTTCCATTCATGTTTTTATGAGAAGTGTAAAGAAAGAGAAAGGGATGAATGTTAATATGTACAGAATGCATTTTAACTGTGATGAGATGTCCATCTCCAGATCCACTATACAAGAGAGCTTCAACAAAAGAGTTCAGTGAGTGGCTGTCATTTTGGTGTGTGGTGTGTTAATCAACTGGTAGTGGGAATAATAATGTAAGTGAGCTTTAACAATGGAAAGGTCAAAATCCATCCGTGGGTTAACAATGAATATCCAACATAAAACAATGGAACCGCCATCAACTTTTCAGTGAAGGAAGCACCGGGTATGACTCGGTGCTTCTTTCATTGAATATTTTCAGAAAACTACTGATTATTGATCGAGAAAAGCACTCATGGGCAACACAAACCACGCCTGGATTTTGACCATTCCACAGTGGCTGTACTGTAGACTTGTTCAATAAAGTAAATGAAAGGAGACGATAACTCTTTGGAAATAATTTGTTGCAAAATTCAGCATACAAACTATCAAAAGCATCCAATGGAAAGTGTAAGACCAGTTGCAGATAAAAGTTTGAGATGGACTTGTGTGCAATAGTGTAAGTGAAAAAAGTAACTCAATAACTCTTGCAATAACTCAAAACCTCTTGAAAAATAAGATTCAGCAACACTGCATATCAACCTGTGCAAGTGCAAATCTGCAAAGTGCAACCCCCCTCCCCCATACAACAGATGGACACAGGAGGTTGAAGAGCTTACAGTGATTTGGTACTTGTACATATGCTGTGTCTGTAAGACACATATGATGCCCCCGTGAGTTCTACCATGTACATTAATTTACATAAGTATCATGGGAGGGGTTAGCTGGACAAATTGTGTACCCTACAGTACAGCCACCATGGACTATTCACCTTCCATGGGTGGGCAATATTTCCATGGATATAATAATATTAGATTCCAAACACTAATTATAGGAATAATCATCAAAAATTTAATTTATGAAGCACCAGGTGCAACCTGGTGCTTCATTAATTAAAATTTTGCTGATGATGATTAATATTACCTGGTAAAGGCATGAGTGGACATCACAGCCCATACATGGATTACAACCAGTCCAAGGCAGGTGTACTGTATATTCAAAATTTCACAAAAATTTACTAAGGTCAACAACAACTCATAATTTTGTGAAAAAGTGAAAATGAAAGTGTCAATGACACTGTAGCTCAACTTGTCAAGACAAAGACATGCATGTGTAGTATGTGACACAGCAATGACAAACATCTAGGTAATGACCTGATAACAAAGGTACATATAAAGTATTGTAACGGTCTGTACATAAATACTGATCGTTGCCTGTAACAAATGGAAAAGGTAAAGTATAGTAAAGGTGGGTAACAGACAGATGCTAAACTAGAAAAGAAAACTTTGAGTCCCAGAGTGGGTCTGACTGAACCCCAAAATAGTTGTTCTCATAGCACAGTGATAACAAAGGCATCCCAAAACACACTTGTTCCTGTCCCAAGGTGAAAACAAAGGTACCCAAGAAGTTTTGTGAAGATCAATTCATAAATACGAGCTGTATAGAACTTGTGACAAAAAACTGATTGGACCTAATTTTGGTACAAAATGGCCACTGGTAGCCATCTTGAATTTTGGACAGTACCCAGAAACACTCATTCTCGTCCCAAGGTGATAACAAAGGTACCCAAGAAGTTTTGTGAAGATCGGTTCATAAATACAGCCTCTACCCTGAGCCGTATTGACATGTGTGCTCACATTGTGTAAGTAGCACTGAATAAATCAAAGTTCATCTAATTTGCATAATTTCTGCATGAAAAAAAACCCCTTACAATATGTGATGTATTCCATTTTACTAAACATTCATACAAAAATTTATTCAAATCAGAACTTTCATACAGAAGTTCTGTACAAAAGACTGATTGCACTAATTTTGGTACAAAATGGCTGCTGGTGGCCATCTTGAATTTCGGACCACACCCCAAAACACTCGCTCTCATCCCACGGTGATAACAAAGGTACCCAAGAAGTTTCGTAAAGATTGGTTCATAAATATGGCCTCTAGTCTGAGCTGTATAGAAGTTGTGTACAAAAAACTGATTAGACCTAATTTCGGTACAAAATGGCCACTGGCAGCCATCTTGAATTTTAGACCGTAACCAGAAACACTCGTTGTCGTCCCAAGGTGATAACAAAGGTACCCAAGACATTTCGTGAAGATGAGTTCATAAATACAGACTCTAGTCTGAGCCATATTGACATGTGTACTTACTGTGTGTAAGTCGCATTGAAAAAATCAAAGTTCATCTAATTTGCATAATTTCTGCATGAGAAAAAAACCCGTATTATATGTGATGTATCCCATGGTACTAAACATTCACACAAAAAATTATTCAAATCAGCACTTTCATATGGAAGTTCTGTGCAAAAATCTGATTGCACCTAATTTTGTACAAAATGGCTGCCATCGGCCATCTTGAATTTCGGACCGGACCCCAAAACACTCGTTCTCGTCCCACGGAGATACCAAAGGTACCCAAGAAGTTTCGTAAAGATCGGTTCATAAATACGGCCTCTAGCCCGAGCCGTATTGGCATTTGCACTTACAGTGCTGAAAGTAACACCAAAAACATCAAAATTAGTCTAATTTGCACAATTTACGCACGAGAAAAAAACCTGTATTATATGTGATGTATCCCATGGTACTAAACATTCATACAAAAAATTATTCAAATCAGAGCTTTCATATGGAAGTTCTGTACAAAAAACAGATTTCTGCATCATCGGTACAAAATGGCGGCTGGCAGCCATCTTGAATTTTGGACCGCACCCAAAAACACTCGTTCTCGTCCCACGGTCATAACAAAGGTACCCAAGAAGTTTCGTAAAGATCGGTTCATAAATACGGCCTCTAGCCCGAGCCATAGCAGCTTGGCACTTCCAGCTCTGAAAGTAACACTAAATAAATCAAAGTCAGTCTAATTTGCATAATTTACGCACGAGAAAAAAACCCGTATTATATGTGATGTATCCCATGGTACTAAACATTTATACAAAACTTTATTCAAATCAGAACTTTCATACAGAAGTTCTGTACAAAAAACTGATTTTTGCATCATCGGTACAAAATGGCTGCTGGCAGCCATCTTGAATTTCGGACCACACCTAAAAACACTCGTTCCCGTCCCAGGGTCATAACAAAGATACACAAGGAGTTTCGTAAAGATCGGTTCATAAATACGACCTCTAGCCCGAGCCATAGCCAATTGTTGACGTACGGACAGACGGATGGACGGACGGACGGACAGACAGACGACGGGCCATGACAATAGCTCAAATTTGACTTCGTCAAAGTTGAGCTAAAAATCAAATTCCTGGCAATATGCACACCTTTGGTACATGTAAAAATACCCTGTAAAATAAAAAGGTTCTAGCTTGAAAACTGTAAGAGGAGTCAGGCAGACAAACCTTGTACCCTATATACAGATAGATGAATGGAAGAATGGACAGGGGTGAAACAATATAAGAATAAGAACATGCAGTGCTTAATAGCAGGTTAACTGATAGGCTACACAACTTTTACATTTTTCAGTTGTCAACATACATTTTATGACTTTTTTCATTATACTGTGGAGCCCACTTAATTGTATATCTCTTAATTGAATAACCCTGTTAATTGAATATAATTTCCAAACACCAAACCATTTACCATACTTTCAGTACAAATTTGACCTGTTATTTGAATATGGATCGTAAAGCAAACTCCTGTTAATTGAATAAAAAAATCATGTAATGTGTCCAGAAATTATCCTGACAATAACCAAATACCCAAAGTTTAGAGACCTATTTCACCTAAGTGCATCTAATACCGGCATTTATTCTATTATATCTTGTTTGACAGAGCTCCATAAGCTCTGTCAAACGAGATATAATAGAATAAATGCTCAATTTATCTCTAGAATACTAGAGCTGAAATGGTTAACTAGTTAATCGATTAACAGATGATCAACATCGTGATCGATCAAAAAAGTCCTTGATCGATTAACCGTTACCTTTGAACTACCGCATTACGGGTGTTAACACTGTAACAAACACACCTCGACTCACTTAGACATTGCCACACTCACTCGTCGGCGAGTTGTCAGTTCAAATACATGCAGTACTCGATATGACGTCAAAACATCAATGAAGTTGGCATGTGTTTTATCCTGATAACGTTGTCACTTTCAGTTTCTGTATTTTCATGCAATTCTCTCCCTCAGTCATGACACTGAGTGCAAGATTTCAGTAGATGCCACCCCCCAGTGGTGCCATCTACTTAACCCCATACTCACTTTCAGGGCACCATACTCGTGACCTTCATTCGATAATCTTGATTATATTTTGTAGGCACATGTTCTAAAGTAAAACTCAATATTGGCATTGTCAGCACTGCGTGTGATCATCGGTATTTGAATGTTAAGTATCCTACATCCCGGTAATTCCATTAACAAATACGAGTGAGATGTCATATGAATGGGGCAGATACACTATAAGATTGACAGATATATAATATATGGTTGCCATTTGCGTCATTTCAACTGCAGATCAAATCGAGTCAAAAAGGAAAACAAGTGTGTGTGGGGCAAAACAACAGTTATAACATGGGTACTGTAGGGAATGTTAAGAGCTATGCCTCTATTTAAATTATTAATTATTGAGTTGTTTGGTTTATGACATTCTCAAAGTAGCTGCAAGTCTGAAACTTCGCTGGAAAAGATCAAACGATGCCCCCGAAAAAATTCTGTGTGCAGATTAACTGAAGGAGATACGACACGCGCACTGCAAGCGAGCCAGCGTTATTCGTACACACCCCCACATCAACAAAATTTCAAAGCTGCTGGCAGTCTGGAACTGGAAAACAGTGCAGACACATGTAAGTTTGTTTTAACCATAGCCTTTCCAGTTTCCAGAGTGCATCACACTGCGCATGTTTCCTAGGGTCCGGTGCAGGTGCAAGGCTGCAAGGACGATCGTGCGCTCCTAAAAATCGAAGGTCTGCTGCAATATACTTAGCTTTTGTTTCTGCACAAGCCACATGGGTAAATCTTAGGCCATGAACGATGTTTCTCTTATAATAATAAATAATAATAATAATTTACTTATATTGCGCTTAATTCAAATAAAATCTGCTCTAAAGCGCTTACATTTTAAAAAAGAGAAAAAGGTAAAGAAGAAAGAGTGATTAACAATCAAAAGCCATCTTAAACAAATAAGTCTTTAAACCTGTTTTGAAGCCTTCAGTTTCGGAGATGTTTCGTACGTTGTTTGGCAATGCATCCCACAGTGAAGGGGCCTCAAAAGCGAAAGATCGCTTACCTGCCTCCGATCTCACATGTGGGATGTCAAGAAGGTTATCCAATGATGACCTAAGATTCCGGGAGGGTTTGTGTAAAATTATGATCTTTTTTAAGTAGGTAGGGGCATTGTCTTTATGAATGATTTGTGTGTTGTCGTTAGAAGTTTGTATCTGATTTGAAAATCTATTGGTAGCCAATGTAATGATTTGAGAACTGGCGTAATGTGTTCATTTCTTTTAGTGCTGGTGACAATCCTAGCTGCAGTATTTTTGAATGCGCTGAAGTCGGTTTATTAATTTCAATGGAAGTCCAGAATATAGTGAGTTACAATAGTCTAAATGAGACATGACCATAGATTGCATAACAGTTTTCAGTGTGTGTTTGTCCAATAGTTTTCTGAACTTGCTGATGTTCCTAATCTGAAAGAAGCAATTTTTACTAACTTTGGTAATTTGATTACCCATGTCGAAGTGACTACTAAAGGCAAACCCAAGATTCTGTGTGGTTTCGCTGGAATTTATGCTGATATCACCTATCTTCAGACAAATAGTGGAAGATTTGTTTAGCTGGTGTTTCGTGCCTATTTGTATAAATTTGGTCTTGTCATCATTCAGTTTAAGAACGTTTTTCCCCATCCACTGCCGAATGTCTTCAATGCATGCTTCAAGTGTGGCTAGAGATTCATTTACTTTAGAGATCTACACACAGATATAACTGTGTGTCATCGGCATAGAGATGTAAATTCACAGAATGTTTCCTTATAAGATCGCCAAGCTGCAATGTGTAGACAGTGAACAAAAGGGGACTTAGAACTGAGCCCTGTGGAATGCCGTATTGAAGACCTATAGGCTCAGAAATGGTGTCACAAATTTTGATGGATTGTGTATGACTGCATAAGTAGGATCTAATCCAATTAAGAGCAGTCCCACGGATGTTTAGTAGTGTTTTTAGTTGTGACAGGAGAGTTTTGTGGTCAATCGTGTCGAATTCTGCTGACAAATCAAGCAACACAAATGGTGTTAATTTACGTGCGTCCATCTCGAACTTAGGATGTCATTGCAGACATAAATTAATACTGTCTCAGTACTATGCCCAGGTCTATATGCTGATTGGAATGTTTCAAGTTTGTTATTTGTTGAGAGATGCTGAATAATTCTAGAAGATACAACTTTTTCAAGACATTTGGACAAAAAAGGAAGATTGGAGACAGGTCTAAAAATTTTTAGAGTATTTATGTCAAGGCTTGGTTTCTTCAGGAGAGGGATGACGTGGGTGTGCTTAAACACTGTTGGCACATTTCCTGAAACAAGAGATGACCTGAAAATATTGGTGATAATTGGAATGAGGTCGTCCAGGATGGTACCGTCTTTCAGCAACCAAGTTGGAAGGGGATCAAGAGAGAATGATGTTGAAGGAGCTTTCAAAATAATGGACTTTACCTCTCCCATAGTTGGTGGGTGAAAGTCATTAAGAATGGTTATACCAGAATCGGATAATTCACCTTCAACATTAGGGTCTCTGTCTGTACCTGTGTTTTCTAATGAGTTTCTAATTTTTGCAATTTTCTCTTTAAAAAAGTTTGAAAATCTAGAGGCAAGCTCAGAAAGATGACTGTGTTCTGGAAGCTCATCCTTACGGTTTGCGTTTAAAAGATTGTTAACTATTTTAAAGATTTGTTTGGAATTATTTTCGCACGAGGCAATGCTAGTTTTCACCCAGTCAGTTTTAGCTGATTTAATAGATATATTTAGCTTATTTCTTAATGTTTTATATATATATCCCGATGGACATGAAGACCCGACTTTATAGAATTGCTCTCGGCTTTCCTGCACATTTGTTTAATTTGCCTTATCCCGTCATTGTACCATCCAGTATTTGGGCGTACTGTAATGACTTTAGTCTGAATGAGGCGTGTTTGTCTAATATGTTGTTGAGAATTTCGACAAGTGTATTGACTTTTGAACAAACATCAGTTTCATTTTCAATAATTTCCGTGAGATGATTTATGGACGGGTCCGACGAGAATTTTTCGATGTTGATATTTCGGGTTTTTCTAGCTTCTACAGTTTTCTTTACTGAATCAGGTTTAGCAATATAAACATCACATAAAATTAAGAAGTGATCAGAGATATGTTTATCAGTTATGCTATTTACACATAGAATTTCATATTATTAAGATTCCTGTGTGATACGGAATAGAATACAGTAGTCAAATTGCATGCTGATGTACTTGTTCACTCGCGTGAACATTACGCTGTATCAATAGCCAGAAAATGGGACATCATTAACATTGTAAATCATCAACAGCGTGGCATCTACAGTTAAAACTAGAAGTCCTGTCACAAACTGTGTTCTTATCTAGGCTTAATTGCGTGTAGGAATTGCGCGCAATTGCCCAATCGAATGGCATCCGAAGCACGGCAGGTTCTCCTGGTTACTCATAGCAAATACAGGCAATGTTGCTGCCAATGGGCTTCCGGGTTACCCGGAGATCCATTGTCTGAAACATTGCTTGTGCACAGGCCATATGTACAGAATTTGATAGCCTTACTGTGGTCATAACGCATAGATTAACGCACAGATCGACGTGCTATGTGTGCGCTTTTCATGACAGGACTTCTAGTTTTAACTGTATTCAGTGTTCTATCGGGGCAAGTGATTAATCGATTAACCAAGGTTAATCCATGTGATTAATCGATCAAGAAAACCCTTTAACCGTTTCAGCTCTATAGAATACAGGAAAGTGACAAAATCCCTTTAATTGAATACTCCTGTTAATTGAATAATTCTTACTGGCAAAGTGGCTATTCAATTAACAGGGTTTCACTGTATTATTCAACTTCAACCCTTAAGGGCTTGGACATTTTTATACATCTTCACTACACTTTGATGACGTTCTACTTCCTGTGACTTTACAGTTGTTTCTGGGTAAGTCTTGGCAGCCTTTTTACAGGCCTGAAAATAAGCTGTCTGACATTTGCAGAATGAGGTCCCCAGAGGGTGGATTTGATGATGATGTCCCATACAGTGGGCCATTTATCCTCTGGGTACCTCTTTCTGTTTAGTTTGGGACAATGATTCAGATTGAGGTTCACAGAGGGTAAATTTAGTGATGCCTCCCTGCTATGCAGGGTAGCATCACTAAATTCACCCACTGGGGAACTCATTTCGCAGATGTCAGTCTGCTTATTTTCTGGCCTGCCTATATAAACAGCCAAGTCTTGTCTAGAAACAACTGCCAAGGCACTTTGCATGCACCTTTTAACTTTTTTCAAAGACTTCATGTTGGGCAACTGCTTTGTTGGAGAAACAAGTGATTAAAGTAGGAAAGGGGCCCCTCAAGGGTTAAGCATCAAGCGACTTGCACACAATGAAGAATAAGACTGAAATTTCACACTTTAGAATTAATATTCTGTAATTCCATGACATTAGCTTGATTTTCAATGACTTAATACAATAACCCTGCCTTTTTCCAGGCCTTGATGTTAAATGAAAGTGTCAATGACACTGTAGCTCAACTTGACAAACTTGAAATGGAAAATTTGAAGATCATTGGTTCCAATGTTATTTCAACTTATTTGGTGAAACTTCAACATAACAGCATTGTGTGTGCACAACATCAGAGCAATCCATGCATTTTTAAATGTAAACTGTAAGGCTGACTGAAGGAAGAATGTTGATACACAAATGCAGTAAGTTCGGAGGTCATTGTAAATGGCAACTTTTTTCACAGAAATGAATCTACATGTAGAGGTTTTGCCTAATGAGCACGCCAAGTCCAAAAACAATCCTATGATAAAAGTGCCTTGCAGGTCATGTCAAAAAAGAATGTAAATGCACAAATGCAATAGATTCAAAGATTGTTGCTGACAGCCACAGTTTTTGATAGAAATGAAAAGAAAATCGATAGCTCCTATCTCTGTCACCCTGAATAAACATATAAAGTTTCAAAACAACTTGGTAATGAATGTGCCCTCTGAGGCATGCCAAAGGAAGATGTTAATGCACAAATGCACTAAGTTTGACGGTAATTGCTGATGGCAATGGTCTTTTTATCTTTTTTTATGGAAATTCATAAATATACCCTGTAGACAGTGCAAAAGGGATAAGTTGCTACAAAAATGTACTAATTCCAAAGGCTGGTGCTAACTAGAGCTTGGAGGTTGTGAAATTACACTGCGGTTGCGGTTTTGGTTTTTTGAGACCCAAAAACCTTGGTTGTGGTTTTGGTTATCTTCATTCATACAGCTGCCAGGCTTTCGGGCCGCATCGTCAGGAGGCCGAAATGTCTCGAGGCCGAAACGTTCCAGGGCCAAAAGGCTTGCAACGTCCAGGCACCAAAATTCTGTACCAGAAATTAAATATTCAACTTCTCAATTTCATTTTGTATAACTAAGGGTGCATATGTGTGTGTGCTGTGACTGCTGTCCCAAATTTTCTTGTTTTACAGTCCAACATAAATTTTACAACAATTAATCAATTCCGTTTGTGCCACAACCAGAGACTTGACGTGCGAAGATCAGGACAAGGTATGTTATCTTTTCAATGTGAACAGCTATTTGTAGAGTTAACTCCCTTGGCATGAACGTTTTCATTTTACACGTGTTCCGATTGAAGCAAAGCCAACCTGGAGCCACCAGTCCCAAACAACACACTCTTTCATAAATTTATTTGTAAATTGTAATTTGTGACCACTCATCATTTGAAACTTTCCACCTGCTAACGTTAGACACTGGAATATTCGATTACCGAAAATGTGGTTCTTTGCAGCCAACTGCAGTTTCTGTTTTCGGTAGTTTCACACAACCGACACCGAACCGCATTTGCGGTTAACCTCCAAGCTCTAGTGCTAACAACAATAATTTTTTATGGAAATGAAAAGAAATCAACAGCTAACATCTAGAGGCCATCCAGAACATGCATACCAAGTTTCAAGCGTTCCTATCATAAATGTGCCCTGAGGGCATGCCAAAGGTACATACTAATGCCTGATTAAAACTAAGTTCAAAGTTGTTGCCAGCGGCAACATTTTTTGCCAGAAATGGAAGAAAATCAATAGCTCCCATATAGAGTTTACCCCAAACAAGCATACCAAGTTTCAAATTGATCCGATTATAAATGTGCCCTGTAGGGTGTGCCAAAGGGAAATATTGATGCACAAGTGCACTAAGTTCATCAAGGGTCATTGCCAGCAGCAACATTTTTTGACGGAAATAGAAGATAATCGACAGCTCCCATCTAGAGGTCACCCCAAATAAGCATACCAAATTTCAAACCGATCTGATCATAAATGTGCCCTGTAGGGCACGCCAAAGGAATATATTGATGCCTGACTAAACTAAGTTCAAAGTTCATTGGTGGCAACATTTTTTGCCCAAAATGGAAGAAAATCGATAGCACCCACCTAGAGGGTACCCCAAATAAGCATACCAGGTTTCAAACCAACCTGATCATGAATGTTCCCTGTGGGGTGTGCCAAAGGGAAATATTGAGGTCTGACTAAACTAGGTTTAAAGGCTGTTGCCAGCGGCAACATTTTTTGATGGAAATGGAAGAAAATCGATAGCTCCCATCTAGAGGTCACCATAAACAAGCATACCAAGTTTCACATTGATCCTATTATAAATGTGCTCTGCAGGGTGTGCCAAAGGGAAATATTGAAACATAAGTGTACTGAGTTCATCAAAGGTCATTGCCAGCAGCAACATTTTTTTTTGGACGGAAATGGAAGATAAGTTCTACTTCCTGTGACTTTACAGTTGTTTCTGGGTAAGTCTTGGCAGGCCTTTTTACAGGACTGAAAATAAGCTGTCTGACATTTGCAGAATGAGGTCCCCAGAGGGTGGATTTGATGATGATATCCCATACAGTGGGCCATTCATCCTCTGGGTACCTCTTTCTGTTTAGTTTGGGACAATGATTCAGATTGAGGTTCACAGAGGGTAAATTTAGTGATGCCTCCATGCTATGCAGGGTAGCATCACTAAATTCACCCACTGGGGAACTCATTTCGCAGATGTCAGTCTGCTTATTTTCTGGCTTGCCTATATAAACAGCCAAGTCTTGTCTAGAAACAACTGCCAAGGCACTTTGCATGCATCTTGTAACTTTTTTCAAAGACTTCATGTTGGGCAACTGCTTTGTTGGAGAAACAAGTGATTAAAGTAGGAAAGGGGCCCCTCAAGGGTTAAGCATCAAGCGACTTGCACACAATGAAGAATAAGACTGAAATTTCACACTTTAGAATTAATATTCTGTAATTCCATGACATTAGCTTGATTTTCAATGACTTAATACAATAACCCTGCCTTTTTCCAGGCCTTGAGGTTAAATGAAAGTGTCAATGACACTGTAGCTCAACTTGACAAACTTGAAATGGAAAATTTGAAGATCATTGGTTCCAATGTTATTTCAACTTATTTGGTGAAACTTCAACATAACAGCATTGTGTGTGCACAACATCAGAGCAATCCATGCATTTTTAAATGTAAACTGTAAGGCTGACTGAAGGAAGAATGTTGATACACAAATGCAGTAAGTTCGGAGGTCATTGTAAATGGCAACTTTTTTCACAGAAATGAATCTACATGTAGAGGTTTTGCCTAATGAGCACGCCAAGTCCAAAAACAATCCTATGATAAATGTGCCTTGCAGGTCATGTCAAAAAAGAATGTAAATGCACAAATGCAATAGATTCAAAGATTGTTGCTGGCAGCCACAGTTTTTGATAGAAATGAAAAGAAAATCGATAGCTCCTATCTCTGTCACCCTGAATAAACATATGAAGTTTCAAAACAACTTGGTAATGAATGTGCCCTCTGAGGCATGCCAAAGGAAGATGTTAATGCACAAATGCACTAAGTTTGACGGTAATTGCTGATGGCAATGGTCTTTTTATCTTTTTTATGGAAATTCATAAATATACCCTGTAGACAGTGCAAAAGGGATAAGTTGCTACAAAAATGTACTAATTCCAAAGGCTGGTGCTAACTAGAGCTTGGAGGTTGTGAAATTACACTGCGGTTGCGGTTTTGGTTTTTTGAGACCCAAAAACCTCGATTGCGGTTTTGGTTATCTTCATGCATACAGCTGCCAGGCTTTCGGGCCGCATCGTCAGGAGGCCGAAATGTCTCGAGGCCGAAACGTTCCGGGGCCAAAAGGCTTGCAACGTCCAGGCACCAAAATTCTGTACCAGAAATTAAATATTCAACTTCTCAATTTCATTTTGTATAACTGAGGGTGAATATGTGTGTGTGCTGTGACTGCTGTCCCAAATTTTCTTGTTTTACAGTCCAACATAAATTTTACAACAATTAATCAATTCCATTTGTGCCACAACCAGAGACTTGACGTGCGAAGATCAGGACAAGGTATGTTATCTTTTCAATGTGAACAGCTATTTGTAGAGTTAACTCCCTTTGCATGAACGTTTTCATTTTACACGTGTTCCGATTGAAGCAAAGCCAACCTGGAGCCACCAGTCCCAAACAACACACTCTTTCATAAATTTATTTGTAAATTGTAATTTGTGACCACTCATCATTTGAAACTTTCCACCTGCTAACGTTAGACACTGGAATATTCGACTACCGAAAATGTGGTTCTTTGCAGCCAACTGCAGTTTCTGTTTTCGGTAGTTTCACACAACCGACACCGAACCGCATTTGCGGTTAACCTCCAAGCTCTTGTGCTAACAACAATAATTTTTTATGGAAATGAAAAGAAATCAACAGCTAACATCTAGAGGCCATCCAGAACATGCATACCAAGTTTCAAGCGTTCCTATCATAAATGTGCCCTGAGGGCATGCCAAAGGTACATACTAATGCCTGATTAAACTAAGTTCAAAGGTTGTTGCCAGCGGCAACATTTTTTGCCAGAAATGGAAGAAAATCAATAGCACCCATCTAGAGTTTACCCCAAACAAGCATAGCAAGTTTCAAATTGATCCGATTATAAATGTGCTCTGTAGGGTGTGCCAAAGGGAAATATTGATGCTCAAGTGCACTAAGTTCATCAAAGGTCATTGCCAGCAGCAACATTTTTTGACGGAAATAGAAGATAATCGACAGCTCCCATCTAGAGGTCACCCCAAATAAGCATACCAAATTTCAAACCGATCTGATCATAAATGTGCCCTGTAGGGCACGCCAAAGGAATATATTGATGCCTGACTAAACTAAGTTCAAAGTTCATTGGCGGCAACATTTTTTGCCCAAAATGGAAGAAAATCGATAGCACCCACCTAGAGGGTACCCCAAATAAGCATACCAGGTTTCCAACCAACCTGATCATGAATGTTCCCTGTGGGGTGTGCCAAAGGGAAATATTGAGGTCTGACTAAACTAGGTTCAAAGGCTGTTGCCAGCGGCAACATTTTTTGATGGAAATGGAAGAAAATCGATAGCTCCCATCTAGAGGTCACCATAAACAAGCATACCAAGTTTCACATTGATCCTATTATAAATGTGCTCTGCAGGGTGTGCCAAAGGGAAATATTGAAACATAGTGCACTGAGTTCATCAAAGGTCATTGCCAGCAGCAACATTTTTGGACGGAAATGGAAGATAATTGATAGCTCCCATCTAGAGGTAACCTCAAACAAGCATACCAAGTTCCAAACCGATCTGATCATAAATGTGTCCTGAAGGGTGTGCCAAAGGAATACATTGATGCCTGACTAAACTAAGTTCAATAGTCATTTACCAAAAATGGAAGAAAATCAATAGCTCCCATCTAGTGATCACCCCAAATAAGCATACCAGGTTTCAAAGAAATCTGATTATAAATGTGCCCTGCAGGGTGTGGCATAGGGAAGTATTGAGGTCTGACTAAACTAAGTTTAAAGGCTGTTGCCAGCGGCAATATTTTTTACCGGAAATGGAAGAAAATTGATAGCTCCCATCTAGAGGTCACCCCAAACAAGCATACCAAGTTTCAAATTGATCCGATTATAAATGTGCCCTACAGGGTGTGCCAAAGGGAAATATCGATGCATAAGTGCACTAAGTTTATCAAAGGTCATTGCCAGCGGCAGCATTTTTTGACGGAAATGGAAGATAATCGATAGCTCCCATCTAGAGGTAACCCCAAATAAGCATACCAAGTTTCAAACCGATTTGATCATAAATATGTCCTGCAGGCTTGTCATTTTGAGACGGGTGATCGCCCAGGGCCACAGTCGCCCGCCAAGTTCAAAATTCCGAGGACAGTAAACGTCTGCCTAACCCCACTTTCTGCGACCCATTAATTCAGTTGTAGGCACCTCAAAAACGGCCGACTCAAACAGCAATTTTTGCGGATTGAAGGAGGTAACAAAGCACAATTTGCGAAGTTCATTGTGTGTCGTTGACACAGTCATCCAGAGACACTAAGTAACTTTCCAAATACGAGCAAGAGATCTGCCAATTCCAAAGTTGTAATTAGTTATTACATTGTACATCAGACTGTGACAACTCTCGTGTCACATGCGATTACAGGACGTGTCATCCCCAAGACCGTTCGACCCCTAATGATTCGCCTGGGATGTTTCGTTCCGAAATCAAAGCCAGATGATTTGTCCCCCAAATCTGATTGATTCGCCCAAAGTTATCAGCATCTGGAAGTGAGCACAGTGCACTGGCTTGTACAGTCATCATGTAATGTATAGATATGGGCTTGGTTATTTGGATGCAAGATAACTATAACACTCACTGTTCGTGAGTGTCATGGGTAACCTGGTATCTTGCATCCAAATATTTAAGCTTGCATCTATACATTACGTGATGACGTACATCATAATTACACAAACCATGTACCTTAAAATGATATTCGTTGTCTACTCAGCAGGCTGAAACAAAATGGCTCCCGCAAACCATAAATGGCCCTCCTGGGGTAATTTTAGGCAAACCGAAAATGGCCCTGCTGGGGTGATTTGAGGCGAACTATAATGGCCTTTCTGCAATTTTCAAAATGACATGTCTGGTCCTGTAGGGTGTGCCAAAGGAATATATTGATGCCTTACTAAACTAAGTTGAAAGGTCGTTGCCAGCGGTAACATTTTTTTGCCGAAAATGGAAGAAACTGAAAAAATTTATAGTAATTTATATATTTTTTATACTTACCAATGACCCAGACATAGCTGGTGCTAACTCTTAAAAATATAGGGCCAAACACAAATTTTGCCACCCAATCCCCAAAATTTGCATCTAAAACCAAAGAAAACATGTCCTGAATGGCCCTCCATATTTCACCTCTCCTGCGCTTGCGCAGTGTCAAGGACATCCCGAAATTGGCGCCATTAATCATTCTTACCATCAGTGCCTGGTAAGTGCTATGTCCTCAGCGGGGAGGTATGAGTTCCCAACTCCTGGGAGGGCCATCCCCGTCTGGGTCATTGGTAAGTATAAAAAATATATAAATTACTATAAATTTTTTAACATTTTTATACTGTACAAATGACCCAGACATAGCTGAATAGTAAAAAGGCTGGAGGGCCCAGGACATAGAGGAAAATCCAATAAGCTCAACTATATAAAATAGAGTCATCTCCTGTAGGAGAAAAGGAGAATAGGCTTCACGTGTATCTTTCTTATTTATGACAAATTAGAAAGACACAATACCTTCTATAATTGAGCATCATAACATCCATGTTCTCTTTTAATATCCAGTATAATTCGTATACTAATTATATTTAAAGTAAGCCAATAAATAAAGTTAGTCCAAAGAATTGAGACTCTTTATACTCTTTTAAAAGTGTCCGGGGATAGTATAATAACATCCGTTGGACACATGACATATTCAAATGCTATACTTTAAAACTATGACATGAATGAATTAAAAACATAACTTTCACTTAAGAAACCATCCCAGTAACAGCTCAGAATTACTAACTCCGGAGGAGGTATCCCCTTGTTTTCATAATAAAAACAGGTGACCCAAGGGAACACCCTTCCCCCCCCCCCCTTTTTTTTCTTGCCCTGGGTCAAATAGCCCAGAGCGAAGAGGGCAGCAGGACGGATTCACTGCCAGAACATAAAGCCTACATAGCTATAGTTGCAATTGTTAAGTGATCGACTTTCTGAGCAGCTGATAAAGGACCTAAACAATGCAGGTCTCCAGAAATGGATACAATATTTCTGAGATAAAAATTCGTGAATGTGGATGGTTGAGACCAATATGCAGCCTACTTAATCTATAATAGCAAAACTATATGTCAGCCCAAGATGTAGAAGAGCTCTTACTTCATGAGCCGAAATCTTAAGCACAGACTGCTGAGTTAAGGATAGATTATCCTAAGCAGTACCGATAGTTAACTGAATGCATTAAGTAATAGAATGGACCGTAATGACCTTTCTATTAGGCATCAGAGCCAGAAGAAGCTTTACGTCCTACTGATAAACTGAGATCTGTTAATAAATACATAAAGGTCTATCTGGACAGAGTAAAGGCCTATGCCCCCTCGAAGACGGAAGGACCTTAAAAACAATAGGTTCCGGATATCATTAGGAGCCTGATTCTTAACCAAAAATACAACATTAGTAGTAAAGGTAATAGAGTTCCCGATACTACGAAAGTGAGAATCGTCCACCGATAGTGCATGAAGCTCACTGACTCTTCAGCAGAAGAGAAGGCTAAGAGAATCGCTGCCTTAAAAGACCAGAATTTGAAACTGCTGTCCCAAGGATTCAAATGGTTGCTTCAGTTAATAAGAACCCAAGCTAAATTCCGAATAGGAATTAATCTAACGATTCTAGATCTCTTATCGAAAAGTTTCAAACTAACTTAGATAAAGAGACATTAGGCTCCATTGTAAACTATCATGGTGTGCATAGGTATCAGATAACATAGACCTATAACCTATAAAAGTAACTGGCTGCAGATGATTTCGTTAAACAAGTATACTAGAAAGTTTGCAATGTCTGGTATGGAGGAATCAAAAATATCAACATAAAGATCCCTACACCAACGACGGAAGACCCTCCACTTTAGCCGCATAGTATAGCGAAGAGGAGGTCCTTCTACAGTTAGGAATCGCGTCCACTGCTGGTCCTATACAGTGCTTACTATGCAAGAAGGACCGTACAATGGAATACGTGAAGGTTGAGACCTTGCGGGTTGTGATAGAGTTGACACGATTTCCCCAGCGAAAAAAGATCCTCTCGTGGAGGAAGTTTCCACGGTAAGTCCCACAGTAGACATCTAAGTAAATTTATCCACCGTCTCTGTGGGACAGAGATGCTACCAACAGAATTGTATTGTGAATGAATAATCCTAGCAATACTTGCTGAATCAACCGCGCTGGAGGATACGTATATCCTATCATCGCGTCCTACTAGATCAATAGAGAGTTAACTACATATGCTCAGGGATCCGGACACGGTGAAACATACGTCTACAATTGATTGGAGAGTTGTGTCGCAAATAAATTTATCACTGGGTGCTCCCATTGATAGCAAATCTGATTGAATACTTGTTAATTGATAGTCCATTCCGACGGCAACAAACGACCCTTACGTGAAAGGGAGTCTGCTAATACGATCCGACGACCGAGAATATGACGAACTGAAACAGAACTTGGTGTTCTATAACAAACAGAAGGATTCTTTCCGTTAAAATCAATAACGGAACCGAATAAGTGCCTCCCTGGTTCCGGATATACGCAACTACTGTCGTATTATCGGACAGGATTGAAAATGCGTTTCTGAATAAAATTCATCCAATGACGTAGTGCAAGCCAACATAATATTCTTCCTTGGAAGTAAAGAGCTTGCCTAAAAACTACGGAACCCAAAGACCCCGGCACTTCAAATCCATTGGGATCAAAATGTGTCCCAACCTGTTTGACTGGCATCCGTCATAATCGAAAAACTCGGATCCGGCAACTACAGTGGAACTCTCTGAGTCAACCACCGAATGTTTGCCCACGTCTGAATCTCTTGTTACACTTGATAGACAAGAGAACGTGTATATCGAGCAATTCAAGATTGCTGAAAGGTTACCGTCGAAGAGAAGCTTCTCGGGGACCGAAGCGACTCTGAGAGAGTTCTTCACCTTACTATCCACGCGCGTGGATGTAGCTAGGGCTGCGTCACGTCTAACCAACTCCAGGTTGCCACTGAAGGGCGGAGTTATACGTGGAAAACTACTGCTCCTGAAAGAAATCCCATTGAGGATCATATCCTGGAATTCTTTCTCTTGAAGACGTAACGATAACGTCTCAGTAAGGTGGTGTACGTATGATAGAGCATCTAAGCTAAGTCTATTATACATCATTGTCGTTTCCAACATCGTGGTTGGAATTGACATAGACAGCGAAAAAGACAATTGCAGTCTTGAGACTCGCCGTCTTAGACGCAAAGGAACTCTCGGTAAGCCCAGTTCTGCCAATAAACAATTATTTCCTAGAATTCACGAAAGGCAGAATAGAGCATTGCGGACAAGAAACTATACTAGCATGTTGATAGCAAGCTTATATATATATAGCGTCGTTCAATAATTCGAATGTTCTAAAGACATTATTGGACTGCGTCAGCAACTCAGGGACAATGTCCCTTAACCGATCCAAAACTCCGTGTCCAATGACGCTATTAGTCTCTTATCCAGTATCGCAGCAATGTAGTCCGACGGAACAACCTCTGGAAGATAATGCCGGAAGAAATGTATGGCACCTTCTGTTGTTCCGAAAGGGAAAGCTCGAAATCATCCGAATCCCTTTCGCCATCCTGTCAGACCCTATGAAATATTCGGTCGTCCATACCTGATGCAACAGCGGAGCGTACCGACCCAGCGCTGTAGGATTATTCCTGATCCGACCGACAATCTGTCGTTTGCTGGGATGCTACGATAAGCTGTGCTATTTTGGATAGCATGTCCGTCACTGATGCCTGTGGAGAAGCGGTCTTACGATGCATTGCTGCTGGAAGCTCCGTGTTCGTTACCCCGTGCATACTTCTATTATGCGAGCGACCGGAGTGTGCAGGCCTCGTGTCCCTTGGCGTGACCTGTTCGCCATGGAATCACTGAATGCCGAAGCTGGCTGGATATTCAAGGTCACGTAGCCAATGTGCGGTCGTGTGCGCTGCTGTGAGGATGAGGAAGCATTATCGACAGTCACTCGGACTGTCTATATAATGGAGCGTCCGGAGTGGCGGACATACGCTCCGAAGGTGAAATGTCTGTACCACAACATCCGGTCCCATATGTTATTGCACGAGAGAGGGACCTCTCTCGCTCGCCGCCCGGACGGACTGGACGAGCTAGGAACCGGACTAACAGGCTTCCTCCGATCTCTCCTCTAATCCGTCGTCACTGGGTGTGTACTAAAGTCTATTATAGTGCTCGAATCACCCAAATCTCCATCCTAGACCGCAACGGACGAACCCGACTGCCGAACCATTCGATGAATGGACGCTACACCGGGTGAGCTAGCGAATGTCAACTCCGTCGATCCTACTAGGGACCTCTTAGGAGATTGACGTAATCCATGAGCACTAATTGCCGCTAGCTCTTCATTAACTACGACGACAGAGGCACACTTTTGAAAGACATCTCAGTAATTTTGCGAACAAGAAACCAGATATGCTTGTACATAGCAAGCATATAAAAAATATATATAGCGTCATTCAATAAATCAAACGTATCTGAGACATTATTGGACTGTGTCGGAACTGAGGGACGATGTCCCTGAACCCAGGGACCAGCTGTGAGGGCGACTAGGGCGATTAAGTCACCCTTCTAAGCCCAAAGTCGCCCAGAAAAATAGTCGGGGCGATTACAAGTCGCCCTCTAGAAATTGGCCAAAATGAGAAAAGGCTGAACTGAGTGATGCGAGGTTTACATGAAAACGAGTATTTTCAAAAATCGAATGTGCTCGAGTGTGATAAATGGGCATTTTAATTCGTCAAATAAACGTCCATTTATTTGAAATCACACGACAAGCAATTGTCGCTTTTGGCGGATATTTTTATTTCTATTTTGTTGCGTTCCAGTCGGAGCTTCAAGTGTCGAAACGAAAATAGGTGACTTACGCGACTCAACAAAACAACCCAGTTTGAAAGTAGGTTACGTCGCTTAGGATGCCGAAAATGTATACACAACGGACGTATTTTATAACACAATATTTTCATTTCGATTTGCTGACGACTGTTAACTGTTGGGCTGTCTATTCCCAGAAAAACACGAATGGAATTGAAACACATGAAAAAAAGCTTTAGTGATGTCAAGAAAAGCTTTGTACAGGACACAAGTGTGCATGTGGACGATCTTGAAAAAGGGTCCTCCTAAACATCGGAATGACATGAAATGACACGTAATGACACCGGAATGCCATAAAAATGATGCGGAATGACATTTCTTTTACAAAATGCTCGACCCCAGAATGTATTTTGTTTATTAACTGACAAAGTACCTCCCAAGCAACCTTCTTACATCTGGTCCTGTTCACACTTTCAGACTTAGGAAATTATTAGCTTAGTAGACTTTGTTGAAAGGCAACCACAGGAGGGTGATGGGGGATTGGCACGAAGAAGAGGTGAGGGGTCATGAAGGAGAAGTTAGCAGTGGGGGATTTTCAGTCAATAATTACATTGTGATTTTTTAACCTGGCACAGATGCATCATAGACAACTGGACCTGGATTATTTATACGTTAATGGAGGACCATAAATTGAAAATATGAAGGGGCGGCGGGGGTGGTACATGAATATTCTTAATTTTCCCCACTTGCCTATGAAGTCTCCCTACATGACTCTGCAGTCTCCTTATTTTTTCTGGAGGGAGACTTGAAGTCTCCCTAAAATTCCCCCCTAGGCTGGTCCCTGCCTGAACCGAACCAAAAATTTCTAAGTCCACCGACGCTATCAGTTTCTTATCCGGTATCGCAGCATTCTGGTCCGACGAAGAACCTCTAGAAGATGAAGTCGGATGACATATACAGCAGCTTATGTTGTTCCGAAAGGGAAAGCTCGAAAACCTCCGAATCCCTTTCGGCATCCCGTCGGACCGTATGAAATTTTTGGACGTCCGCACCTGATGCTTCCGCGGAGCGTCCAGACCCAGCGTCGTCGGATATTATATTATGCGACAGAGATTCTGTCGTTGCTGGGATGCTGCGATAAGTTGTGCTATTTGGGATAGCACGTCCGTCACCGAGGCCTGTGCAGAAGCAGTCTTACGATGCTTTGCCGCTGGAAGCTCCGTGTACGTTGACTCCCGCATACTTTCTTATGCAAACGTCAAGAGTCTGCAGGCCTCGTGTCCCTGGCTATCGGATGGCGTGACCTGGATTCTCTGATTGGCGAAGTTGACTGGATATCGATGAGGAAGCCTTATTGACAGTCTCTCCGGACTGTCTATATAACGGAGCGTCCCGAGCGACGGACGTATGCTCCGAATGCGAGACATTTTGTACCACAACATCTGGGGCCAGATGTTGGTGTACGAGAGAGTGGCCTCTCTCGCTTGCAGCCCGGATGGGCCTGGACGAGCTATGAACCGGACTAAAAGGCTTCCTCCGTTCTCCCCTCTAATCCACCGTCACTGGGTGTGCACATGGATGTTTATAGTGCTCGCATCACCCAAAACTCCTTTCTAGACCGCAACGGACGAACCCGGCTGCCGAACCATTCGATGAATGGACGCTACACCGGGCGAGCTAGCGGACGTCAAAGGCCGTCGAACCTACTAGGGTCCTCTTAGGCAATTGACGTATTACCTGAGCACTTTTCCGCTAGCTCTACATTAATTGTGACGACGGAGGCACACTTTTTGGAAGACATCACGGATACATCACCCTGATCATGATCGTCTGAAATAGAGATTGATAAAGTAGAGTGACCCTGCGGGGAAAGGACCGGAATGGCCAATTCCCCACTAACATACCGTGACACACGCTTCCCATGTTGTCATCGTAATCAACACATACAGAACAGGAGTTAGTGCGAGTACACTGACTACATTATATAATGATTATGAAAGTCAGAGGAAGATTTCCTCTTATTACAATTGAACAATATCCTTTCAATGTGAAAAGAAAACAAAGTCCTAGTACTCGCACCAACCCCTGACAATCAAAATACACAATAACAAGATCCATTAACATAGAAAAAATAATTGAATCAAAAACTTTTGAAAAAATATTTTTTCAGAATAGCCCAAGTTTCTGAAAAGTACTGTTGAGCCCCAATGGATCCCAAGTCTAAGTGTGGACAAAAATTCTAAAAATATTTTAAACAATTTATGCAACACTTACGAACAATAATAATGTGTCTAGTTATGATTAAATTAACATCAGATATCATTTTCAAGAAATCCCCCCTCACACAGAGGGCTGTTGGAAATGTAAACAATAAGTGTAAAAACACTAGATCAAGACTCCAGGCACCCTGGCCCGAAATCAGTTACCAATAATACACTATCTGATGCAAAACAGAGACTTCCAGGGAAGAAACTGCAGAACATCAGATGGTAGATGCAGAACACTACGCCTAACCACCCATAGGTGAAGACATGAACATGGGGAAAAGAACAGAATACATTCTGTTATCCAGCTAAAACTCCCAAGAAATTTTAGTAATAATATTACAGAAAATATGCCAAAAGCATGGGAGAATAGCAAGAGGGGACTTAAAGGAAAGGGAGAGAGGAAACCACTGAATAAGCAGTGTAATCTTGATAACAAGAATGACCACAACAGGCAGTTGCCTCGAAAGTTAAAAAATTTATAGTAATTTATATATTTTTTATACTTACCAATGACCCAGACATAGCTGGTGCTAACTCTTAAAATATAGGGCCAAACACAAATTTTGCCCCCCAATCCCCAAAATTTGCATCTAAAACAAAAGAAAACATGTCCTGAAAGGCCCTCCACACTTCGCCCCTACTGCGCATGCGCAGTGTCAAGGACGTTCCGAAATTGGCGCCATTAATCATTCTAATAACCAGTGCCTGGTAAGCGCTATGTACTCAGCGGGGAGGCAAGAGTTCCCAACTCCTGGGAGGGCCATCCCCGTCTGGGTCATTGGTAAGTATAAAAAATATATAAATTACTATAAATTTTTTAACATTTTTATACTGTACCAATGACCCAGACATAGCTGAATAGTAAAAAGGCTGGAGGGCCAAGGACATAGAGCAAAATGGAATACGCTCAATAAAATAAAATAGAGTCATCCCCTGTAGGGAAAAAGAAGTAATAGGCCTTACATGTATCTTTCTTATTTATGATAAATTAGAAAGATACAACACCTTCCAAGATTGAGCTTCATACATCCATGTACTCTATTAATATCCAATATAATCCTTATACTAATAATTTTTAAAGTAAGCCAATAAATAAAGTAAGTCTAGAGAATAGAGACTCTTATACTCCTAAAAGTGTCTGAGGATTGCATAATCATGTCCGTTGACATATGCAATATTCAAAAGCTATACTTTAAAAACTAAGACTTGAATGAATTTTAAAAACCTAAACTTCTCACTAAACAACCATCCCAATAACAGCTCAGAATTACTAACTCCGGAGGAGGTATCCCCTTGTTTTCATAGTAAAACAGGTGACCCAAGGGAACACCCTCCCCCCCCCCCCCTTTTTTCTTGCCCTGGGTCAAATAGCCCAGAGCGAAGAGGGCAGCCGAATGGAGACACTGCCGAAACAGACAGCCTACCTAGCTATAGTAGCAACTGTTAAGTGAATGACATTCTGAGCAGTAGATAATAGACCTAACAATAGAGGCCTCCAGAAATGGACTCGATATTTCTGAGATAAAATTCATGAATGTGGATGGCTGAGCGCAATGAGCGGCCTTCAAAAATCTGTAATAGCGACACTATTAATGTAAGCCCAAGAAGTAGAAGAACTCTTACTTCATGAGCTGAAATCTTAAGCACAACTGCTAAGTCAATGATATACCATAAGCAGTACCGATAGTTAATAGAATCCATTAACAAAAAAATGGAGCGTAACGTCCTTCTACTAGACATCAAAGACAGAAGAAGCTTACGCCCATAGTAATAAACAGATATCTGTTTATAAATACATAAACTGTACCCGGAAAGAGTAAAGGCCTATGCCCATACGAAGACGGAAGGACCTTAAAATAATAGGTTCCGGATAATAGGAGCCTAACTCTTATGCAACAATCCAACCTAAATAGTAACGGAAGTAGTGATTCCGAAACTACGAAAGTGAAAATCATCCATCGATAGTGCATGAAACTCACTGACTCTACAGTAAAAGAGAAACCAACAGAATTACTGTCTAAAAGGTCAGAATTTGAAAACTACTGTTTCCAGAGGCTCAAATGATTACTTAGCTAAATAAGAACCGAAGTTAAATTCCATATAGGAATTTAATCTAAAGATTCTAAGTCTATTTATCAAAAAGTTACTAACTGACTTAGATAAAGAGACCAAAGACTCAATTGTAAACTATCGTAGAGTGCATAGGTATGAGGTAACATAAACCTATAACCTAAATAATAACAGGCTTCAGTAGATCTTGTGAAACAAGTATACTAAAAAATAGCAATGAGTAGTATGGAGGGATCAACAATATGAACATAATGATCCCTACACCACGACGGAAGAGCCTCCACTTTAGCCGCATAGAATAGCGAAGAAGAGGATCTCCTATAGTAAGAAATCGCGTCCAAAGCTCGTCCAGTACAGTGCTTACAATGCAATACGGACCACACAACGGAATACATGAAGGTTGCGACCTTGCGGGTTGTGATAAAGATGACACGATTTACCCAGTGAAAAAAGATCCTCACATAGAGGAAGATTTCACGTTAAGACCCACAGTAGACAAGAGAGTAAATTACCCATGATCTCTGTGAAGATAGAGATGCTATCAACAGAAATGTATTGTGGTTGTTTATCTTAGCAATACCTGCTGAAACAACAGCGCCGGAGGATACGCGTATCCTATCATTCCGTCCTATAGATCAATAGAGCGTTAACAACATTAGCTCAGAGATCTGGACAAGCCAACACATACGTCTGCAATTGATTAGCAAGCTGTGTCATAAATAAATCATCATTGGGCGCTCCCATAGATAGCAAATCTGATTGAATACTTGTTTGTTGAGAGTCCATTCTGACAGCAACAAGCGACCCGTAAGAGAACGGGAGTCCGATAAAACAATCTGACGACCCGGAATATGACGGACCAAAACTGAACTTGGTGCACTATAACCAACAGACGGATTCTTTCCATTAAATTGAATAACGGAAACGAAAGAGTGCCTCCCTGGTTCCGGAGATACGCCACTACTGTCGAATTAAAGGACAGGAATTTGGGCATGCGTTTCTGAATAATGTTCATGCAATGACATAAAGCAAGCCTAAAAAACATTATTCCGCGGAAGAAAACTGATTGCTAAGAGACTGCGGAACCCAAAGACCCTGGCACTTCGAATCCGTAGGGATCAGTATTATATCCCAATCTGTTTGACTGGCAACCGTCATAACAGCCACACTCGGGTCCGGCAACTGCGGTGGCACTCTCTGAGTCAACCACCGAATGTTTGCCCCAGTCTGAATCTCTTGTAACACTAAATAGACAAGAGAACGTGTAAATCGAGCAATTCATGGATTGCCGAAAAGTTGCCGTCGAAGAGAAGCTCCTCCGAGAACGAAGCGACTCTGAGAGAGTTCTTAACCTTACTATCCACGCGTGTGGATGTAGCCAGGGCTGCGTCACGTCTAACCAACTCCAATCAGCCACTGAAGGGCGGAGTTATACGTGAACAAACTACTGCCCTCAAAAGAAATTACATTGAGAATAATATCCCGTAAATCTTTTCTTGAAGACGTAATGATAACGCCTCAGTAAGGCGGATTACGTATGATAAAGCGTCTAAGTTAAGTCTACTATACATCATGTCGTTCCCAACATTGAAATTGGAAAAGACATAAACGGCGAAAAAGAATATATGCAGTCTTTAATCACACCGTCTAGACGCATATGAACTCTCGGTATGCCCTGCTCTGCCAAAATAAACTATTCGTATAAATGATAAAATGGCAGAAATGAGCAACGCGGACAAGAAACTAAACTATCATGCTTGGTAGCAGGCTTATATATATATATATATAGCGTCAAAAAATAAAACACATGTTGTAATGACAATATTGGACTGCGTCGGTAAGTCAGGGACAATGTCCCTGAACCGATCGAAAAATCCGAGTCCAATGACGCTATAAGTCTCTTATCCAAGATCGCAGCAATGAAGTCCGAATAACAATCACTGGAAGATAATGCCAGAAGATATGAAAGGCATCTTCTGATACTACTAAAGGGAAAACTCGAAATCTTTCGAATCCCTTTCGCCATCCTGTCGGACCCTATAAAGCGTTCGGTCGTCCGTATCTGATGCAACCGCGGACCGCACCGACCCAGCGCCGTCGGATAATTCCTGATTCGACCGAGGAACTGTCAATTGCTGGGATGCTGCGAAACAACTGTGCTAACTCGGATAGCACGTCCGTCACTGAGGCCTGAGGAGAAGCAGTCTTACGATGCATTGCTGCTGGAAGCTCCGTGATCGTTACCCCGTGCATACTACCAATATGCGAGCGAACGGAGTGTATAGGCCTCGTGTCCCTTGGCTACCGGATGGCGCGACCTATTCGCCGTGGAATCACTGAATGCCGAAACTGATCGGATACTCGAGGTCACGTAGCCAATGTGCGGTCGTGTGCCCTGCTGTGAGGATGAGGAAGCATTAAGGACAGTCTCTCGGACTGTCAATATAACGGAGCGTCCCGACCGACGGACATATGCTCCGAATGTAAAATATCTGAACCACAACATGCGGTCCCCTATGTTGTTGGACGAGAGAGGGACCTCTCTCGCTCACCGCCCGGACGAACCTGGACAAGCCAGGAACCGGACTAACAGGCTTCCTCCGATCTGTCCTCAATCTGCCGTCACTGGGTGAGTACTAAAGTAATTAAAGTGCTCGCATCACCCAAATCTCCTTCCTAGACCGCAACGGACGAACCCGGCAGCCGAACCATTCGATGAATGTACGCTACACCGGGTGAGCTAGCGAATGTCACTCCGTAGGCGATAGACATATTCCATGAGCACTTATTGCCGCTAGCTCTTCATTAACTATGACGACAGAGGCACACTTTTGAAAGACATCTCCATAACTCTTCGAACAAGAAACCAGAAATGCTTGGTTAGCAAGCATAAAATAATAATATATATAGCGTCGTTCAATAATTCGAAAGTTTGTGTGACATTATTGGACTATGTCGGAACTGAGGGACGATGTCCCTGAACCGAACCAAAAATTTCTAAGTCCTCCGACGCTATCAGTTTCTTATCCGGCATCGCAGCATTCTGGTCCGACGAAAGAAGCTGTAGAAGACCAAGTCAGATGACATACACAACAGGATATGTTGTTCCGAAAGGGAAAGCTCGAAATCCTCCGAATCCCTTTCGGTATCCCGTCGGACCGGATGAAACTTTCGGACGTCCGTACCCGCTTCC
Organism: Pictodentalium vernedei; assembly: GCA_031216915.1. Lineage (NCBI taxonomy): Eukaryota > Metazoa > Mollusca > Scaphopoda > Dentaliida > Dentaliidae > Pictodentalium > Pictodentalium vernedei. Next base: position 171,991,039 of record CM062297.1, read on the forward strand.
GCGGAGCGTCCCGACCCAGCATCGTCGGATAAAATATATGCGACAGATTCAGTTGATGCTGGGATGCTGCGATAAACTGTGCTATTAAGGAAAGCACGTCCGTTCCCGAGGCCTGTGCAGTAGCGGTCTTACGATGCATTGCCGCCGGAAGCTCCGTGTACGTTGACTCCCGCACACTTCCTATGCGAACGTCCGGAGTCTGCAGGCCTCGTGTCCCTGGCTACCCATATTGTCATCGAAATCATACGATACAGAACAGGAGTTAATGCGAGTACACTGACCACATATAGAATGATAATAAAGTCAGAGGAAGACTTCCTCTTAAAACAATTGATCAATATCCTTTCAATGTGAAAAGAAAACAAGTCCTGGTACTCCCACTAACCCCTGGCAATCAAAATACATAATAATAATATGATCCATTAATATAGAAAAAATAATTGAAATCAAAATATTTTGAAAAAATATTTTTTCAGAACAGCCCAAGTTTCTGAAAAGTAACGTTGAGCCCCAATGGATCCCAAGCCTAAGTGTGGACAAAAATTTTAAAAATATTTTAAACAATTTATTCAACACTTACGAACAATAATAATGTATCTAGTTATGATTAAAATAACATCAAGATATTATTTTTTAGAAATCCCCCCCTCACACAGAGGGCTGTTGTAAATGTAAACAATGAGTGTAAAAACACTAAAATAAGACTCCAGGCACCCAGGCCCGAAATCAGTTACCAAAAATACACTATCTGATGCAAAACAGAGACTTCCAGGGAAGAAACTGCAGAACATCAGATGGTAGATGCAGAACACAACGCCTAACCACCCATAGGTGAAGACGTAAACATGGGGAAAAGAACAGAATTCATTCTGTTATTCAGCTAAAACTTCCAAGAAAATTTAGTAATAATAATTACAAAAACTATGCCAAAAGCATGGGAGAATAGCAAGGGGGGACTTAAAGGACAGGGAGAGAGGAAAACACTTAAAAAACAGTGTAACTAAATAATCAGAATGACAACAAAATGGCTGCTGCCTCGAAAATAGGTAACTTAACATAATTTCATTAAAAAATTTTAAGTTACAGCCCTGATAATATTCTGTCACACATTTTTTTCCTCTCCTCCTTCTCTATCCTCCTTAGAATCACCATTTCACTAATATTTATGTGTCTGGCATCATTTAAACTGAGATTTATAAGCACAAAGATCAGTCAGATGTTAACTGATGAAGGGCCAAACTTAGAATGATTAATGGCGCCAATTTAGGAACGTCCTTGACACTGCGCATGCGCAGTAGGGGCGAAGTGTGGAGGGCCTTTCAGGACATGTTTTCTTTTGTTTTAGATGCAAATTTTGGGGATTGGGGGGCAAAATTTGTGTTTGGCCCTATATTTTAAGAGTTAGCACCAGCTATGTCTGGGTCATTGGTACAGTATAAAAATATAGGTAACTTAACATAATTTCATCAAAAAATTTTAAGTTACAGCCCTGATTATTTTCTGTCACTCATTTTTCCTCTCCTCCTTCTATATCCTCCTTAGAATCACCATTTCACTAATATTTATGTGTCTGGCATCATTTAAACTGAGATTTACAAGCACAAAGATCAGTCAGATGTTAACTGATGAAGGGCCAAACAAAGAATGATTAATGGCGCCAATTTCGGGACGTCCTTGACACTGCGCATGCGCAGTAGAGGTGAAGTATGGAGGGCCATTCAGGACATGTTTTCTTTGGTTTTAGATGCAAATTTTGGGGATTGGGGGGCAAAATTTGTGTTTGGCCCTATATTTTTAAGAGTTAGCACCAGCTATGTCTGGGTCATTGGTACAGTATAAAAATATCGACAGCTTCCATCTAGAGGTTACCCCAAACAAGCATACCAAGTTTCAAATTGATCCGATTATAAATGTGCCCTGTAGGGTGTGCCAGAGGGAAATATTGATGCACAAGTGCACTAAGTTCATCAAAGGTCATTGCCAGCAGCAACATTTTTTGACGGAAATAGAAGATAATCGACAGCTCCCATCTAGAGGTCACCCCAAATAAGCATACCAAATTTCAAACCGATCTGATCATAAATGTGCCCTGTAGGGCACGCCAAAGGAGTATATTGATGCCTGACTAAACTAAGTTCAAAGTTCGTTGGCAGCAACATTTTTTGCCCAAAATGGAAGAAAATCGATAGCACCCACCTAGAGGGTACCCCAAATAAGCATACCAGGTTTCAAACCAACCTGATCATGAATGTTCCCTGTGGGGTGTGCCAAAGGGAAATATTGAGGTCTGACTAAACTAGGTTCAAAGGCTGTTGCCAGCAGCAACATTTTTTGATGGAAATGGAAGAAAATCGATAGCTCCTATCTAGAGGTCACCATAAACAAGCATACCAAGTTTCACATTGATCCTATTATAAATGTTGTTGCTCTGCAGGGTGTGCCAAAGGGAAATATTGAAACATAAGTGCACTGAGTTCATCAAAGGTCATTGCCAGCAGCAACATTTTTGGACGGAAATGGAAGATAATTGATAGCTCCCATCTAGAGGTAACCCCAAACAAGCATACCAGGTTTCAAACCGGTCTGATCATAAATGTGTCCTGAAGGGTGTGCCAAAGGAATACATTGATGCCTGACTAAACTAAGTTCAATAGTCATTTACCAAAAATGGAAGAAAATCAATAGCTCCCATCTAGTGATCACCCCAAATAAGCATACCAGGTTTCAAAGAAATCTGATTATAAATGTGCCCTGCAGGTTGTGGCATAGGGAAGTATTGAGGTCTGACTAAACTAAGTTTAAAGGCTGTTGCCAGCGGCAATATTTTTTACCGGAAATGGAAGAAAATTGATAGCTCCCATCTAGAGGTCACCCCAAACAAGCATACCAAGTTTCAAATTGATCCGATTATAAATGTGCTCTACAGGGTGTGCCAAAGGGAAATATCAATGCATAAGTGCACTAAGTTTATCAAAGGTCATTGCCAGCAGCAGCATTTTTCGACAGAAATGGAAGATAATCGATAGCTCCCATCTAGAGGTAACCCCAAATAAGCATACCAAGTTTCAAACCGATTTGATCATAAATATGTCCTGCAGGCTTGTCATTTTGAGACGGGTGATCGCCCAAGGCCACAGTCGCCCGCCAAGTTCAAAATTCCGAGGACAGTAAACGTCCGCCTAACCCCGCTTTCTGCGACCCATTAATTCAGTTGTAGGCACCTCAAAAACGGCCGACTCAAACAGCAATTTTCGCGGACTGAAGGAGGTAACAAAGCACAATTTGCGAAGTTCATTGTGTGTCGTTGACACAGTCATCCAGAGACACTAAGTAACTTTCCAAATACGAGCAAGAGGTCTGCCAATTCCAAAGTTGTAATTAGTTATTACATTGTACATCAGACTGTGACAACTCTCGTGTCACACGCGATTACAGGACGTGTCATCCCCAAGACCGTTCGACCCCTAATGATTCGCCTGGGATGTTTCATTCCAAAATCAAAGCCGGGATGATTTGTCCCCCAAATCTGATTGATTCGCCCAAAGTTATCGGCATCTGGAAGTGAGCACAGTGCACTGGCTTGTACAGTCATCATGTAATGTATAGATATGGGCTTGGTTATTTGGATGCAAGATAACTATAACACTCACTGTTCGTGAGTGTCATGGGTAACCTGGTATCTTGCATCCAAATATTTAAGCTTGCATCTATACATTATGTGATGACGTACATCATAATACACAAACCATGTACCTTAAAATGATATTCGTTGTCTACTCAGCAGGCTGAAACAAAATGGCTCCCGCAAACCATAAATGGCCCTCCTGGGGTAATTTTAGGTAAACCCAAAATGGCCCTCCTGGGGTGATTTGAGGCGAACAATAATGGCCCTTCTGCAATTTTCAAAATGACATGTCTGGTCCTGTAGGGTGTGCCAAAGGAATATATTGATGCCTTACTAAACTAAGTTCAAAGGTCGTTGCCAGCAGTAACATTTTTTGCCGAAAATGGAAGAAAATCGACAGCTCCCATCTAGAGGTTAACCCAAATAAGCATACCAGGTTTCAAAGAAAAATGATTATAAATGTGCCCTGTGAGGTGTGCCAAAGGGAAATATTGAGGTTTGACTAAACTTAGTTCAAAGGCCTTTGCCAGCGGCAACATTTTTTGACGGAAATGAAAGAAAATCGACAGCTCCCATCTAGAGGTCACCCCAAACAAGTATGCCAAGTTTCAAAGTGATCTGATCATAAATGCGACCTGTGCAGTGTGTCAAAGGAAATTGTGGATGTACATATGTTCAACTGGACGTATATACATACATATATACGCCGATCGACGGTAAGTGACAGCAGTAGCTCAGTTTGACTTTGTCAAGTTGAGCTAAAAATGAAAAATTCATGATTTTCCAGGTTTCCATGACCTGTACAGTACATTCGCTGTGGACTGGTAGTAAATCCACACATGGGCAGTGATGTCCACGCATGCATTCACCAGGTAATAAAAATCATCATCACCAAAATTTTAATTAATGAAGCACCGGGATGTACCCGGTGCTTCATTAATTAAATGTTTGATGATTATTCCTATAATTTGTGTCTGGAATGTAATTTTATTGCAGCCCTGGAAATGTTGCCCACCCGTGGAAAGTGACCAGTCCATGGCCGATGTCCTCTATGTGCCCTGAGGGAGTACTGACCTGTAAATATTGAGTATTGTCTTTAGACACAGCTGTTAACAAATCTTGACGAACAGGCTGATGCAGATGTGCTATATCCACTGATGTATTTAGATCAATATCACTCTCTTCAAGAAGTGCAATGTTTATACGTCGATAGCACAAAACATATGCAGTATCTTTTGCGAATCTTTTAGTAATGCTACTAAAAGAAGAATAAGATGCATTAGTCACATGACTATCATTAAACAAAAACCACTTGTCTTGAAAAAAATCAAGACTACTAGTATTGGAAGAGTCAGAAATTATATCCTGCACTATGTTCATCTTTAGAGGTAGTGAATGTCTTGCATAACAGTAATAATGGCCGTGCTCAGAAGAATTCCCAGAATGAATTATCACAGAACAAAGACAATAAATTTCATACTGTTCACAAGAACTTGTCTTATCACATTTTAAAATATTTATCACAGACTTCAATAAAGTGTTTGTATTATCACATTCAGCTTCTTTCACAGGCAAGAGAATCAGTTTGGGATACACCACTTCATTGACAATTTTAGTCCTAGCTGAAAGACTTGTGTTGTACGAGAATCTTAATAAAGTTAATATCAAATATTCTGGGGCATGCTGAATTTCAATGGTACGTATTGCATCTTGTAATCCGTTGCACTTATCACAATGGTACTGATTGTCTTCAGTGAGTTTTTCTGCATGGAAGTATCCATTAACAAGGTCATTTAAATTAAGTTGGGACTGACCTTCTTCTTCTACTGAATTAACTTGGGGTTGTTTTGCTGATCGTGTTTTAACTCCAGCAATATTAGAGTATAATGCTGCTTTTTCAGGAAAGGAGATAGTGAGATCATTGAATGCTTCAAAGTTACTAGATTCTGTCTGACAGTTCAAACATTGATAAACTGTCTTTAACTGGCCTTCAAAAACAGTGGTTGTCAGTTGATTTATTGGAGTATCATCTGAGGTCATTTTACTCATTTTGCTTTGTGTTGTGTTTGTTTGCCCTTGTTCTTTAAGCTGATCCAAGAAGTATTTTAAAAATTCTGAACAGTCTTGCTGATGTCCATCTGTGAACCACATTGGTTTGGATGCTTTTAAAAACTTGGAAGGAGCATAAGATGGTCTCTACGAAAATAGAAAGCAAATGAAATAATAACACATGAAATGCCGATAAATTTAGTATCTTGTAACAACTGAACCTCTACTGAATAAGTTGAAGATGAAAATTAAGAGAAAAGTTAAAAAATTTATAGTAATTTATATATTTTTTATACTTACCAATGACCCAGACATAGCTGGTGCTAACTCTTAAAATATAGGGCCAAACACAAATTTTGCCCCCCAATCCCCAAAATTTGCATCTAAAACCAAAGAAAACATGTCCTGAAAGGCCCTCCACACTTCGTCCCTACTGCGTATGCGCAGTGTCAAGGACATTCCGAAATTGGCGCCATTAATCATTCTAATAACCAGTGCCTGGTAAGCGCTATGTACTCAGCGGGGAGGCAAGAGTTCCCAACTCCTGGGAGGGCCATCCCCGTCTGGGTCATTGGTAAGTATAAAAAATATATAAATTACTATAAATTTTTTAACATTTTTATACTGTACCAATGACCCAGACATAGCTGAATAGTAAAAAGGCTGGAGGGCCAAGGACATAGAGCAAAATGGAATACGCTCAATAAAATAAAATAGAGTCATCCCTTGTAGGGAAAAAGAAGTAATAGGCCTTACATGTATCTTTCTTATTTATGATAAATTAGAAAGATACAACACCTTCCAAAATTGAGCTTCATACATCCATGTACTCTATTAATATCCAATATAATCCTTATACTAATAATTTTTAAAGTAAGCCAATAAATAAAGTAAGTCTAGAGAATAGAGACTCTTATACTCCTTAAAAGTGTCTGAGGATTGCATAATCATGTCCGTTGACATATGCAATATTCAAAAGCTATACTTTAAAAACTAAGACTTGAATGAATTTTAAAAACCTAAACTTCTCACTAAACAACCATCCCAATAACAGCTCAGAATTACTAACTCCGGAGGAGGTATCCCCTTGTTTTCATAGTAAAACAGGTGACCCAAGGGAACACCCTCCCCCCCCCCCCCCCTTTTTCTTGCCCTGGGTCAAATAGCCCAGAGCGAAGAGGGCAGCCGAACAAAGACACTGCCGAAACAGTCAGCCTACCTAGCTATAGTAGCAACTGTTAAGTGAATGACATTCTGAGCAGTAGATAATAGACCTAACAATAGAGGCCTCCAGAAATGGACTCGATATTTCTGAGATAAAATTCATGAATGTGGATGGCTGAGCGCAATGAGCGGCCTTCAAAAATCTATAATAGCGACACTATTAATGTAAGCCCAAGAAGTAGAAGAACTCTTACTTCATGAGCCGAAATCTTAAGCACAACTGCTAAGTCAATGATATACCATAAGCAGTACCGATAGTTAATAGAATACATTAACAATAAAATGGAGCGTAACGTCCTTCTACTAGGCATCAAAGACAGAAGAAGCTTACGCCCAAAGTAATAAACAGATATCTGTTTATAAATACATAAACTCTACCCGGAAAGAGTAAAGGCCTATGCCCATACGAAGACGGAAGGACCTTAAAATAATAGGTTCCGGATAATAGGAGCCTAACTCTTATGCAAAAATCCAACCTAAATAGTAACGGAAGTAGTGATTCCGAAACTACGAAAGTGAAAATCATCCATCGATAGTGCATGAAACTCACTGACTCTACAGTAAAAGAGAAACCAACAGAATTACTGTCTAAAAGGTCAGAATTTGAAAACTACTGTTTCCAGAGGCTCAAATGATTACTTAGCTAAATAAGAACCGAAGTTAAAATCCATATAGGAATTTAATCTAAAGATTCTAAGTCTATTTATCAAAAAGTTACTAACTGACTTAGATAAAGAGACAAAAGACTCAATTGTAAACTATCGTAGAGTGCATAGGTATGAGATAACATAAACCTATAACCTAAATAATAACAGGCTGCAGTAGATCTTGTGAAACAAGTATACTAAAAAATTGCAATGAGTAGTATGGAGGGATCAACAATATGAACATAATGATCCCTACACCACGACGGAAGAGCCTCCACTTTAGCCGCATAGAATAGCGAAGAAGAGGATCTCCTATAGTAAGAAATCGCGTCCAAAGCTCGTCCAGTACAGTGCTTACAATGCAATGCGGACCACACAACGGAATACATGAAGGTTGCGACCTTGCAGGTTGTGATAAAGATGACACGATTTACCCAGTGAAAAAAGATCCTCACATAGAGGAAGATTTCACGTTAAGACCCACAGTAGACAAGAGAGTAAATTACCCATGATCTCTGTGAAGATAGAGATGCTATCAACAGAAATGTATTGTGGTTGTTTATCTTAGCAATACCTGCTGAAACAACAGCGCCGGAGGACATGCGTATCCTATCATTCCGTCCTATAGATCAATAGAGCGTTAACAACATTAGCTCAGAGATCTGGACAAGCCAACACATACGTCTGCAATTGATTAGCAAGCTGTGTCGTAAATAATCATCATTGGGTGCTCCCATAGATAGCAAATCTGATTGAATACTTGTTTGTTGAGAGTCCATTCTGACAGCAACAAGCGACCCCTAAGAGAACGGGAGTCCGGTAAAACAATCAGACGACCCGGAATATGACGGACCAAAACAGAACTTGGTGTACTATAACCAACAGACGGATTCTTTCCATTAAATTGAATAACGGAAACGAAAGAGTGCCTCCCTGGTTCCGGAGATACGCCACTACTGTCGAATTAAAGGACAGGATTTGGGCATGCGTTTCTGAATAATGTTCATGCAATGACATAAAGCAAGCCTAAAAAACATTATTCCGCGGAAGAAAACTGATTGCTAAGAGACTGCGGAACCCAAAGACCCTGGCACTTCGAATCCGTAAGGATCAGTATTATATCCCAATCTGTTTGACTGGCAACCGTCATAACAGCCACACTCGGGTCCGGCAACTGCGGTGGCACTCTCTGAGTCAACCACCGAATGTTTGCCCCAGTCTGAATCTCTTGTAACACTAGATAGACAAGAGAACGTGTAAATCGAGCAATTCATGGATTGCCGAAAAGTTGCCGTCGAAGAGAAGCTCCTCCGAGAACGAAGCGACTCTGAGAGAGTTCTTAACCTTACTATCCATGCGTGTGGATGTAGCTAGGGCTGCGTCACGTCTAACCAACTCCAATCAGACACTGAAGGGCGGAGTTATACGTGAACAAACTACTGCCCTCAAAAGAAATTACATTGAGAATAATATCCCGTAAATCTTTTCTTGAAGACGTAATGAAAACGCCTCAGTAAGGCGGATTACGTATGATAAAGCGTCTAAGTTAAGTCTACGAAACATCATGTCGTTTCCAACATTGAAATTGGAAAAGACATAAACGGCAAAAAAGAATATATGCAGTCTTTAACCACACCGTCTAGACGCATATGAACTCTCGGTATGCCCTGCTCTGCCAAAATAAACTATTCGTATAAATGATAAAATGGCAGAAATGAGCAACGCGGACAAGAAACTAAACTATCATGCTTGGTAGCAGGCTTGTATATATATATATATAGCGTCGAAAAATAAAACACATGTTGTAATGACAATATTGGACTGCGTCGGTAAGTCAGGGACAATGTCCCTGAACCGATCGAAAAATCCAAGTCCAATGACGCTATAAGTCTCTTATCCAAGATCGCAGCAATGAAGTCCGAAATAACAATCACTGGAAGATAATGCCAGAAGATATGAAAGGCAGCTTCCGATACTACTAAAGGGAAAACTTGAAATCTTTCGAATCCCTTTCGCCATCCTGTCGGACCCTATAAAGCGTTCGGTCGTCCGTACCTGATGCAACCGCGGACCGCACTGACCCAGCGCCGTCGGATAATTCCTGATTCGACCGAGAAACTGTCAATTGCTGGGATGCTGCGAAACAACTGTGCTAACTCGGATAGCACGTCCGTCACTGAGGCCTGAGGAGAAGCGGTCTTACGATGCATTGCCGCTGGAAGCTCCGTGATCGTTACCCCGTGCATACTACCAATATGCGAGCGAACGGAGTGTATAGGCCTCGTGTCCCTTGACTACCGGATGGCGAGACCTATTCGCCGTGGAATCACTGAATGCCGAAACTGATCGGATACTCGAGGTCACGTAGCCAATGTGCGGTCGTGTGCCCTGCTGTGAGGATGAGGAAGCATTAAGGACAGTCTCTCGGACTGTCAATATAACGGAGCGTCCCGACCGACGGACATATGCTCCGAATGTAAAATATCTGAACCACAACATGCGGTCCCCTATGTTGTTGGACGAGAGAGGGACCTCTCTCGCTCACAGCCCGGACGGACCTGGACAAGCCAGGAACCGGACTAACAGGCTTCCTCCGATCTGTCCTCAATCTGCCGTCACTGGGTGAGTACTAAAGTAATTAAAGTGCTCGCATCACCCAAATCTCCTTCCTAGACCGCAACGGACGAACCCGGCAGCCGAACCATTCGATGAATGTACCGCTACTACGGTGAGCTAGCGAATGTCACTCCGTAGGCGATAGACATATTCCATGAGCACTTATTGCCGCTAGCTCTTCATTAACTATGACGACAGAGGCACACTTTTGAAAGACATCTCCATAACTCAGTGAACAAGAAACCAGAAATGCTTGGTTATAGCAAGCATAAAATAATAATATATATAGCGTCGTTCAATAATTCGAAAGTTTGTGTGACATTATTGGACTATGTCGGAACTGAGGGACGATGTCCCTGAACCGAACCAAAAATTTCTAAGTCCACCGACGCTATCAGTTTCTTATCCGGCATCGCAGCATTCTGGTCCGACGAAAGAAGCTGTAGAAGACCAAGTCAGATGACATACACAACAGCATATGTTGTTCCGAAAGGGATAGCTCGAAATCCTCCAAATCCCTTTCGGTATCCCGTCGGACCGGATGAAACTTTCGGACGTCCGTACCCGCTTCTGCGGAGCGTCCCGACCCAGCATCGTCGGATAAAATATATGAGACAGATTCAGTTGATGCTGGGATGCTGCGATAAACTGTGCTATTAAGGAAAGCACGTCCGTTCCCGAGGCCTGTGCAGTAGCGGTCTTACGATGCATTGCCGCCGGAAGCTCCGTGTACGTTGACTCCCGCACACTTCCTATGCGAACGTCCGGAGTCTGCAGGCCTCGTGTCCCTGGCTACCGGATGGTGTGGGTCGCCGAAGAATCCTTGATCGGTGAAGCTGGTAATATATCGGCGGTCACGCAGCCAAGGTGCGGTCGTGTGCGCTGACGAGAAGAGGAAGCCTTAGCAGTCTCCGCGGACTGCCTATACAACGGAGCGTCCCGAGCGACGGACGTATGCTCTGCTTGCGACACATTTTGTACCACAACATCTGGGGCCAGATGTTGTTGAACTAGACAGGGGCCTCTCTCGTTTGCCGTCCGGATGGACCGGAACGAGCTATGAACCGGACTAAAAGGCTTCCTCCGTTCTCCCTCCGATCCACCATCACTGGGTGTGCATTAGGTTAATTTATAGTGCTCGCATCACCCCAAAATTCCTTCTAGACCGCAACGGACGAACCCGGCTGCCGAACCATTCGGTGAATGGACGCTACACCGGGCGAGCTAGCGGACGTCAAAGGCCGTCGAACCTACTAGGGTCCTCTTAGGCAATTGGCGTATTTACATGAGCACTTTTCCGCTAGCCCTTCATTAATTGTGACGACGGAGGCACACTGTTGGAAGACATCACAGATACATCACCCTAATCTTGATCGTCTGAAATAGAAATTGATAAAGTAGAGTGACCCTGCGGGGAAAGGACCGGAGTGTCCAAATCCCCAATAACATACCGTGACATACGCTTCCCATATTGTCATCGAAATCATACGATACAGAACAGGAGATAATGCGAGTACACTGACCACATATAGAATGATTATAAAGTCAGAGGAAGACTTCCTCTTAATACAATTGATCAATATCCTTTCAATGTGAAAAGAAAACAAGTCCTGGTACTCGCACTAACCCCTGGCAATCAAAAAACATAATAATAATATGATCCATTAATATAGAAAAAATAATTGAAATCAAAATATTTTGAAAAAATATTTTTTCAGAACAGCCCAAGTTTCTGAAAAGTAACGTTGAGCCCCAATGGATCCCAAGCCTAAGTGTGGACAAAAATTTTAAAAATATTTTAAACAATTTATTCAACACTTACGAACAATAATAATGTATCTAGTTATGATTAAAATAACATCAAGATATTATTTTCCAGAAATCCCCCCCTCACACAGAGGGCTATTGTAAATGTAAACAATGAGTGTAAAAACACTAAAATAAGACTCCAGGCATCCAGGCCCGAAATCAGTTACCAAAAATACACTATCTGATGCAAAACAGAGACTTCCAGGGAAGAAACTGCAGAACATCAGATGGTAGATGCAGAACACAACGCCTAACCACCCGTAGGTGAAGACGTAAACATGGGGAAAAGAACAGAATTCATTCTGTTATTCAGCTAAAACTCCCAAGAAAATTTAGTAATAATAATTACAAAAACTATGCCAAAAGCATGGGAGAATAGCAAGGGGGGACTTAAAGGACAGGGAGAGAGGAAAACACTTAAAAAACAGTGTAACTAAATAATCAGAATGACAACAAAATGGCTGCTGCCTCGAAAATAGGTAACTTAACATAATTTCATTAAAAAATTTTAAGTTACAGCCCTGATAATATTCTGTCACACATTTTTTTCCTCTCCTCCTTCTCTATCCTCCTTAGAATCACCATTTCACTAATATTTATGTGTCTGGCATCATTTAAACTGAGATTTATAAGCACAAAGATCAGTCAGATGTTAACTGATGAAGGGCCAAACTTAGAATGATTAATGGCGCCAATTTCGGAACGTCCTTGACACTGCGCATGCGCAGTAGGGGCGAAGTGTGGAGGGCCTTTCAGGACATGTTTTCTTTTGTTTTAGATGCAAATTTTGGGGATTGGGGGGCAAAATTTGTGTTTGGCCCTATATTTTAAGAGTTAGCACCAGCTATGTCTGGGTCATTGGTACAGTATAAAAATATATCATTTTTACTGAAAAAAATCATTTACTTCACTAGAAACCACTGAAATGGTACTGTACCTTCAATAAGCAAGATAACCAAATACCTGTATTTTGAAACATGTGTTCTACATGCACTTTTTAAGGCAAAGAACTCACCAAAATTTGAACTACAGTACAGTCGCCATGGATTGGTCGTAATCCACGTGTGGGCAGTGATGCAAACGCGTGCGTTTATCAGGTAATAAAAATCATCATAGCAAAATTTTAATTAATGAAGCACTGGGTTGTACCCAGTTCTTCATTTATTTAAATTTTTGATGATCATTCCTATAAGTGGTTGGAATCTAATATTATTGCATCCGGGAAATATTGCCAACCTGTGCGAAGTACCAGTCCACCACGAACATACTGTAGGCCCGCAAGGGTTAATCTCAAGTAAAATATATAAATATGAGGTTTGTTTTTCATTATGGAATATGTACTGGCTACATGCACAAGAGTATAACAGTACTCTCAAATTCTAAATGATTTAAGACCAAAACATAGATTCTGGCATTTGATTCAGGAGTTTGCAAGAATCAAATCTGATTTATGAAAAGTGGGACAAATTTTAAGGCCTAACTGAAATAGCAAGATATTTGTGATTTTTTATTAGATATGATTTTCCTTCCCAGAATTGAGAATTACTGAGCTTGGCTGATATGACATCAAACTTAGGGCCCTGCGAATCGCTCATTTTGATTCGATCAATTTTTATTTTTATTATTCAAAATCGAATTGAACCTCGAATCAAATCAGTGACATCTTGAACATGACCGATGGGGGTTGGGGTTTTATAAACCTGATTTGTTCTGATTGTTTTGGCTCAAGTCCTGACTGATAAAATAATCCACCTACAGTACAATTGCCATGGACCGGTTGTAATCCACACATGGGCAGTGATGTCCACGCATGCATTTACCAGGAATAAAAATCATCATCAGCAAAATTTTAATTAATGAAGCACTGGTACCCAGTGCTTCATGAATTAAATAAATTTTTGATGATTATTCCAATAATTAGTGTTTGCAATATAATATCATTGCATCCGTGTCAACATTGCCCACCTGTGGAAACTGATCAGTCCACGGTGGCTGTACTGTACATTATCAAGGCATACCTTCGTAGAAGACATGCTTTGATGATGCAGTTGGATTATTACCCAGTAAGGATCACAGTTCATCGTTGATAATGCTTGGAAACTTAAAATTTGCATATAACAGTGGTAGGGACTAGTAATACTGAAATTAGCATGGCTGGTGGCACAAGTGCAGTGGTTATTTATGTTAACGTAGCTGAAGTTACACTTAGTTTTTTATTTCAACATTATTTATGCACGGTTTCCATCTGAACAATATAGGTTTTGTGAGACGATGAAGCTGACTGATACCAAGCTATATTCCTATGAAAAGGATTCGAGAGGAAATGAATCGGGCACCTGATTTCAAATCAAATCGAACATCAACTTAAGATTAAAAATTGAATTGAATCTTGAAGATTCACAGGGCCCTATTCAAACTTGGTTGCTATGATGCCGATCTCAACTGATATGAACCAAGCTAGAGTTGTTCTCTTTGATGCACTACTGGGTACATCTATTTTGTTTACAGCAAAATTGTTCGCTTTTATTTGTTGAAAGCAAGCAATCCAGGGACCGATCAGGACTATTTAAAATACGCTCTAGCCTCGGAGCCTATTTTTTCAATTCATGCGCCAGATTTCAATTTACGGAGTCACACTGCTGTTTGTAACACACACTGCAAGTATGTAATAGCTCTCATGATTTTCATTTAGTACACTATAGCAAACATTAATCTTCACAGTGGTTTCTGATCAAGTCTTGGCTGCCTATTTAGGCAGCCAAGACTTGATCAGAAACCACAGTGAAGATTAATGCTTGGTAATTAAGACTTCAAGTATTAACTTAAGCACTCTACAACAATGCTAAATGATAATCATATATATAATATATGTAAGAGTGTCTCTCTTGATTATCCATCGAAAGAATATCAAAATATGACCTGAGAAGTTACGCGCCAACTGAGAAGTTACGCGCCAACTGAGAAGCCTATTTCTGAGATTTAAGAGCCAGGTCCTGATGTTTCGGAACCAAATATGCACTGGCGCATGCCCAGGCCTGTCCCTGCAATTAGTAAAACTGGTGTTAAAAAACAAAAGGGAATAGTTTTTATATGGTGAGGAATTAACTGATGGCAATAAGTAAGGATTAGGTGGATGAAGACAAAAAGGAAAAGCATTCTACACAAAATTAAATGCAAACATAGATTCAGAGTTGTAAGTGGAGATTTGTTGAAGTGAGAGAGGAGAAAGTTCAGCTAACTGAACATTGCGACTTCCCCACTGTGGAAGCCGCAATGTTCGGATAACTGAACTTGGAGAAGAGGAATTTATTTATTTATTGGTGTTTAAGGTCACATATTTATGCACAATGGCAAATCATGACCGTGACAGTTTTACGGGTGGAGGAAGCCGGAGTACCCGGAGAGAACCACCAAGCAATGGTGAGCAACTGTCATCTCCCCAACATACTAACTCCACACAAGCAGGGGTAGCATTGGTTGAAGACAAGTGCACCATCGATGTGCAGTACGCCTTAGTACACAACGCCACCATGCCCCCACGCGGGCAATGGAGATGAAGTGTCTTGCCCAAGGACACAACGTGATTGCCGCAGGTGGGATTCAAACCGAGGACCTCTCGGCTTGCAGCCTGCACCTCTACTGAGCCACCATGCTCCCCGAGAAGAGGAATCTGTAGACTTTATGAAAAGAATGAGAAACAATAACCCTGCCAGAAATGTAACAGATCTGAGAATATTTTGTAATTATTTGTTATTTAAATAAAGAGGTTATTACCTGGTTAGTTTTTTATTGGCCGTGATATCAGCCCTCAGTAACTTTATATCAGCTTTTGACCTTCAGTCTCAGGCTGATATGAAATTACCTTGGGCTAATTTCCCGGCCAATATGAAACTAACCAAGCAATAAGCTCTAAATTAAATATAATTTGAAACATTTCATGACTGCCAATTCAGAAAATGGTCATAAGTAATTTCATGAAGAGTCCTTTTTCTGAATGGCTTGACTCATGATGTGGAAAACACTTATCTGGCATATGAGACAACTGATATCCAATATGCTGAGGCTTCGTGATCAATTATCTATGCATCGCAGAAAATTGTCATAAATCTTCTTTGTATTGGAAATCATTGGTCCCAAGAGATGAAGAGAGTTGACTCATGCTTGACTAAAGAGAGTTTTAGCAAAAAATGTGAATGCCATATTTATCACACTTCTCATGATTAACACCAGCTGTGAGGGGATGTATCCAATCCCATATTTATCACACTTCTCATGATTACACCAGCTGTGAGGAGATATATCCAATCCCATATTTATCACACTTCTCATGATTAGCACCAGCCGTGAGGGGATATATCCAATCCCAATTACATTGTTTTTAACAAGTAGAATACTACAAGCTGAAATTCTGGATTTACTCTGAAGAGCAGGTACTACAAGTTAAAATTTTCACATTATCTTGGAAGTAACATTATTTAGTCTGTAATAATTTGCCATGTTGAAATTTATGGGACAGTGCACAAAGGCACGCTCCCATAAACTGTTACAAGGCATAGAGATGTGAACAAATTTTTATGACATTCATGTAAAATAATTTAGCACTCTACCAGTTAACTACAGTAGTGATGTACGGATTGGAGTCGACAATCAGCCTTAGTTCAAAAATCAATTTGTGCAGGAATGAAAATATATTCAAATCCTTCATTTTTTCACTTATAATTAGTTTTAAAATTCCAGTTGACTGTGATAAAAATACAGTAAAACCTGTCTTGAGAGACCACTGTCTTGAGAAACCACTGCCTTGAGAGACCACATATACCAGGCACCGATTGGTTTTACTCTATAATGGACCTGCTATGCGAGACCACCTGTCTTGGGAGACCACCTGTCTTAGTTTAAACATTATTTTTTATTTCAATACTGCATATAAATATACAAGGTATAGAACAGCATGCTGAGATACAGTATTAGAAAGTGGATTCAGCAGCAAGCCGAAGCTTATGTAAGCTGTCTCCTGCAATCAACAAATACATCAGACTTTCATGGCATGGAAGAGACTATGATTGAAACAAAATAATATGAAAGAGGAAAGAAGGGGAAAGGTGAAGGGGTGGGGGTGTCTGGGGCAAAGGCAGCTGCTTCCTTTAATAAAGGGAGAGCACAAGAGGGGCGAGCACTGCAGGTGTGTTCAGTAAAATCTCTTGGAAGCAGTAATATAACTCTGTACTTTTTCAAAAATTAGGCTGTTTGCTTCCGCTGTGTATTCAGCATTTCCATTCAAGAGAATATCCGTTGAAATTGTGTCTTGAGAGACCACTGTGACCTGGTACCAACTTGAATTTTTATGCCATAATAGACCTGTCTTGAGAGACTGTCCCTTTGAAGACTGAAACCATGACAAAAACTTTTTACCTGTTCTCGAATTGGAAAATCCATTGTGGTTATACTAACATAACTAAAGGTATTAAAAGCTCTTAATTGGGATTCAATTGCTAACTCATTAAAGATTGAGATGTTTTTATAAGACCCCTGTGAAAAGATTAGGATTATTGCTGAATAAACAATTTCATACATACCTGAAATGTGACAGATAGGAATAAAAATAAATTTGTGTTGAAAATCTCTTTGTAACAAATTGAAATGGACTGTTATAAAAATAAATTAGTGTTGAATACCTTCAACGAAGATTTTCAACACTAATTTATTTTTATAATTTTTATAACAGTCCATTTCAATTTGTTACAAAAACTTAATAAAAAAGAACAAGTACAAAGTAATTACAAAAATCTATTCTTCTCCATTTCTGAATTTTGTGGTTGGTTATTCACTGACTTGAGAAAACCTGAAACCTGTTATGGGAGACCACCTATGTTGAGAGACAACTTTTGTGTGGCCCAAAGGGCGGTCTCTCAAGACAGGTCCTATAGGAACATTTTTCTGGCATTCCCATTATAACATCATATGACCCACAAAAAGAATCAACTAAATATTTCAATTGATAAATGCTGAGGGAATTATATGCAAAAGTTGCATACTCCAGAGATGTGGCAGTTTTACTAGTTAAGAATCAAGAAAGATCATGCAGTCATTTCCCTTTAACCCTTAAGGGTCTAATTCTGACTTTGATAACTTTTTAATGCAAAGGAATAGGTGCCCCAACATGCATCGTTTGGGTAAACTCAAAACTTGTTTTCTGAGTGCCTCAGTAGGCAACCAAGACTTGACTAGAAACAACTGTAAAGCCACACAAGGTAGACTTTCAAAGTATAGGGAAAATATATGAAAATCTCCAGCCCCTTGAGGGTTAAGGTTTCATTTCCCCATTCATTCCACACCTTCACAAACCTGTAATCATGTATTGAAAAACAATTGATCCATTCAATACACATAATCGTACTAAGGCGGTCACCCACATAAAGCAACCTGTTGTACAGATTGTAGGATAAAATACCCTCGGACAAAATACCCTTAGGACATAATACCCTAAAAAAAATACCCTTAGGACATAATACCCTCAATGGGTAGGACAAAATACCCTCGGACAAAATACCCTCAGACCAAATGTATATATTCAATTGCCATCTGCCATTGGTATTGTGCTTCATATCTATTTAGTTTAACCCTTTACCTAACCTGAAAAGCAGACGACACTTGCAAATATAATTCTTGAATAACTAATTTTTTGTCTCAAAAACATAGGTTATGACCCCTCGTTGGAACGAGCTCGATGAGCTCGTTCCAACGAGGGGTCATAACCTATGTTTTTGAGACAAAAAATGAAAAAGCAGTGAAAATTAACTGGCGATTTTTGAGAATAGCGCTGGCCGGTTTTGGCTATTACGTTAGGTAAAGGGTTAATAAAAAAAATTAAAAATATGGGTACTTGTTATTTCAAACAAAACACCGGCTAGTGCCTTAGATGCAATTACCCCCCCCCCCCAAGCCCCCCCCCCCCCCCCCACCCCCAACACACACCAAAAATCCAACTTTATATACATTTGGTCTGAGGGTATTTTGTCCGAGGGTATTTTGTCCTACCCAATGAGGGTATTATGTCCTAAGGGTATTTTTTTTTAGGGTATTATGTCCTAAGGGTATTTTGTCCGAGGGTATTTTGTCCGGATACCGTTGTGCAGCCTCAGTAAAAAAAAAATAAAGAAAAACATTCTAATGCAGGGCTTAAAATTCGTGCAAGAATAAGAATCAATTCGTGCAAATGACTCTCATGAGGAAAATGATAAGAATCAATTTTGATTCTTGCAAAATGTTCATTCGATTCTTGTCATAGAGTCTGAAAGTGTCTTTAACCCTTTAGGGTCTAATTCCGATTTTGATCACATTTTTGCAACAGAACAGGTGCCCCCACATGTAGTCTCTGGGGTTAACTCACAAGTTACATTCCAAGCACCTTGGTAGTTATTTTTAGGCAAGTCTTGGCTGCCTATATAGGCAGCCAAGACCTGCCAAAAAACAGTGGCAAAGTCACATGATTTAGACTGTCAATGCGAACCAATAAATATGTAAAAATCTCTAGGCCCTTAAGGGTGAAAGGCCTGGAGAATTCAATTTTTTTTTGCTTCCTAATAATGAGGTAACACTTGGACTTAGCAGTAGTGTCTTGAGAAATCCAGGCTGCCTATACAGGTAGCCAAGACTTCACTAAAAACCACTTCCAAGGTACTGTAACCTCCATCAGCAAATCACCAAAAGCCTTTATGTTGGGACATGTGTTGTGTGTACATATAAAAAAAGAAACTCACCAAAATTGGAGCTAGGTCTACAAAGGTTAAACTCTAGTAAATACAGTACAGCCCACAATAAAGTGGAAACCTGGATGCACTATTTGGGCGATATTTGCATCACATTCGTATCTGAATATCGTGATATTTTTATAGCAATAACACATCAGGTGGTCATGATTTGGTTAGTCAAAGGTGCTAAGATGACAAAATCAAAGAATACTATGTACTTGCTATCAACACACAGTGTCCCACATGTACATGTCTGTGTTGTGACCGACCCCCCCACTCCCTCCCTCCCCACCACACAAACACAGAGTTTTGTTGAGAGGAATACATGCACAATAACGGTTTTTCACCAACAAGTAAAAATAGCCGTTTGTACGCTCTTCATTCAATGCTGCATTAAAAAGCAACAAAAGGAACGCTTCTACAATTGCACAAATCCTTGATAATTTTGATATGGCAAATCTCTTTTATGAGTTGATAGGGGTGATAATGTCTTGGGACTAGTGCATAAAATTGGACAGTTTTTGGTGAACTTATGAGTTGAAAAAATATTTCATTTGTTGAAAGTGTGTTTCTGAAGGCTGCGTGCAATTCAGCAAAGGACTGGAGGTAGGATGTCATAAGTAAAAGGTGAGCATTATAATTTTCATTACGCATATTGCAGGCCCAGCTCACCCAAACCAGCTAAATTACTGGTTGTGTCACCCCTGTAGGTTGTATATTATGCGGTGGATGCTTCCAATTTGTTAGGTAAGTGTTATTTATTTATTGGGGTTTAAAACTTTCCACAGCCAGGGTCACCTCGTGTCAGAAAGTTTTATGGGGGGAGGAAGCTGGAGTCCATCTGGAGAGAACCATCGAGCAATGGCAAGCAACTGCCAGCCTTTAACTAACTCCACACAAGCAGGGTTAGCATTGGTTGAAGACAAGTGCACCATCGACATGCTGTATGCCTTAGTACACAGAACTACTGTGCCCCAATTAATCGATTGCTAGGTGGAACCGAGACACATTGTTGGCTAGTCGCAAAGTTAACAAGAGGCCCCCACAGGGCCTGCAGTGCTCACCTTGAACCGAACCTGATATAAACAGAGTCCAAGAATGAATCTACCTTATGCAATCACTCTCCATAGGATCCATTGTCAATACTTGAGCCCCTCAGGAGTGATTAAAATAGTCTAAGCACCATGCCTGTTCTTCAGTTAATCATAATGTAAAAAGTGGAGCTCCGCTATGGAGCCCCTTGATATAACCTATGCGGAATTAATCTTCGTTATACACCTCTAGAGGGTACTTAATAAAAAATTTCAAATTCTTCAGCTACATAGCTAATTCCAGCTCCCATAGGGAGCCCAAATATTAACCAAGGTACTCGATTTGAACAAACTTGAATCTCACCGCACTAGAGATGTTGTATTCCAAATAGGAAAGCATTCTGACTGGTGGATCTGAAGAACATTTTTAAAAAAATTCCCCCATATTGCACTAAGCTAAAATTTGAGTTCTCATACGGAGCCCAAATATTAACAAACTTGAATCTGACCGCCCCCCCCCCCCCCCCCCCCCCAACCCTCCACCTAGAGATGTTGTATACCAAATATGAGAGTATGGCAACTGGTGGATTTGACAAAGAATATGTTTGAAGAAATTCTCTCATACTGCACTAAGTTAAAATTCGGGTTCCGAAAGGGAGTCCAAATATTAACCCAGGCACTCGATTTGAACCTGACCACCCTAGAGATGTAGTATACCAAATTATGAAAGCATTTCAACATGGATTTGAATAAGATTTTTGGAGAAAATCCCTCATCTTGCACTAAGTTAAAATTCAGGTTCCCATAGGGAGCCCAAATTAATCCAAGCACTCGATTTGAACAAAGTTGATTCGACCCCCCCCCTCCCCCACCCCACCCCCTTGAGATGTTGAATACCAAATATGAAAGCATTCTGACTGGTGGGTTTTAAAAAGAATATTTTGAAAGAAATTTCATCATATTGCACTTAGTAAACATTTGGGCTACCTCATAACGATGTATGCCAAACATTAAAAGATTGTGACTGGTGGTTCTGAAGAAAATTTTAAAGATTATTCCCCATATTGCCCTATGTTAAAAATCTGGGCTTCTGTATTGAGCCCAAATACGAATCAAGGGGCTTCATATTAACAAACTTGTATCTGACCCCCTTACGGAAATTTTTTTTTTTTAATTTTTGAAAATATGCTGACTCTGCATTTTTTCAATGCCCCCCCTACAGAACACCCTGACATAACCGATGGCAATTTTTTTTACCAAACAGTTCTCTGTTCCGTATGGTTTGGGAAATATAGGTATTTGAAAATATATTTTTAGCTCCAGAGGTTCCCACAGGAACACAGGAAAATTTTTTTGGCATGAGTCAAGTACTTATGACCCAATAATACCACATACGAAATTTAGTTCAAATCGGACCATCGGTTCAGAAAGTTAAAAAATTTATAGTAATTTATATATTTTTTATACTTACCAATGACCCAGACTTAGCTGGTGCTAACTCCAACAAAACCAGGGCCAAACACAAATTTTGCCCCCCAATCCCCAAAATTTGCATCCAAAACAAAAAGAAATCATGTCCTAAAGGACCTCCATAGTACGCCTCTACTGCGCATGCGCAGTGACGCAGTCGTCCCGAAATTGGCGCCAATTATCATTCTTACTGGCAGTGCCTGGTCAGCGCTATGTACTCAGCGGGGAGGCAAGAGTTCCCAACTCCAGGGAGGGCCATCCCCGTCTGGGTCATTGGTAAGTATAAAAAATATATAAATTACTATAAATTTTTTAACATTTTTATACTGTACCAATGACCCAGACTTAGCTGAATAGTAAACAGGCTGGAGGGCCTAGGACATAGAGGAAAATCCAATAAGCTCAACTATATAGTAAAGAGGTAACCCCTTAAGGAGAAAAGGAGTATTAGGCTTTACATGTATCTTTCTTATTTAATATTAAATTAGAAAGATACACTACCCTTAATAATTGAGCACAATAACATTCATGTTCTCTATTAACATCCAGTATAACCCTTATACTAATTATTTTTAAAGCAAGCCAATAAATAAAGTAGTCCAGAGAATTGAGACTCTTTATAATCATTTAAAAGTGTCCGAGTATTGTATATTAAAGCCCGTTTGACACTTGACATATACAAATGCTTCACACCGAGCTACACTTTAAAAATAAGACATGAATGAAATTAAACATTAATATTACACTTTAAAACCATCCCGGAAGCGACTCAGAAATACTGACTTGGAGGAGGCATTCCCTTGCTTTTCACTATAAAGCAGGTGACCTAAGGGAACACCCGCCCCCCCCCCCCCCCCTTCCCCTTGCCCTGGGTCAAATAGCCCAGAGCAAAGAGGGCAGCCGGACGGAGTCAATGCCGGAACAGAAAGCCTGCATAACTATAGTTGCAACTGTTTAGTGGACGACATTCTGAGCAACAGATAACAGACCTAAACAATGCAGGTCTCCAGAAATGGACTCAATATTTCTGAGATAAAAATTCGTAAATGTGGATGGCTGAGACCAATAAGCAGCCTTCATTAAATCTGTAATAGCAACACTATTAGCATAAGCCCAGGAAGTAGAAAGAGCTCTTACTTCATGAGCAGAAATCTTAAGCACAGACTGCTGAGAAGAAGATAAATCTTCATAAGCAGTACGGATAGTTAACTGAATCCATCTAGCAACAGAATGGACTGAAATGTCCTTTCTATTAGGCATCAAAGACAGAAAGAAACGTTTCCGTCCCTTTCTGATGAACTGAGATCTCTGTTTATAGATACGTAGTGCTCTAACAGGACAGAGTAAAGGCCTACGCCCATCTGAAGACGGAAGAGCCTTAATAACAATAGGTTCCGGATATTCATTAGGAGCCTGATTCTTAGCTAAAAAACCCACATTAGTAGTGAAGGTGATAGTGTTCCCAACACTACGATAATGAGAATCATCCACCGATAGTGCATGAAGCTCACTGACTCTTCTGGCAGAAGAGAAAGCTAAGAGAAAAGCTGTCTTATAAGATAAGAATTTGAAATCTACTGTCCCAAGAGGTTCAAATGGCTTTTCCTTCAATTTAAGGAGAACCCAAGCTAAATTCCACTTAGGAATTAATCTAAGAGTTCTGGGTCTATTTATCGAAAAGTTTCTAACCAATTTCGATAAAGAGACATTAGATCCAATTTGTAAACTATCATGATGTGCATAGGTATCAGATAACATAGATCTATAACCCTTTATAGTAACAGGCTGCAGTTTGATTTCGTCAAACAAGTATACTAGAAAGTTTGCAATGTCTGGTATAGAGGGATCAAATATATCTACAGAATGATCCCTACACCAACGACGAAAAACCTTCCACTTAGCCGCATAGTTTAGCGAAGAGGAGGTCCTCCTACAGTTAGAAATCGCGTCCACTGCTCGTCCTGTAAAGTGCTTGCCATGCAAGAAGGACCGCACAACGGAAAAACGTGAAGGTTGAGACCTTGCGTGTTGTGATGGAGTTGGCGCGATTTCCCCTGCGAAAGAAGATCCTCTCGTGGAGGAAGCTTCCGCGGTAGGTCCCACAACAGACACCTGAGTAGATTTATCCACGGTCTCTGTGGCGACAGAGATGCTACCAACAGAATCTTGCATTGAGATTGTTTTATCTTTAGCAATACTTGTTGAATTAACGGCGCTGGAGGATACGCATATCCTATCATTCCGTCCCAAGGGATCGACAGAGCGTCTACTGCAAATGCTCTTGGATCCGGACACGGGGACACATACGTCTGCAACTGATTGTTGAGATGTGTCGCAAATAAGTCTATCATTGGCCGTTCCCATTGGTAGCAAATCTGATTGAATACTTGTTTGTTGAGAGTCCACTCCGACGGCAACAAGCGACCCTTTCGTGAAAGGGAGTCTGCTAGCACATTCAGACGACCCGGTATGTGACGGACCGAAAGAAGAACGTGATGTTCTAACGCAAACAGAAGGATTCTTTCCGTTAGATTGAACAACGGAACTGAATGAGTGCCTCCCTGATTCTGTATATACGCCACTACTGTCGTATTGTCGGATAGGATTTGGACATGAGCATCGTGAATAATGTCCATCCAGTGACGTAACGCAAGCCAAATTGACATCATTTCCTTGATGTTTATGTGCTTGCACAGGAATTGCGGATCCCAAAGACCCTGGCATCTCGAATCCGTTGG
Source organism: Pictodentalium vernedei (assembly GCA_031216915.1). Taxonomy (NCBI): domain Eukaryota; kingdom Metazoa; phylum Mollusca; class Scaphopoda; order Dentaliida; family Dentaliidae; genus Pictodentalium; species Pictodentalium vernedei. The sequence goes on from CM062297.1 coordinate 172,015,999, forward strand.
GATTAATGATGCACCCCAACCTGTTTGACTGGCATCCGTCATAACGGTAAAACTCGGATCCGGCAACTGCAGCGGAACTCCTTGAGTTAACCACTGAATGTTTGCCCAAGTCTGAATCTCTTGTTTCACTTGATCTGACAAGAGAACGTCTACATCGAGCGAATGAATTTTCACACTCCAATTCTGAGTCAGGAAAATTTGAAGAGGACGTGTGCGTAGCCGCCCCATCGGAATGAGATCCGCGGCGGCTCCGCACAGACCTATCAGTCTCATAAATTCTCTCGCCGTGACTTTGTCTGCGTGCAGACAATAGCGAGCGTAACAACTGACTAATTTCGCTCTGGTTAACGGCAGACGAACGAGATTGTTGTGCGTCTCGAAGCTCATTCCCAGATGAGTGAATGACTTGGACGGCACCAGATCCGACTTCTCCTCGTTTACTATGAAACCGAGACGTCGGAGCAATAGAAGAAGATTCTGAACATCGTTCTGAAGCGTTAACTCGTTGCCGTACCTCTGAAGAATGTCGTCCAGGTAGGCCGACGTTACCGCAGACGAATGAGCTCGGAAGTAGATCATTACCGAGTTCATTACCCGAGTGAAAGCCCAGGGTGCTAGATTCAATCCGAAGCACATGGCCCGGAACTGATACACCACTCCTAGGACTGCGAAGCATAGATACTTTCGGAATGTCGGATGTACCATGACGTGAAAGTACGCATCTTTGAGATCTATGCTCGTTGCATAATCGTTCACCCGAATACTCGCTCTGACCGATCGAATCGTCTCCATATAAAACTTCGGAGCGACGATCAGCTTGTTTATCCAGCTCAAATCTATCACTGGACGGAACGAGCCGTCTGGTTTCGGAACCAGAAACAGATGGCTGTAGAATCCCAGAGATTCCTGGTTTTCTACGACCTCTACCGCGTTCTTCATTAAAAGAGACTGCACCTCTGATAACAGAGCGTCTCTTTTCTGTGGATTTGACGGAAGATGAGTCCACTTTGGACTTCGAGTTAATGGAGGCTTTCGTTTGAAGGATATCTTTAGACCTTCCGAAGTCACTCCTCTCACCCAAGGGTCGTCCGTAATCGACGCCCACTCTTGTGAAAAACTCGACAACCTTCCGCCAACCGGAACGCGATAGAGGTTTAAGCCATCACCTCCTGGACCTGCGAGGCCTGCGGTAGGAGAAACCACGTCTTCCACGACCCGCACCTCGCCTCATCGACCTCGGGGCGTCCGACCGATTGTCCCCGCCTGAAGGACGTCCCGAACGAGAGTCGCTATCCTGACGGTCTCTCGAATAAGACCAAGAGGACGCACCGGAACCTCTATAGGAACCTCTCTTGGGCGCATTAGACCCAGAAGTGCCTGTCTTATTCGTGTCTGCTGTATCCGACTTTTTTAGGAGCGGATCTGAACAACAGAGAATCATTAGCTTTCTTTTTAATTTTATCATAAATAGCGGAAAGCTTGCCGTCAAAGAGAAGTTCTCCTGAGACCGAAGCGACTCTAAGAGAGTTCTTCACCTTAGAATCCACTAGTGTGGATGTAGCTAGGGCTGCGTCACGTCTAACCAACTCCAGATTTGCCACTGAAAGGGCGGAGTTACACGTGGAATAAGCTACTGCCCTTGAAAGAAGTCTTAAAGAGGATTGTATATCCTGAAACTCTTCCCCTTGAAGGCGCAGTGATAACGCCTTAGTAAGGTGATCTGCGTAAGATAAGGCATCTAAATTGGCTCTGTTAGACGCAATAGCTGTTTCCAACACCGCGGTTGGAATAGAAGCTGACGACGGTAATGATAGCTCTAAGTCTTCCGCCTCGTCGTCCATACGCAGAGGAACTCTTGGTATACCCTGTCCTGCCGTGTCGAATTTATTCCTTGCATTAATGAAAGGCAGGTTAAGAGTATTAGCGGACAAGAAACCTGCTTTCCCCGTCCTGGAAGCAAGTTTAAATATAGCGTCGTTCAATAATTCAAATGTTCTTGCAACATTATTGGACTGCGACGGAAACTCGGGAGCGATGTCCCTGAACCGCTCAAAAAAATCAGAGTCCAATGACGCTATAATTCTCTTGTCCGGAAGCGCAGCAGTCTGGCCCGACGGAACAACTTGAGGGAGAAAGTGCCGGATGAAGTCCACGGCAGCTTTATGTTGTTCCGAAAGGGATAGCTCCAAATCATCCGTATCCCTTTCACCATCCGGTCGGACCTCCCGATGTTCCCGGTCGTCCGCCCCCGATGCTTCGGCGGAGCGTACCGACCCAGCGCCATCGGATAATTCTCGATCCGACACCGTTTCTGTCGGCTGCTGGGATGCTGCGATAAGCTGTGCTATCTGCACAAGAATGTCCGACGTCGAGACCTGCGGAGGCGCAGTCTTTCGCTGCTTCGCCGAGGGCAGCTCCGCATCAGATGGCTCACGCATACTTTTCCTATGCGAACGTCCGGAGTCCATCGGTCTCGAATCCCTGGCTGCCGGATGGTGTGACCTGGTCGCCGAAGAATCCTTCATCGGCGAAGCTGGTAAAATATCGGAGGTCACGCAGCCAAGGTGCGGTCGTGTGCGCTGACGAGAAGAGGAAGCCTTAACAGTCTCTGCGGACTGCTTATACAACGGAGCGTCCCGAGCGACGGACGTATGCTCCGCTAAAGACACATTTTGTACCACAACATCTGGTCCCAGATGTTGTTGTACGAGAGAGGGACCTCTCTCGCTCGCGGCCCGGCTGGACCTGGACGAGCTAGGAACCGGACTAAAAGGCTTCCTCCGTTCTCGTTTACTATCCGCCGTCACTCGGTGTGCATCTATTATGTTTATAGTGCTCGCATCACCCAAAATTTCCTCTTGGACCGCATCGGACGAACCCGGCTGCCGAACCATTCGGTGAATGGACGCTACACCGGGCGAGCTAGCGGACGACATTTGTCTAATCTCCATGAGCACTTTTGCCGCTAGCTCTGAATTCATTTGTGACGACGGACGCACACTTGAAGAAGATAACATGGAAACATCACCCTGTTCTGGTTCCTCTGAAATAGAAACTGAGAGAGTAGAGTGACCTTGTGGAGAAAGAGCCGGAATCGCTCTTTCTCCAGAAACAACATATCGTGACACACGTTTCCAATGTTTCTCATCCCAATGTTCACATATAGGACAGGGATTAATGCGAGAACACTGACTACAATTAATACAATGATCATGAAAGTCAGAGGAAGATTTCTTCCTATTACAATTTGAACAATGTCCCTTCATTGTGAAAGAACAACAATAAGTCCTAGTTACTCGCAAAAAACCCTGACACAAAGATACATAATAACATGATCCATTAATAAATGAAAAAACAATTGCAAAACAAAATAATTTTGAAAAAATATTTTTTCAGAGAAGCCCAAGTTGCTGAAAAGTAATGTTGAGCCCCGATGGATCCGATGGCAAAGTGTGGTCAAAAATTTTAAATTTATATAAAATAATTAATGAGACACTTTCGGATAATATAAATGTATCTTATAATGAGATAAACTACCACAAAGGCAAACAGCCCCCCTCAAAAAAGGCTGTTGCCAATGAAAACAAACAGTGTAAACACACTAGAAAACATGACTCCAGGCACTGAAAAAACTGGCCCGGAATCAGTCATCAATTACACTCTATCTGATGCAAAACAGAGACTCATGGGTGAAAACGTAACTATGGGGAAAATAACAGAAAACATTCTGTAACCAAGCAACTCTCCCAGGAAATTTTAGAAATGAAACTTCTCAAAAATATGCCAAAAGCATGGGAGAATTGCCAGGGGGGACTTTAGAAGGTTAGGGGAGAGGAAACACTGAATAAGCAGTGCAACAATTAGCAAGAATGACAACAAGAGGCCCATGCCTCGAAAATAGGCAACTTAACATAATTTCATCAAAAAATTTTAAGTACAGCCCTGATTATTTTTTGCCACTTCTTTTTCCTCTCCTCCTTCTATCCTCCTTAGAATCACATTTTCTCCAAAAATTACGTGTCTGGCATCCTTTAAACTGAGATTTACAAGCACAAAGATCAGTGAGATGTTGACTGATGAAGGGCCAAACAGAGAATGATAATTGGCGCCAATTTCGGGACGACTGCGTCACTGCGCATGCGCAGTAGAGGCGTACTATGGAGGTCCTTTAGGACATGATTTCTTTTTGTTTGGGATGCAAATTTTGGGGATTGGGGGGCAAAATTTGTGTTTGGCCCTGGTTTTGTTGGAGTTAGCACCAGCTAAGTCTGGGTCATTGGTACAGTATAAAAATATAGAAATTTTGGGCAGGACCAACCATCTAGCCCCTTCCATTAAAAAGGTAAATATTGCTCCAGGAACTTCGTTTGAACAAACTTGATTCTACACTTCAAAAGGAAGCTCCATACCTAGTGCTGGGCGGTTTCCCGATTAATCGACAGTACCCGGTTAAAAATTCAATATCGTCTAAAAAAAAAAAAAAAATTGTCATATCGTCACTGACATCAGTTATCAGCAGGCATCCACTTGCCATCAAGTAATCATACTTCGCATGTGTGTGTGTCCATGTGTGTGAATAAAAGTGATTCTAATTTAACGCAGCTTGAGTTTTCCAAGTCTTAAATTAAAGTTAAAATGCCGATGTTATATCTGCGTATGCAATTTAATTTGTAAAACACACAGAGAAAGCGTCCGTATTGGGAGTGAATCTGTTGAATCTGGGCATGTCTGGTGACTACAGAACCACTTTTGCATAGATTAAAAGAATAGAGATGCAAGGGAGCTAAGTGTTGTTCATTCGTGCATTGTTTTTACTTAGTAAATTTTTCGTTTGTAGAACATTTTCTTTTGCAATGGATACAACAAAAGAAGAATTATTGCTAACTGAATGAGTTGTCGTTAATTATGTGAATTCCTCCCCTTATCACCCTGCCAATCCATGAAAGGAATGTGTGGAATGCTTATCGGAAACGTCTTTTATTCATCAATGCTGACTTCTTATTTACATGCTTATTCCATTTAAATAAACAGCCAGCATGGTTTTGAGAATGGGTTTTTCCAAATAATTTCGAACATCATGTCACACATAAAGGACAGTGAGGTTCAGTTTGGATCACATTCTCTGCAAATATAACTGGTAAGATACGATTTACAACATTTTTTTTTCAATGTCATTGACCAGTTGATAACATGATGTCAATTGAAGCCTGTCAATGCGACTCGCATGCCTTCAATGTATTCATAATACAGCCTATTACAGGCATCAATCGACGGTATTGGACTCCTCCCCACACAGTTTCACAGTTTGTGACATCTTATGTCTTGGGTTTCTGAAAAAAATATGACACACAGGCACATAAACAATTAAAATTCTTTCAATTTTATTCCAAATACAAATCATATTATAAAACAAAGAACAACAGATGATACACAATACACAACTTTGAAAATCAAACATTTGAAGAACATCATTTACATGGACAGTTTGCTGGTTGTGAGTTGGGTGTTAAAAACAGTGATAATATCGTTAACAGTGATTTCAGTACTCAATAATCGCTGTTTTTATTTTTTCAATATTGCCCAGCACTATACATACCAAATATCAAGACATTGTACGTACCTGCTGGTACTTTAAATATTTTAAAAATATTTTGGTGCATTTTTCCCCAACCCCTCCCTATAAGGCTGGGCATGCTGAGTTGAACAAAAATGCAATGCTCATTTGCGACCATCACTCACACAAACTTTCACTTGAATTGACCCAGTGGTTTTGGAGAAGTCCAAAACATAGCGTTGACAGACAATGGATGGATGACAGATGGAGAGCGATTAGATAGGCTCAGCTTGACTTCGTCAAGGTGAGCTAACAATTGCAGGTTCGATGACTTATAAGAGTGACAACCCTCCTCAAAATCAAAAGACCGTTTAAAATACTCGACTAGCTAGAAAAACAGACAGTCAAACTGTCAGGACCTCAGTTCAGAAATTTCAACAACTGTAACCTTTGTAAGGACCATGGACAGTCAGTGTTATTCAAATGCTTTATCATTTCAAAGTTTGCCTACAGAACATAGCTTATGATCCCGCACTGGAATAAGCTTGTAGAGGACAACTGCAATGAGGGGGTCAAAAAATGTTTTTGAGACAAAAAAAGTGGTTATCCCCCGCAAAATCATTTTGCGCTTGTTGTTTACGAGTTGTGTTTGGTGACCAGTTTATAATGCAGCTGTGTCAAAGACTTACCTCAGATAACATAAGAAAGGCAAATACATGCTGTAGCTTAACAAGACAAACTTCTCCAGGAAGTGGTTTGTGGTTCAGAACTTTCTTTCTGAATCTATAAATAAAATATAACTTCTCAATGAAACAAATGATTCACATTCAATGTTCTAAACATTTCCTAAACTTCAAAATTATCATAATTTTATACTCAAGAAATGAGAAATGTCGTTAAGGCCACACAAAGTAGATTTTCTGTTTCTCAGGCCATTATTTGTGAAATTGCATGTGGGCGAGCAGTTTTTTATTTTATTTTTTATTTCAGTAATTTCTCTTTGCCATCAAAAGTTCATGTTCTTGGTTCAAGTTTTAGGCCTCATAATCTACAGAATAGCATGGGTGGTGGTGTATTTCATCCCTTGAGTGCAAGAAGGCTTTGCAATGCTAAAGCATTGCAAAGCCTTCTTGCACTCAAGGGACAAATTCATCAATTTTTTTAACTTGAGTAAAATATCAGACATAAACCATTTAATTTTTATTTTTTTTAAGTTTAAATTGGTTATAAAAAGAGAGCATGTGGCAGCGAAAAGGACCATGTGGGAGGGCCTGAGAAACAGATTTTTTATTTTTTTTAGGCCTAATACAATGTTTTTTATTGAAACTAGAAGCCTGACTTGGTGTGGGGAAAAGGAATGTGTGGCAATCCCCCTCTCTCACCTGCTCCTCCCCCTTTTTTCCAGTTGGACCATTTTTGTCTCTCTGTAATGTTTACTTAACCCTTTACCCAACACACAGAATATCAAAATTTATTATTTTAATTACTATTTTTTTAGATTTAAAAAAAATGTCAACAATACCATATCATGTTACCCCTCACTGGAATGAGCTCCATGAGCTCATTCCAATGAGTGTTCACATGATGTGCTTTGTTGAAAAATTTTGAAAAATTAATTCTTTTCAACTTCTCAATTGGCAAATTGCAGGGAGAATGTGGGCGATTTGTTAGGGAAAGGGTTAATGTGGGACATGGCAAACTGTGTATTAAGGTGTACTGCACATTGATGCGGTACTTGCCTTCAACTACTGCTAAATCCACTTGTGCAGAGTCAGCAGTGGTTGAAAGCAAGTGCACAATTAACATGTGGTTTGCCTTAGTATACAGAGCCACTGTGCCCCACATGGGCAAAAAGGATTAAGTGTCTTGCACAAGCACATAATGGACTTACTGCTAATCAAAATTGAGCTGTTGACCTTTCAATTTAATGTCCAATGTTCTAACCACTGAACGACCATGCTCCCTTATGTCTTGATTGAAGTTTCAGACACTGATTTGCTTTTGGAAACCAGTGATCATGATTTTTCTTTGGTACTAAGAAAAGTCTTGAGTAGAACCCAGGAGAAAGGGTGTTCCTGACCACCTCAATCGCCCCTTTGGTGAGGAGATTGTCGATCTCCTGCATTAGAAAGTCCCGATGCTAAGGGACCCAAGTCGGGAGGGGCACCCGGGATAAATAGGGGTGACATCAGAATGACAGTCGCAGACCTGATTGGATGACGTCAAGGACCCAAGGATCCGACGTTATCTCTGTCCAATGGTTGAAAAACAGCGACAGCCTTTCCCCGACTGGAGGAGAGGACCTTCATTTGCGGCCTTGATGAGGCCCCCCGAGAGGAGAAACCACCCCCTCAGGAAGTAACAGAGTCCTGAGATTTTCGTCCCTGAGGCTGCCAGTGAGCCTGGCCATGTCAACGCTTCTTCTGAGCAGAAGGAGCTGACATAGCCGAAGGCACAGCCTGCATGGCTGGGCGCTTGGCTGGTTGGTCCAAAGCTGGTCCTTCGATGACGAAGAGGCAGACCTCAGAACAGAAGAAGGAAGGGATAGAGAAGTGTCCAACACTGCATCCAAATTAGCAGTGTTGCATGCGTAAGCATGTGTCAGGTTCATAAGAGCCTTTTTTGGTAGCAGATTCCTCTGCAGCTGTTGGTGGTGGTTGTGCTGGTGATGGGACGCCTGAAGTGAGGACTATGTATCCCTTCCCTAGGCTCCAGTGGTCACCCTTGAGGTGACTGTTTTCATTGAGACAAGTTCTTCCAAGGTCCTCTGTTTTACTGGTAAAATAGGACCCAGTCACCAGTGCTTGGGAGGTGCAAACCCTCTCTAAAATGGGCAACATGGCTTATTAACGCTCACTCTTCGTCTTGAGTTGATACTCATGTTGTGGTCATGATTAGCCATTGTGCAAAAATATGTGACTGTTTTCATTGCACTCTCATAAATATCCAAAGAGGCCCGGCTACCTTTGCCCCGAGAATGAAGGGTTCTAGCTCTGGTTACAACCATCTTGTTTACGGAGGCCCAGAATTTAGATGACCGGACCCCACAAACACCACAGGGATTGGCCGGAGAGCAATTGTTGCAGGTGACAAAAGTACCATGAACATCATCGACATGTTTCACCTGCATAGGACAAGGAATTGTTTTAGGCATTGTCCAAAAAGGTGTGAAAAGTGAATTTTGAGGGAACGATCCCAAAAAACAAGCCAAAGAAGAAAGCTTTTCACCGACGGAAAACCAATCACCGCAGGTCGTGTTTTTGCATGTGGAAAAAACAAAACAAATAGAGAGAACACAAGCTAAAATTAGCATAAATATGTATGAAAAAGTATAATTTAGAGCTTGAATAAAAGGATACAATCCAGAATGCATTTGTAACAATATATGTAGTGTGTATCAAGTAATTCACAAAGAAAACAACAGCAACAGGCATGAGTCACAAAAAATCTGACCATGTAAGATGAAGGAAAAAAATGAACTGACATCACGGTTGTTGCGCATGCAAGAGGTGTGCAGGGAGAGTACCTGTAATGTCAAGCGCTGGTCTCGCTCGACCCTTTTTCGATATCTTTACAGCCAATTGTAAACAATTGTGAGTAGGTTGAAAAGAAATAAGCAATCTGTCATTTTGCAGAATGAGGTCCCCAGAGGGTGAATTTGTTGGTGCTACCCCATACAGTGGGCTAAAATCCCCTAATTTATCCTCTGTGTACCTCTTTCTGTTTAGGCCCGAGACCTTGATTCAGACTGAGGTTCAAAGAGGGTAAATTTAGCAATGGTACCCTGTGGCTTGACAGCATGATTAACTTCGAGTATATGCTAAATGAATAACCTGGGAAGCACATATGTCGCAACAACTAGTTTACACATGTAATTAAAAAATTACCAAAAACTCCTTGACTTTTGAAAGATAATCCTGAGCGTTCAATATTTCAAGTACACCATCAAGGCATGCTTTCAATGGCCCCAACAGACCCAACCTGGTAATTAGCATTTAACATCATATACAATGTATCAGCTGGGACTTGAGACATGATTGCTTGAAAGATGATTACACAAAACACCAAATTCTAGTCTTCGATACAAGAAAATAAATTATTAAAAAAAATTACCTTAATGGTGGTGGTCATGTTTGGTCCCTACCTATTTCGACTTGATAACCAATAATCAGCAACACAGTTAAATTTTGAACAGTCTCTGCCAAAAAAACATTTAATACAATAGAACCTGTCTTGAGAGACCGCCCTTTGGGCCATGCAAAAGTGGTCTCTCAAGACAGGTGGTCTCTCATAACAGGTTCAAGGTTTTCTCAAGTCAGTGAATAACCAACAAAATTCAGAAATGGAGAAGAATGGATTTTTGTAATTACTTTGTAGTTGTTCTTTTTTATGAAGTTTTTGAAACAAATTGAAATGGACTGTTATAAAAATTATAAAAATAAATTAGTGTTGAAAATCTTCATTGAAGATTTTCAACGCTAATTTATTTTTATAATTTTTATAACAGTCCATTTCAATTTGTTACAAAAAGATTTTCAACACAAATTTATTTTTATTCCTATCTGTCACATTTCAGGTATGTATGAAATTGTTTATTCAGCAATAATTCTAATCTTTTCACAGGGGTCTTATAAAAACATCTCAATCTTTAATAATAATAATAACTCTTTGGCCAGCCGCTGATTTGTCGCGGTCCTCATAAGAGAAGGCCATCATTCCCCCTGCGCCCCACCCCCTCTTCCCCTCCTCTCCTCCCAGCATTCAGATATAAACTGCTTAATAGTGTCCCTCACTTCCTCTTTTTCAATTTCTTCAATAAGCATTCCTACCCTCTCCCTCGTGTCCCCCTTCAGCCATCTATCCTTTGTTTCTTCACCCCACTTCTGCATTATTCTTCCAGTAAATTTTATTCTATGAGGTATATACTGTGGGCATTCCAAGAGAAAATGTTCCAGGGTCTCCACTACTCCAGAGTGGCACATTTGGCATCCCTTTTCCCCATCTCTCCCAATTTTTCCCCGAAGCTCCAGTGATCTTGATCTCAGTTTGAACAGCATTGACCCTCCAAAGGTGCCATCTAGGTACTTCTCAAAAGCTGGCTTTTCTTTATATTGTAACCCCTGCAGTGATCTTTTCACGCTAACCCCTGCTCGCCAGTTTCGATTGCAATCTTCCATGACTCTCTCTTTGACAAACCTTTTGCCTTCTTTCATTCCTACTTCTATGTTTGTGACCTCTATAGAGTAATTGTCCATTAGTTCCCTCACATGTTTTGACCACCCCGTTTCTATATTAGAATTCCAAATGGTATCGAGCATCAATTTGCACCACCGGTTGTCAGGCAGGTTTCTCAAGTAGTTAAAGTAACACAGTTTTCCCAAATCTACCCTGTCCTTGATTTTTATCCACCCAAGCTCCCCCCTTACTGCTTCCAAAGCTGCAGCATTACTCGACCCTGTTATCCATCTGCCGGCATCATTTTGAGTATTTTCCAACTTCTTAGTAACGGTTTGGTTTAATGGAATCACGTCCGTGCCATACTGAGTTAGCAACTGAAACCCAATTAAGAGCTTTTAATACTTTTAATTATGTTAGTATAACCACAATGGCTTTTCCAATTCCAGAACAGGTAGGAAGTTTTTGTCATGGTTTCAGTCTTCAAAGGGGTGGCCTCTCAAGACAGGTCTATTATGGCATAAAAATTCAAGTTGGTACCAGGTCACAGTGGTCTCTCAAGACAGGTGGTCTCCCATAGCAGGTCCATTATAGAGTAAAACCAATCGGTGCCTGACAGATGTGGTCTCTCAAGACAGGTGGTCTCTCAAGACAGTGGTCTCTCAAGACAGGTTTTACTGTACCAAAATATATGAAATTCTCTTCTCAAGTGAAAGGATATATAGAATAAACGTAGAATGTTTTCAAATAAAAAACTTATTCTACGAGTAGGATTAAGAATGAAACCAGGCGAGTCGGTTTCATTCTTAATCCTACAAGTAGAATAAAATGTTTACTTGAAAACACTATACGTTTATTTTGTTTATCCCACAAATCATTTACAGGGCAGTCGCGGCAAAATCGTGCTGTTACTCACTACAAAACACTTCAAAGACGTGAGGAGCACATTGGTCCAATTCAACTGACAAGCAAAACTGCCAAAAAAAAACCCAAGGCATAGTGATACATTTCTGTGTAAAAATAATTCCCCTACAAACTTGAGCTGAAGTTGCAAAAATACTTTCTTAATGAACAATGTTTATCTTTCTTATTTTCGTTGTTTATTGTTGTTTTTTTTTTGTCGTCGATTCAACTTGAGTTTTATAAACAAAGAAGACATGTGCATTTGTTTATTTACTTTCCAAATTTGGAAAATGAAACATCACTCATCATGCCCTCGCCTTTCACAATCGAACTTGTATGCTTTTCAATGCTTGGTTTCAATTGATTTATTTTGTGTTTTTTTTTGTTAATTGTTGTTTGTTTTATTGATAGACAGAGTTGAAATGAGTCATATATTCTAAAACTAAACATTTCAGCGACGGTCAACGTTTGATAAACATCAGTTCATTATGTCTCACACAAACATAATACAGGTCATGACAACAGGAATGTGGTAGAGGTCAGAGGTCAACAAGTCCATCTTTACTATTGGAATAAATTCTTTCAGTGTTAAACCTACTGGGAAAATTTATCACCCTACTAGCAGCTGCTACAAAGCAAAAATTTATCCAAGACTTTTATTGTTTGAATAGATGTCCATTTATGGGATAAATTATATTTAAAAGACCGTGTTCTTTAGTCCCAGACAATTTAACACTCTGCACTCTTAAGTTGAAATATCAAATTTTAAGCTGTCAATTCTTCCATCACGGAACAAGGAATTTAACAAATTCAATCTTGTTTGGCAGAGCTCATTGAGCTCTGTCACACAAGACTAAATTGGTTAAATTCCTATTTGCATTATGGGAAAATTTACGACATGACATTTCAATGTTTGGACATCAGTGTACAGAGGGTTAATTTAGTTTTGGATGAAGGCAATCAATTAAGTACACTCCGAGTCAGCAGAGAATCAGAAGGGTACACTTTAAAAATTGTGCCTATGCAAACTGAGTAGTTGAAAAATAATTATTTAAAAAAATACATTTTAACAAAACTAGATCATGTGACAAGCTCATAAAAAGACGCTATTAACTGAAAATGATAAATTTTAAGTAATTTGTATATTTTTTATACTTACCAATGGCCCAGACGAGCTAACTAGTGCTAACTCAAATTAATTCAGAGCCAAACACAAATTTTGCCCCCTCAATCCCCAAAATTTGCATGCAAAACCAAAAAAATCAAGTCCTAGATGGTCCTCCATACTTTTGAGATCTGCACATGCGCAGTATCCAGGAAAGTGCCGAAATTGGTGCCAACCATCATTCTTTCTACAGATGCCTGTTAAATGTTATAAACAGTGGGGAGGTATAATTGCCCACTCATGGGAGGACCATACCCGTCTGGGCCATTGGTAAGTATAAAAAATATACAAACTACTTAAAATTTATCATATTTTTATACGTTAACCAATGGCCCAGACTAGCTGAATCATAAAAAGGCTGGAGGGCCTAGGACTTAAAGGAAAATCCAATCTCTCAATCACTTCAGTAAAGGATATTTCCCACAGGAGAATAGGAGAAGATAGGAATTATAAATGTCTTTCACTTTTACGAGAAAAGAGAAAGGAATAACACCAACAATGTAATTGAGTATTACATAATATATAATTCTCCATTTAATGCCAGCATAACCCGTTATGCTCATTCGGTGAAGGAAAACCAATATATAAAGATAGTCCAGAGAATGAGACTCTTTATACTCATTTAAAAGTGTCTGAGGATTGTATATTAACGTTTGTTTGATACGTAACATATACAAATGCTTCACAGTGAGCTACCCTTTAAACACAGTACATAAATGAGACATAATTATTGCTTCACACCAAGCTACACATTAAAACCACCCCAGTACCGCCGCAAGACTACTGTCACCGGAGGAGGTATTCCCTTGCTTTTCACTATAAAGCCAGATAATCATAAGGGAAAATCCGTTTCGCCCCCCCCTCTGCCCTTCTCCTTGTTGTGAAATAAAATTCAACAGAATGAAGAGGGCAGCAGAACAGTGTCAGTGCAGGAGCAGACTGCCTAAAGACCTTATAGATGTAACGTTAGTGGACGACATTCTGAGCAACAGAAAGAGGACCCAAAGATCTGAGGTCACTGGAGATGGACTCTAAATTTCTCAGATAAAACTTGGTAAATGAAGAGGGCTGTGTCCAGTAAGTAATGGATATACTGTTAGAATAAGCCCAAGAAGTGGACAGTGCTCTAACCTCGTGTGCTGAGATCTTATTGACAGAACGTTGATCTGAAGATAGATTTTCATAGGCAATGCATATTGCCAACTGAATCCATCTAGCGACAGCATGAACAGAAATATCTTTTCTGTTAGGAATCAAAGGAAGAAAGAAACGTTTTATTCCCTTTCTAATGAAATCTGATCGACGTTTATAAATGCGCATAGCTCTGACTGGACGCAGCAAAGGTCTACGGTTATCCTAGGACGGTAAGGCCTTAATGACAATAGGCTCCGGTCGTTTATCTGGAATCAATTTCTTAGCCAAAAATCCCACTTCCCTAGTGAGGGTAATGGTATTACCCACAGTACGGTCATGAGATTCATCAACAGATAATGCATGAAGTTCACTGACTCTTCTAGCAGATGCAAAGGCTAAGAGAAACACCATTTTATAGGTCAAGAATTTGAACTCTACGATGTCTAACGGCTCAAAAGGAGCTTCTTTGAGCTTCAACAGAACCCAAGACAAATTCCACTTTGGAATTAATCTGAGGGTTCTAGGTCTATTGATAGAGAAATTTTTAACTAGTTTGGATAACGAAGTATTTGATCCAATAGCCAAGTTACCATGATGAGCGTAAGTGTCTGATAGCATAGACCTATAGCCCTCAATAATGACGGACTGCATTTTGAGATTGTCAAACAAGGAGACCAGGAAATCGGCAATATTTGGTATGGACAGATCGCATACGTCTATTGACTGATCCCTACACCAATGGAAGAAAACCCTCCACTTCGCTGCATAATTCAACGAAGAGGAGGCCCTCCTACAGTTAGAAATTGCATCCACTGCTCGTCCTGTAAAATGTTTTCCGTGCAAGAAGGACCGCACAACGGAAATACATGAAGGTTAAGACCTTCTGGGTTGTGATGCAGTGCGCGTGACTTCCCCTGATAAAGAAGATCCTCTCGTGAAGAAAGCTTCTGGGGAACGTCCTATAACAGACACCTGAGAAGATTGATCCAAGGTTTCTGTGACGACAGAGGTGCTACTAGTAGGATTTTGCAATGCGACTGTTTGATCTTTAACAGAATCTGCTGAATCAACGGAGCTGGAGGATATGTTTATCCTATCATCCTGTCCCATGAAATTGACAGAGCGTCTACTGCGCACGCTTGACGATCTGGGCATGGCGACACGAACATTGGTAATTGATTGTTCAGGTGTGTCGCAAAAAGATCTATCATGGGACGATCCCACTGGTAGCAAGTCTGCCTGAACATTTGCTTGTTGAGAGACCACTCCGGTGGCAACAGGTGACCTTTCTGAGACCTTTCCGAGAAATGGAATCGTGTGAGTGCCACCTTGGTTCCTGAGGTAAGCAACTACTGTCGAATTGTCAGACAGAATTTGAACGTGGACAGTTGCTATTTGGCAAATCCAATGTTGTAGTGCTAGCCATATTGACATCATCTCCTTGCTGTTTATGTGCTTCTCTAGGAACCAAGAGTCCCAAAGACCCTGGCACTTCAAGTCTGCGGGACTTAGGTCGCGCCCCAGCCCATCTGACTCACATCCGTCATAATCGTGAAAGCCAGATCCGGCACTTGAAGAGGAACTCCTTGAGTTAACCACTGAAGATCTGCCCAAATCTGAACCTTTTGCTTTACTGTGTCGGTTAAACAATACTGGTTTCGAGCGAATGCGTCTTCACACTCCAGTTTTGAGTAAAGAATATCTGGAGGGAACGTGCGCGAAGGCGGCCCATCGGAATGAGATCCGCAGCCGCTCCGTACAGCCCCATCAGTCGCATGAACTCCCTCGCTGTTATTACATCTGAGTTTAGACAAAAGTGAGTATAACAACTGACTAATTTTGCCCTGGGTAATAGCAGACGAACCAGATTGTTGTGAGTCTTGAAGCTCATTCCCAAGTGAGTGAACAACTTGGAAGGAGCTAGATCCGACGTTTTCTCATTTACTATGAAACCGAGATGTCTGAGCACTTGAAGCATACTCTGAATATCGTTCTGAAGAATAATTCTGTTGCAGTATCTCTGAAGAATGTTGTCCAAGTAAGCCGAAATTACCGCAGACGAATGAGCTTGGAAGTATGACATTACTGAGTTCATAATTCCAGTGAAAGCCCAAGGAGCCAAGTTCAGACCAAAGCATATTGCTCTGAACTGATAAACCCTTCCTTGCATGGCAAACCGCAGGTACTTTCTGAATGCCGGATGTACCATGACATGAAAGTAAGCATCCTTTCGATCTATGCTTGCCGCATAGTCATTCACTTGAATGCTTGCTTTTACCGACCGAATGGTTTCCATATAGAATTTTGTTTATCCAGCTCAAGTCTATTACCTGTCGGAATGAGCCGTCTGGCTTCGGTACGAGGAAAAGGTGACTGTAAAAGCTGTAAAATCCATCGCAACCATATGTTGTTCCAAAAGGGAAGGGTAATCCTCTTCCTTATTCCTTTCACCATCCGACTGAATCAGCTGTGAATCTTGGTCCATTGCATTTGCATGAACAGGCCGACCCAGCACCATCGGACAGCTCACTTCCGGAGTCTGCTCCTGCACTTGCTGGGATGCTGCGATCAGCTGCAGAATCTGCAACAACAAGTCAGTCACTGAGGCTTAAGAAGCAGCAGTTTTCTGTTTTTTAGCCACTTGATTCTCCTGGGATGCGTTCCGGAGATGGATATCTTCTCCGAACATCCCGATGATCGAAGCCTCGGTTCCCTAGTTACCAGATGGTCCAACTGCACGGGCAAAGACTGGGTTAGAGAGGGACTTCTCCCGCTTGTGTCCTTTTCAGACCTCGTTGAGCCTCCCAACAAGAAACTTGCTGTCTTCCTCCCTATATCTGTCGTCGCTGGGTGAGCTTTTGTTTTTAAGGTGCTCGCTCTACACACTACACTTCCTTTGACCGCAATGGACATACCCGGTGTTATGGCTCCTCACCGGTCGAGCTAGCTGCCTGCAAGGGATTAAGAACACTAACTAGAGGCCTTATCCCTTGCCTAATATTCATGAGCACCTTTGCAGCTAGCTCTGTTTGCTCACCAGAGTGCAACAATGGTAGCACACTTTTGGTGGGTGTCACAATAGCATCACCATGTTCTTGTTCCTCTGAAAAAGAAACTGAAAAACTTGAATTATCTTGTGGTGAGAGCACTGGCATAGGCATCTCCCTGCCAACAACGTACCGTGACACCTGTTTCCAATGTTTGTCATCCCAACTGACACATGTAGGACAAGAATCTGCACTAGTACATCGACTACAGGCAAGGAAAAAAGCATGTAAATCTGAGGACGACTTCCTCACCTTGCATTTAGAGCAGTAAGTTTTCATGATTAATCAAAAAATTAAGTTGATCATACTCCCACAAACTCCACAATAAATATATGATAAAGATACATAAATAATAGGAACCAAAATTAAAATCGAAAAATTAAATTCAAAACATTTTTCGAAAAAGCCTAAGTTCCCAAAGGGAACATGAAGAGCCCAAGGGCATCCCGATAGAGCCTGAGTGTGGACAAAATCCAAATTCTATTGCTACACTACCGGAATATTAATTAATGTATCTTACAACAATCCTACAGTAATAATAACTAAATACTACAAATATTTCAAGACGTTGCCAATGCAAACAACGTCAAAGGAAAAACCGGAAACAAGACATCAGGCACAGAAAAAGGCCCAAAGTCAGTAACACATTTTAAACCTGCCAGAAAAAACGATACAACAGATAGAAGATGCCTGACCAAAAAAGGACCTAACATCCCTAGGGTGAGGACGTAACCATGGGGATAAACAGAATAAACATTCTGTTCACATCTTAAACTCCCAAGAAATTTAATAACAAATTTCGATAAAAAATAGCCAAAAAAGCTTGGGTGGTTAACAGGAGGGCTTCAAGGAGGGATAGGGAGGGAACACTTAACAAACAGTGGATAAATCATCAGCAAGAATGATGACGTCATGCGTATGTCCCAAAATTGGGAAACATGAAATAATTTTTATAATTATCATAAAGTTACAGCCTTGAACGTTTCTAACCACCATTGTTCACTTCCATCATTCATTTACATCCTTGGATCCACCAATTTTACCATTGATTTGTGTCTGACAAAAAAGGAGATTTAAAAGCACAGATGTCAGTTCACTGTTGCTGACTTTAGGGCCAAAGAATGATGGATTGCGCCTATTTTGGTACCTTCCTGGATACTGCTCATGCGCAGATCTCAAAAGTATGGAGGACCATCTAGGACTTGATTTTTTCGGTTTTGCATGCAAATTTTTGGGATTGGGGGCCAACTTTGTGTTTGGCCCTGGATTAATTTGAGTTAGCACCAGTTAGCTTGTCTGGGCCATTGGTTGTCATATAAAAATAGTGAATATGTTTTCATTTTTTGAATTCACTTAAAAAAAATGTCCACAATCCAGTGTAAGTATTACCAATAGCTCCTTAAATCCTGTACCCCATGTAACTGCATGTAACAGACTATCTCTATGCATTTTTACGGTCTTAATCTGTGTATTTTTCCGTGGAGCCTGTGATATGGCAGATACATGTACAGTGGAACCCTGTTAATTGAATAGCCACTTTGCTAATGAAAATTATTCAATTAATAGGAGTATTCAATTAACAGGGATTGTGTCACTTTCCTGCATTCTATTGATAAACTTGACATTTATTCTATTATATCCTGTTTGACAGAGCTCCATGAGATATAATAGATTAAATGCCTATATTGGATGTACTGAGGCCAAACAGGTCTGTAAACAACGGAATATGAAAAAATTTAAAGCAATTTATATATTTTTTATACTTACCAATGGCCCAGACTTAGCTGGTGCTAACTCAAAAATATTTAGGGCCAAACACATATTTTGCCCCCCCCCCCCCCCCCCCCCATCCCCCAAATTTGCATGCAAAACTGAAAATTAGAAGTCCTATCTGGCCCTCCATACATTTACCCTCCACGCATGCGCAGACGCCAGGAAGTCACCGAAACTGGCGCCAACAGCATTCTTTGTAAAAAGATTATAATATAATAATTCAGCGGGGAGGTATGAGTGCCCAGTACTGCTCACTCATGGGAGGGCCATTGGTAAGTATAAAAAATATATAAATTACTTTAATTTTTTTCATATTTTTATGCTGTATACCAATGGCTCAGACTTAGCTGAATCGTAAAAAGGTGGAGGGCCTAGAACTTCCGAAATAGTAGATCAACATAGATCAAATCCTTCAATCCATAATGAAGAAAATTAGAATAATTAGAATTTGCATGTATGTCTCTTATACCATAATAGAGGAGACATATCCTAATATGGATCCCAATTATGAAAATCCTAAATCTGAGCATGAAATCATGCTAATTAGGATGTAATGAGTTCACAAATTTTTAAGGCTAGTCTGGACTAAGCCCTAATGAAAGTGTCAGTGACACTGTAGCTCAACTTGACAAACTTGAACTTGGTAAGTTATAAATGAAATGGCAAAATTGAAGATCATTGGTACCAATGTTATTTGATGAAATTTCAACATAACAGCATTGTGTGTGCACAACGTCAGAGTAATCCATGCATTTTCAAATGTAAACTGTAAGACAGGCTAAAAAAAAGAATGCTGATACACAAATGCAGTATGTTCAGAGGTTATTGTAAATGGCAACTTTTTTCACAGAAATGAATGCTAATCAATAGCTCTTATCTGAAGGTCTTGCCTAATGAGCACACCAAGTTCAAAAACAATCCTATGATAAATCTGGCCTGTAGGCCATGTCAAAGAATGTTGATGCACAAATGCAATAAATTCAAAGATTGTTGCTAACAGCAACAGTTTTTGATGGAAATGAAAAGAAAATCAATAGCTCCTATCTTTGTCACCCTGCATAAGCATACAAAGTTTCAAAACAACCTGATAATGAATGTGCCCTCTGAGGCAAGCCAAAGGAAGATGTTAATGCACAAATGCACTAAGTTTCAAGGTCATTGCTTGTGGCAATGTTTTTTTGTTTTGTTTTTTTTTGGGGGGGGGGTGGGGGTGGGGGGTTATGGAAATTCATAAATATACCCTGCAGAGAGTGCAAAAGGGATAAGTTGATGCACAAATGCAGTAAGTTCAAAGGCTGGTGATAACGACAACAATTTTTTATGGAAATGAAAAAAAGCAATAGCTCACATCTAGAGGTCGCCCCGAACACACATACCAAGTTTCAAAGTGATCTGATCATAAATGTGCCCTGAAGAGTGTGTTAAAGGGAAATATTGAGGTCTTACTAAACTGAGTTCAAAGGTCAGCGGCAACATTTTTTTACAGAAATGGAAGAAAATCGACAGCTCCCATATAGATGTCACCCCACCCAAGCACACCAAGTTTGCAATCAACCCAATCATAAATGTGCCCTGCAGGTTGTGTCAAAGGGAAATACTGAAGCTTAACTGCACTAAGTTTTTACTAAGTTCATCGAAGGTCATTGCCAGTGGCAACATTTTTTGACAGAAATCGAATAAAATCGATAGCTCCCATCTAGAGGTAACCCCAAACAAGCATACAAAGTTTCAAACTGATCTGATCATAAATGTGCCCTGTAGGGCATGCCAAATGAACATATTGATGTCTGACTAAACTAAGTTCAAAGATCGTTGCCAGCGGTAACATTTTTTGAAGGACGTAAATGGAAGAAAATAGATAGCTCCCATC
Organism: Pictodentalium vernedei; assembly: GCA_031216915.1. Taxonomy (NCBI): domain Eukaryota; kingdom Metazoa; phylum Mollusca; class Scaphopoda; order Dentaliida; family Dentaliidae; genus Pictodentalium; species Pictodentalium vernedei. Next base: position 172,036,620 of record CM062297.1, read on the forward strand.
TAGAGGTCACCCCAAACAAGCATGCCAGGTTTCAAAGCAACCCGATCATAAATGTGCCCTGTAGGGTGTGCCAAAGGGAAATATTGAGGTCTGACAAAATTAGGTTCTAAGAACATTGGCCACGGCAACATTTTTTGACGGAAATGGGAGAAAATCGATAGCTCCCATCTAGAGGTCTCCCCAAACAAGCATGCCTGGTTTCAAAGCAATCCGATCATAAATGTGCCCTGTAGGGTGTGCCAAAGGGAAATATTGAGGTCTGACTAAACTAAGTTCTAAGAACGTTGTCCGTGGCAACATTTTTTGACGAAAATGGAAGAAAATCAATAGCTCCCATCCAGAGGTCACCCCAAACAAGCATGCCAGGTTTCAAAGCAATCTGATCATAAATGTGCCCTGTTGGGTGTGCCAAAGGGAAATACTGAGGTCTGACTAAACTAAGTTCTCAGAACGTTGGCCGCGGCAACATTTTTTGGCGGAAATGGAAGAAAATCGATAGCTCCCATCTAGATGTCACCCCAAACAAGCATGCCAGGTTTCAAAGCAATCTAATCATAAATGTGCCCTTTAGGGTGTGCCAAAGGGAAATATTGAGGTCTGACTAAACTAAGTTCTAAGAACATTGGCCGTGGCAACTTTTTTTGACGGGTATTGAAGAAAATCGATAGCTCCCATCTAGAGATCACCCCAAACAAGCATACCAAGTTTCAAAGCGATCTGATCATAAATGTGACCTGTGAGGTGTGCCAAAGGAAATTGTGTACGTACATACGTATGTACGCCGACAGATGAGAAGTGATGGCAATAGCTCAGCTTGACTTTGTCAAGTTGTGCTAAAAATTAGGACGGCATATTTGAGAATGAGAGAAAATTGCCCATAAACCTACGCCATACAATACCACAGCTGGACGCCGAATTTTGTACGGACAAAACAGCTTCCTTCATAGTTACATACCAAATATGCCAGAGAAGTGGAGAAAATACCACCCCCCCACCACCCTTTTTGAACATATCTTCAAAAGAAAGATGGGAGAGCTCTGGAATCAATAAGCAGTACCAGGAAACAATATAAATAAGTATCGATCAGGCACTCAGGAATTAATTCATGAATAATAAATGGTGCTTAATGCCACTTCACAAGGCAAGGCTATAGAGACGATTTTGGTAAATAACATAATCCGCTACAAAATATGCACTGCAAACGGCGTATACAGATATGACGAAATCAGTGAAATAATGATATAACATACACAAATTAAGCGAGATACGATGAACAATCTCTGCAGAGAAAACACGCTTCAAGATCATTCATAGGCGGCCTCTATACAAACAAATCCGGTACGAACACTTTCCAAGGTGTACAATTTGGTATCTACAACTATAAACACATGGGAATATGCGATTTGAGAACCGACAAAATCGAGACCAGGATCTAGAAATGGAGGCAGGTATGATTAACCGGCTCCAACACAGACCGCCCCCGAAATATATATAATTTCAAGGTCCACCAAAGTAATAGCGTAATAAAATATTGCACGAATGCATTAAAATCCAGCCTGTAATCATCTAAAAAACCACTAACTGGTTATGCAGTCACCTATGAACTCAAATAGCAGCAATTATGATGATTTAATAAGCACTTGTATATCAGAAATCAGAAAATAAACACCGGAAACTAATGCAACAAAACTGCGTATATGCCTATGAGGGCGCCATGTAACACAACCCAAATGCATAGTATGTATGTATTAAGATATATATACACGACAGTGTGTGAGTGTGGGGGGGGGGGGGGGGAATTCGAATTCATGTAGAAACCTCCTCACCCACATTACTTAATCATTGCTGGTCCAGACAGCAAAAATATAGTAACCGCAAAGTTCCCTCACGCCTGACATACTCTGTTATGCTACTGAGAGAAGAGAATGACGTGAAGAACAAAACTTCCCTTGAAGAAGAAAAACCTCTCGTGGGGGAAGCTTCTGGCGAATGTTCAATAACAGACACTTTAACCTCAATGTAATCAATAGAAACAAATGAATTGAAGGATACACATATCCTATCATTCATTCCCATGAAAACGGCTGAACGTCAATTGTATGCACTCAAATGACTAATACTGGCAACACAAATGATGGAAACTATTATTCCTGTGCGCAGCAAACTTAACTATCCTGAAGCGATCCTACAGGAGAACATGTAATACCCATACAATTAGAATAAGCTCAAGATGCTGCCAGTGCTTTTACTTCATGCGCTAAAATTTTAAGCACTGTCTGCTGATTGGAAGATAAATATTCGTAAGCAGTACAAATAGCTAATTGAATCCATCTAGCAATAGAATGAACCAAAATGTCCCTTCTATTGGAAATTAATGACAAAAGAAGCGTTTCTTCTCTTCTGATAAACTCTGATCTGCGTCTATAAATACATGATCGCTATAATATGAATTCAATGATGTAGTGTAAACAATAAGATATCATTTCTGAATATGTGGTCTCAAAGAACCGAGGGTCCAAGAACCCTGCATAGAGAGACCATCGCGGTCAGGATGTAACCCAATATATGAACTCACGTCCGTCATAATTGAGAAAACCATGAAATGTATGCCGAAACTTGACCTTATGTTAAAAGATTCGCTAAAACAAAACAGGTCTAGAGTGAAAAATGTCTACCATTCCAGTTAAGAAAAAACTGGAGGGGACATGTGAGTAAGCGACCCATCAAAATAACATTCATAGCCGCTCCGCACAACCCCATCCGACGCATAAAATCTTCCGCTGTTAATGCCTCTGATAAATGATAAAAGCGAGCCAAACAACTGGCTAATTCGCTCTGTGAAACAAGAGACGAACCAGCTTGTTGAAAATGAATTGTAGGATACATGTATCCTATCATTCATCCCATGAGACATTATCTATTACATTATTCAAGTGACCTAAAGAACTATACTCGCTGCATTGCCGAACGCATGCTTCTCAACTGAAAGATTATCATAAATAATCTAATTATCCAGTTCCAGTCAAAATCGGTCAGACCGAGCTCTATAAGAGCCTCGAACCACCGGCTCAGGGGTGTCTGATCAGTAAACTCATACAGACCTAAACCCCCTATCCAAGTGGCTGTTTAGTAAATCCCTAAAGTAATATATAGGAGGGATACCAATACCTTCGCTATGAGTCCTTATAGACAAACTGAGTCTAGGACAACATCTCTTACTCTTTCTGCTGGTGATGGTCGATCAGACCCCAACTTAAAGAGTGGAGTATTGATGCTTTCTTGTGGCTTAATCCTACATTAATGAAAGCTTACCGTCAAAGACTTAGTGTCTGGAAAACTAAAGCGACCTGCAGCAAGTTTTCCACCTAGTCAAATGTTAAAGATGACGACGCAAGGCTTTGTCACATCAGAATAACTCCCATTTAACATCTGTTAAGACAGAGATATATATATGATAAATAGGCCTGAAAAGAATTTTTTAACGGTACAAACGACCACAAAATTCCTTTCCATATAGACGTTACGTTACAGTGCTTAGAATTGAAGTACATAAGACCGTGAGTCAAAATTCGCTCTGAATAAGAATTTATTTTCTCAATTGAATCCGAGTGAACAGCGAAATGATGAAGTTAAGGCTACAACTAAGATCTTAGCCTGCTCATACTATGCAGAGAAACTCTCAACACATCTTCCTCGGTCGTTTTTTAAATGTATATGATCAAAAAACGGTTTAAAATACAGAAGATAAGAAACCGTAATACTTCTTCCCACAGGAAGTTAAATAAGGCATCGTCTACATAATCGAAGACCAGTGACACCTGTGTAGACTTAACCGGAAAAGAGATCTTATTATCCTGCTCTTTGTCCGGATGAAATCAGCATCTAACAACGCTAGTGGTTTCTCCCAATTACTAGCAGCATTGTGATTCACTGGAACAAGTTCAAGGAAATGATAATGGATAGTATACATATCATCCATGAGTTGTTCCGAAAGGGAAGGTTATCCTCCTGTGCATCCCTTTCATCATTCGTCTAAATCAGTTTAAAATCATGGTCACTGGCATCTGAACAGGCAGATGACTGGACCAATCAAGCACCATTCAACAGCTCAAGTTTTGAGACTGACGTTGAGTGCTTCTGCCTTAGCAGGAATACTGTGATGAGCTGCACAATTTATGACAGCAAGTCCGTTATGGAGGCTTGAGGAGCAGCGGTCATGTATTGCTTGTCCGCCAGCTGCTCCTGGGACAGTGTGTCCGAGATGGCTCTTACTGCGGATGTCCTGATGAATGAAGCCTCATCTTCTTGGCTACTAGATGGTGTGACTTTCTTCACAAAAAATGGACCTCTTTATGATGCAGACTAGATATCGTAAGTCACTTAGCCAAGGTGTGGTCGGGAGTGCTTGGTAGACGCTGAAGAAGCCAAACTGTAGCCGTCCCCGGCTAAGAATTGAACTGAGCGTAACAGACAATAGGTATGTACGTTAAGCTCTGACTGACGCAAGTTCCTACCAACAACACCCGACCCCAGATGTTGTTAAAAGAGAGAGAGGGGTCTCCCTCTTGCTTGCGGTCCTGGGAGATCTAGCTGAGCGTACCTCAGAACTTACCGGCTTCTTCCTTCCATCGATGCAGGGTGAGCATGGTTGGATTTTATAGTGCTCCCTACACCCCTGTTCTCTCTCGACCGCTACGGACATACCCGGTGTCACACTACCCATATTCTGAGTAACGATCCATCGGTTGAGCTAGCTGGAGTCAAGGTCATAAGAACTTGTCTTATATCATTGAACACTTATGCCACTAGCACTGAATACAATGCACATGCGACACATCCGGCGCCAGTTTCAGTGACTTCCTGATGTCTGTGCATGCGCGGAGGGTAAATATATGGAGGGCCAGATAGGACTTCTAATTTTCGGTTTTGCAGGCAAATTTTGGGGATTGGGGGGCAAAATTTGTGTTTGGCCCTAAATATTTTTGAGTTAGCACCAGCTAAGTCTGGGCCATTGGTATGGTAGGTATACAGTATAAAAATATTATAAATTCTAAGTAATTTGTATATTTGTTATACTTACCAATGGCCCAGACTAGCTGGGCCTAAACCAAAAATTAATCCAGGGCCAAACACAAATTTTGCCCCCCAATCCCCAAAATTTGCATGCAAAACCAAAAATTAGAAGTCCTATCTGACCCTCCATACATTTACCCTCCGTGCATCCGCAGACATCAGGAAGTCACCGAAACTGGCGCCGGATGTGTCGCATGTGCATCCTATCTGGTTCTCCATACTTTTCAGATCTGTGCATGCGCAGTATCCAGGAAGACACCGAAATTAGCGCCAACCATCATTCTTTCTATAATTGCCTGTTAAATGTTATAAACAGCGGGGAAGTATGAGTGCCCACTCATGGGAGGGCCATACCCATCTGGGCCATTGGTAAGTATAACAAATATACAAATTACTTAGAATTCATAATATTTTTAAACAACAACCAATGGCCCAGACTAGCTGAATCGTAAAAAGGCTGGAGGGCCTAGGACATAAAGGAAAATCCAATCTTTCAATCACTTCAGTAAAGGATATTTCCCACAGGAGAATAGGAGAAGATAGGAATTATATGTCTTTCACTTTTACGAGAATAGGAGAAAAAAGGAATTATATTATTATGTCTTTCTCCTTTACGAGAAACGAGAAAGACATAACACCAACAATGTAATTGAGTATTACATAATATATAATTCTCCATTTAATGCCAGCATAACCCATTATGCTAATTCGGTGAAGGAAAGCCAATATATAAAGATAGTCCAGAGAATGAGACTCTTTATACTCATTTAAAAGTGACCGAGGATTGTATATTAACGCCCGTTTGACATGTGACATATACAAATGCTTCACTTCACAGTGAGCTACACTTTAAAAACAGTACATAAATGAGACATAGTTATTGCTTCACACCGAGCTAAACATTAAAACCATCCCAGCACCGACTCAGGACAACTGACACCAGAGGAGATCTTCCCTTGCTTTTCACTTTGAAGAGAGATGATCATAAGGGAAAAAACCATCCCCCTCCCCCCCTCCCCCTTGTTCTGAGGTATAAGACCACAGAACGAAGAGGGCAACGAAACAGCGTCACTGCTGGAATGGGCTGCCTAAATAACTATAGATGTAATCATTAGTGGACGACATTCTGAGCAACAGAAAGAGGACCTAAAGATGTAAGGTCACAGGAGATGGACTCTAAATTTCTCATGTAAAACTTGGTAAATGTAGAGGGCTGTGTCCAGTACACAGCCTTCATGAGATCAGTAATGGCTATACTGTTAGAATATACCCAAGAAGTGGACAGCGCTCTAACTTCATGCACTGGTATCTTATTTACAGAACATTGATCCGAAGATAGATTTTCATAGGCAATTTGTATAGCCAACTGAATCCATCTAGCAACTAAATGAACAGAAATATCCTTTCTGTTAGGAATCAATGAAAGAAAGAAATGTTTTCTTCCTTTTCTTATCAAATCTGCTCGAAGTTACATATACGCGCATAGCCCTAACTGGACACAACAGAGGTCTTCGGTTGTCCGAGGACAGCAGAGCCTTAATGGTAATAGGCTCAGGCCATTTATCTGGAGTCTGATTCTTAGCCAGAAATCCCACTTCTGTAGTTAGGGTAATGGTATTACCCACACTACGGTAGTGAGAATCATCAACTGATTAAGCATGAAGTTCACTAACTCTTCTAGCAGATGCAAAGGCTAAGAGAAATGCTGTTTTATAGGTCAGAAATTTGAACTCTACAACATCCAACAGCTTAAACGGAGCTTCTTTAAGCTTCAACAGAACCCAAGCCAAATTCCACTTAGGAATTAAACAGAAGGTTCTAGGTCTGTTAATAGAGAAATTTCCAACCAGCTTGGACAACGAAGCATTAGATCCAATAGCCAAGTTATCATGATGAGCGTAAGTGTCTGATAACATAGACCTATAGCCTTTAATGGTGACGGGCTGCAGTTTGAGATTGTCAAACAAGTAGACCAGGAAATTGGCAATATTTGGTATGGACAGATCATAAACGTCTACTGACTGATCCTTACACCAACGGAAGAAAACCTTCCACTTCGCTGCATAATTCAACGAAGAGGAGGACCTCCTGCTGTTAGAAATTACATCCACTGCTCGTCCTGTAAACTGTTTTCCTAGCAAGAATGACCGCACAACGGAAATACGTGAAGGTTGAGACCTTCCAGTTTGTGATGGAGTGCACGTGACTTCTCCTGATAAAGAAGATCCTCTCTTGGAGGAAGCTTCTGGGGAACGTCCCATAACAGACACCTGAGAAGATTGATCCACGGTTTCTGTGACGACAGAGGTGCTACTAGTAGAATTTTGCAATGAGACTGTTTGATCTTTAACAGAATCTGCTGAATCAACGGAGTTGGAGGATATGCATATCCTAGCATTCCGCACCATGAGATCGAAAGAGCATCTACTGCATACGCTCGATGGTCTGCACATGGCGACATGAACGTCAGTAACTGATTGTTCAGGTGTGTCGCAAACAGATCTATCATGGGGTGATCCCACTGGTAGCAAATCTGCCTGAATACTCGCTTGTTGAGCATCCACTCTGATGGCAACAGGCGACCTTTCTGAGAGAGCGAGTCTGCTATTACGTTCAGATGACCCGATATATGACGGACAGAAAGCTGAACATGATGATTCATGACTATAGAAGAATCTTCTCTGTTAGTTCGCAAAATGGAATCGAATGAGTGCCGCACTGGTTCCTGATGTATGCTACCACTGTCGAGTTGTCAGACAAAATCTGAACATGAGCATCTGCTATTATGTGAATCCAATGTTGTAGCTCTAACCGTATCAACATCATCTCCTTGATATTTATGTGTTTCTCCAGGAACCAAGGGTTCCAAAGGCCCTGACACTCAAGTCTGCAGGACTTAGGGTCGCGCCCCAACCCGTATGACTCGCATCCATCATAATTGTGAAAGCCAGATCCGGTAGTTGCAGCGGAACTCCCTGAGTTAACCACTGAATATCTGCCCAACTCTGAACCCTTTGTTTTATCAGGTCCGTTAAATCAATACTGGTTTCGAGCGAATGCATCTTCACACTCCAGTTCTGAGTAAAGAATATCTGGAGGGGACGTGTGCACAGGCGACCCATCGGAATAAGATCCGCTGCCTCTCCGCACAGCCCCTCATTGTTAATGAGTCTGTGTGTAGACAAAAGCGAGCATAACAACTGACTAATTTCGCTCTGGTTAACGGGCTGACGAACCAGATTGTTGTGAGTCTCAAAGCTCATTCCCAAGTGAATGAACGACGTGGACGGAGCTAGATTCGACTTTTTCTCGTTTACGATGAAACCGAGACGTCGGAATAATAGAAGCAGCCTCTGAACATTGTTCTGAAGAATAATTCTGTTGCTGTATCTCTGCAGAAGGTCATCCAAGTAAACCGACGTTACCACAGACGAATGAGCTCAGAAGTGTGACATTACCGAGCTCATTATTTGAGTGAATGCCCAGGGAGCCAGGTTCAGACCAAAGCACATTGCCCTGAACTGATACACCTTCCCTTGTATGGCGAACCGCAGGTACTTTCTGAATGCCGGATGTACCAGGACATGAAAGTACACATCCTTTAGATCTATGCTTGCCGCATAGTCGTTCACTCGAACGCTCGCCCTTACCAACCAAATGGTCTCCATACAGAATTTTGGAGCCACAATGAGCTTGTTTATCTAGCTCAGGTCTATAACTGGTCGGAACGAGCTGTCTGGCTTCGGTACGAGGAACAGGTGACTGCAGAAACCTTGAGAATTTTGATTCTTGACGACTTCTATTGCTCCTTTGATAAGAGAGCTTGTAACTCCGCTCTGAGAGACTCTCTTTTGCAAGGATCTGATGGAAGATTTGCCCACGTGGACATCTTGTTAGTGGGGGTTTCGTTCGGAATGATAGCCGTAGGCTGTCCAAGACTACACTTCTCACCCACTTGTCTTCTGTGATTATTATCCAGTTTTTCGTGAAGCTTGATAGCCTTCCGCCAACTGGTAAGCAATAGAGGTCTTGAGCATCACCTGTACGACCTGCGAGGCTTACAGGAGGAGAAACCACGTCCTCCCCATGAAGAACCTCTTCCCGTCGGCTTAGGGGCATCTGACCAATAGTCCCGATCAGACCTCTGCCCCTTTCCCGAGTCGCTATACTGATGACCTCCAGAGTAAGAATAAGAGGGTTTCCTATGCCCTCATGAGGAGTCCCCTTTTGACGATTTCTGTCTGGAACGTCCCTGTTTACTCTTGTCTGCTGCAGCGGGTCGATGAGACGCCGACTTTAAAAGCAGAGCATTAGATGCTTTCTTAGTAGCCTGGTCATAGACTAATGAAAGCTTGTCGCCGAATATAGTATGTCCGGAGACCGGAGCGACTCAGAGAGAGTTTTTCACCTTGCCATCTATCAGTGATGATGACACAAAGGGCACCATCACGTCTGATTAACTCCATATTATCCACTGTTAGGGCGGAGTTACATTTGGTATACGTAATTGCCCTGGAAAGAACTCTAAGAGAGGTAGGAAAGTCCTCAAATTCCTTTCCGTTGAGACGTTGCGCCATAGCTCTTATAAGGTGATCTGCGTAATACATAGAGTCAAAATTCACTCTATTTGAAGAAATTGCCATCTCAATTGTCTCTGAGCGAATTGTGAATGATCCAGGTAAGGATAACTCTAGATCCTCGGCTTGCTCATCCAAACCAAGAGGAACTCTCTGAACATCTTCCCCGACTATTTTAAATGAATGTGGTCCAAGAAATGGTATGTTTATAGAAATGAAGTTAAGAAACCGCCTTTCTTCCTCGTACTCGAGCGATTAAATACGTCGTCGTCTATATGGCCGGAGGCTTATGACACCTGCCTAGACTGAACCGGAAAAGAAAGGACCTCCTCCTTTGTCCGGATAAAGTCTGCATCCAACAATGCCAGCGGTTTCTTCCGTGTCGTTGCAGCATTCTGATTCGACGGAACAAATTCAGGGTAGAATTGATGGATGAAATCCACCGCAACCATGTGTTGTTCTGAAAGGGAAGGGTAATCTTCTTCCATACCCCTTTCACCATCCGAGAGATTCAGTTGTGAATCTCAGTCCATTGCATCTGCGTGAACAGACGACTGGACTGACCCAGCACCGTCCGACAGCTCAGGTTCTGAGTCTGAAGGAGGCTGCGCTTGCACTTGCTGGGATGCTGAGATCTGCGACAGCAAATCCGTCACCAAGGCCTGAGGAGCAGCGGTCTTCTGTTTCTTCGCCGCTTGCTGCTCCTGGTACGGTGTGTCGGAGATGGCTCTTTTTTTCCAAACGTCCCGATGATCGAGGCCTTGTCTCCCTAGATACCAGATAGTAGGACTTCACGGGCAAAGTGTGGTTCCTTCTTTGTGCAGCAGGCTGGATATCCGAAGTCGGATAGCTAGGATGTGGTCGTGTGTGCTTAGTAGATGAAGTGGAAGAAGCCGTAACGGTAGCCGTGACCAGCTGCGATCTATATGGAGCATCCCGAAGGGCAGGTGTCGACATATGCTTCAACTCACGCAAGTTCTTTATCACAACATCTGGTCCCAGATGTTGCTGGGATAGAGAGGGACCTCTCTCGCTTGCGGTCCTTTCAGACCTCTCCAAGCTTCCCCCAATACTTGCTGGCTTCTTCCCTTGTTCCGTCCTCGCTGGGTGAGCATGTTTATATTTTAAAGTGCTCGCTCTACCCAATCCACTTCTTAAGACCGCAACGGACGTACCCGGCGTCACAGTACCCAGGGACGGAGTAACCGCTTCGTTGGTCGAGCTAGCTGCAGACAAGAGACTAAAACCACTGACTAGTGGCTTTATCCCCTGCCTAATATTCATGAGCACTTTGGCAGCCAGGTCTTTTTGCACATCAGAGTGCAATGACGGTAGCACACTTTTGGAAGGTGTCACATAATCATCACCATGTTCTTGTTCCTCTGAAAAAGAAACTGAGAAACTCGACTGACTTTGTGGCGAGAGGCATTGGCCTCTCTCCATTAACAACATACCATGACACCCGTGTCAAACGTTTGTCATCCCAATCAACACATGTAGGATAAGAATTTGCGGGAGTACATCGACAACAAGCAAGGCAACAAGCATGTAAATCTGAGGAAGATTTCCTCGCCTTGCATTTCGAACAATAAGCCTTCATAATTAATCAAAACAAAGTTGATAGTACTCCCACCAATTCCACAATAAATATATGATAAAGATACATAATAATCAACATTCAAAATACAAATCGAAAAATTAATTTCAAATTTTTTTTAGAAAATTCTCAAAGGGTGTTAACAAGACGAGCCCAAGGGTATCCCGATAGAGCCTAAGTGTGGACAAAATTCCAAAAATAATTGCAACACTACTGGAATATTATAACATGTATCTTATAACAGTCCTACAGTTGAAACTACATACATTTATAGGATGTTGCCAATGTAAACAACGTCAAAGGAAAAACCGGAAACAAGACTCCAGGCACTGAATAAAAAAGGCCTGAAGTCAGTAACAGATTTGAAAGCTACCCGATGTAAAGCAAGATCTTCAGATGAAGAAAAAACGATACATCGGACAGAAGATGCATGACCCAAATGCCTAAACATGCCTAGGGTGAGGACGTAACCGAGGGGATATACAGAATAAATATTCTGTAATACCCATCAAACTCCCAAGAAATTTTATAAAAAATTTCAATAAAAATAAGCCAAAAAGCCTGGGAGTTTAACAGGAGGGCTTCTAGGAAGGATAGGGAAGGAACCCTTAACAAACAGTGGAAAAATCATTAGCAAGGCCCATGTCCCGAAATTGGGAGACATGAAATAATTTTGATAAAAATTATAAAGTTACAGCCCTAAACATTCCTGACCACCGTTGTTCTCTTCTATCATCCAATTATGACCTTGGATCCACCAATTTCACCATTGATTTGTGTAAAGCACAGATGTCGGTTCATTGTTGCTGACTTCAGGGCCAAACAAAGAATGATGGTTGGCGCCAATTTCGGTGTCTTCCTGGAAACTGCGCGTTGCGCAGATCTGAAAAGTGTGGAGGACCAGATAGGACATTGAATTTTTGGTTTTGCATGCAAATTTGGGGGATTGGGGGGAAAATTTGTATTTGGCCTGGATTAATTTTAGAGTTAGCACCAGCTAGTCTGGGCCATTGGTTGTTGTATAAAAATACTGGGGAGAGTCAGGGTAATTTCTCGACAGGTTACAAGATTTTTTATTCAATTAACAGGAGATTACTCTATAACTTGTATTCAATTAACAGGTCAAATTTGTATTGGAGGTATGGTAAATGGTTTTGTGTTGGGAAATTATATTCATTTAACAGGGTTATTCATTTAAGAGATATCCAATTAAGTGGGCACCACTGTACCAATTTTTTAGAACCAGAAAGTGTGATCATACTTTCTGGTTATAAAAGTTTTTTATTTCTAACTGAATAAGTAAGAAAACTAACCCTGTGCACTTGTACAGCCTCAGTATAAATTAGGGCTGTCGCGACTATCATTTTTTGTAATCGACTATTCGTGACCAGTAATCGACGGTTAGTCGATTAATAGTCGCTTCCCATGATTTTTTAGCAAATCATTCTTCTGTTCGTAAAACTCTGAAAATGACAATGGCACCAGTGTGTTCAGACGAAGTGGGGTTGTGGGAACAACAAATCGGTCCCGACTGAAGCTACATGTAGTGCAATCTTGGACCCACAGTCCGTAATATAATTTTTGGGGTTGGTATGTCCTGTAGAACGTACCAACCCCAAAAATAATATTACTGACTGTGGGTCCAAGTTTGAACTAGATTGAAGCCGATGAATTAAAATGAATTTACCAAAGAACGTTCCTGCATATGTTTCCTTTCTGCAATAAGTTTCTCGAAATTTTGAACATTGAGATCTATGCATTCCCTCGTCAGTTGTTAAAATTGGATCTTAGTCTGAAGTTCCGAACTTTGAGAAGTGATCTGACGTTCTGACTTTTGTCATAATTTTGTCACTTCTGCGCTTTGGGTTTTCCAATGGGTGTATTCGTATGTGCAAGACTGGAGAAATTCAGAAGAATCTATTCTTCTCGAGTAACTGTGAGTGTTCTTTCTTACACAGTCAGTGACAGTCGTACAGTCTTCCGGATATGAATGTTAACTATGGTTAGATATTTAAAGTTATTCACCTTCATTGATCATTCACCTCACAAAACAATGCAATTTAGCCCCGACGTGTAGTAGATGTGTACCACCCTGAAAATGAACGACGATCAACTAAAAATAAAAAAACGTCGACTACTTCAATAGTCGGCGGTTAGTCGACTAATCGAATAATCATGACAGCCCTAGTATAAATCTCATCGATATCAACTCATTACTGAACATAATGTCCAAAACCAAACAGTACTATTCAAATTTAAGCTTAAGATGACTCTATGTTTTTTTAGTGAATTCCAAAAATGAAAACATAGTCTACTTTCAATAAATAGCTTGTTTAATAAAGTTTTGGTGAAGTCTCTGAAAAAACACCACCAAACATTTCAAATCACAAATTTTTATATTGTGTGCATTGGGTAAAGGGATAGTGAACTTTTCAGTTTATCTTACAACTAGTGGGACCACCCATCCATGTATGGAAAAGACATTTCCCAGGGGGTGAGCCAACCCATGCAAAGATGGAAAAGTACACCATTGCATCAAGGGAGATAATGAAAGCTTGAATTTCTAACTGGACAGAATAGATGGAATTAGACACTTCCCATCTACATGATAGATAACTATGTATTGAATCTGCAGTTACCCAAAATACGTCTTGTATAGGGGCACCTGATAATTCTGAAGGCCAAAATAAAGTTAAAAATCTGTTACTCAGTCCCCTTGAGGCTGCATGGTCCCTTTGGCTGCCACACTCTCTTCTTATAACAAATGCAAACTTAAAAAAAATAAAAATTAAATGGTTTATGTCTGAAGTTTTACCAAAGTTAATAAAATTGATAAATTTGTCCCTTTAGTGCAACAAGGCTTTGTAATGCTTTAGCATTGCAAAGCCTTCTTACACTCAATGGACGAAAAACACCACCACCCATACTTTTCTATAGATTATGAGGCCTAAAACCTAAACTAAGAACATGAACTTTTGATGGCAAAGAAGTTAAAAAATTTATAGTAATTTATATATTTTTTATACTTACCAATGACCCAGACATAGCTGGTGCTAACTCTTAAAATATAGGGCCAAACACAAATTTTGCCCCCCAATCCCCAAAATTTGCATCTAAAACTAAAGAAAACATGTCCTGAAAGGCCCTCCACACTTCGCCCCTACTGCGCATGCGCAGTGTCAAGAACGTTCCGAAATTGGCGCCATTTATCATTCTAATAACCAGTGCCTGGTAAGCGCTATGTACTCAGTGGGGAGGCAAGAGTTCCCAACTCCTGGGAGGGCCATCCCCATCTGGGTCATTGGTAAGTATAAAAAATATATAAATTACTATAAATTTTTTAACATTTTTATACTGTACCAATGACCCAGACATAGCTGAATAGTAAAAAGGCTGGAGGGCCAAGGACATAGAGCAAAATGGAATACGCTCAATAAAATAAAATAGAGTCATCCCCTGTAGGGCAAAGAAGTAATAGGCCTTACATGTATCTTTCTTATTTATGATAAATTAGAAAGATACAACACCTTCCAAAATTGAGCTTCATACATCCATGTACTCTATTAATATCCAATATAATCCTTATACTAATAATTTTTAAAGTAAGCCAATAATAAAGTAAGTCTAGAGAATAGAGACTCTTATACTCCTAAAAGTGTCTGAGAATTGCATAATCATGTCCGTTGACATATGCAATATTCAAAAGCTATACTTTAAAAACTAAGACTTGAATGAATTTTATAAACTTAAACTTCTCACTAAACAACCATCCCAATAACAGCTCAGAATTACTAACTCCGGAGGAGGTATCCCCTTGTTTTCATAGTAAAACAGGTGACCCAAGGGAACACCCTCCCCCCCCCCCCCCTTTTTCTTGCCCTGGGTCAAATAGCCCAGAGCGAAGAGGGCAGCCGAACGGAGACACTGCCGAAACAGACAGCCTACCTAGCTATAGTAGCAACTGTTAAGTGAATGACATTCTGAGCAGTAGATAATAGACCTAACAAAAGAGGCCTCAAGAAATTGACTCGATATTTCTAAGATAAAATTCATGAATGTGGATGGCTGAGCGCAATGAGCGGCCTTCAAAAATCTATAATAGCGACACTATTAATGTAAGCCCAAGAAGTAAAAGAACTCTTACTTCATGAGCCGAAATCTTAAGCACAACTGCTAAGTCAATGATATACCATAAGCAGTACCGATAGTTAATAGAATCCATTAACAATAAAATGGAGCGTAACGTCCTTCTACTAGACATCAAAGACAGAAGAAGCTTACGCCCTTGTAATAAACAGATATCTGTTTATAAATACATAAACTGTACCCGGAAAGAGTAAAGGCCTATGCCCATACGAAGACGGAAGGACCTTAAAATAATAGGTTCTGGATAATAGGAGCCTAACTCTTATGCAACAATCCAACCTAAATAGTAACGGAAGTATTGATTCCGAAACTATGAAAGTGAAAATCATCCATCGATAGTGCATGAAACTCACTGACTCTACAGTAAAAGAGAAACCAACAGAATTACTGTCTAAAAGGTCAGAATTTGAAAACTACTGTTTCCAGAGGCTCAAATGATTACTTAGCTAAATAAGAACCGAAGTTAAAATCCGTATAGGAATTTAATCTAAAGATTCTAAGTCTATTTATCAAAAAGTTACTAACTGACTTAGATAAAGAGACAAAAGACTCAATTGTAAACTATCGTAGAGTGCATAGGTATGAGGTAACATAAACCTATAACCTAAATAATAACAGGCTGCAGTAGATCTTGTGAAACAAGTATACTAAAAAATAGCAATGAGTAGTATGGAGGGATCAACAATATGAACATAATGATCCCTACACCACGACGGAAGAGCCTCCACTTTAGTCGCATAGAATAGCGAAGAAGAGGATCTCCTATAGTAAGAAATCGCGTCCAAAGCTCATCCAGTACAGTGCTTACAATGTAATACGGACCACACAACGGAATACATGAAGGTTGCGACCTTGCTGGTTGTGATAAAGATGACACGATTTACCCAGTGAAAAAAGATCCTCACATAGAGGAAGATTTCACGTTAAGACCCACAGTAGACAAGAGAGTAAATTACTCATGATCTCTGTGAAGATAGAGATGCTATCAACAGAAATGTATTGTGGTTGTTTATCTTAGCAATACCTGCTAAAACAACAGCGCCGGAGGATACGCGTATCCTATCATTCCGTCCTATAGATCAATAGAGCGTTAACACTATTAGCTCAGAGATCTGGACAAGCCAACACATACGTCTGCAATTGATTAGCAAGCTGTGTCATAAATAATTCATCATTGGGCGCTCCCATAGATAGCAAATCTGATTGAATACTTGTTTGTTGAGAGTCCATTCTGACAGCAACAAGCGACCCGTAAGAGAACGGGAGTCCGATAAAACAATCAGACGACCCGGAATATGACGGACCAAAACAGAACTTGGTGTACTATAACCAACAGACGGATTCTTTCCATTAAATTGAATAACGGAAACGAAAGAGTGCCTCCCTGGTTCCGGAGATACGCCACTACTGTCGAATTAAAGGACAGGAATTTGGGCATGCGTTTCTGAATAATGTTCATGCAATGACATAAAGCAAGCCTAAAAAACATTATTCCGCGGAAGTTAAACTGATAGCTAAAAGACAGCGGAACCCAAAGACCCTGGCACTTCGAATCCGTAGGGATCAGTATATATCCCAATCTGTTTGACTGGCAACCGTCATAACAGCCACACTCGGGTCCGGCAACTGCGGCGGCACTCTCTGAGTCAACCACCGAATGTTTGCCCCAGTCTGAATCTCTTGTAACACTAGATAGACAAGAGAACGTATAAATCGAGCAATTCATGGATTGCCGGAAAGTTGCCGTCGAAGAGAAGCTCCTCCGAGAACGAAGCGACTCTGAGAGAGTTCTTAACCTTACTATCCACGCGTGTGGATGTAGCTAGGGCTGCGTCACGTCTAACCAACTCCAATCAGCCACTGAAGGGCGGAGTTATACGTGAACAAACTACTGCCCTCAAAAGAAATTACATTGAGAATAATATCCCGTAAATCTTTTCTTGAAGACGTAATGATAACGCCTCAGTAAGGCGGATTACGTATAATAAAGCGTCTAAGTTAAGTCTACTATACATAATGTCGTTCCCAACATTGAAATTGGAAAAGACATAAACGGCGAAAAAGAATATATGCAGTCTTTAATCACACCGTCTAGATGCATATGAACTCTCGGTATGCCCTGCTCTGCCAAAATAAACTATTTGTAAAAATGATAAAATGGCAGAAATGAGCAACGCGGACAAGAAACTAAACTATCATGCTTAGTAGCAGGCTTGTATATATATATATATATAGCGTCGAAAAATAAAACACATGTTGTAATGACAATATTGGACTGCGTCGGTAAGTCAGGGACAATGTCCCTGTACCGATCGAAAAATCCGAGTCCAATGACGCTATAAGTCTCTTATCCAAGATCGCAGCAATGAAGTCCGAAATAATAATCACTGGAAGAAATGCCAGAAGATATGAAAGGCATCTTCCGATACTACTAAAGGGAAAACTCGAAATCTTTCGAATCCCTTTCGCCATCCTGTCGGACCCTATAAAGCGTTCGGTCGTCCGTAGCTGATGCAACCGTGGACCGCACCGACCCAGCGCCGTCGGATAATTCCTGATTCGACCGAGAAACTGTCAATTGCTGGGATGCTGCGAAACAACTGTGCTAACTCGGATAGCACGTCCGTCACTGAGGCCTGAGGAGAAGCGGTCTTACGATGCATTGCCGCTGGAAGCTCCGTGATCGTTACCCCGTGCATACTTCCAATATGCGAGCGAACGGAGTGTATAGGCCTCGTGTCCCTTGGCTACCGGATGGCGCGACCTATTCGCCGTGGAATCACTGAATGCCGAAACTGATCGGATACTCGAGGTCACGTAGCCAATGTGCGGTCGTGTGCCCTGCTGTGAGGATGAGGAAGCATTAAAGACAGTCTCTCGGACTGTCAATATAACGGAGCGTCCCGAGCAACGGACATATGCTCCGAATGTAAAATATCTGAACCACAACATGCGGTCCCCTATGTTGTTGGGCGAGAGAAGAACCTCTCTCGCTCACAGCCCAGACGGACCTGGACAAGCCAGGAACCGGACTAACAGGCTTCCTCCGATCTGTCCTCAATCTGCCGTCACTGGGTGAGTACTAAAGTAATTAAAGTGCTTGCATCACCCAAAACTCCTTCCTAGACCGCAACGGACGAACCCGGCAGCCGAACCATTCGATGAATGTACGCTACACCGGGTGAGCTAGCGAATGTCACTCCGTAAGCGATAGACATATTCCATGAGCACTTATTGCCGCTAACTCTTCATTAACTATGACGACAGAGGCACACTTTTGAAAGACATCTCCATAACTCTTCGAACAAGAAACCAGAAATGCTTGGATAGCAAGCATAAAATAATAATATATATAGCGTCGTTCAATAATTCGAAAATTTGTGTGACATTATTGGACTATGTCGGAACTGAGGGACGATGTCCCTGAACCGAACCAAAAATTTCTAAGTCCACCGACGCTATCAGTTTCTTATCCGGCATCGCAGCATATGTTGTTCCGAAAGGGAAAGCTTGAAATCCTCCAAATCCCTTTCGGTATCCTGTCGGACCGGATGAAACTTTCGGACGTCCGTACCCGCTTCCGCGGAGCGTCCCGACCCAGCATCGTCGGATAAAATATATGCGACAGATTCAGTTGATGCTGGGATGCTGCGATAAACTGTGCTATTAAAGAAAGCACGTCCGTTCCCGAGGCCTGTGCAGTAGCGGACTTACGATGCATTGCCGCCGGAAGCTCCGTGTACGTTGACTCCCGCACACTTCCTATGCGAATGTCCGGAGTCTGCAGGCCTCGAGTCCCCGGCTACCGACCCAGCGCTGTCGGATAATTCTCGATCCGACACCGTTTCTGTCGGCTGCTGGGATGCTGCGATAAGCTGTGCTATGTGCACAAGAATGTCCGGCGTCGAGACCTGCGGAGGCGCAGTCTATCGCTGCTTCGCCGAGGGCAGCTCCGCATCAGATGGCTCCCGCATACTTTTCCTATGCGAACGTCCGGAGTCCATCGGTCTCGAATCCCTGGCTGCCGGATGGTGTGACCTGGTCGCCGAAGAATCCTTGATCGGCGAAGCTGGTAATATATCGGCGGTCACGCAGCCAAGGTGCGGTCGTGTGCGCTGACGAGAAGAGGAAGCCTTAGCAGTCTCAGCGGACTGCCTATACAACGGAGCGTCCCGAGCGACGGACGTATGCTCCGCTAGCGACACATTTTGTACCACAACATCTGGGGCCAGATGTTGTTGAACGAGAGAGGGGCCTCTCTCGCTTGCCGTCCGGATGGACCGGAACGAGCTATGAACCGGACTAAAAGGCTTCCTCCGTTCTCCCTCCGATCCGCCGTCACTGGGTGTGCATTAAGTTAATTTTATAGTGCTCGCATCACCCCAAAATTCCTTCTAGACCGCAACGGACGAACCCGGCTGCCGAACCATTCGGTGAATGGACGCTACACCGGGCGAGCTAGCGGACGTCAAAGGCCGTCGAACCTACTAGGGTCCTCTTAGGCAATTGGCGTATTACATGAGCACTTTTCCGCTAGCCCTTCATTAATTGTGACGACGGAGGCACACTGTTGGAAGACATCACAGATACATCACCCTAATCTTGATCGTCTGAAATAGAAATTGACAAAGTAGAGTGACCCTGCGCGGAAAGGACCGGAGTGTCCAAATCCCCAACAACATACCGTGACATACGCTTCCCATATTGTCATCGAAATCATACGATACAGAACAGGAGTTAATGTGAGTACACTGACCACATATAGAATGATAATAAAGTCAGAGGAAGACTTCCTCTTAAAACAATTGATCAATATTCTTTCAATGTGAAAAGAAAACAAGTCCTGGTACTCGCACTAACCCCTGGCAATCAAAATACATAATAATAATATGATCCATTAATATAGAAAAAATAATTGAAATCAAAATATTTTGAAAAAATATTTTTTCAGAACAGCCCAAGTTTCTGAAAAGTAACGTTGAGCCCCAATGGATCCCAATCCTAAGTGTGGACAAAAATTTTAAAAATATTTTAAACAATTTATTCAACACTTACGAACAATAATAATGTATCTAGTTATGATTAAAATAACATAAAGATATTATTTTTTAGAAATCCCCCCCTCACACAGAGGGCTGTTGTAAATGTAAACAATGAGTGTAAAAACACTAAAATAAGACTCCAGGCACCCAGGCCCGAAATCAGTTACCAAAAATACACTATCTGATGCAAAACAGAGACTTCCAGGGAAGAAACTGCAGAACATCAGATGGTAGATGCAGAACACAACGCCTAACCACCCGTAGGTGAAGACGTAAACATGGGGAAAGAACAGAATTCATTCTGTTATTCAGCTAAAACTCCCAAGAAATTTTAGTAATAATAATTACAGAAACTATGCCAAAAGCATGGGAGA
Source organism: Pictodentalium vernedei (assembly GCA_031216915.1). Classification (NCBI taxonomy): domain Eukaryota; kingdom Metazoa; phylum Mollusca; class Scaphopoda; order Dentaliida; family Dentaliidae; genus Pictodentalium; species Pictodentalium vernedei. The sequence continues at coordinate 172,057,429 of CM062297.1, forward strand.
ATAGCAAGGGGGAACTTAAAGGACAGGGAGAGAGGAAAACACTTGAAAAAACAGTGTAACTAAATAATCAGAATGACAACAAAATGGCTGCTGCCTTGAAAATAGGTAACTTAACATAATTTCATTAAAAAATTTTAAGTTACAGCCCTGATAATATTCTGTCACACATTCTTTTCCTCTCCTCCTTCTCTATCCTCCTTAGAATCACCATTTCACTAATATTTATGTGTCTGGCATCATTTAAACTGAGATTTAAAAGCACAAAGATCAGTCAGATGTTAACTGATGAAGGGCCAAACTTAGAATGATAAATGGCGCCAATTTCGGAACGTCCTTGACACTGCGCATGCGCAGTAGGGGCGAAGTGTGGAGGGCCTTTCAGGACATGTTTTCTTTAGTTTTAGATGCAAATTTTGGGGATTGGGGGGCAAAATTTGTGTTTGGCCCTATATTTTAAGAGTTAGCACCAGCTATGTCTGGGTCATTGGTACAGTATAAAAATATAATTACAAAAATTAAAAAACGCCCGCCCATATGCAATTTTACAATAAATTGCCCGAGAAACAGAAGATCTACATTGTGAGGCCTAATTGCATTACTATTTATAGAACAGTACATGCTTTTGAAAAGCATTTGCAAGAGGCCATATACGTTACTATATTTGAAAGTAAAAAAGAAAACACTTCTCAAAAGCATAATTATTAAACTATAAAACCACATGGCTTTTATATTTCTGTGTCTGAATCACTGGAAGCATTCAAGTTGAAACACACAGTTACAGCACACAGGGTTTCTGGAATGATGAACCAACATGCTCATTAAGTTTTATTAGGCTTAGGGTAAGTTCAAGGCAGATTCATACAGTTTCGACTGAAACGATCAGTATTTCATGAGACTGAAAATGAAATCATAAATTAAAATGCTAGTTGATCAAATTAGTGGCACTATAGTTAATAGCTGAAATGGTTAAAGGGTTTTCTAGATCGATTAATCACATTGACTAACTTTGGTTAACTGATTAATCACTTGCAGTAATAGGTAGCTGAATAACTGCCATACCGTTGATGATTTACATCATTATCCCTTTACCCAACGAAACGGAAGCGCTGTCCAGTGCTGTATTCAAAAATCTTCATTCAATTTTAATGTTTTCAATTTGTTTTCTCAAAAACATAGCTTATGACCCCTCATTGGAATGAGCTCGACGAGCTCGTTCCAATGAGGGGTCATAAGCTATGTTTTGGAGACATAAATTGATTTCTTTGTTATTAATTTGCAAGTATCTTCTTCTAAATGCATTGCTTAAAGGGTTAAGAAAGACCATTTCCAACTACTGATACAGTATAATGATCATGCAAGTGAACAAGTATGTCAGCATGTAACTTGCATGCTTTACTCTGTTTCATATAATTGATGTGAGTCAGTGTGACAATGTTTGCATGTTTTGGAGCAAATTTGTTCCTTTGTTAACCCATATAATACAGTAGTTCAAAAGTAACTTTTAATCGATCAATTACTTTTTTGATCGATCAAGACATTAATCATTGCTTAACCGATTAATTGGTTAACCTTTTCAGCTCTACTATAGTTAAGAATTGTAAGATTAGATAAATCTATCATTTTGATTATGTACAAAGTGTTGTATCAGAAACAACAGCTTGATGTCTTAGAAACAAGAGCTTGATTCTAAAACATTTCGTACATAAACATAATGATGATAATATAACAATAAGATTAGTTTGTGGGGTGTTACGGTTTATTAACAGGCCGAGAGGTATTAATAACAGCCAGAGGGTTTATTAACTCTTAACCCGCCGAGTATTTTCTAGCCATTTTTCATTTTTTAAAGCAGCCATGACTAGATTTGATGAAAAATCAAGCTAAATGTAACACAAGAGATCATTGGTGAAAAAATTAATTCCATTTACAGAGACAATATGATTAAATATGCACAAATTAAACTTATTTCAGATAAAAGAGAAACCCTGTGCTGGGCAGGAATATCCGACAGCAGCATGCAAAGAGTTAAAGGCCCGAGATGAAGTCGAGGGCTGTTAATAAGCAAGATGGCTGTTAACAAACCGGAATGCCCAACAAAATCATGTTATTACTATTATTACAATGTCCGAAAGCACGCTGCGGTCCATTAATTAATTTTATTTTCATTAAGGTTCCACCACCCACTTCTGATTGAAAAATGTCATGAATTAATGAGTCTCACTGCCCTGCTATACTCTATGTTAATGTACTAGGGAATGCCCGCTAAAGTGGTAACAAGGGCAACGCCCCCGGTCCCCCGACCAAGATGGCAAATTCAAGGGAGCTGTTAGGATGCAATTTGTTTGCAGAGCATGGCCATTTTTTAACTTGACCTGTATTTCCAACCAATTAAACCACATACTTAGTTTCGTTTCAATCAAATGATCCAAAGTAAAGTTATCATCCTGACAACACAAAAACCGTATTTTCTAAGTCGAAAAACGGGAATAAATCCAGTAAAAATCAGTGGAGCGTGCCCATTTTCGAACTTGACCTGCATTTTCACCCAAATAAGCGGCATACTAAATTTCGTTTCACAACACAAAAACTGTATTTTTTAAGTCGAAAAAGGGGAATAAATCCAGTAGAAATCAGTGGAGCGTGCCCATTTTCGAACTTGACCTGCATTTCCACCCAAGTAAGACACATACCAAATTTAGTTTCAGTAAAATCATCCCAACTAAAGTTATCATCCGGACAAGGGTGTGACGGACGCATGCACGGACAGACGGACGGACACTGCTGATTACAATAGTCCCCCGAAGGGTCGGGAGACAATAATATATATTTATCCAAACCCCAAGTGTCCATGAAAGCCAAGAAAATTGTTCAAGAATACTCACTCATCACACATGTACAATGTTTGAAGAACACAGTTCATGTAGCACGTGTTACCAAGGTTACACAAACCAGTTTTACCAGTTTCAAATTTCTTCACAATTTGTTTAAAGCCACTCTTGTAATCTGTACTCTGAGCTGTCCACTTATTAGCAGATAGTAAGGACTGAATCGATTCTCTGGAAGGACTGGGGTATTCCTACAACACAAAAAAGTTTCAGATGACTTTACATGTATTGATCGGCCAATATAGGTGTGAAAAAAGTTGATAACAGATACTTCCCATTACAATACAGTGGAACCCACTTAATTGAATATCTTTTAACTGCTTAACCCTCTTAATTGTATACAACTCAAAAATACCAAACCATTTACCATACCTTCAGTACAAAATTGACCTGTTAATTGCATACAGGTTGTAGAGTAAACTCCTATCAATTGAATAAAAAATCTTGTAATCTATTGAATAATTACTCCAACATCCAATGAATTACCAATATTTATATAGACAGTTTTGGCCTCAGTACATCCAATATAGGAATTTATTATGCCTCACGTTTGTAACATCTGCTGTGATTGGTTAATTTGACACCTTCTAAAAGTCAAAGTACTGGAGTTTTGGGGCAAAACATGGGTACTATCGGAACGTTTTTCCCTGGAGACAAGAGAACGAAGAAAATGTTAGCTCCACTTCCATTGATCAGCGTCGATTGGAATTTCACAACACCAAATGCTGGCTCCGTGTTCATTTAACTTTTTTCGTCACTGGTAGACACAAACTTACCAACCCATGGGCATTTTCAGTGGGTGTGTTTACAATTTTAACTGCAAACAATGAATTCAAAAGAATCAGAAATATTAAAAACTCACGTGTTGTTCACCACCTCAGTGAATCCTGAATATGAGTTATGACTTCAATCAATTATATTTCCACAAGTTTAGTAATCCTTGTCCTCACTGAGCCTCTGCCTCAAGTTCGAAATAAATTGTTTCACTCTGCTTAATTCTATCAACTGTTGTCGTCGGAAAAACATGAATTTATATTCCATTAATTTGTACCACTTATCACACAAGCATTAACAATGAATTATGAACCGCATGATGCAGCTGTAAACACTGGCATTTGTTGATATAGAAACACCCAAAGCGACGGCACTTGTGACAAGTCATTTTCGAAGAGACGTCATTCGTTCAAAATGACGTCATGTTTTTGGATTCGACTACATTGTTGTTACAAGATTGATGACATGTTGCAGTTAACGCTTAACAATGAACGTTATTTTTTGTTCGGCATAATAAAATGATTAGAACGTTTCTTTTCATGTTCTATCGGTCGATAGTACCTGAGTATGTGTGATTTCTGAAATAAAACCTTCAGCAGCTTCGCTGCTTCAGGTTTTATTTCAGAAATCACACAAACTCAGGTACTATCAACCGATAGAACATGAAAAGAAACATTCCAATATTATATTAGTCTAATATATTAGTGACAAGACCATTAATCAGTATACAATTGGTCATCAGCCGATATCCAACCATAGGTTCACCCATCAAAAGTTGCAGGCTTGGTATGATTAACTGAGAGGTCAACTAATCGTCGCAAACACCCATAACCAACTACAATTTCAAAAGTCAATTATGGGTTTTCATCAATCCTTTACTGATGAATTATTAGGTATTATTCTCCTCCCCATCGTGGTGATAAGAAGTGTTAGAGACTGTAGAATACCAAAATATATTGTAACTGATATGGGAAAGAATTATAAAGATACAACACATGACACTAGGTCTGGCATTCTAAAAAGTACGGGAGGACAAATAATTGCAATTTTCAGTTTACCAAGGAGTGGAATTGCCTTCTAAAATCTTAAGGCGGTTATTATTAGACTTTTGATCACATCAGGTCTAGACATGAGCCTAGGCTCAGGTTTAAGCCTGAGATGGTCAGGAGTCTAAATTTTGTTCAGAGGGCAATAGGCGTGTAGTGTGACTGCATGTCTAAAGAATGCCAGGTCTCAGGAGTAATGACCAAAAATATCAGTGTTCAAAATTTGACGAGAACGCTTGTTTTGTTCGCGAGGTGGTTACGCACATTTAAATTTATGCGAACGGATGAACGGTTAGCCTAAAGTTGCATCTTGAATGGTAAAGTATGAGTCACCAAAATGGTAGAGTGTTAAACTTTTTCTCAGCCTCAGGATTTGTTACAATTCATGGGAGAGTATCTATAGTAGGGCCGGGCGGTTTTGAAATTCGCATTTCGGTTCGGTTTCGGTTTTGTACAAAAACTCGGTTTTCGGTTTGGTTTTCGTTTTTCAAAATATATTGTAGAAATCCACATTTTAGAGGGTAATGTACACATAAAAAATGTGTCTGTATTTGTCATCCAAGTGATGAGGCTCCTACGTGTTGAGTCACCTGGGTTGTTCAGTGCTCACCACTCTTCGCAGCTAATGGACATATTTCCATCCCTGTAGCAGCAGTTGTGTGCATGTGCATGGATGGAACAAGCCACTTGACAACAGCAGTAGTCAAAGAGTTAATTTTTATTTTCAAGTTGAAATCATGGGGTGTTTTAATGAAAATAATAGTGACCTGCAGGTCTTTTCAATTGTCATCGTGTCAGAGGCCAGTCTAGGGATGAATTTTATCCCTCTCCGAAAAAACAGAGAGAAGTTAGAGCTCTTCAGAGAGAAGTGAAATTTCTAAAGAAAGAAATGCTTGGAAGAGAATTTAATTTTATATTTCAAAATTCGTCAATAGACCTGTCAAACACTGAAAATCAAGTTAATGGGCTACAATGGTGGAGCCATGGGGAATCTAGGGAATCCCCCCACACTGAAATCCAACTTGCTTCTGCCAAATTTGAGAAGATTCTTTTTGATTTCCTGCCCTCAGTACAAGTACAGTACCCTCATTTATGGGATTCCCCACCCCCACTCAAAACTCTTCATCATCATGGTACCCAGGACTTCAAACCATGGCTCCACCACTGGCACTGGTGGGATCTGCCTTGTTCTGTCAATGACATTTGGGGCCTTGCCAAGATGCAAAAATTTACAAGAAAAGCTACATTTTATCAAAAATGTTAAAAAATTTATAGTAATTTATATATTTTTTATACTTACCAATGACCCAGACTTAGCTGGTACTAACTCCACAAAAACCAGGGCCAAACACAAATTTTGCCCCCCAATCCCCAAAATTTGCATCCAAAACAAAAAGAAATCATGTCCTAAAGGACCTCCATAGTATGACTCTACTGCGCATGCGCAGTGACGCAGTCGTCCCGAAATTGGCGCCAAATATCATTCTTACTGGCAGTGCCTGGTCAGCGCTATGTACTCAGCGGGGAGGCAAGAGTTCCCAACTCAGGGAGGGCCATCCCCGTCTGGGTCATTGGTAAGTATAAAAAATATATAAATTACTATAAATTTTTTAACATTTTTATACTGTACCAATGACCCAGACTTAGCTGAATAGTAAACAGGCTGAAGGGCCTAGGACATAGAGGAAAATCCAATAAGCTCAATTATAAAATAAAGAGGTAACCCCTTAAGGAGAAAAGGAGTATTAGGCTTTACATGTATCTTTCTTATTTAATATTTAAATTAGAAAGATACACTACCCTTAATAATTGAGCACAATAACATTCATGTTCTCTATTAACATCCAGTATAACCTTTATACTAATTATTTTTAAAGCAAGCCAATAAATAAAGTAGTCCAGAGAATTGAGACTCTTTATAATCATTTAAAAGTGTCCGAGTATTGTATATTAAAGCCCGTTTGACACTTGACATATACAAATGCTTCACACCGAGCTACACTTTAAAAATAAGACATGAATGAAATTAAACATTAATATTACACTTTAAAACCATCCCGGAAGCGACTCAGAAATACTGTCTTGGAGGAGGCATTCCCTTGCTTTTCACTATAAAGCAGGTGACCTAAGGGAACACCCGCCCCCCCCCCCTCCCCTTGCCCTGGGTCAAATAGCCCAGAGCGAAGAGGGCAGCCGGACGGAGTCACTGCCGGAACAGAAAGCCTGCATAACTATAGTTGCAACTGTTTAGTGGACGACATTCTGAGCAACAGATAACGGACCTAAACAATGCAGGTCTCCAGAAATGGACTCAATATTTCTGAGATAAAAATTAGTAAATGTGGATGGCTGAGACCAATAAGCAGCCTTCATTAAATCTGTAATAGCAACACTATTAGCATAAGCCCAGGAAGTAGAAAGAGCTCTTACTTCATGAGCAGAAATCTTAAGCACAGACTGCTGAGAAGATGATAAATCTTCATACGCAGTACGGATAGTTAACTGAATCCATCTAGCAATAGAATGGACTGAAATGTCCTTTCTATTAGGCATCAAAGACAGAAAGAAACGTTTCCGTCCCTTTCTGATGAACTGAGATCTCTGTTTATAGATACGTAGTGCTCTAACAGGACAGAGTAAAGGCCTACGCCCGTCTGAAGACGGAAGAGCCTTAATAACAATAGGTTCCGGATATTTATTAGGAGCCTGATTCTTAGCTAAAAAACCGACATTAGTAGTGAAGGTGATAGTGTTCCCAACACTACGATAATGAGAATCATCCACCGATAGTGCATGAAGCTCACTGACTCTTCTGGCAGAAGAGAAAGCTAAGAGAAAAGCTGTCTTATAAGATAAGAATTTGAAATCTACTGTCCCAAGAGGTTCAAATGGCTTTTCCTTCAATTTAAGGAGAACCCAAGCTAAATTCCACTTAGGAATTAATCTAAGAGTTCTGGGTCTATTTATCGAAAAGTTTCTAACCAATTTCGATAAAGAGACATTAGATCCAATTTGTAAACTATCATGATGTGCATAGGTATCAGATAACATAGATCTATAACCCTTTATAGTAACAGGTTGCAGTTTGATTTCGTCAAACAAGTATACTAGAAAGTTAGCAATGTCTGGTATAGAGGGATCAAATATATCAACAGAATGATCCCTACACCAACGACGGAAAACCTTCCACTTAGCCGCATAGTTTAGCGAAGAGGAGGTCCTCCTACAGTTAGAAATCGCGTCCACTGCTCGTCCTGTAAAGTGCTTGCCATGCAAGAAGGACCGCACAACGGAAAAACGCGAAGGTTGAGACCTTGCGGGTTGTGATGTAGTTGGCGCGATTTCCCCTGCCAAAGAAGATCCTCTCGTGGAGGGAGCTTCCGCGGTAGGTCCCACAACAGACACCTGAGTAGATTTATCCACGGTCTCTGTGGCGACAGAGATGCTACCAACAGAATCTTGCATTGAGATTGTTTTATCTTTAGCAATACTTGTTGAATTAATGGCGCTGGAGGATACGCATATCCTATCATTCCGTCCCAAGGGATCGATAGAGCGTCTACTGCAAATGCTCTTGGATCCGGACACGGGGACACATACGTCTGCAACTGATTGTTGAGATGTGTCGCAAATAAGTCTATCATTGGCCGTTCCCATTGGTAGCAAATCTGATTGAATACTTGTTTGTTGAGAGTCCACTCCGACGGCAACAAGCGACCCTTTCGTGAAAGGGAGTCTGCTAGCACATTCAGACGACCCGGTATGTGACGGACCGAAAGAAGAACGTGATGTTCCAACGCAAACAGAAGGATTCTTTCCGTTAGATTGAACAACGGAACTGAATGAGTGCCTCCCTGATTCCGTATATACGCCACTACTGTCGTATTGTCGGATAGGATTTGGACATGAGCATCGTGAATAATGTCCATACAGTGACGTAACGCAAGCCAAATTGACATCATTTCCTTGATGTTTATGTGCTTGCACAGGAATTGCGGATCCCAAAGACCCTGGCATCTCGAATCCGTTGGGATTAATGATGCACCCCAACCTGTTTGACTGGCATCCGTCATAATGGTAAAACTCGGATCCGGCAACTGCAGCGGAACTCCTTGAGTTAACCACTGAATGTTTGCCCAAGTCTGAATCTCTTGTTTCACTTGATCTGACAAGAGAACGTCTACATCGAGCGAATGAATTTTCACACTCCAATTCTGAGTCAGGAAAATTTGAAGAGGCCGTGTGCGTAGCCGTCCCATCGGAATGAGATCCGCGGCGGCTCCGCACAGACCTATCAGTCTCATAAATTCTCTCGCCGTGACTTTGTCTGTATTCAGACAATAGCGAGCGTAACAACTGACTAATTTCGCTCTGGTTAACGGCAGACGAACGAGATTGTTGTGCGTCTCGAAGCTCATTCCCAGATGAGTGAATGACTTGGACGGCACCAGATCCGACTTCTCCTCGTTTACTATGAAACCGAGACGTCGGAGCAATAGAAGAAGATTCTGAACATCGTTCTGAAGCGTTAACTCGTTGCCGTACCTCTGAAGAATGTCGTCCAGGTAGGCCGACGTTACCGCAGACGAATGAGCTCGGAAGTAGATCATTACCGAGTTCATTATCCGAGTGAAAGCCCAGGGTGCTAGATTCAATCCGAAGCACATGGCCCGGAACTGATACACCACTCCTAGGACTGCGAAGCGTAGATACTTTCGGAATGTCGGATGTACCATGACGTGAAAGTACGCATCTTTGAGATCTATGCTCGTTGCATAATCGTTCACCCGAATACTCGCTCTGACCGATCGAATCGTCTCCATATAAAACTTCGGAGCGACGATCAGCTTGTTTATCCAGCTCAAATCTATGACTGGACGGAACGAGCCGTCTGGTTTCGGAACCAGAAACAGATGGCTGTAGAATCCCAGCGATTCCTGGTTTTCTACGACCTCTACCGCGTTCTTCATTAAAAGAGACTGCACCTCTGATAGCAGAGCGTCTCTTTTCTGAGGGTTTGACGGAAGATGAGTCCACTTTGGACTTCGAGTTAATTGAGGCTTTCGTTTGAAGGATATCTTTAGACCTTCCGAAGTCACTCCTCACACCCACGGGTCGTCCGTAATCGACGCCCACTCTTGAGAAAAACTCGACAACCTTCCGCCAACCGGAACGCGATAGAGGTTTGAGCCATCACCTCCTGGATCTGTGAGGCCTGCGGTAGGAGAAACCACGTCTTCCACGACCCGCACCTCGCCTCGTCGACCTCGGGGCGTCCGACCGATTGTCCCGGCCTGAAGGACGTCCCGAACGAGAGTCGCTATCCTGACGGTCTCTCGAATAAGAGCTAGAGGACGCACCGGAACCTCTATAGGAACCTCTCTTGGGCGGATAAGACCCAGAAGTGCCCGCCTTATTCGTGTCTGCTGTATCCGACCTTTTAGGAGCGGATCTAAACAACAGAGAATCACTAGCTTTCTTTTTAATATTATCATAAATAGCGGAAAGCTTGCCGTCAAAGAGAAGATCTCCTGAGACCGAAGCGACTCTAAGAGAGTTCTTCACCTTAGAATCCACTAGTGTGGATGTAGACAGGGCTGCGTCACGTCTAACCAACTCCAGATTTGCCACTGAAAGGGCGGAGTTACACGTGGAATAAGCTACTGCCCTTGAAAGAAGTCTTAAGGAGGATTGTATATCCTGAAACTCTTCCCCTTGAAGACGCAGTGATAACACCTTCGTAAGGTGATCTGCGTAAGATAAGGCATCTAAATTGGCTCTGTTAGACGCAATAGCTGTTTCCAACACTGCGGTTGGAATAGAAGCTGACGACGGTAATGATAGCTCTAAGTCTTCCGCCTCGTCGTCCATACGCAGAGGAACTCTCGGTATACCCTGACCTGCCGTGTCGAATTTATTCCTTGCATTAATGAAAGGCAGGTTGAGAGTATTTGCGGACAAGAAGCCTGCTTTCCCCATCCTGGAAGCAAGTTTAAAAATAGCGTCGTTCAATAATTCAAATGTTCTTGCAACATTATTGGACTGCGACGGAAACTCGGGAGCGATGTCCCTGAACCGCTCGAAAAAATCAGAGTCCAATGACGCTATAATTCTCCTGTCCGGAAGCGCAGCAGTCTGGCCCGACGGAACAACTTGAGGAAGAAAGTGCCGGATGAAGTCCACGGCAGCTTTGTGTTGTTCCGAAAGGGATAGCTCCAATTCATCCGTATCCCTTTCACCATCCGGTCAGACCTCCCGATGTTCCCGGTCGTCCGCCCCCGATGCTTCGGCGGAGCGTACCGACCCAGCGCCGTCGGATAATTCTCGATCCGACACCGTCTCTGTCGGCTGCTGGGATGCTGCGATAAGCTGTGCTATCTGCACTAGAATGTCCGACGTCGAGACCTGCGGAGGAGCGGTCTTTCGCTGCTTTGCCGAGGGCAGCTCCGCATCAGATGGCTCCCGCATACTTTTCCTATGCGAACGTCCGGAGTCCATCGGTCTCGAATCCCTGGCTGCCGGATGGTGTGACCTGGTCGCCGAAGAATCCTTCATCGGCGAAGCTGGCAAAATATCGGAGGTCACGCAGCCAAGGTGCGGTCGTGTGCGCCGGCGAGAAGAGGAAGCCTTAACAGTCTCTGCGGACTGCTTATACAACGGAGCGTCCCGAGCGACGGACGTATGCTCCGCTAAAGACACATTTTGTACCACAACATCTGGTCCCAGATGTTGTTGTACGAGAGAGGGGCCTCTCTCGCTCGCGGCCCGGCTGGACCTGGACGAGCTAGGAACCGGACTAAAAGGCTTCCTCCGTTCTCGTTCACTATCCGCCGTCACTGGGTGTGCATCTATTATTTTTATAGTGCTCGCATCACCCAAAATTTCCTCTTGGACCGCATCGGACGAACCCGGCTGCCGAACCATTCGGTGAATGGACGCTACACCGGGCGAGCTAGCGGACGACATTTGTCTAATCTCCATGAGCACTTTTGCCGCTAGCTCTGTATTTATTTGTGACGACGGACGCACACTTGAAGAAGATAACATGGAAACATCACCCTGTTCTGGTTCCTCTGAAATAGAAACTGAGAGAGTAGAGTGACCTTGTGGAGAAAGAGCCGGCATCGCACTTTCTCCAGAAACAACATATCGTGACACACGTTTCCAATGTTTCTCATCCCAATGTTCACATACAGGACAGGGATTAATGCGAGAACACTGACTACAATTAATGCAATAATCATGAAAGTCAGAGGAAGATTTCTTCCTATTACAATTTGAACAAGTTCCCTTCATTGTGAAAGAACAACAATAAGTCCTAGTTACTCGCAAAAACCCCTGACACAAAGATACATAATAACATGATCCATTAATAAATGAAAAAACAATTGCAAAACAAAATAATTTTGAAAAAATATTTTTTCAGAGAAGCCCAAGTTGCTGAAAAGTAACGTTGAGCCCCGATGGATCCGATGGCAAAGTGTGGTCAAAAATTTTAAAATTATATAAAATAATTAATGAGACACTTTCGGATAATATAAATGTATCTTATAATGAGATAAACTACCACAAAGGCAAACAGCCCCCCTCAAAAAAGGCTGTTGCCAATGAAAACAAACAGTGTAAACACAGAAGAAAACATGACTCCAGGCACTGAAAAAACTGGCCCGGAATCAGTCATCAATTACACTCTATCTGATGCAAAACAGAGACTCCCAGGGGAGAATCTGCAGAACATCAGATGGAAGATGCAGAACACAAACGTTATACACCCATGGGTGAAAACGTAACTATGGGGAAAATAACAGAAAACATTCTGTAACCAAGCAACTCTCCCAGGGAATTTTTAGAAATGAAACTTCTCAAAAATATGCCAAAAGCATGGGAGAATTGCAAGGGGGGACTTTAGAAGGTTAGGGGAGAGGAAACACTGAATAAGCAGTGCAACAATTAGCAAGAATGACAACAAGAGGCGTTTGCCTCGAAAATAGGCAACTTAACATAATTTCAACAAAAAATTTTAAGTACAGCCCTGATTATTTTTTGCCACTTCTTTTTTCCTCTCCTCCTTCTATCCTCCTTAGAATCACATTTTCTCCAAGAATTACGTGTCTGGCATCCTTTAAACTGAGATTTACAAGCACAAAGATCAGTGAGATGTTGAATGATGAAGGGCCAAACAGAGAATGATATTTGGCGCCAATTTCGGGACGACTGCGTCACTGCGCATGCGCAGTAGAGTCGTACTATGGAGGTCCTTTAGGACATGATTTCTTTTTGTTTTGGATGCAAATTTTGGGGATTGGGGGGCAAAATTTGTGTTTGGCCCTGGTTTTTGTGGAGTTAGCACCAGCTAAGTCTGGGTCATTGGTACAGTATAAAAATCTACATTTCCTTATTTTTTGAGAAGTCACTAAGCTCTCACCCTAGTTTTGGTGGAGAATATGCTATTATTGTGCTTATTTCGGTAATTATCACATCGCTTCAAGACTGCCCCAGCTTCTTAATGGTTCCTGCTTCAAATGACAGTGGAATAAAAGGAACACAAATCATATTTCTTGTGATTTTGATAACTATTATTGAAGTAAGTCATGATATACGAATCACTTTTGCTGGTAACTCACTCCACTGTTTTCACAATATCTCTCCTAATGTCGTCTGTAGAGGTTCGTTTTTGACTTTGATTTTGCTCAAACACAGAAATTGGGCAAAGTGAGCGGTGTCAACGTGAAGATATCGCCAACTTCACTTCACCCTCATGGCTGATCCCTGCGTTGATTTCATCTCAGCCAAGACAGGCGACTGATGTCTTTGAAGGGAGACGGCTGCATAATGGGATTTGAAACTTTGCATCTTGGGATTTGTTGTGTACACAAAATACACATGGGAAAACACATGTCGATTATAACAACTGCGTATTGGGAATGCAGCATTAACTTGACACAGTTTATACCTGATAGACCTGCAGTACTGCGCGATTCCTTAAAGTAAGTTCAAACATTATACAAACAATTCACAATAAGTTTGAAAAACTTTCAATAGTTACAAAGCCATTCATTTAACAGGATATGTTCTATTTTAATTTAACCATTTTATTGTTGACAAAAAACAGAACTGCCAATGGGCAGCGTTATCTCTGAGCATGTGACTTCAGAGAACCTGCCAGAAGTCGGCTAATTAACATAATTTACCCTTCATTTTCCCCATGTGAACTTTGAGGTTTCAAAACTCAATAAATTTTATGTTTATCTCCAATCTAATTCACTACACGTCGTACACAGATGATTATGGGTCAAAGATAACTTATATTACTTTTACACCATATATTGTCAGGTAACTTCCAATACCTATTTAGTCGAATATGAGTGAGCCTGAGGCTGTGCCCGGTTCATTAAAATTACTTAATGATTCTTGAATCACATGTGTGGATTCTAACGTAAGACTTTTTAATTTTCTATATTCCTTCTGGTGGTTGTTCTGTAGATATCGTTTAAGATATACAAAATTTGCTACCACTATTTTGGGGGGATTTGTTGTTAATCTCTTGAAGTAAGCATTAACAGCACAGCGTTTACCTTTGCCAGACATTTTAGCCTTTGGCATGCGGAACACATGTGATTGAGAGGTCATAAACTTACCAATTCTGGGAAATTTGTTGATACTGAAAGACTCGGTTTTTTGTTAAGGCGGAGGTTCGGTTTTGAAAAAAAAAAATGGACCAAACCGAAAAAATGCCCAGTCCTAGCCTATAGGCACTCTCCCATAAATTGTAACAAGGCAAATTGATGGAGGTGAAGTAATTTTACCTTCAAGATAATATGAAGGACATCCACAGAATATGAGGCCTTTAACTTCAGGTAACTGCAGTTCAGAATAAAGCCCAAATGTGGGCTTCAAACACTCTACAAGTTAACCCTTTACCCAACACAGACGATATCAAAATTTATTATTTTAAATATCATTTTTTTAAATTTTTCAAACAATTTCAACAAAACCATATCATGTGACCCCTCGTTGGAACGAGCTCGTTCCAATGAAGGGTCACATGATATGGTTTTGTTGAAATTTTTTGAAATATAATATTTTTTCAACTGCTGAATTTGCATATTACGCGGGCGGATGCGGGCGATTCGTTAGGTAAAGGGTTAAGCAGCCTTTCTTGTGTCTTGATAGATTTTTAGACTTTTGCCGTGAGAGGCTATATATATTTCAATTCCATACAATATATGAATGCTTGGTAATGATAAAAAAGCAGTTTCCCAAGAATTTTTACATAGGCGACCATTCGGTTAGCCATCTCCAACCCACATGAATGGTTAGTCGGTTAGTATCATTTTTTAAATTTTGCAAACTGAAATATTGTTTTCTATATAATAATTGTTTGTAGAGGACAGAGAGTATAATTAAAGCAGACTTTAATCGATTATTCTTCTTCACAAGTTGATCATGAAAATTCAAATTCCAGCTCTAAGAAGTAGAAGTAAACATTGGCAAACACCAATTGTCCAAAAAATAACTTTGAATCATTAACATTTTCATGCTTTTATATCTTGTTTAATTGAACTTATACACGTGGTTTAGGACAGAAATAACAAACTAGAGCAAAGTCGAGGGTGGAATATACCCCCGCCTGCAATACCATGGACAGCATAACAAAATTGGAACATTTATTACTGGGTGAAGCTGAAGGATGAAAGATGACGAACATGTGACAGATTACAGACCATTGGGGCATATATCATGAGAACTATTAAGTGTCACCATAGGGTGACACAAAAAGTTACCCCCGCCTCTTTACAACATCTTCATTGTGTGTATGATCATATCCTGAAGTTTCAGCTATCTGCATTTAAAAACTGTAAGAGGAGTTGATTACAGCATAAAGGTACCCTCTATTGAAAATAGCACTAAAAATGTTGTAAGTCAAGAAAGGGAAATAACTGTGGAGAAACAAAATTTTCGCAAGACTTTATACATGTTGCACATCTTCATTATGTGTGTGATCATATTCTGAAGTTTCAACTATGTGAATTGAAAAGTGGGGGAGGAGTTGATTACAGCATGATGGTACCCTCCATTAAACAATTTCACGACGGAAGGACTGACGGACACGAGGAATCCTATAAAAAAATTTTTGAACATAAAAATCACGTGAGCATGTGACGACTCTTATTGTTTGAATGGAAGTTCTGTGAAGAATGACCCAAATTTCAATTTTCTTTCCCAACCAAATTTCAACTTTCTTTAAATGGCTGCTCTATTGTATTTTTGAAGCTTTCAGCAGATCAAAATACATGAGGATGTTGGATAGCTGTTGGAAGTGATAATATATCAAAAACAAGAGGCCCCAGGGGGCCTGAGGGTGCTCACCTGGCATGGTAGTCTAAATATCAAACCAGGGACTTGACTTGAATAAGCTACATACGCCCCTCCTAAGAAAAGCATATACCAACTAGATGAAGTGATTGTGCCAACACAATACACAGGATTTTCCTTCTATTTTCAGTTCCAGCACTTTTACGTCCTAAAATTGAGATAAATGCATAAAAGACTTTTTTCCCAAACAAAATATTTTCAGCCTAAAATTTTTTCTTCTTCGTAAAACACATAAAAAACTAATTTCCGGATTTTGGTCCAAAATTTTCTAAGTCCCACCCGGACCCCAAATTTTCAGTGTAAAAAAAAAAAAAAAAAAAAAAAAAAATTTTTTTTGTCTGAAAATTGACGTAAATGCATAAAAAACAAACAAAAAAATTCCGGATTTTGGACCAAAATTTTCTAAGTCCCACCCGGCCCCCAATTTTCAGTGTAAAAAAAAAAATTTTTTGTCTTAAAGTTGACCGAAACGCATAAAAAAACAAAAAAAAAAATTTACGGATTTTGATCCAAAATTTCTAAGTCCGGAACTGGGCCCCAAATTTTCAGCCTAAATATGAACCCAGGGACTTGGCTTGAACAAACTTGAATCTCACCCCCCTAAGGATGCTGCATACCAAATATCAAAAGATTCTTATTGGTAGATCTGAAGAAGAAGATTTTTAAAGAATATTCCTCTTACTGCACTAATTTAAACATTTGGGCTATCATAGTGAGCCCAAATATGCACCCAGGGAATTGATTTCAATAAACCTGTGAAACAATCTTCCTAAGATGTTATATGTGAAATTTGAAAGCTTTTGGAGCGGTGGTTTGGGAGAAAAGTAGTCTAACATGTTTTTCCCATTACCCACAGTGTTAAAAAATGCTGACTCAGCACTTTTTCAAAGTCCCCAAAAAGTACCCCATGATAAAACCGATAGCAATTTTTTTTAGACCATTCCATTCTGTTGGTCCTAAGGAAACTTCACACCAAATAAGAATTCTCAGTGCCGTGTAGTTTTGGAGATATGGGCATTTTAATTTTTTCTATTTTTAGCTCCTGCGGTTCCCATGGGGCGACAGGAAAAAAAATTGGGCATAAATTAAGCACTTATGACCCAATAAGCCCTCATATCAAATTTGGTTCAAATCTGCCTCTCGGTTTGGAAAATAGAAATTTTGGAAGTGGCAAAAATTCTTGCCCCTCACATAACAACGGCAAATATAGCCCCACAAACTTCTCTTGAACAATCTGAGTCTACACCTCAAAAGGAAGCTGCACACCTAATGTCAAGTCTCTGCTACTGCTGGTTCATGAGAAGAAGATTTTTTAAGATTTAGGCACACCTTTTGGGCGTGGCCTTACCAAGAGGCGAGGCAACTTGATTTGAACAAAATCAAATTGCGATGTCATAACAAACTATTATCTCAAATATCAATTGAATTGGTTCAGCGGTTTGGGAGAAGACACAAACACCATGTTCACGGACGCCGGACGACGAACGACGGACGGTGAGTGATCACTTTAGCTCTCCTGACTGAAAGTCAAATGAGCTAATAACCTTTACTTTACATAAGAAACATTAGTATTTGATGATAAATTATGCATTTTACATTTTTACATCTGGCAAAAAATATTTGATTCAAATGAGTTGTGATAATTTGGAGAAAATTGGGAACAAAATCCGATTTACATATTTCTAAGGTATATTGTGAAAACAACAGGGCTGGAAACAGTCGGATAACCAGTTTGCAACTGGTTATTAGCATAACCGGTTGGAAAAGTTGTCAACCGGATAACTGCTATACCTATAGTTTACAGGATAGTGAAAATAAAGAGTTTTTGACCGTGAGATGATAGAATTCTTATGCTGATGCATGCATTGTCAAATCTACCAAATATTTGTTGATTTACAATGATGTGTACTCAATGTAACATGAAAGGGTTAAGGGATTGGAATGTTGAATGAACCGTTATTTCAGTCGCCTGGGCTGTCAAGTCACACATAAATGTTTGTAACAAACTGCCAATAGTCGAGTGGAGTGCACTGCAGGTTGTTTTCTGCATGGGCAGCAGTGAGCATGTACCTGTCAATGTAACATTGTCTTCTACAGACAAATTTGACATTCTTTTCTTTGATGAGGTGGCTGTTAATTGCAGATTATAATGCTGAAAACATCCCTCAGTGTGAGTAATAGTGCTTTCAAACTAAACTGACTGCCTGGACCTTTACCATCGGGTTTCAGAAAAACTTGTTTGATTTTACTGAACTGTTTAAAAGTATGAAGTTATGTCATAAAAAACCTATTTTAAAATCTTGAATTTTAAAATTTGTTTTTCAATGGTCAATTTCAGGCGAGGGGCTCTTGGTCAATGAGGCATGTAATAATTTCTTACCACACCCCTTTCATGACCCATAACATATTCCTGACAGAAATTTCACTGCAATGAATAGGTAAATGTAAACGTGGAATTTTTGTGACATTTATCTTACCAGTCAACAGAAAAAGATGTTTGTTTGTTGGTGGTAAACGTCACATTTATGCACTATGGCTAATCGTGACACAACATGGAGATGAAGTCAAGTTTAGTCAATCGTTGATCAACATGTTGCCCATTTTAGAGGACTTTCACCCCAAGCATTGGTGACTGGGTCCTATTTTACTAGTAAAGTGGAACTAGTTTACCACAGTAAACAAGTGCTGCTTACTTCCCGGGGTTCCCACGGGGAGAGACAGAAAAAGATACTCAAAAAATTAGGAGTACATATTCACCCGATGATCACATTAAATTCAAGCCACTCAAGGTAAGAGGCTGTTTGCTAATACAATTAACTATGCCTAACTGCAATTTACAATCTGCTTGGAAAATTCTTAACTAATATCAATGACAATCATCCCTCACCTCAAATGCATGAACGTGGGAACAAATTGCACACACAAACTTTGTTTCAGGTGTGCAGTGTGCCGTGTTCCTGCTATTTTCGAATGACAAGGCGTGGTTTTGTGACCAGGCATTGCAAGGTGACCACGGTTACAATGTATCATCACTAATATGTGGGACTATTGCCATCATATGAATTAACGATTGTGTGCACATTGGAGATTCATTTACATTTTGCAGAAGTCAGGTAGCAGTGTTTTGAACTGTATTCTTGCCAATACTTACTGATTTTGTAGACAATGCAGTAATACCAGCCATTGAAATAGATGGATATCCAGTTGAAATCCAGATATGCCCAATGGTTAGCCAGTTACAAAAATGGGCCATTTCAGCACTAGAAAACAATTGTATTTATCATGAAATAAATCTTTAAAAGTTCGTATTTTATTGAATAAACTCCAGTGCTTGAAAGTTTACACAGTGACTGGCCTGAGACATTTCAATGACATCAGCCTGATGTTGGGTTAATTGCTTTGCAAGTGTGTATATTCCTTTTGAGGTATTGCATGGAGACTTCAAAAAATGATTAAATAGGGGGCCCCCATGGGGCCCGATGCACTGACCTGACAAGTAGTTTAAAGAAGGACTTAATTAGCATCTACAGTTTGTAAACACAACAGTGGAATTAAGTCATGTAACTATTCAAAAAAACTGTTGTCAAATGAGATGATTTTTTTGGTATTGAGATGCTACCACACATATAATGCCCAGATTTCCAGTAATGGAAAATCAGAAGCCCAAATATCAGCCTAGGGATTCCACGTGAACAAACTTGAACTGAGTGGTGGATCTGAAGAAGAGTTTTAAAGATTATCCCCCATATTGTTGATTTACAATGATGTATACCAAACATTAAATGATTCTGATTGGTGGTTCTGAAGTAGATTTATAAAGATTATTCCCCATATTGCTATTGTTAAAATTCGGGCTCATGCACTGAGCCCCAATGAGAACCAAGGGGCTTAATTTTAACAAACTTGTACCTGACCCCAACCTATGGATGCTGTTTACCAAATATCGAAAGATTCTGATCACTGGTTGTGGAGAAGAAATTTTTTTTCACTTTTGCACTGACTTTTTTTTTCGATGCCACCAGGGCCACAGAACACCCTTACACAACAATCTTTTTTACCATTCCACTCCACTGGTCCTAAGGCTGCTTCATACCAAATAATAAGTAATATTAACATAATAACAGCTGCAAACTTGTTTACAGAAAAAGTCAAAATAACTTGTAGGATAACCACTATACACTACGTATGTTTCTCTTCCTACACTGATAAAACCAGAAGCTGACATCATTTTCTGGAAATCTCTCACTGTTAGCTTTTGAGAAAATTATGTCAGCTTCTGATCTTGTCAGTGCAGGAGCAGCAGCATACTTAGTTTATTGCAGTTATGCTACAACTTATTTTGACTTAAACTGTATACACAATATTTTTGTAGTTTTTCGCAGTTCTCAGTGGAGAAAACTGGAACCAACCCTTACCAGATTCTCAAAAAACAAGTATTTTGCTGACAGTACAGATCTTCATGCAGACAGGAGAGGCATTGGGTTAAGCATTAGAATATAGCCTCTGGCGGCCACGTATTTCCATCCTCTCATAGACCATTCCTGTTAAGTTTTGGTTCACATCGGCTCAGTAGTTCCAGAGAAGAAGCAGAAAATGTAATTTCCCATCGGGTTTCTGTGGTAACTATAAGCTGCACCTACGGCCATGTTTGTAACCCAATCACCATTAAATGAGGACCGTTGGTAGAGGGGGTATCAGTCATCGACCATGAGAAGTTTCAAAACATTTGGCTTTGTGGTTTCGAGGGGAAGAGATTTTTCAAAATCCACCAAACACAATCAGAGAATGCCTCTGGTGGCCACGTTTTCCAACCAACAGGAACAAATAGAGCATCAATTGTAGACGACCACCAATAGACCATTCCTGTGAAGTGAGGTTCACGTCAGCTCAGTAGTTCCAGAGAAGAAGATGAAAATGTGATTTTCCATAGGGTTTCTATAGTAACGGTAAGCAGCAACTGCAGCCATATTTGCAACCCGATTAACATTAAATGAGGACCATTGGTAGAGGGTGTCCCAGTCATCAAACATGCAAAGTTTAAAAACATTTGGCCATGTGGTTTCAGAGGAGAAAATTTTTCAAAATCCACCAATCAGAATCATTAAATGCTTCTGGCAGCCATGTTTTTACATGCACGGTAACAAAATGAGGAGCATTTGTAGAGGACCTTCCATAGACTATCCCTGCCAGGGTTGGGTCACATCAGCTCAGTAGTTCCAGAGAAGAAGATGAAAATGTGATTTCCCATAGGGTTTCTATAGTAACTATAAGCCACAATTGCAGCCATGTTTGCAACCCAATCTACATTAAATGAGGACCATTGGTAGAGGGGTTCCCTGTCATCATTTATGTGAAGTATCAAAACATTTGGCCTGGCAGTTTCAGAGAAGAAGATTTCTGAAAATCCACAAACCAGAATCAAAGAATGCCTCTGGCGGCCATGTTTTTCGTTGCACGGAAACAAAATGAGGAGCATTTGTAGAGGACCTCCCATAGACTATCTCTACCAGGTTTGGTTCACGTCGGCTGAGAAGTTCCAGAGAAGAAGAGGAAAATGTGATTTCCCATTGGGTTACTGTGGTAACTATAAGCTGTAACTGCGGCCATGTTTGCAACCCAATCAACAATAAATGAGGATCGTTGGAAGAGGGGGTCCCAGTCATTGACCATATGAAGTTTCAAAACATTTGGCCTTGTGGTTTCAGTGGGGAAGATTTTTTCAAAATCCATCAATCAGGATCAGAGAATGCCTCTGGTGGCCATGTTTTCCAACCAACAGGAGCAATGAAAGTGTCAATGACACTGCAGTTTAACTTGTCTGTGTGTTGTGTTTGATGAAAAGGATAATGGTCAATGTTTATGAAAGGATTATGAAATAAGACAAGAATTGTGATAATTGGGAATATGTTAATTTCTATTCCCTGTATGTTACGTTTTCAATAAAAATAATATGATGTGTAGACTGAACTGAAGAACTGAGGGGTGGGTTAATGTGGCCCTGTATGTGGCCCTCACAGTTAATGTACGGCAACGAAAGTTATCAAGTTACAGTGAAATTATTCCAAAACAAGTCATCCTATCAAGTTACAATGAAATCCCTTCATAAATATGGCCTGTAGACTGTGCTAAAAGTTTTTGGGCTTCGAGCCTGTGCAGCATCATGATTGACCGATCGCAACAAAAAGAGGACGTTCTCATCTAGACATTATACTTAGTCATCCTACCAAGTTGCAACAAAATCTCTTCATAATTTCGACATGTAGTCTGTGCTAAAGTTTTTCGGGTTTCGGGCAGCCATCATGGTTGAATGATCGCAACCAATTATCTAGAGTCATCCTACCAAGTTACAATGAAATCCCTTCATAAATATGACCTGTAGACTGTGCTAAAGGTTTTCAGGTTTTGGGCCCCTGTAGCCATCACAGTTGACCAATCGCGACCAAAATGGGACGTTATCATTTAGACATTATAAGGAGTCAACCTACCAAGTTACAATGAAATCCCTCCATCAATACGACCTGTAGACTGTGCTAAAGGTTTTCGGGCTTGGGCAGCCATTACAGCTGAATGATCGCGACAAAAAGGGGACGTTCTCATCTAGACATTATATGGAGTCAACCTACCAAGTTACAATGAAATCCCTCCATAGATATGACCTGTAGACTGTGCTAAAGGTTTTCGGGCTCAGGCAGCCGTCACAGCTGAATGATCATGACCAAAGGGGGACATTCTCATCTAGACATTATATGGAGTCAACCTACCAAGTAACAATGAAATCCCTCCATCAATACGACCTGTAGAGTGTGCTAAAGGTTTTCAGGCTCGGGCACCCATTACGGCTGAATGATCGCGCCCAAAAGGGGACGTTCTCATCGAGACATTATATGGAGTCAACCTACCAAGTTACAATGAAATCTCTCCATAAATACGACCTGCAGACTGTGCTAAAGGTTTTTGGGTTTTGGGCTCGGGCAGTCATCATGGTTGACAGATTGTGACCAAATGGGGAAATTCTCATCTAAACATCATACAGAGTCATCCTACCAAGTTACAATGAAATCCCTCTATATTAAATATGACCTGTAGACTGTGCTAAAGGTTTTCAGGTTTTGGGCTCGGGCAGCCATCACAGTAGACCGATCGCGACCAAAAGGGGACGTTCTCATCTAGACATAACCTCAAACCTGCATATGAAATTCTGTGATGATCGGATAAGAACTGTGGGGTGTAGCCTGTGCTAAAGAGAAATGTGAACAGACTCACACACTTTCAGACTTCTGCACGCGTGATGGCAATAGCTTATCTTGACTTTGTCAAGTTAAGCTAAAAAGGCCATTTCTGCAAAGTTTGGTTCATGCCGGCTCACTAGTTCCAGAGAAGAAGATGAAAATGTGATTTCCCATAGAGTTTCTATAGTAACTATAAGCCGCAATTGCAGCCATGATTGCAACCCGATCAACATTTAATGAGGCTCGTTGGTAGAGGGTGTCCCAATCATCAACCATGCACAGTTTAAAAACATTTGGCCATGTGGCTTCAGAGGAGAAGATTTTTCAAAATACACCAATCAGAATCATAAAATGCTTCTGGCAGCCATGTTTTTCCATGCAAGGAAACAAAATGATGAGCATTTGTAGAGGACCTTCCATAGACTATCCCTGCCAGGTTTGGTTCACATCAGCTCAGAAGTTCCAGAGAAGAAGATGAAAATGTGATTTCCCATATGGTTTCAATAGTAACTGTAAGCCGGAATAGTGGCCATGTTTGCAAACCGATCAACATTAAATCATGATGATTGGTAGAGGGGGTCCCAGTCATCATTTATGTGAAGTACCAAAACATTTGGCCTGGGAGTTTCAGAGAAGATTTTTAAAAATCCACCAATCAGAATCAATGAATGCCTCTGGCGTCCATGTGAGGATCATTTGTAGAGGATATCCCATAGACCATTCCTGCCAAGTTTTGTTCACACCGGCTCAGCTGTTCCAGAGAAGATGAAAATGTGAAAAGGTTACGGACGACAGTGGATGACGGATGCCAAGTGAATAGCAAGAGCTCACATGGCCTTTTAGGCCAGGTGAGCTAAAAATGAGATGTGCGAACTGTAACTGTGTGTACATACCTTAAGAACCGTCAGTCAGATTCATGTCATGGTCGGGCCAGCTTGGCAAACGTATGAGTCGCACGATGAGGAATATCTAGATTTATTTATTTATTGGTGTTTAAGGTCACATACTTATGGCTAACTGTGACAGTTTTATGGATGGAGGAAGCCAGAGTACCCAGAGAAAACAACAGAGCATCGATGAGCAACTGTCAGCTCCTCAACATTCTCTGTTCAAGCTCCGCTCAAGCAGGGTTACAGCGGTTGAAGACATATACACCATCGAACTCGGGACCTCTAGCATAGAAGTCCAACAGTCTACCACTGAGCCACCATGCTCCTGAATATCTAGATAGTTTCAGACTGAGAACATAGCCTAATGTTTCAATAAGCATAAAATCCTTGCCCTATGATTGGACGAGAGTTTGCTTAGTTTTTTCTATGTTTTCAGCACCAAGAGGCATATGTTACCATCTGATGTCACAACACAAAATATTCGAAAAGATGATAACAATGGAAGGCTAAATGCATACTGCCTATAAAATCAAATTTTTCGAGGTCAGTGATCATTCTATGAATGTGTATACTCACAACTCCCTCATAAGTTCGCATCTCGGTCTATTTAAAATTTTGATTGTTCATTTCATGATGCACTTGATCACTACACATCTCAGTTGAACATAAGCTCCAAGCTGCAAACCTCAGACCATGTTACTGTCACTTCATCACAATAACTTAAAATGTTGTGAAACATCTATAACTAAGTACCTTTATCAATTCTATTATTGGATCATAAACTTCAGGGTATCCAGCAAAATGGAGCATGAGGCAATTTATTAGTTGTACAAGTTGATTCAGGCATGACATACTACTTGGAGATTTCTCTGCTTGCAATTTTTTTATTACTTGTGGGGTGAAAGACAAAACCTGCAAAAAAATACACGAGAGCAAACAATAAAATAACATGTTTTTAAGACACTGCATACTGAAGTCAAGCTTGTTCAGACCAACTTATTGTCTGCACAATAAAACAGGGAAAAAATTAAATTTTTCCAGTAAGGTCCCACAGAGTAGAACTTCTGTTTCTCAGGCCATTTTTTGTAAAGTTTCATGTGGGCAGGCAGTTTTTTTATTTTATTTTTTATTTTTGTAATTATTTTTTTGCCATCGAAAGTTCATGTTCTTGGTTTGTTTCATATTTTAGGCCTCAAAATCAAAACAACAGCACAGGTGGTAGTGTATTCCGTCCCATTGAGTGCAAGAAGGATTTGCAACGCTAAAGCACTGCAAAGCCTTGTTGCATTCAGGGAACAAATTTACCAATTTTAACAACTTGGGTAAAATATCAGACATAAACCATTTAATTTTAATTTTTTCAAGTTTTGCATCGGTTATAAAAAGACAACAAGCGGAAGCCAAAGGGAACCTGTGGGAGGGGCTGAGAAACAGTTTTTAGGCCTAAAATTTGTTTCTTTATATACCTCCGACATCATCACAATGTGCTAGAGTTGGGTGGTATTGAAATGTGAAATTCGGTATTTTTAGAATGATTTACCTCGGTGTCGGTACGGTATTCGGGCTCAACAATACATGTACATGTACTCACACTGATACAAATATCAAATGGTATTTTTGGTATACAGTTCGGCTGCCATGGACTGGTCACTTTCCATGGGCAAAATAAATATGATTTAGGTATTTAATGATTGGTTCGGTTCAGTTTTTCAGTATCCCCATGATTTCATTATCGCTTTAGTTTTTCGGTATATTACCCATCTCTACCATCCATCTGTGTGTACCAACATACTACATAGGTATGTAATGCACCTGTCTGCATTCTATGCCATAACATAAAGAAAATATAAATGAGTAGCAGAGTTGGTAAAAAGTAAGACCACAATCACGGTACTTTAAAATATTATCTTTCTATAAAAACATTATCTGCTATGTAAAATGAAATCGCAGTAGAGCAGAGCTTGGACCAAAACTTAAAATTACCAGGAATTTTTGAAACAGATTTTATTGAAATTTGCACAAATGATGTGGAATAACAATGTCAATTATATGCGTAGCCATATCGTCGTATCTCAAATTTTCCAACTTTTTAGGAGAGACAAAAAACTGAATAATTTCAAATATAGAAAAAAGAGTAACTACAGCTCATCAAACCGAAAACTACATTCGATGTTTCAAAGAACATTTAGGATGTATCAGAGGTGTTTTCTATGAAAAAAATGACTTTTAGATGGTGGTATGACATTCTGAGAGTTAACTTACTGTAAAAGAAGTTATACAATACAGTGGAGCCAACTTAATTGGATATCTCTTAATTGTATATCCCTTTTAATTGAATATAATTTTCCAACACAAAATGGGTTTAACCATTTACCATACATCTAGTACAAATTTGACCTGTTAATTAAATATAGGTAATAGAGTAAACTCCTGGTAATTGAATAAAAAATCTTGTAACCTGCCCAGAAATTACCCTGACTCTCCCCAGTTTTCCTTTGTTTATAAACCTATTTGGCCTCAGAACATCCAATAAAGGCAATTAATCTATTATATCTTGTTTAACAGAGCTCATAGAGCTCTGTCAAACAAGATATAATAGAATAAATGCTAAGTTTATCTCTAGAATACAGGAAAGTTAAAAAATTTATAGTAATTTCTATATTTTTTATACTTACCAATGACCCAGACATAGCTGGTGCTAACTCTTAAAATATAGGGCCAAACACAAATTTTGCCCCCCAATCCCCAAAATTTGCATCTAAAACCAAAGAAAACATGTCCTGAAATGCCCTCCACATTTCGCCTCTACTGCGCATGTGCAGTGTCAAGGACGTTCCGAAATTGGCGCCATTAAGCATTCTAATAACCAGTGCCTGGTAAGCGCTATGTACTCAGCGGGGAGGCAAGAGTTCCCAACTCCTGGGAGGGCCATCCCCGTCTGGGTCATTGGTAAGTATAAAAAATATAGAAATTACTATAAATTTTTTAACATTTTTATACTGTACCAATGACCCAGACATAGCTGAATAGTAAAAAGGCTGGAGGGCCAAGGACATAGAGCAAAATGGAATACGCTCAATAAAATAAAATAGAGTCATCCCCTGTAGGGAAAAAGAAGTAATAGGCCTTACATGTATCTTTCTTATTTATGATAAATTAGAAAGATACAACACCTTCCAAAATTGAGCTTCATACATCCATGTACTCTATTAATATCCAATATAATCCTTATACTAATAATTTTTAAAGTAAGCCAATAAATAAAGTAAGTCTAGAGAATAGAGACTCTTATACTACTAAAAGTGTCTGAGGATTGCATAATCATGTCCGTTGACATATGCAATATTCAAAAGCTATACTTTAAAAACTAAGACTTGAATGAATTTTAAAAACCTAAACTTCTCACTAAACAACCATCCCAATAACAGCTCAGAATTACTAACTCCGGAGGAGGTATCCCCTTGTTTTCATAGTAAAACAGGTGACCCAAGGGAACACCCTCCCCCCCCCCCCCCCTTTTTCTTGCCCTGGGTCAAATAGCCCAGAGCGAAGAGGGCAGCAGAACGGAGACACTGCCGAAACAGACAGCCTACCAAGCTATAGTAGCAACTGTTAAGTGAATGACATTCTGAGCAGTAGATAATAGACCTAACAATAGAGGCCTCCAGAAATGGACTCGATATTTCTGAGATAAAAATTCATGAATGTAGATGGCTGAGCGCAATGAGCGGCCTTCAAAAATCTATAATAGCGACACTATTAATGTAAGCCCAAGAAGTAGAAGAACTCTTACTTCATGAGCCGAAATCTTAAGCACAACTGCTAAGTCAATGATATACCATAAGCAGTACCGATAGTTAATAGAATCCATTAACAATAAAATGGAGCGTAACGTCCTTCTACTAGGCATCAAAGACAGAAGAAGCTTACGCCCAAAGTAATAAACAGATATCTGTTTATAAATACATAAACTCTACCCGGAAAGAGTAAAGGCCTATGCCCATACGAAGACGGAAGGACCTTAAAAATAATAGGTTCCGGATAATAGGAGCCTAACTCTTAAGCAAAAATCCAACCTAAATAGTAACGGAAGTAGTGATTCCGAAACTACGAAAGTGAAAATCATCCATCGATAGTGCATGAAACTCACTGACTCCTCAGTAAAAGAGAAACCAACAGAATTACTGTCTAAAAGGTCAGAATTTGAAAACTACTGTTTCCAGAGGCTCAAATGATTACTTAGCTAAATAAGAACCGAAGTTAAAATCCATATAGGAATTTAATCTAAAGATTCTAAGTCTATTTATCAAAAAGTTACTAACTGACTTAGATAAAGAGACATAAGACTCAATTGTAAACTATCGTAGAGTGCATAGGTATGAGGTAACATAAACCTATAACCTTAATAATAACAGGCTGCAGTAGATCTTGTGAAACAAGTATACTAAAAAATTGCAATGAGTAGTATGGAGGGATCAACAATATGAACATAATGATCCCTACACCAATGACGGAAAAGCCTCCACTTTAGCCACATAGAATAGTGAAGAAGAGGATCTCCTATAGTAAGAAATCGCGTCCAAAGCTCGTCCAGTACAGTGCTTACAATGCAATACGGACCACACAACGGAATACATGAAGGTTGCGACCTTGCGGGTTGTGATAAAGATGACACGATTTACCCAGTGAAAAAAGATCCTCACATAGAGGAAGATTTCACGTTAAGACCCACAGTAGACAAGAGAGTAAATTACCCATGATCTCTGTGAAGATAGAGATGCTATCAACAGAAATGTATTGTGGTTGTTTATCTTAGCAATACCTGCTGAAACAACAGTGCCGGAGGATACGCGTATCCTATCATTCCGTCCTATAGATCAATAGAGCGTAAACAACATTAGCTCAGAGATCTGGACAAGCCAACACATACGTCTGCAATTGATTAGCAAGCTGTGTCGTAAATAAATCATCATTGGGCGCTCCCATAGATAGCAAATCTGATTGAATACTTGTTTGTTGAGAGTCCATTCTGACAGCAACAAGCGACCCGTAAGAGAACGGGAGTCCGGTAAAACAATCAGACGACCCGGAATATGACGGACCAAAACAGAACTTGGTGTACTATAACCAACAGACGGATTCTTTCCATTAAATTGAATAACGGAAACGAAAGAGTGCCTCCCTGGTTCCGGAGATACGCCACTACTGTCGAATTAAAGGACAGGATTTGGGCATGCGTTTCTGAATAATGTTCATGCAATGACATAAAGCAAGCATAAAAAACATTATTCCGCAGAAGAAAACTGGTTGCTAAGAGACTGCGGAACCCAAAGACCCTGGCACTTCGA
This sequence comes from Pictodentalium vernedei, assembly GCA_031216915.1. NCBI lineage: Eukaryota > Metazoa > Mollusca > Scaphopoda > Dentaliida > Dentaliidae > Pictodentalium > Pictodentalium vernedei. Next base: position 172,086,977 of record CM062297.1, read on the forward strand.
ATCCGTAGGGATCAGTATTATATCCCAATCTGTTTGACTGGCAACCGTCATAACAGCCACACTCGGGTCCGGCAACTGCGGTGGCACTCTCTGAGTCAACCACCGAATGTTTGCCCCAGTCTGAATCTCTTGTAACACTAGATAGACAAGAGAATGTGTAAATCGAGCAATTCATGGATTGCCGAAAAGTTGCCGTCGAAGAGAAGCTCCTCCGAGAACGAAGCGACTCTGAGAGAGTTCTTAACCTTACTATCCACGCGTGTGGATGTAGCTAGGGCTGCGTCACGTCTAACCAACTCCAATCAGCCACTGAAGGGCGGAGTTATACGTGAACAAACTACTGCCCTCAAAAGAAATTACATTGAGAATAATATCCCGTAAATCTTTTCTTGAAGACGTAATGATAACGCCTCAGTAAGGCGGATTACGTATGATAAAGCGTCTAAGTTAAGTCTACTATACATCATGTCGTTTCCAACATTGAAGTTGGAAAAGACATAAACGGCGAAAAAGAATATATCCAGTCTTTAACCACACCGTCTAGACGCATATGAACTCTCGGTATGCCCTGCTCTGCCAAAATAACTATTCGTATAAATGATAAAATGGCAGAAATGAGCAACGCGGACAAGAAACTAAACTATCATGCTTGGTAGCAGGCTTGTATATATATATATATATAGCGTCGAAAAATAAAACACATGTTGTAATGACAATATTGGACTGCGTCGGTAAGTCACGGACAATGTCCCTGAACCGATCGAAAAATCCGAGTCCAATGACGCTATAAGTCTCTTATCCAAGATCGCAGCAATGAAGTCCGAAATAACAATCACTGGAAGATAATGCCAGAAGATATGAAAGGCAGCTTCCGATACTACTAAAGGGAAAACTCGAAATCTTTCGAATCCCTTTCGCCATCCTGTCGGACCCTATAAAGCATTCGGTCGTCCGTACCTGATGCAACCGCGGACCGCACCGACCCAGCGCCGTCAGATAATTCCTGATTCGACCGAGAAACTGTCAATTGCTGGGATGCTGCGAAACAACTGTGCTAACTCGGATAGCACGTCCGTCACTGAGGCCTGAGGAGAAGCGGTCTTACGATGCATTGCCGCTGGAAGCTCCGTGATCGTTACCCCGTGCATACTACCAATATGCGAGCGAACGGAGTGTATAGGCCTCGTGTCCCTTGGCTACCGGATGGCGCGACCTATTCGCCGTGGAATCACTGAATGACGAAACTGATCGGATACTCGAGGTCACGTAGCCAAGGTGCGGTCGTGTGCCCTGCTGTGAGGATGAGGAAGCATTAAGGACAGTCTCTCGGACTGTCAATATAACGGAGCGTCCCGACGGACGGACATATGCTCCGAATGTAAAATATCTGAACCACAACATGCGGTCCCCTATGTTGTTGGACGAGAGAGGGACCTCTCTCGCTCACAGCCCGGACGGACCTGGACAAGCCAGGAACCGGACTAACAGGCTTCCTCCGATCTGTCCTCAATCTGCCGTCACTGGGTGAGTACTAAAGTAATTAAAGTGCTCGCATCACCCAAATCTCCTTCCTAGACCACAACGGACGAACCCGGCAGCCGAACCATTCGATGAATGTACGCTACACCGGGTGAGCTAGCGAATGTCACTCCGTAGGCGATAGACATATTCCATGAGCACTTATTGCCGCTAGCTCTTCATTAACTATGATGACAGAGGCACACTTTTGAAAGACATCTCCGTAACTTTGCGAACAAGAAACCAGAAATGCTTGGTTATAGCAAGCATAAAATAATAATATATATAGCGTCGTTCAATAATTCGAAAGTTTGTGTGACAATATTGGACTATGTCGGAACTGAGGGACGATGTCCCTGAACCGAACCAAAAATTTCTAAGTCCACCGACGCTATCAGTTTCTTATCCGGCATCGCAGCATTCTGGTCCGACGAAAGAAGCTGTAGAAGACCAAGTCAGATGACATACACAACAGCATATGTTGTTCCGAAAGGGAAAGCTCGAAATCCTCCAAATCCCTTTCGGTATCCCGTCGGACCGGATGAAACTTTCGGACGTCCGTACCCGCTTCCGCGGAGCATCCCGACCCAGCATCGTCGGATAAAAAATATGCGACAGATTCAGTTGATGCTGGGATGCTGCGATAAACTGTGCTATTTAGGAAAGCACGTCCGTTCCCGAGGCCTGTGCAGTAGCGGTCTTATGATGCATTGCCGCCGGAAGCTCCGTGTACGTTGACTCCCGCACACTTCCTATGCGAACGTCCGGAGTCTGCAGGCCTCGTGTCCCTGGCTACCGGATGGTGTGACCTGGTCGCCGAAGAATCCTTGATCGGCGAAGCTGGTAATATATCGGCGGTCACGCAGCCAAGGTGCGGTCGTGTGCGCTGACGAGAAGAGGAAGCCTTAGCAGTCTCCGCGGACTGCCTATACAACGGAGCATCCCGAGCGACGGACGTATGCTCCGCTTGCGACACATTTTGTACCACAACATCTGGGGCCAGATGTTGTTGAACGAAAGAGGGGCCTCTCTCGCTTGCCGTCCGGATGGACCGGAACGGGCTATGAACCGGACTAAAAGGCTTCCTCCGTTCTCCCTCCGATCCGCCGTCACTGGGTGTGCATTAGGTTGATTTATAGTGCTCGCATCACCCCAAAATTCCTTCTAGACCGCAACGGACGAACCCGGCTGCCGAACCATTCGGTGAATGGATGCTACACCGGGCGAGCAAGCGGACGTCAAAGGCCGTCGAACCTACTAGGGTCCTCTTAGGCAATTGGCGTATTTACATGAGCACTTTTCCGCTAGCCCTTCATTAATTGTGACGACGGAGGCACACTGTTGGAAGACATCACAGATACATCACCCTAATCTTGATCGTCTGAAATAGAAATTGATAAAGTAGAGTGACCCTGCGGGGAAAGGACCGAAGTGTCCAATTCCCCAATAACATACCGTGACATACACTTCCCATATTGTCATCGAAATCATACGATACAGAACAGGAGTTAATGCGAGTACACTGACCACATATAGAATGATTATAAAGTCAGAGGAAGACTTCCTCTTAATACAATTGATCAATATCCTTTCAATGTGAAAAGAAAACAAGTCCTGGTACTCGCACTAACCCCTGGCAATCAAAATACATAATAATAATATGATCCATTAATATAGAAAAAATAACTGAAATCAAAATATTTTGAAAAAATATTTTTTCAGAACAGCCCAAGTTTCTGAAAAGTAACGTTGAGCCCCAATGGATCCCAAGCCTAAGTGTGGACAAAAATTTTAAAAATATTTTAAACAATTTATTCAACACTTACGAACAATAATAATGTATCTAGTTATGATTAAAATAACATCAAGATATTATTTTCCAAAAATCCCCCCCTCACACAGAGGGCTGTTGTAAATGTAAACAATGAGTGTAAAAACACTAAAATAAGACTCCAGGCACCCAGGCCCGAAATCAGTTACCAAAAATACACTATCTGATGCAAAACAGAGACTTCCAGGGAAGAAACTGCAGAACATCAGATGGTAGATGCAGAACACAACACCTAACCACCCGTAGGTGAAGACGTAAACATGGGGAAAAGAACAGAATTCATTCTGTTATTCAGCTAAAACTCCCAAGAAAATTTAGTAATAATAATTACAAAAACTATGTCAAAAGCATGGGAGAATAGCAAGGGGGGACTTAAAGGACAGGGAGAGAGGAAAACACTTAAAAAACAGTGTAACTAAATAATCAGAATGACAACAAAATGGCTGCTGCCTCGAAAATAGGTAACTTAACATAATTTCATTAAAAAATTTTAAGTTACAGCCCTGATAATATTCTGTCACACATTTTTTCCTCTCCTCCTTCTCTATCCTCCTTAGAATCACCATTTCACTAATATTTATGTGTCTGGCATCATTTAAACTGAGATTTACAAGCACAAAGATCAGTCAGATGTTAACTGATGAAGGGCCAAACTTAGAATGATTAATGGCGCCAATTTCGGAACGTCCTTGACACTGCGCATGCGCAGTAGAGGCGAAGTGTGGAGGGCCTTTCAGGACATGTTTTCTTTGGTTTTAGATGCAAATTTTGGGGATTGGGGGGCAAAATTTGTGTTTGGCCCTATATTTTAAGAGTTAGCACCAGCTATGTCTGGGTCATTGGTACAGTATAAAAATATGACACCATCCCTGTTAATTGAATACTCCTGTTAATTGAATAATTTTCATTGGCAAAGCGGCTATTCAATTAACAGGGTTCCACTGTACTTTTAAATTGAGTATATCTCCTGGTATTTCTATCACTTTATGATCTGTGCCACTCAAACTAGGATTAGGCTTTCTGCAGGCCTGGCATTCTTAGAAATGTAGGAGGGCTAAAAATCGCTCCCCTCACATGGCCTAGGGGGAGTGTTTAGCTCTCCTCAAGCTTACAAAATCTAAAAGTGACAAAATGAAGTTTTATTATAAATGAAATCTGCCAAGTGGGCATTGTACATTTTATTTAGTGCTGCTAACAGGATAGTATCTGTGAGATAGCTACACTGCCCCTCCCACACCTCCGGGCCTCAACAAGGCTCGGAGGTGTGGGAGAGGCAGTGTGGCCATCTTACAGAGACCCCTAACATAGCAGATATCTGAAAAGATGCAGATTTTAGAAATAGGCTGTTATGGTAATCATTATTTTCTAAGGCCAGGAGGGCTAGTTTTTGCCCTCCTCAATTTTTTTAAGGTGAGCAGTAGGCGAGCGAATAAATCGCTCTCCTGAAAATGCCAGGCCTGTTCCTGCCTGTCTGTTTTCATTTCCACCTACACTACACTGCAAGCTACAGTTACATGAATCGCTCAGGTTTGAGAAGTTGTCTCAAGATCACTCAAGAATTGCCAATGTATGTCGGAGGGCATTTCCATAGTCAGTGTCTGACATGTTATTAAAGTCTCGGACATTCGCGGGCAAACTTTTGGGTTAAGTGTCCAAGGCCCTTAACAGTGGAAAAATTTGTATCATAATGGCTTTAACTGAGAATTTCTTTAACCTTTTATCCAACAGACACGATACCCACATTTTAACCCTTTACCTAACCTGAAAAGCAGACGACACTTGCAAAAATAATTCTTGAATAACTAATTTTTTTCATTTTTTGTCTCAAAACATAGGTTATGACCCTTCGTTGGAATGAGCTCGATGAGCTCGTTCCAACGAGGGGTCATAACCTATGTTTTGAGACAAAAAATGAAAAAAATAGTAAAAATTAATTGGCGATTTTTGAGAATAGCACAGGCCGATTTTGGCCGTTACGTTAGGTAAAGGGTTAAAACAAACCCAAATTATTGTGCAATGCATTTCAACAAAATCATATCATACAACCCTCAGTGGAACAAGCTTGATGAAGATTATCTCTGCCTTAAAAATACGTACACTATGGAAAGGGTCTGGTGAATGCTGAAAGCTCAACAACATATGGCTTAGTATATTCATGGCTGCTTCTCGTACAGCTGGAAACATTATTTTTTCAAATACCTGAAACATACAAAAACTGGAAATGTTATCAAAAGTGCCTTCAGCATGGGTATAATTTTTATCCTCTGCCTAACATTGACTTTTGTCTCCAAAATCACCCTTGTATGGTCACTATGGTGTTGCGGTGCTATGGGTAAATCTCACCCTTGAGGAAAGATATTTGATTCAGATACTCGACAAGGCTCATGTATGGGTCAAATATCTTCTGCCTTCAGTGAGATTTCCCTACCCCACCGAAGAGTTCACGGTACAGTTGAAACTAGAAGTCCTGTTACTTTAATGTGCACTATTTTTAAGAAATATCGTGCTGAGTATGTGCACTTTTTGTTCCTGTCAAACTCAAACTACCCCATTAGCGTAAGTCAATTCCTGTACATGTAGAAAAAAAGGGTGCCCAACAAAGCAAAGCAAGAGGTCCTCAGTTGGAATCCCACCTGCGGCAACCACGTTGTGTCCTTGGGCAAGACATTTCACCCCCATTGCCCACGTGGGGGCACACTGACGCTGTGTACTAAGGCATACTGCACGTTGATGGTGCACCTGTCTTCAACCACTGCTAACCCTGCTTGTGTGGATTTAGTATGTTGGGGAGCTGACAGTTGCTCACCATTGCTCAGTGGTTTTCTCTGGGTACTCAGACTTCCTCCACCCTTAAAACTGTCGTCGTCATGATTAGCCATCGTGCAGAAATATGTGACCTTAAACACGAAAAAATAAATAAATAAAAAAATAAATAATCCGAATGTCTCAGCTTCCCCAGTAGGATAGCTAAACTCCTCTTCTCTCACTTCGCCGAATCTCCACTTACGACTCTGAATTTTAGTTTGCAATGAATTTTCTGGACCACTTTCTTCTTTTCATCACCTAATCATTACTTAATGCAGTCATTAATTCCTCATCATACAAAACTCTGCTTCAAACCATTCCACAATGTTTGGTAAGGCCAATTTTCCTGACTGCATTTGACGAATAATTGTGAATATTCCTACATGTATATAAACAAATTGGTTTGTGTCTACATGCTGCAATGCATAAAGTAGGACAAATCTAGCTTTGTTCATATCAGCAGAGATTGGTGTCATACCAGCCGAGTTTGAAGACATATCAGCCAAGTTTGTTAATGGACAATTTTGCGAAAGACAATCATATCTAATAAATAAAACAGTGGAACCCTGTTAATTGAATAGCCACTTTGCCAATGAAAATTATTTAGTTAACAGATGTATTCAATTAACAGGGATTGTGTCACTTTCCTATATTCTAGAGATACAGTTAAAACTAGAAGTCCTGTCATGAAATGTGCACAAATAGCATGGCAATCTGCGCGTTATTCTTTGCGGTATCGCCGTTATGACCATAGTAAGGCTATCAAATTCTGTACATATGGCCTGTGCACAAGCCATGTTTCAGCAAAAGGACCTCCGGGTAACCCGGAGGACCATTGGCAGAAACATTGCCTGTGTTTGCTAGTAGTAACCAGGAGAACCTGCCGTGCTTTGGATGCCATTCGATATGGCAGTTGCGTGCAAGAGCTCTGTCAAACAAGATATAATAGATTAAATGCCTATATTGGATGTACCGAGGCCAAATAGGTCAATAAAAAAGAAAAACTGGGGAGAGTCAGAAAGGAATAGTGCCCCGAGTAAGTGCACTTTAAATGTCACCATCAAACTGCACCATTAGCTTAACTCAATTCCTCTACAAAAACATCCTGCCCAACTCTGTACAATTCTATACTAGTACATGTAAATAGAGATCATTAACATCATTCCTATACTTTTCTGGGAAACATGTGCATGTAATAACATAAATAAATAATAAAATTTTGACTGCATATATAGAATGAAGTGAGTGGATTACCATTGAATAGCAGTGCCATATATTCTCCACCGAAGGGTATTTTTTTATTTTTTATAACAGCACAAGAAACACTTGCAAACTTTTATCACATGGATAACCAGGTGCAACCCAGTGGTCCCTGTGATGAAAAGTTTGTAGGTGCTTCTTGTGTTTTGCCCTCAGAAATTATAAATAATTACTAAGTGAAAAAATCTATGCTACAGCAGTTTAGTAGTAATCCACCCTCCATATACTGAGGTCTCAATATTTTTTTCTCTGTTTGATCAGTTCAGTTCGTGATTTCACAACTGACCTTGCTAACAGTGTATAATATTTTACATTGCATAGCACAAACGTTCTTGTGTCTTTCAAATATACGACTTCAAGAGTCGAAACGGTTAACCGATTAATCGACTAACCAATGATCAACATCTTGATTGATCAAAAAAAAAGTAACTGATTGATTAACCGTTACTTTTGAACTACTGTATTTTCTGGGTTAACAAAGGAACAAACTTGCTCCAAAACAGGCAAACATTGTCACACTGACTCACATCAAGTGTACAGTTAAAACTAGAAGTCCTGTCATGAAATGCACACAAATAGCATGTCGATCTGCACGTTAATCTATGCGTTATGACCATAGTAAGGCTATCAAGTTCTGTACATATGGCCTGTGCACAAGCAATGTTTCTGCCAACTGACCTCCGGGTAACCCGGAGGTCCATTGGCAGAAACATTGCCTGTGTTTGCTACAGGGAACCAGGAGAACCTGCTGTGCTTTGGGTGCCGTTCGATATGGCACTTGCGCGCAATTCCTACACGCAATTACGCCTAGATAAGTGCACAGTTTGTGACAGGACTTCTAGTTTTAACTGTAAGAGGCAGAGTAAAGCATGCAAGTTATGTGAGTGATGACATACTTGTTCACTTGCACGATCATTATACTGTATCAGTAGTTGAAACTGGTCATTCTTAAGTCAACCTTTACCTAATGCAGGTAGAAGACAACACTTGCAAAATAGATTCTTGAATTACTAAAAAATTTTCAATTTTTGTCTAAAAACATAGCTTATGATCCCTCATTGGAACGAGATCAACGGGCTCGTTCCAATGAGGGATCATAAGCTAGGATTTTGAGACAAAAATTGAAAACATAACAAAGTTAAAAAATTTATAGTAATTTCTATATTTTTTATACTTAACAATGACCCAGACATAGCTGGTGCTAACTCTTAAAATATAGGGCCAAACACAAATTTCGCCCCCCAATCCCCAAAATTTGCATCTAAAACCAAAGAAAACATGTCCTGAATGGCCCTCCACACTTCACCTCTACTGCGCATGCGCAGTGTCAAGGACGTTCCGAAATTGGCGCCATTAATCATTCTAATAACCAGTGCCTGGTAAGCGCTATGTACTCAGCGGGGAGGCAAGAGTTCCCAACTCCTGGTAGGGCCATCCCCGTCTGGGTCATTGGTAAGTATAAAAAATATAGAAATTACTATAAATTTTTTAACATTTTTATACTGTACCAATGACCCAGACATAGCTGAATAGTAAAAAGGCTGGAGGGCCAAGGACATAGAGCAAGATGGAATACGCTCAATAATATAAAATAGAGTCATCCCCTCTAGGGAAAAAGAAGTAATAGGCCTTACATGTATCTTTCTTATTTATGATAAATTAGAAAGATACAACACCTTCCAAAATTGAGCATCATACATCCATGAACTCTATTAATATCCAATATAATCTTTATACTAATAATTTTTAAAGTAAGCCAATAAATAAAGTAAGTCTAGAGAATAGAGACTCTTATACTCCTTAAAAGTGTCTGAGGATTGCATAATCATGTCCGTTGACACATGCTATATTCAAAAGCTATACTTTAAAAACTAAGACTTGAATGAATTTTTAAAAACATAAACTTCTCACTAAACAACCATCCCAATAACAGCTCAGAATAACTAACTCCGGAGGAGGTATCCCCTTGTTTTCATAGTAAAACAGGTGACCCAAGGGAACACCCTTCCCCCCCTCCCTTTTTCTTGCCCTGGGTCAAATTGCCCAGAGCGAAGAGGGCAGCAGAACGGAGTCACTGCCGAAACAGACAGCCTACCTAGCTATAGTAGCAACTGTTAAGTGAATGACATTCTGAGCAGTAGATAATGGACCTAACAATAGAGGCCTCCAGAAATGGACTCGATATTTCTGAGATAAAAATTCATGAATGTGGATGGCTGAGCGCAATGAGCAGCCTTCAAAAATCTATAATAGCGACACTAATAATGTAAGCCCAAGATGTAGAAGAACTCTTACTTCATGAGCCGAAATCTTAAGCACAACTGCTGAGTCAATGATATACCATAAGCAGTACCGATAGTTAATTGAATCCATTAGCAATAGAATGGAGCGTAACGTCCTTCTATTAGGCATCAAAGACAGAAGAAGCTTACGCCCATAGTAATAAACAGATATCTGTTTATAAATACATAAACTCTAACCGGACAGAGTAAAGGCCTATGCCCGTACGAAGACGGAAGGACCTTAATAACAATAGGTTCCGGATATTAGGAGCCTAACTCTTATGCAAAAATCCAACCTAAATAGTAAAGGAAGTAGTGATTCCGAAACTACGAAAGTGAAAATCATCCATCGATAGTGCATGAAACTCACTGACTCTTCAGTAAAAGAGAAGCCAACAGAATTACTGTCTAAAAGGTCAGAATTTGAAAACTACTGTTTCCAGAGGCTCAAATGATTACTAAGCTAAATAAGAACCGAAGTTAAATTCCATATAGGAATTTAATCTAAAGATTCTAAGTCTATTTATCAAAAAAGTTACTAACTGACTTAGATAAAGAGACATAAGACTCAATTGTAAACTATCATAGAGTGCATAGGTATGAGGTAACATAAACCTATAACCTTAATAATAACAGGCTGCAGTAGATCTTGTCAAACAAGTATACTAAAAAGTTGCAATGAGTAGTATGGAGGGATCAACAATATGAACATAGTGATCCCTACACCAACGACTGAAGAGCCTCCACTTTAGCCACATAGAATAGCGAAGAAGAGGATCTCCTATAGTAAGAAATCGCGTCCAAAGCTCGTCCAGTACAATGCTTACAATGCAATACGGACCACACAACGGAATACGTGAAGGTTGCGACCTTGCGGGTTGTGAAAAAGATGACACGATTTACCCAGCAAAAAAAGATCCTCTCATTGAGGAAGATTTCGCGTTAAGTCCCAAGTAGACATCAGAGTAAATTACCCACGGTCACTGTGAAGATAGAGATGCTATTAACAGAAATGTATTGTGGTTGTTTATCTTAGCAATACCTGCTGAAACAACAGCGCCGGAGGATACACGTATCCTATCATTCCGTCCTATTAGATCAATAGAGCGTTAACAACATTAGCTCAGAGATCCGGACAAGCCAACACATACGTCTGCAATTGATTAGCAAGCTGTGTCGTAAATAAATCATCATTGGGCGCTCCCATAGATAGCAAATCTTGTTTGTTGAGAGTCCATTCTGACGGCAACAAGCGACCCCTAAGTGAACGGGAGTCCGGTAAAACAATCAGACGACCCGGAATATGACGGACCAAAACAGAACTTGGTGTACTATAACCAACAGACGGATTCTTTCCATTAAATTGAATAACGGAAACGAATGAGAGCCTCCATGGTTCCGGAGATACACCACTACTGTCGAATTAACGGACAGGATTTGGACAAGCGTTTCTGAATAATGTTCATGCAATGACATAAAGCAAGCCTAAAAAACATTATTCCGCGGAAGATAATTGTTTGCTTAGAGACTGCGGAACCCAAAGACCCTGGCACTTCGAATCCGTTGGGATCAATATTATATCCCAATCTGTTTGACTGGCAACCGTCATAACTATAACACTCGGATCCGGCAACTGCAGTGGCACTCTCTGAGTCAACCACCGAATGTTTGCCCCAGTCTGAATCTCTTGTAACACTAGATAGACAAGAGAACGTGTAAATCGAGCAATTCATGGATTGCTGAAAAGTTGCCGTCGAAGAGAGGCTTCTCCGAGAACGAAGCGACTCTGAGAGAGTTCTTCACCTTACTATCCACGCGCGTGGATGTAGCTAGGGCTGCGTCACGTCTAACCAACTCCAATCAGCCACTGAAGGGCGGAGTTATACGTGAACAAACTGCTGCCCTCAAAAGAAATCACATTGAGAATAATATCCCGCAAATCTTTTCTTGAAGACGTAATGATAACGCCTCAGTAAGGTGGATTACGTATGATAAAGCGTCTAAGTTAAGTCTACTAGACATCATTGTTGTTTCCAACATTGTGGTTGGAAAAGACATAGAAGGCGAAAAAGAATATTTCCAGTCTATAACCACGCCATCTAGACGCATATGAACTCTCGGTATGCCCTGCTCTGCCAAAATAAATTATTCGTATAAATGATAAAACGGCAGAAATGAGCAACGCGGACAAGAAACTAAACTATCATGCTTGGTAGCAGGCTTGTATGCATATATAGCGTCGAAAAATAAAACACATGTTGTAATGACATTATTGGACTGCGTCGGTAAGTCAGGGACAATGTCCCTGAACCGATCCAAAATTCCGTGTCCAATGACGCTATAAGTCTCTTATCCAACATCGCAGCAAAGTAGTCCGAAATAACAATCACTGGAAGATAATGCCAGAAGATATGAATGGCAGCTTCCGATGCTACGAAAGGGAAAACTCGAAATCTTTTGAATCCCTTTCGCCATCCTGTCGGACCCTATAAAGCGTTCGGTCGTCCGTACCTGATGCAACCGCGGACCGCACCGACCCAGCGCCGTCAGATAATTCCTGATTCAAGTAAGAAACTGTCGATTGCTGGGATACTGCGAAACAACTGTGCTAACTCGAATAGCACGTCCGTCACTGAGGCCTGAGGAGAAGCGGTCCTACAATGCATTGCCGCTGGAAGCTCCGTGATTGTTACCCCGTGCATACTACCAATATGCGAGCGAACGGAGTGTATAGGCCTCGTGTCCCTTGGCTACCGGATGGCGTGACCTATTCGCCGTGGAATCACTGAATGACGAAACTGATCGGATACTCGAGGTCACGTAGCCAATGTGTGGCCGTGTGCCCTGCTGTGAGGATGAGGAAGCATTATCGACAGTCTCTCGGGCTGTCAATATAACGGAGCGTCCCGACCGACAGACATGCTCCGAATGTAAAATATCTGAACCACAACATGCGGTCCCCTATGTTGTTGGACGAGAGAGGGACCTCTCTCGCTCACAGCCCGGACGGACCTGGACAAGCCAGGAACCAGACTAACAGGCTTCCTCCGATCTGTCCTCAATCTGCCGTCACTGGGTGAGTACTAAAGTAATTATAGTGCTCGCATCACCCAAATCTCCTTCCTAGACCGCAACGGACGAACCCGGCAGCCGAACCATTCGATGAATGCACGCTACACCGGGTGAGCTAGCGAATGTCACTCTGTCGATCCTACAAGGGATCTCTTAGGCGATAGACATATTCCATGAGCACTTATTGCCGCTAGCTCTTCATTAACTATGACGACAGAGGCACACTTTTGAAAGACATCTCCGTAACTTTGCGAACAAGAAACCAGAAATGCTTGGTTATAGCAAGCATATAATAATAATATATATAGCGTCGTTCAATAATTCGAAAGTTGTGTGACATTATTGGACTATGTCGGAACTGAGGGACGATGTCCCTGAACCGAACCAAAAATTTCTAAGTCCACCGACGCTATCAGTTTCTTATCCGGCATCGCAGCATTCTGGTCCGACGAAAGAAGCTGTAGAAGATCAAGTCAGATGACATACACAACAGCATATGTTGTTCCGAAAGGGAAAGCTCGAAATCCTCCAAATCCCTTTCAGTATCCCGTCGGACCGGATGAAATTTTCGGACGTCCGTACCCGCTTCCGCGGAGCGTCCCGACCCAGCATCGTCGGATAAAAAATATGCGACAGATTCAGTTGATGCTGGGATGCTGCAATAAACTGTGCTATTTAGGAAAGCACGTCCGTTCCCGAGGCCTGTACAGTAGCAGTCTTACGATGCATTGCCGCCGGAAGCTCCGTGTACGTTGACTCCCGCACACTTCCTATGCGAACGTCCGGAGTTTGCAGGCCTCGTGTTCCTGGCTACTGGATGGTGTGACCTGGTCGCCGATGATTCTCTGACTGGCGAAGCTGACTGGATATCCGAGGTCACGTAGCCAAGAGCGGTCGTGTGCGCTACCATGAGAATGAGGAAGCCTTATTGACAGTCTACTCCGGACTGACTATATGTCGGAGCGTCCCGAGTGACGGACGTATGCTCCGAATGCGAAACATTTTGTACCACAACATTTGGGGCCAGATGTTGCTGTACGAGAGAGGGGCCTCTCTCGCTCGCCGTCCGGATGGACCAGAACGAGCTATGAACCGGACTAAAAGGCTTCCTCCGTTCTCCCTCTAATCCGCCGTCACTGGGTGTGCATTTGGTTGATTTATAGTGCTCGCATCACCCCAAAACTCCTTCTAGACCGCAACGGACGAACCCGGCTACACCAGGCGAGCTAGCGGACGTCAAAGGCCGTCGAACCTACTAGGGTCCTCTTAGGCAATTGACGTATTTACATGAGCACTTTTCCGCTAGTCCTTCATTAATTGTGACGACGGAGGCACACTGTTGGAAGACATCACAGATACATCACCCTAATCTTGATCGTCTGAAATAGAAATTGATAAAGTAGAGTGACCCTGCGGGAAAAGGACCGGAGTGTCCAATTCCCCACTAACATACCGTGACATACGCTTCCCATATTGTCATCGAAATCATACGATACAGAACAGGAGTTAATGCGAGTACACTGACCACATATAGAATGATTATAAAAGTCAGAGGAATACTTCCTCTTATTACAATTGATCAAAATCCTTTCAATGTGAAAAGAAAACAAGTCCTGGTACTCGCACCAACCCCTGGCAATCAAAATACATAATAATAATATGATCCATTAATATAGAAAAAATAATTGAAATCAAAATATTTTGAAAAAATATTTTTTCAGAACAGCCCAAGTTTCTGAAAAGTAACGTTGAGCCCCAATGGATCCCAAGCCTAAGTGTGGACAAAAATTTTAAAAATATTTTAAACAATTTATTCAACACTTACGAACAATAATAATGTATCTAGTTATGATTAAAATAACATCAAGATATTATTTTCAAGAAATCCCCCCCCTCACACAGAGGGCTGTTGTAAATGTAAACAATGAATGTAAAAACACTAAAATAAGACTCCAGGCACCCAGGCCCGGAATCAGTTACCAAAAATACACTATCTGATGCAAAACAGAGACTTCCAGGGAAGAAACTGCAGAACATCAGATGGTAGATGCAGAACACAACGCCTAACCACACGTAGGTGAAGACGTAAACATGGGGAAAAGAACAGAATTCATTCTGTTATTCAGCTAAAACTCCCAAGAAAATTTAGTAATAATAATTACAAACACTATGCCAAAAGCATGGGAGAATAGCAAGGGGGGACTTAAAGGACAGGGAGAGAGGAAACCACTGAAAAATCAGTGTAACTAAATAAACAGAATGACAACAAAATGGCTGCTGCCTCGAAAATAGGTAACTTAACATAATTTCATTAAAAAATTTTAAGTTACAGCCCTGATAATATTCTGTCACACATTTTTCCTCTCCTCCTTCTCTATCCTCCTTAGAATCACCATTTCACTAATATTTATGTGTCTGGCATCATTTAAACTGAGATTTACAAGCACAAAGATCAGTCAGATGTTAACTGATGAAGGGCCAAACTTAGAATGATTAATGGCGCCAATTTCGGAACGTCCTTGACACTGCGCATGCGCAGTAGAGGTGAAGTGTGGAGGGCCATTCAGGACATGTTTTCTTTGGTTTTAGATGCAAATTTTGGGGATTGGGGGGCAAAATTTGTGTTTGGCCCTATATTTTAAGAGTTAGCACCAGCTATCACTGGGTCATTGGTACTGTATAAAAATATCTGAATGGAGATTTTTGTATGTACATGTAGAGCTGGCCGATTTTGTCCTTTACACTGGGTAAAGGGTTAATGCTATAAATCATCAACGGTACAGCAATTATTCAGCTACCAATAAGGGCAAGTGATTAATCGGTTAACCAAGGTTTATCCATGAGATTAATCGATCAAGAAAACCCTTTAACCGTTTCAGCTCTGACTACTTTATTCTTCTGAAATACGGAGCACATTAACTAATGAGCATGTTCTGCATCACTTGTGTGACAGGTGTTCTAGTTTCAACTGTACATGTATATAGCAGGTCAAATTTTTGGCGATACACCCAGCACTAATTCTGCTCAGACTTTTCAGCAATGGTAAAATTAAATGGAGTACAGTGTATTTCATACTTACATCCACAATATTCTTTTCTGTGGCGCTTATCAAAACACTATACTTTTTTTTACAAGCCAGAGTTTTGAAAAATAGGATAATCCATTGGTCAAGCTTGGTTGATCCTGGCCACCTCAGCCAGCCAATCATTCTAGTAAGTGCAGCTACCATGTTTTCATCCCTCTGTGTAGAGTCTACAGCCATTTTCACTATACTGTCGGTCATCTCAATGGGAACGTGACCAATCAAGGCACCTATATAAAAAGTAGGCTCTATCAATTCTTCAGTAGTCGAGATGATGCAAAATATTTCTTTCAGTGTCTCCATTACTGTCACACTGTTATTAACTGTCCATATGTGATAAATTAGATTTGAAACCACTTTAACATTTAGAATTGCCTGAACAATTTCCTTATGGTTCGTCGGAAGCTCTAATAGACTTAGAGACCGAGTCAACATCACACAGAAATTTCCAGAAAATTTTCCATCAGGGATACATTCCCTATGCTTATGAAGAAGAAAAACAAAATTTTTCAGACAGTTTAAATTAATATGCTCTTTCACATAGTTAATAGCCATGGCTTTGATGACATTCAGTAAAGTGTCTTTGGTGGCAGATGCATCCATCAGTTCCAAATTGTAATGAATGAAAAGGGGTACATTTTCAGAGTTTGTGTAGGACTCTGTAAGTAGTGATACCAGTCTCTCTCTACATATGTAGTCTGGTAACAGTTCTGCATGTGCTTTTGCCCAGTGTTTGTATATTTCCAAACCAACTTTCTGGGGAAACTCATTCACCTTATTCAAGTACCATTCTGATGTTAAGTTCAGAACAGATATAACAACATCAGATGCCTGACCATGCCCAGCATCTTTGATCCTCTGTATAATAGCATATTTAGTCCTTTCAGGAAGGTTTTCTGCCTGCAGTAATGATTTTAAGATTTGCTCCATCTTGTTTATTACATCTGAAAAGACAAGGATCAAACAGGTCTTTAAACTATCCAATTTTATATCAGTAACCAACATCTCCAAATTACAGAAAAGTACTCAAATTAGAAGACATAACAGAGAGTGTGGTTTGTTTTTAAGGCATTTTTTTTATCTACAAGTACATGAACAGTTCGGCCACCATGGACTGATCACCTTCCATAGAAGGGCAATATTTTCACAGACCCAATAATATTAGATTCCAAACACTAAAAAAAATGAAAGTGTCAATGACACTGTAGCTCAACTTGTCAAGACAAAGACATGCACATGTATAGTATGTGACACAGCAATGACAAACATCTAGGTAATGACCTGATAACAAAGGTACATATAAAGTATTGTAATGGTCTGTACATAAATACTGACCGTTGCCTGTAACAAATGTATAGGTAAAGTATTGTAAAGGTGGGTGACAGTCAGATGCTAAACTAGAAAAGAAAACTTTGAGTCCCAGAGTGGGTCTGACTGAACCCCAAAATATTTGTTCTCATAGCACAGTGATAACAAAGGCACCCCAAAACACACTCGTTCCTGTCCCAAGGTGAACACAAAGGTACCCAAGAAGTTGTGTGAAGATCAATTCATAAATACGAGCTGTATAGAACTTGTGACAAAAAACTGATTGGACCTAATTTTGGTACAAAATGGCCACTGGCAGCCATCTTGAATTTTGGACCGTACCCAGAAACGTTAAAAAATTTATAGTAATTTCTATATTTTTTATACTTACCACTGACCCAGACATAGCTGGTGCTAACTCTTAAAATATAGGGCCAAACACAAATTTTGCCCCCCAATCCCCAAAATTTGCATCTAAAACCAAAGAAAACATGTCCTGAATGGCCCTCCACACCACACCTCTACTGCGCATGCGCAGTGTCAAGGACGTTCCGAAATTGGCGCCATTAATCATTCTAATAACCAGTGCCTGGTAAGCGCTATGTACTCAGCGGGGAGGCAAGAGTTCCCAACTTCTGGGAGGGCCATCCCCGTCTGGGTCATTGGTAAGTATAAAAAATATAGAAATTACTATAAATTTTTTTAACATTTTTATACTGTACCAATGACCCAGACATAGCTGAATAGTAAAAAGGCTGGAGGGCCAAGGACATAGAGCAAGATGGAATATGCTCAATAATAAAAAATAGAGTCATCCCCTCTAGGGAAAAGGAAGTAATAGGCCTTACATGTATCTTTCTTATTTATGATAAATTAGAAAGATACAACACCTTCCAAAATTGAGCATGATACATCCATGTACTCTATTAATATAATCCTTATACTAATAATTTTTAAAGTAAGCCAATAAATAAAGTAAGTCTAGAGAATAGAGACTCTTATACTCCTTAAAAGTGTCTGAGGATCGCATAATCATGTCCGTTGACACGTGCTATTTCAAAAGCTATACTTTAAAAACTAAGACTTGAATGAATTTTTAAAACATAAACTTCTCACTAAACAACCATCCCAATAACAGCTCAGAATTACTAACTCCGGAGGAGGTATCCCCTTGTTTTCATAGTAAAACAGGTGACCCAAGGGAACACCCTCCCCCCCCCCCTTTTTCTTGCCCTGGGTCAAATAGCCCAGAGCGAAGAGGGCAGCAGAACAGAGTCACTGCCGAAACAGACAGCCTACCTAGCTATAGTAACAACTGTTAAGTGAATGACATTCTGAGCAGTAGATAATAGACCTAACAATAGAGGCCTCCAGAAATGGACTCGATATTTCTGAGAAAAAAAAAAAAAAAAAAATTCATGAATGTGGATGGCTGAGCGCAATGAGCAGCCTTCAAAAATCTATAATAGCGACACTATTAATGTAAGCCCAAGATGTAGAAGAACTCTTACTTCATGAGCCGAAATCTTAAGCACAACTGCTGAGTCAATGATATACCATAAGCAGTACCGATAGTTAATTGAATCCATTAGCAATAGAATGGAGCGTAACGTCCTTCTATTAGGCATCAAAGACAGAAGAAGCTTACGCCCTTAGTAATAAACAGATATCTGTTTATAAATACATAACTCTAACCGGATAGAGTAAAGGCCTATGCCCGTACGAAGACGGAAGGACATTAATAACAATAGGTTCCGGATATTAGGAGCCTAACTCTTATGCAAAAATCCAACCTAAATAGTAAAGGAAGTAGTGATTCCGAAACTACGAAAGTGAAAATCATCCATCGATAGTGGATAAAACTCACTGACTCTTCAGTAAAAGAGAAGCCAACAGAATTACTGTCTAAAAGGTCAGAATTTGAAAACTACTGTTTCCAGAGGCTCAAATGATTACTTAGCTAAATAAGAACCGAAGTTAAATTCCATATAGGAATTTAATCTAAAGATTCTAAGTCTATTTATCAAAAAGTTACTAACTGACTTAGATAAAGAGACATAAGACTCAATTGTAAACTATCATAGAGTGCATAGGTATGAGGTAACATAAACCTATAACCTTAATAATAACAGGCTGCAGTAGATCTTGTCAAACATGTATACTAAAAAGTTGCAATGAGTAGTATGGAGGGATCAACAATATGAACATAGTGATCCCTACACCAACGACGGAAGAGCCTCCACTTTAGCCGCATAGAATGGCGAAGAAGAGGATCTCGTATAGTAAGAAATCGCATCCAAAGCTCGTCCAGTACAATGCTTACAATGCAATACGGACCACACAACGGAATACGTGAAGGTTGCGACCTTGCGGGTTGTGATAAATATGACACGATTTACCCAGTGAAAAAAGATCCTCTCATTGAGGAAGATTTTGCATTAAGTCCCACAGTAGACATCAGAGTAAATTACCCACGGTCTCTGTGAAGATAGAGATGCTATCAACAGAAATGTATTGTGGTTGTTTATCTTAGCAATACCTGCTGAAACAACAGCGCCGGAGGATACGCGTATCCTATCATTCTGTCCTATTAGATCAATAGAGCGTTAACAACATTAGCTGTGTCGTAAATAAATTATCATTGGGCGCTCCCATAGATAGCCAATCTGATTGAATACTTGTTGTTGAGAGTCCATTCTGACGGCAACAAGCGACCCCTAAGTGAACGGGAGTCCGGTAAAACAATCAGACGACCCGGAATATGACGGACCGAAACAGAACTTGGTGTACTATAACCAACAGACGGATTCTTCCATTAAATTGAATAACGGAAACGAATGAGTGCCTCCCTGGTTCCGGAAATACGCCACTACTGTCGAATTAACGGACAGGATTTGGACTTGCGTTTCTGAATAATGTTCATGCAATGACATAAAGCAAGCCTAAAAAACACTATTCCGCGGAAGATAATTGGATGCTTAGAGACTGCGGAACCCAAAGACCCTGGCACTTCGAATCCGTTGGGATCAATATTATATCCCAATCTGTTTGACTGGCAACCGTCATAACTGCAACACTCGGGTCCGGCAACTGCAGTGGCACTCTCTGAGACAACCACCGAATGTTTGCCCCAGTCTGAATCTCTTGTAACACTAGATAGACAAGAGAACGTGTAAATCGAGCAATTCATGGATTGCTGAAAAGTTGCCGTCGAAGAGAAGCTTCTCCGAGAACGAAGCGACTCTGAGAGAGTTCTTAACCTTACTATCCACGCGCGTGGATGTAGCTAGGGCTGCGTCACGTCTAACCAACTCCAATCAGCCACTGAAGGGCGGAGTTATACGTGAACAAACTACTGCCCTCAAAAGAAATCACATTGAGAATAATATCCCGTAAATTTTTTCTTGAAGACGTAATGATAACGCCTCAGTAAGGTGGATTACGTATGATAAAGCGTCTAAGTTAAGTCTACTAGACATCATTGTCGTTTCCAACATTGAGGTTGGAAAAGACATAGACGGCGAAAAAGAATATTTCCAGTCTTTAACCACGCCGTCTAGACGCATATGAACTCTCGGTATGCCCTGCTCTGCCAAAATAAACTATTCGTATAAATGATAAAACGGCAGAAATGAGCAACGCGGACAAGAAACTAAACTATCATGCTTGGTAGCAGGCTTGTATGCATATATAGCGTCGAAAAATAAAACACATGTTGTAATGAAATTATTGGACTGCGTCGGTAAGTCAGGGACAATGACCCTGAACCGATCCAAAATTCCGTGTCCAATGACGCTATAAGTCTCTTATCCAACATCGCAGCAATGTAGTCCGAAAAAACAATCACTGGAAGATAATGCCAGAAGATATGAATGCCAGCTTCCGATACTACGAAAGGGAAAACTCGAAATCTTTCGAATCACTTTCGCCATCCTGTCGGACCCTATAAAGCGTTCGGTCGTCCGTACCTGATGCAACCGCGGACCGCACCGACCCAGCGCCGTCGGATAATTCCTGATTCGACCAACAAACTGTCGATTGCTGGGATGCTGCGAAACAACTGTGCTAACTCGGATAGCACGTCCGTCACTGAGGCCTGAGGAGAAGCGGTCCTACAATGCATTGCCGCTGGAAGCTCCGTGATCGTTACCCCGTGCATACTACCAATATGCGAGCGAACGGAGTGTATAGGCCTCGTGTCCCTTGGCTACCGGATGGCATGACCTATTCGCCGTGGAATCACTGAATGACGAAACTGATCGGATACTCGAGGTCACGTAGCCAATGTGCGGTCGTGTGCCCTGCTGTGAGGATGAGGAAGCATTATGGACAGTCTCTCGGACTGTCAATATAACGGAGCGTCCCGACCGACAGACATATGCTCCGAATGTAAAATATCAGAACCACAACATGCGGTCCCTTATGTTGTTGGACGAGAGAGGGACCTCTCTCGCTCACAGCCCGGACGGACCTGGACAAGCCAGGAACCGGACTAACAGACTTCCTCCGATCTGTCCTCAATCTGCCGTCAGTGGGTGAGTACTAAAGTAATTAAAGTGCTCGCATCACCCAAATCTCCTTCCTAGACCGCAACGGACGAACCCGGCAGCCGAACCATTCGATGAATGCACGCTACACCGGGTGAGCTAGCGAATGTCACTCCGTCGATCCTACAAGGGATCTCTTAGGCGATAGACATATTCCATGAACACTTATTGCCGCTAGCTCTTCATTAACTATGACGACAGAGGCACACTTTTGAAAGACATCTCCGTAACTTTGCGAACAAGAAACCAGAAATGCTTGGTTATAGCAAGCATATAATAATAATATATATAGCGTCGTTCAATAATTCGAAAGCTTGTGTGAAATTATTGGACTATGTCGGAACTGAGGGACGATGTCCCTGAACCGAACCAAAAATTTCTAAGTCCACCGACGCAATCAGTTTCTTATCCGACATCGCAGCATTCTGGTCCGACGAAAGAAGCTGTAGAAGACCAAGTCAGATGACATACACAACAGCATATGTTGTTCCGAAAGGGAAAGCTCGAAATCCTCCAAATCCCTTTCGGTATCCCGTCGGACCGGATGAAATTTTCGGACGTCCGTACCCGCTTCCGCAGAGCGTCCCGACCCAGCATCGTCGGATAAAAAATATGCGACAGATTCAGTTGATGCTGGTATGCTGCGATAAACTGTGCTATTTAGGAAAGCACGTCCGTTCCCGAGGCCTGTGCAGTAGCGGTCTTACGATGCATTGCCGCCGGAAGCTCCGTGTACGTTGACTCCCGCACACTTCCTATGCGAACGTCCGGAGTCTGCAGACCTCGTGTCCCTGGCTACCGGATGGTGTGACCTGGTCGCCGATGATTCTCTGACTGGTGAAGCTGACTGGATATCCGGGGTCACGTAGCCAAGAGCAGTCGTGTGCGCTACCATGAGAATGAGGAAGCCTTATTGACAGTCTACTCCGGACTGACTATATGTCGGAGCGTCCCGAGCGACGGACGTATGCTCCGAATGCGGAACATTTTGTACCACAACATCTGGGGCCAGATGTTGTTGTACGAGAGAGGGGCCTCTCTCGCTCGCCGTCCGGATGGACCAGAACGAGCTATGAACCGGACTAAAAGGCTTCCTCCGTTCTCCCTCTGATCCGCCGTCACTGGGTGTGCATTTGGTTGATTTATAGTGCTCGCATCACCCTAAAATTCCTTCTAGACCGCAACAGACGAACCCGGCTGCCGAACCATTCGATGAATGGATGCTACACCGGGTGAGCTAGCGGACGTCAAAGGCCGTCGAACCTACTAGGGTCCTCTTAGGCAATTGGCGTATTTACATGAGCACTTTTCCGCTAGCCCTTCATTAATTGTGACGACGGAGGCACACTGTTGGAAGACATCACAGATACATCACCCTAATCTTGATCGTCTGAAATAGAAATTGATAAAGTAGAGTGACCCTGCGGGGAAAGGACCGGAGTGTCCAATTCCCCACTAACATACCGTGACATATGCTTCCCATATTGTCATCGAAATCATACGATACAGAACAGGAGTTAATGCGAGTACACTGACCACATATAGAATGATTATAAAAGTCAGAGGAAGACTTCCTCTTATTACAATTGAACAATATCCTTTCAATGTGAAAAGAAAACAAGTCCTGGTACTCGCACTAACCCCTGGCAATCAAAATACATAATAATAATATGATCCATTAATATAGAAAAAATAACTGAAATCAAAATATTTTGAAAAAATATTTTTTCAGAACAGCCCAAGTTTCTGAAAAGTAACGTTGAGCCCCAATGGATCCCAAGCCTAAGTGTGGACAAAAATTTTAAAAATATTTTAAACAATTTATTCAACACTTACGAACAATAATAATGTATCTAGTTATGATTAAAATAACATCAAGATATTATTTTCAAGAAATCCCCCCCTCACACAGAGGGCTGTTGTAAATGTAAACAATGAATGTAAAAACACTAAAATAAGACTCCAGGCACCCAGGCCCAGAATCAGTTACCAAAAATACACTATCTGATGCAAAACAGAGACTTCCAGGGAAGAAACTACAGAACATCAGATGGTAGATGCAGAACACAACGCCTAACCACCCGTAGGTGAAGACGTAAACATGGGGAAAAGAACAGAATTCATTCCGTTATTCAGCTAAAACTCCCAAGAAAATTTAGTAATAATAATTACAAAAACTATGCCAAAAGCATGGGAGAATAGCAAGGGGGGACTTAAAGGACAGGGAGAGAGGAAAACACTGAAAAATCAGTGTAACTAAATAATCAGAATGACAACAAAATGGCTGCTGCCTCGAAAATAGGTAACTTAACATAATTTCATTAAAAATTTTTAAGTTACAGCCCTGATAATATTCTGTCACACATTTTTCCTCTCCTCCTTCTCTATCCTCCTTAGAATCACCATTTCACTAATATTTATGTGTCTGGCATCATTTAAACTGAGATTTACAAGCACAAAGATCAGTCAGATGTTAACTGATGAAGGGCCAAACTTAGAATGATTAATGGCGCCAATTTCGGAACGTCCTTGACACTGCACATGCGCAGTGGAGGTGTGGTGTGGAGGGCCATTCAGGACATGTTTTCTTTGGTTTTAGATGCAAATTTTGGGGATTGGGGGGCAAAATTTGTGTTTGGCCCTATATTTTAAGAGTTAGCACCAGCTATGTCTGGGTCATTGGTACAGTATAAAAATACTCATTCTCGTCCCAAGGTGATAACAAAGGTACCAGAGAAGTTTTGTGAAGATCGGTTCATAAATACAGCCTCTACCCTGAGCCGTATTGACATGTGTGCTCACATTGTGCAAGTAGCACTGAATAAGTCAAAGTTCATCTAATTTGCATAATTTCTACACGAAAAAAAAACCCTTAGAATATGTGATGTATTCCATGTTACTAAACATTCATACAAAAATTTATTCAAATCAGAACTTTCATACAGAAGTTCTGTACAAAAGACTGATTGCACTAATTTTGGTACAAAATGGCTGCTGGTGGCCATCTTGAATTTCGGACCACACCCAAAAACACTCGCTCTCATCCCACGGTGATAACAAAAGGTACCCAACAAGGTTCGTAAAGATTGGTTCATAAATATGGCCTCTAGTCTGAGCTGTATAGAAGTTGTGTACAAAAAACTGATTAGACCTAATTTCGGTACAAAATGGCCACTGGCAGCCATCTTGAATTTTAGACCGCACCCAGAAACACTTGTTCTCGTCCCAAGGTGATAACAAAGGTACCCAAGACATTTCGTGAAGATCGGTTCATAAATACAGACTCAAGTCTGAGCCGTATTGACATGTGTACTTAATGTGTGTAAGTCGCACTGAAATATCAAAGTTCATCTAATTTGCATAATTTCTGCACGAGAAAAAAACCCGTAATATATGTGATGTATCCCATGGTACTAAACATTCACACAAAAAATTATTCAAATCAGCGCTTTCATATGGAAGTTCTGTGCAAAAATCTGATTGCACCTAATTTTGTACAAAATGGCTGCCATCGGCCATCTTGAATTTCGGACCGGACCCAAAAACACTCGTTCTCGTCCCACGGTGATACCAAAGATACCCAAGAAGTTTCGTAAAGATCGGTTCATAAATACGGCCTCTAGCCCGAGCCGTATTGGCATTTGCACTTACAGTGCTGAAATTAACACCAAAAAACATCAAAGTTAGTCTAATTTGCGCAATTTACGCACGAGAAAAAAACCCGTATTATATGTGATGTACCCCATGGTACTAAACATTCATACAAAAAATTATTCAAATCAGAGCTTTCATATGGAAGTTCTGTACAAAAAACAGATTTCTGCATCATCGGTACAAAATGGCGGCTGGCAGCCATCTTGAATTTTGGACCGCACCCAAAAACACTTGTTCTCGTCCCACGGTCATAACAAAGGTACCCAAGAAGTTTCGTAAAGATCGGTTCATAAATACGACCTCTAGCCCGAGCCATAGCCAATTGTTGACGTACGGACAGACGGACGACGGGCCATGACAATAGCTCAAATTTGACTTCGTCAAAGTTGAGCTAATAATAATCAAAAATTTAATTCATCAATTAAAATTTTGCAGAGGACGATTTTTATTACCTGGTAAATGCATGCATGACATCAGTCACATCACTGGATTATGACCAGTCCATGGCAACTGTACCGTAGATATGATACAACAGATACTCCGGGGCATTATACAATCAAAGCTGAGAATCCAGGAAATAGCATTTCTGATGGTCAATGTTTTAAAATTTTCAGTAATGGAGCGGAACGGTAACTGATTTGGCGATGTCACAAAATAAGACCAGTCTATAGGCATGTGTGTCTTGTATCAGGGACCGACCTGGACATGCGCCAGTGCATATTTGGTTCTGAAACATCAGGACCTGGCTCTTAAATCTCAGAAATAGGCTTCTCAGTTGGCGCGTAACTTCTCAGATCATATTTTGATATTCTTTCGATGGATAATCGAGAGAGACACTCTTACATGTATTATATATATGATTATCATTTATCATTGTTGTAGAGTGCTTAAGTTAATACTTCAAGTCTTAATTACCAAGCATTAATCCTCACTGTGGTTTCTAATCAAGTTTGGGGTGCCTAAATAGGCAGCCAAGACTTGATCAAAAACCACAGTGAAGATTAATGTTTGCTATAGTGTACTAAATGAAAATGATGAGAGCTATTACATACTTGCAGTGTGTGTTACAAACAGCAGTGTGACTCCGTAAATTGAAATCTGGCGCATGAATTGAAAAAATAGGCTCCGAGGCTAGAGCGTATTTTAAATAGTCCTGATCTGTCCCTGTTGTATGATAATATATTTACCTCGTTTCTTTTTATATTTTTGCTACATGTACACTTTGACAGTCTACATCCTGTAGCTTTGCAGTTGTTTCCAGGCATATGTTGATTGCCTAATTTGGTATCCAAGCCTTACAGTTGAAATCAGAAGTCCTGTCACTGTATTGTGCACAATTTTGAAGTAATAACATGCTGAGTAAGTGCACCTTTTGTCCTCAAACTGCCCCATTAGTGAACTCAATTCCTGTAGAAAAACAGCATGCCCAGCAATTCCATACTAGTAAATTGAGATCATTAACCTCATTCCTAATCTCTACTGGGATATATGTATATGTAATGACGTAAATAGATATTAAAACTTGTCTACATTTACAGAATGAAGAAAGTGCATTACAAATTAATCGCAGCGCCATATATTCACCACTTGAAAAGTATTTATAATTGTACATACATTGCACATGTACATGTAACAGCACAAAGAACACTTGCAAACTTTCATCAAATGGACCACCGTGAGCAACCCGGTGGACCATTTGATGAAAGTTTGTACATGTAAGTGCTTCTTGTGTTTTGTCCCCAGAAATTGAAAGTTTGCACATGCTTCTTGTGTTTTGTCCCCAGAAATTGTAAATAATTACTAAGTGAACAAGAAGAATGTTACTAAGGTAACACATGGCCTCCTCCCCTTGTGACCTTCACCTTGCAGATGAGGCAGACTATTATACGCGACACACCTTCTGACTGTCCTTAACATTTGTAAAAAGTTTAACAATTGTACTATGATTCGTTTCTGAGTTATGACTGAAACACGAATATTGACCAATTTTTAGTGTGACCTTGAAATATGACCTTGACCTTGAAGGTACGAACCTGGCTATGGTGTGTGACACATCCTCCCATGGTCCTTTATAATTGTGTGAAGTTTGATGACTGTAGCCCTAATAGTTTTGGAGTTATGCTTGAGACACGATTTGTGACCCTGAACATACATGTATGAAGGTCAATTGTGACCTTCACATTACAGATGCGGCGGAAACTATTATATGCAACACACCTTCTGACTGTCATTAACATTAGGAAAAAGTTGAACAATTGTACTATGATTCGTTTCTGAGTTATGGCTGAGACACGAATATTGACCGATTTTTAGTGTGACCTTGAAATGCGACCTTGACCTTGAAGGTACGAACCCGGCTATCGTGTGCAACTTCCTCCCATGGTCCTTTATAATTGTGTGAAGTTTGATGACTATGTCCCTAACAGTTTTCGAGTTATTGGCTCGGACACACACACAGACACACGCACACTTCAATCACTATATGCCACCCGACTTAAGTCGAGGGGCATAAAAATCTATCCCATAGCAATTTACTAGTAATCATCCCTCCACATACTGTAGTCTCAATATTGACTTTCTGTTTGATCGGTTCAGTTTGTGATTTCACTACCGACCTCGCTAATAGCACATTTTATCTACCATTTACGACTCACGTGGATTATGACCAGTCCACCACGACAGTACTTTACATCTCACATGAGCCATGTTCATCTTATGGGGGCATGTCTTGGTACCCTTATTTGCCAAATAATAGTGATAGTCAGTAGCGATAAAAATTTGGTGATAAAAGATCTTGTATTGCTATTGCAATAGTGATAAAAGTCACATGACATTGCGAGAAAAGAATGCACGTGTGCCTGACAGACTATTTCAGTGGTACTGGCAATCACAAGTCATTTCCTTCAAAAACTTACAATTCTGCAATGAACGATGCATCAAGTTTATCTCCACATATATTCCATGTTGCAGGGAATTGCATGATCCATTACATAAACAATCCACCCTTCAAAACACCAAAACAAAAAAGATGGGAGATGAATCACAAAAACTGAAAGCTATAGCAAGAAAATTCTGAAACGTAATTGTGATTTGATCGCTTCCAAAAATTATGAATGAAGTGACGTCATGTATTTAAAGAGGTCCTTGTGTACCAGCCAATCTTGCGTACCATCTGTGCCTTGGGTGACCTCATGAAATGAATTGAATTTGGTTTGAAATATCATTGCTCGACGAAAAAAAGCATACTTTGGCTGAGTTTGGTTATTTTTTTTTTCACAATGTACAATTTCATTCATGCTTCAGGTGCCGTCGGGTTGAGAGAACTGAAAATGGAGATCTACTATTTTGATCTGCTGAGTGTGTCTTTTTGTTTGTTAACATTTAATTTTGAGAAGTCATGGCTATCGTTCTTTTTTACTAAAGGGTAGATAAATGTGTTATGCACTCATTGTGCTTGTATACAATCTTTTACCATGACTTGACTCATTTTTGGGGAGGTATAGCTACTCATTGTGCAAATGTGACTCGTAGCTATACAGTTGAAACTTGAAGTCCTGTCACGAACAGTGCACTTATCTGGGCTTAATTGCACGTAGGAATTGCGTGCAATTGCCATATCGAATGGCATCCAAAGCACTGGACCCTGGATGATTCAGATATACATGTAAATTGTAAATGTCTATGTCTGAATTGTCTCCAAAAATGTTGAAGTGTTCAAGGTATGTATCATCCATCAAAACCATCACCTCACAACAACATTCATCAAGGCATTCAAAATTCACATTTAAACCCCAGAAAGTTTGGTAGATCATTCTCAAGGCTTTATATAGTAACTCAATATGGAAAATGACCATTTCAAATGATTAATGGAATAGATTTCTACACACTTGTCAGTTGTATTTTCCAAACCTCTTTCAGGAGATGAGGCAAGGACATAAAGTTTCCAAAAAATTGTAGGCCAGCTGTTTGATCGCAGTTGTATATGGAAGAATAGTTCAATTAAGGTTTATAGGAACTGTCCAATTTCCCTAAATAGACAAAATCAAAAAGAGTTCCAAAACAAGTTAATCAAACAATATGGCAGTGTGCTGGCTCAGTGGTTACGGCACTGGACTTCCAAGCCAAAAGGTTCACGGTTTGATCCCCATCAGGGGCAACTGTACTGTG
Organism: Pictodentalium vernedei; assembly: GCA_031216915.1. NCBI lineage: Eukaryota > Metazoa > Mollusca > Scaphopoda > Dentaliida > Dentaliidae > Pictodentalium > Pictodentalium vernedei. The sequence goes on from CM062297.1 coordinate 172,116,503, forward strand.
TTGTGTCCCTGGGCAAGGTACTTAATCCTGATTGTCAACTACATCTTCCAAGAGTATTCTGTACATGTATAGTACGGTCGAAGTGGACTGGTCAATTTCCACAGGTGGGCAATATTTCCATGGATGCAATAATATTAAATTCTAACAACCAATTATAGGAATAATCATCGAAAATTTAATTAACAACCCGGTGCTTCATTAATTAAACTTTTGCTGATGATGATTTTTAGCATCTGGTAAATGCATGCGTGGGCATCACTGCCCTCGCGTGGATTATGACCTGTCCACGGCGACAGTACTGTACATCTCACATGGGCCACGTTCATCTTATGGGGGCATGTCTTGGTACCCTTATTTGACGAATAATAGTGACAGTCAGGATTTTTGATTGGAAATAATAATAAAAGTGATGGCATTTTGCCTCTGTTCCTCACTGCCAAATAATAGAGACTCAGGAGATTGCAGGGATTTTTTCTCCAAAAGTTAATAATGGTGTCAACACTATTATTAGGCAGTTGAGAGTATTAGTACAGTGGATCCCACTTAACTGGATATCTCTTAATTGTATATCCCTGTTAATTGAATATAATTTTCAAACACAAAACCAGTTACCATACATTCAGTACAAATTTGATCTGTTAATTGCATATGGGTTGTAGAGTAAACTCCTGTTAATTGTATATAAATTTTTGTAATATGTCGAAAAAATTACTGTGACACGCACCAAATTCCCCTTATTTATCAACCTTTTTGGCCTCACTACATCCAATACAGGCATTTATTCTATCATATCTTGTTTGACAGAGCTCTATGAGCTCTGTCAAACAAGATATAATAGAATAAATGCTCAGTTTACCTCCAGAACACAGGAAACTGACCAAATCCCTGTTAATTGTATACTCCTGTTAATTGAATAATGATCACTAGCAAAATGGATATTCAATTAAGAGGATTCTACTGTACTGGAAACTTTTTTAGAATGGACATTAAAAAACATGTTTAATTAATTTTAAAAGCACATCAGCGCACCTTTGTCAGTAAAGTGCTATAAATATAAACAGGGCTTTAAATTCCCCTAAATTTGTGCAGTTAAACAGTGTCCCCACATCATGGAGATGTCCCCTAATTATCTGTTAACCCTGTCGGCTAGGTGACACTTTTTGTCACCTGGATGCCCAAAAATTGCGAAAGAGTTAAAGGAAAATTCTGAGACTAATTCCGACAGGTTCTTTAGCCCAAGGTGCGAATGTTAGAACTGAAACTCTTCAAGAGTTTTTTTGATTGATTAATCATATGGATTAACCTTGGTTAACCAATTAATCTCTTGTCCTAATAGGTAGCGGAGTAACTGCCACTGTAGTGAATTTTAATTTTCTGTCGTTGTTAAATTGTTTTCAAGATGGTGTGTTGTATCTGTATTAGGCCAAACAAAATTAATGGTTTGGTTCCGGTAACATAGTAGAAAAAAATAGGGTCGATAGGTTGGGATATTTTATTTTATTCTATATTTTTCCCTTGAATTTGTGCTTGAGTTAATTTTTAGGACCAAATTCTTCCAATAGTTGTGACTGAAATAAACTGCTTTGATTTTCTGTTGAGACTGAATTACAAAATTACACCCAAAATGGCAGTTTATCAGCAGATGCTTTATTCACGATTGCAGCGGACATTTTTGGTGCAATTCCACAACTTCAAAACGAAATAGATTCGGAGGTGCCTTGATGATATTATCGTCAGCTGTCCACAGATTCTGAAGTGAAGTGTGTGTTCGAACATCTCACTTTTTCACAGGAAGTGCTATGGTCGGTAGGTCGGGATATAGATTGTTGGGTTTTTTCCCCCCTTGAATTTGTGCTTGAGTTAATTTTTATGACAAAATTCTTCCAACAGTTGTGATTGAAATATACTGCTTTGATATTCTGTTGAGTCTGAATTGCAAAATTACCCCCAAAATGGCAGTTTATCAGCAGACGCTTTATTTGCGATTGCAGCAGTCATTTCGGGTGTAATTCTGTAACTTCAAAATGAAACAGACTTGGAGGTGTCTTGATAATATTATCGTCAGCTGTCCTCAGATTCTGGTTAAGTATCATCATATTTATAGTGGAAGCACAAATGACTTGCTTTTGTTTATTTGAAAACAATAATGTACCTTTACCTTTTGTCGGCCTTGTATCAAACACTTGCATGCACACTATTTTGAATGCTATTATGATGTCACCATGTGCAGAAGGTCAATCACTTTGAAGTACAAGTGTAAAACTACAGGTAATCCCTTGGCGTTTCTCAAGAAAAATTTCTTGGTTTTAAATATCAGGAATGTAACTGGTCGAATGTTCAATGTGACTGACTATGCATGCTTTGTGTAGAGCATGGAGGTTTTTCGGTTCGGTTTTTGCAACAAACAAAAAAATGAATCGACAGGCACCAAAAAAAAATGGCTACACAATTTTTGCATCCTCTGACATTAAACTATGAAATTTGCAATGACCCCCTTGTAATTTCATTTTGAAAATGACAGCAAACGTCATCAGCAGAAAGGGCAAATCCAAAAGCGATTATTTCTGTATATGTCCGTGTATAAGTCGCTCCCATGTTTATGTCACACCCAATATTTTCATCCAAAATACCGCCCCTGAAGCTACAGTTAAAACTAGAAGTCCTGTCATGAAATGCGCACAAATAGCACGTCGATCTGCATGTTAATCTACGCGTTATGACCACAGTAAGGCAATCAAATTCTGTACATATGGCCTCTGCACAAGCAATGTTTCTGCCAATTGACCTCCGGGTAACCCGGAGGTCCATTGGCAGAAACATTGCCTGTGTTTGCTATGAGTAACCAGGAGAACCTGCAGTGCTTTGGATATATTCGATATGGCAATTGCGCGCAATCTCTACGCTTAATAAAGCCTAGATAAGCGCACAGTTCGTGACAGGACTTCTAGTTTTAACTGTATTACCTTTGTGTAAGTTGCACCCCGACTGTGAGAATAGCCGGTGGGCCAACACAAAAATAATAATGGCCAGTGAGTATGGGCTTTTATTGCACAAAATTAGGTTATGCATGAAATAAAATAATAATTATATAGTGTTATTTACTTTGACCATTTATTCGCCATGTGATACTCGTTGATGCTGTAAATCCATGATATTTTGCACATAATAACATGAGGGGAAGATCATACTCACTACCTCGAAAGGAAGACGAGCGGTCTAGTGAGTGATCGAGGAACAGGACAGTGAATGGAGTCACTGTATTATGGCAATTTTAAACATAATAGAAAAGTTACAAGTCCAAATTATTTATTTTATCGAAATTAAAACTCAACACAAAATAACAAAACAGGTATACAATGTATACATGTAGCAGTGGCGCGCCAGGATTTCGATTTGGAGGGGATGGGTAGGGGCTAAGTAAGATGTGGGGGCCCAACTTCCAAGGTCGAGATGCCTTCAGCATCTCCCAAAGGCTGTAGGCCTGAGCTGGGGGTGGGTATGGGAGGTATGTCCCCCACCCATTGGTTTGGGGTCTGGGGGACCTATCCCAGGAAAAAACTTTCATATTTGGATAATTTGGGCGTCAAGGGAGCGCTATCAGAGCATTTCAACAATGCCTGGCATTGTCTTCAAAGGCTACCAGATTGTGTCAGTTAGCAATTTGAAGTTTGGTTTTGAGGGGGCTCAAGGAAAAGAGGGGGGGAGGGGGGTAGCGGGGGGGGGGGGGGGGGGCTATGCTCCCCTATGGCCACCAGTGATGCATAGCATTTACCAAATAGAACATATACAACAAGAACATAAACGAAAGACATACAATCTACCCCAAATTAATATTAACACTCCGTGAACTGAGTGCTAGTGAAGTGTGCTAAGTCCCAGTACAGCCAGTAGGACACAGCGTACTTTAAATAGCTCCTGGGTGATATTTCTATGGTCTTTTCTGATGATAGTGATATATATTAATTGAAGGGTCTGGAAATAATACCGAAAAACTTAACCGAAACCGAGGTTTTGAAAAAAATAAAACCAAAACCGAAGTCAAACTTGAAAGAAAAAACTCCATGCACTAGCTTTGTGTAATGCAGTACACGTGGTTGTGGCTTTTCACCTCAACTTGTTTCTGACAAATTAGAGGTAAACAATGTTTTATTGTTTTCGTAATAATGGTGATTGTCGAGACAAACCACTTGAAGAGTTTGGAATGAAAAGTAATAAAAACAAGAGGCCCCAGGGGGCCTGGGGGCGCTCACCTGACATGGTAGCCTAAATATCAACCCAGAGAATTGATTTCCACAAGTTGCATCTGCTCCTCCTAAGAAAAGCTGAAACCAAATATCCAAATATTCTGACCAGTGGATCTAAAAAAAGATTTTTAAAGAATATTCCTCATATTGAACTAAGTCATAATTCGGGCTCCCACAGGGAGCCCATATATGAACCCAGGGACTTGGCTTTAACAAACCTGAATCTCACACCCCTAAGGATTCTGCACACCAAATATCAAAACATTCCGACTGCTGGATCTGAAGAAGAAGATTTTTAAAGAAAATTCCTCATTTTGAACCAAGTTACAATTCAAGCTTTCACAATCAGCCCAAATATGGACCTAGGGACATGGCTTGAACAAACTTGAATCTTACCCCCCTAAGGATGCTGCATAAAAAGTACCAAAAGCATTCATCTGCTGGATCTGAAGATTTTTAAAGAAAATTCCTCATTTTGAACTAAGTTGTCATTCAGGCTCCCATAGTGAGCCCAAATATGAACCAAGGGACTTGGCTTGAACAAACTTGAATCTCAGCCCCCTAAGGTTGCTCCATGCCAAATATCAAAACATTCCAACTGCTGAATCTGAAGAAGAAGATTTTTAAAGAAAAATTCCTCATATTGACTAAGTTATAATTTGGGCTCCCACAGGGAGTCCAAATATGGACCCATGGACTTGGCTTTAACACACTTGAATCCCCCCCCCCCCCTCCCCCCAAGGATGCTACTCACCACATATCAAACCATTCCGACTGCTGGATCTGAAGAAGAAGATTTTTTAAGAAAATTCCTCATTTCGAACAAAGTTACAATTCAAGCTCCCACAGTGAGCCCAAATATGGACCTAGGGACATGGCTTGAACAAACTTGAATCTCACCCCCCTAAGGATGCTGCATACCAAATATCACAAGATTCTGCCTGCTGGATCTTGAGAAGAAGATTTTCAAAGAAATTTGCCAAAAATGCACTAAGTTCGAATTTGGGCTTCTATAGTGAGCCCAAATATGAATCTAGGTGGCCGATTTGAACAAACTGGAATCAGATCCACCCCACAATGTTGCATACCAAATATCAAAAGATTCAGCCTGCAGGATCTGGAGAAGAAGATTTTTGAAGAAATTTGCCTGAAATGCACTAAGTTCGAATTCGAGCTTCTATAGTGAGCCCAAATATGAATCCAGGGAGCCGATTTGAACAAAATAGAATCAGATCCACCCCACAATGTTGCATACCAAATATCAAAACATTCTGCCTGCTGGATCTGGAGAAGAAGATTTTTTAAGAAATTTGCCTGAAAAGCACTAAGTTCAAATTTGGGCTCCTATACTGAGCCCAAATATAAACCCAGGGAGCCGATTTGAACAAAATTGAATCAGATCCACCCCACAATGTTGCATACCCAATATCAAAAGATTCTGCCTGCTGGATCTTGAGAAGAAGATTTTCAAAGAAATTTGCCTGAAATGCACTAAGTTCAAATTTGGGCTCCTATACTGAGCCCAAATATAAACCCAAGGGGCCGATTGGTACAAACTTGAATCAGATCCACCCCACAATGTTGCATACCAAATATCAAAAGATTCTGCCTGCTGGATCTGGAGAAGAAGATTTTCAAAGAAATTTGCCTGAAATGCAGTAAGTTCAAATTTGGGCTCCTATACTGAGCCCAAATATAAACCCAGGGAGCCGATTTGAACAAACTTGAATCAGATCCACCCCACAATGTTGCATACCAAATATCAAAAGATTCTGCCTGCTGGATCTGGAGAAGAAGATTTTTTAAGAAATTTGCCTGAAATGCACTACATGTAAGTTCGAAATCGGGCTCCTATACTGAGCCCAAATATGAACCCAGGGGGCCGATTTGAACAAACTTGAATCAGATCCACCCTCCAATGTTGCATACCAAATATCAAAAGATTCTGCCTGCTGGATCTGGAGAAGAAGATTTTTTAATGTTTTTCCCATTGCCTACAGTGTTAAAAAGTGCTGACTCAGCACTTTTTCAAAGTCCCGAAACTGTACCCTATGATAAAACCTATGGCAATTTTTTTTTACCAGTTCTTTCTGTTGGTCCTAAGGAAGCTTCACACCAAATAAAAATTCTCGGTGCTGTGCAGTTTTGGAGATATGGGCGTTTTAATTTTTTTCTATTTTTAGCTCCTGCGGTTCCCGTGGGGCTACTGGAAAAAAAAAATCTGCATAAATTAGGTACTTATGACCCAATAAGCCCTCACATAAAATTTGGTTCAAATCAGCCTCTCGGTTTGGAAAATAGAAATTTTGGGCGGGGCCAAAAATTTTGCCCCTCCCATAACGACACCAAGTATAGCCCCACAAACTTCTCTTGAACAAATCTGAGTCTACACATCAAAAGGAAGCTGCACACCAAATATCAAGTCTCTGCTACTGCTGGTTCATGAGAAGAAGATTTTTAAGATTTCAGCACACTTTTTGGGTGTGGCCCTACCCACGGGCGAGGCAACTTGATTTGAACAAAATCAAATTGCGATGTCATAACAAACTACTATCTCAAATATCAATTAAATTGGTTCAGCTGTTTGGGAGGAGAAGACGCAAACACCATGTTCACGGACGACGGATGCCGGACGGTGAGTGATCACTATAGCTCTCCTGACTGAAAGTCAGGTGAGCTAAAAAAGGTACCATAGTCTGTGAGGGTAGACGGGGTGATAAAAAGGGAAGAACCCAAATTTAACCCAACAGTAATCCACACCAGTGAAGTAAATTCAATTCTTTGTAAACCGTGATAAACAAGTTGAAATTTGCATACCAGAGTTAAAACGACTTCAGTATAAAATTACCAATAATGGTTTAATTTGCCAGTGATGGTTTTGAATATGGTACAGATTATATATACAAATGGGTATACAAAAACAACAAGCACTATTTGTGTCGTTGTTGTAAAAGTTGGCATTTGTGTGTTTTTTTCTGTTTCTTTTTCAATTTAAAAAAAAAAATCATTAGGGTCGGGGCACAAAATTAGGGTCAGTCAGGTAACCAGAACCAAACCATTATTTTTTGGGGCCTTATGTTTATTTGAAAACAATAATGTACCTTGCATCAGTCTTGTATCAAACATTTGTGTGCACAATATTCTGAAGGCAAGATGCTATCATGACATCAACGTGTGCAAACAGCCAATCACTTTGAAGTACAAGTGTAAAACTACAGGGAATCCCTTGACATTTCCCAAAACATTCCTGGTTTTAAATAGGGATGCGATTGGTCGAATGTTCAATGTGACTGACTATGCATGCTTTGTGTAATGCAGTACATGTGGTTGTGACTTTTCGCCTCAACTTGTTTCTGACAAATTCGAGTTAAACAATGTTCTATCATTTTTGTAATGATGGTGACCGTCGAGACAAACCACTTGAACAGTTTGGAATGAAAAGTAATAAAAAAAAAGGTCAAATGGTCTGCGAGGGTAAACAGGGTGGTAAAAAATGAAAGGCCCAAACTTAAACCAACACTAATCCGCATCACTGAAGTAAATTCACTTCTTGTAAACTGTGATAAGCAAGTTGAAATTTGCATACCGGAGTTAAAACGACTTCAGTGTTCCATTACCAATTATGATTTAATTTGCCGGTGACGGTTTTGAACATGGTACAGATTATATATATAAATCGATATACAAAACAGCCACTCAGCACTATTTGTATCGTTGTTGTAAAACTAAGCGTTTGTGTGTTTTTTTTTCAGTTTCAATCAAAAAAATAGTTAGGGTCAGGGTGCAAAATTAGGGTCGGTCGGTCGGGTAACCGTAACCAAACCATTATTTTTTTTGGCCTTACACTACGAGTCGGAAGTAGTTGTAGGAACAACTGCGGTATAATCAGGAATCGAAACGTGGTTGTAAACTTTCAATAAACGCGTTCATCGTTTTTTTCGCGGTTATTCTCCAGGAGTATCGTTTGACAGTTCGTTTCTGTTCCCGGTTGTAAACGAAGATAAACGCATTTATCCTTTTTTGTGGTTATCCTCCAGGGATATCATGTAACAGTTCGTTTCTGTTCCCGATTGTAAACGAGGATAAACATTCATCCGTTCGGCAAATAACGAGGATTGGCACATGTGCTTCAACTTGAATGTACAAGAGCAAACTAAAAGAAAAGACAGCAGCATAGAAATCGCATGCATAGCATGTAGCTATTTTATCTCACAAAAATTCTCTCCAAACATCTCTCCCCATTTATCACTTAACACTATCCCCCGCCCCTTACAAAAACCACCACTTTGCAATGTGCCCCCCCCCCCCGGGCCCCCTCCATCCCCAGCCCCCAAAATGCCAATTGCCTACCTATTAGTTATATTCACGGACGAGATCACCTGAACCACTTGCTGGCTAAAAAATAGCCAGCACAATATGGAAAATTCACCATTCAAATTCAAAACGACATGAACATAGTTATCCATCAACTGTCCCTCCCATCAACTCCCCAATACCCCATTTCACTTCTCCGGCCTCTATTGCGCCATTCACCAAAACTCTGGCGATTAAATGCCCTGAAGTTTCCAATTTGATAGAAAAAAATACTTTCTATTTCATCGCCTCAGTCTTGTCTGAAATGACTTGATGCCGTAATACGCTTAGCTACGTCGGATGTCATTTACCACTTAATAAAGGCTTTGGTGCACCTGTATATGACACCCCACCCCTCTCCTCTCCATGCACACCCCACCCTCTCATTCTGAACTCTGAAGGACTAAGGACAGTTCCAAACATAACACATGCATGTGCAAACCCTAGGTTTTTACATGTACCTCCCCTATCATATGGATGTCAATTTGGGGTAAATTGATATTCTGTTTGCTTTCCTTCATTGGACGAAGATGTTTATGTGATAAAAAAAAACAACATAATGAGTTTTAGTTATTTATTCGCCATAATATTTAAAAAATGTGCCAATTTCTAAGGGTAGAGATTGCCAAAAAAAATAACGCACATGTCGATTGAACGTGACAAGATCGTTGCTTGACACATGCGCCTGGGAGCAAAGACAATTCGTCCCTATTCAGTTTGACCCATATTCTGCATGGCTTTCACTTGAATTTTTCATTTGAAATGAAACAAACTGAGTTTCTTCATCTAGAGAACTTGTCCCCTGCTCCCACTCTCCCTGAAAATTTTGCCATTGCATATTGCGAGCGTAGTGGCACCCTTTTGTCAGATTCCACCCCAAACATGCACAGAATAAGGGTGTTTGGGTTGAAGAGTCAGTATTGTCGTTTCATCCCATTTTCTGTAACACTTGTTTGCAGAGTTTCTCATTTGGATCGTAGATTTATCAGTGAAAATAACATGGTTGACGTTTTCTGAGTTTTATACAATACTTCCATTGTACATTATACAAAATGTTTGAATGTCTGAGTGCATTTAGATTTTAACGCCAACATTTTAAAAAAATGTCAATCATTTAAATGCAGCAGATCTCCTTTTGTCATTCAAATAGTACAAATAGTGGGTAGTTCAGATAAAAAGAAAAAAACCAATGGAAAAAGCACTCTTAGAATAGCAGTAAGCGTCCCTCTTTCGTGATTCCACAGGTGGTTAATTACAGTAGTTTGTTTTGTAATTAAACTGGTGGCAATTAGACACTCACCGAAATTGGATTAAGAGCCGGGCATACAAATCAATCAGCTTCCTTTTATTGTGCAGGCCTTCTGAAGTTATTGTTTACAAAAAACAATGCTCTGGATCTCACAATGCACCCCGAAAAGTAATTAAGTATTCATGCAATTGAATTAAATATTTTGAGAATGGCATTAATTAATCCATTCCCGACTTGTGTATTGTTTCCCGACACTCTGCATTTCTTCAGTTCAGTGTACTTACAGTGACATTTTATTCCTTTCACATTCAATAGCAGCCATACCTTTTTTCTGAATTCATGACACATTTGAATATTGAAATTCCATTGCATCTTACATGTAATACGAACGCTTATCATTTCGAATCTAAGGATTTGGCGAGAGCGTGGTGAGAGAAGGGGAGCCCATCGGGAAGAATAACATGTTTGAGCCTTTTACCCGATCCAGGCATCGACGAGATGGGGGCGAGTACAAGAGGAAGCACCCCTCACTTGGTGTGTGTGTGTGTGGGGGGGGGGGAGGGGGTTGTTGCCCCTGAAACAAATGTGAAATTCAAGACAAAAAAACTCAATTTCCTTGACTGAGTCTGCTTGTGTCCATAATTTATAAGTTGTGAAGGGCTTCAATAATTAAGCCACATCACCGGGATGGGGGGAAGGGGGGGCGACTAAAATGGTATGTCCCCCCCCCCCCCCTCGCTACACCACTGAAATGCCCTCATGAAATATATTTTTTTTAAATTATTTAAAAAAAAAAAATGGTGCATCCCTCTCGACAATGAGCCTGTGGAGTAAGTTTCAGTATGCCCACTCTCACCCTGCAATCTCTTTGGTACAATAGATAAATGTCTACATCTGTAGAGCAGCACTCTTTGCTTCCAAGGGTTCCCGACAAGGATGTGTATTTATTTAAAATCATGGTGTGTGTATGTACTCCTCTAAGGTTTCTCTTGGAATGGTGTATTTTAAATGGAACTTGGTTTCAACTACATGCAGGTCCGAACTTAGGTAGGCAGAAGATGCCTCGTGTTTTGTACAGAGCACGTGTTCAGACGAGAATTAGCATTTTCGTGTTTAGCACACAAATAAACAAATTAAGGCTAGAACCATTCTTCGTTGTTTTTTTTTTTGTTCGATGATCATTTTATTTTTAACGTGCATTATTCCAACAAAACATATTTCATTAGATTAAATGGTCATTCGCACATTTCTTCAAATGTTTATTCACCACAAAACAACAGCCTCACATAAACATTTCATTCGAGTATATTTGGCTTTTGCACTGCTGAAAAACACAGTAGCCCACACGTTATTCATTTGAATTTCCTTGTTACCTGACATGCCAATTAATGTATTAGTAAAAAGTTTTCCCGTGTAGTGGAGATTCAGGAACCAATGCATCAGTGAACTTAACCCACGCCTGGGAAACTCGTAGTTGAATAATGGTTTAATTTTGGAGTTCTGTATTTTTCTTGGATGTGGTTCAGACAGTAGATGTGTGTGGGTTAGTATGGTAACACTGGGTGGGCAGTAAAAAATTAGGAAACATTACTTTTGCTTTATGCTAAGGTGTTGTTCATGACTCCAGTGGCAAAGATAAAGGGGGGGGGGGGGGGGGGGCGGAGGCCCCCCCCACCAGAAGTTTTGTTGGAGAATTTTTTTGGGACCATTTTTAGGCGAATTTATGCCTAATAACATTAAAATGCTGGCTTTGGGGATAAAAACATGCCATTTTGGGTAAATTTGGGGTAAAAAAGACCAATTTTCAGTACATTTGCAGTAAACAACAGATTCTTTGTTTGTTTGGGTTTTTGTTGTTGTTGCACTGTCGGAAAATTTTCGGTCTGTCGGGAAAATTTGGGCTTGCCCTCCGCCAGTGAAAAGCAATCTACGCCACTGCATCACTCATCGGTCACTCAGATATGCTTTGGAAAGTGAAAGTGGTGTTTTGATAGAGGATAATTTTTTACGTGTGTTGGAAAAACGTGTTATTCTCTTCCATTAAACTGTGACAGATTATTGGGCATGAGAGGCAAAGAATACTGAGTAGTGGGACAGAATTTTTCATCAAGAAATAAAGTCCAACAATGTTTTGTTGAATTTGTAGTTTGTTGTGATCCAGATGCAGCGGTATTGAGATTTTGAAGGCTTTCTTTGCCTTTGGTGGCCCGACTTAAAAACTCGCGACCGACAATAACACTGAAAAAAATATTTTCAATTTGACTTTTAACTTGTTCAAAGATACAATGGATTATGCATTATATTCACATCAGATGATTTTTCAAGATAATCTGGGCCACTCATTGTCGCAGTGATCAGATCCACGCGTAATTTATCAAATATTTGACAGTCTCCAGTATGACTTGCGAAATTGGAAATTTTGTACTAAAAGGCAAACAATGGACAATATTTCGAATGGAATGACGTTCTAAATTTTTGATTCCTCGATTTGAGCATTGCAAACGCCAACAACAGATTTTGGATTTTTGCTTTACATGTATATAGATCGTATCATAAATGATTGTTGGTATCGTTTATTTACGTTTATGACTGAATGCCACAATGCAGGTTCATCAAAGCTCACGTCTCGTTTCTTCCCACAAGACTAACACTATCGTTTATTTACGTTTCGCACTCCGGTCGCAAACGATCGGCAACCACGGTTATCGTTTTTATTAGTGGCACGGAAACAAAACTCACGTTTTTGTGTAGTTTATAACTGCACACAAAACCGCGAGATAATTGCGGTTTACCTACAACTACGTCTGACTTGTAGTGTAGCAATATTCACTTATTAGTTATATACATAATAATGTTAGGTGATGGTGAAAAAGTACTTTAAAACCATTAAAACAATTAAATAAAATTATCGCCATTTTTGCCCCTCATACCCGAGTCATTTTACCCCAATATAGGGGAAGAAATGACCTGGGGCAAATGGGAATTGGGGCGAAACGACCCGACACCATTTTCATGTTATAAGAGGCAATATTTGCTATTTTCAATTTGAACCCTGGATTCCAACTCCCCCTTTTCGAAATAAATATCTATGGTTCTAGTTGGTGTCCGTGAGACTTCGTCATGGGTCAACTTTGTTAAAGGCCGCGTCCCTCCATCCCTCCCCCCCCCCCCCCCCCCCATACCGCCTTTAAAATGTCCGATTGTCGATGATGACGTCCAGAATTTGGCAGAAAGCGTCCTTTTGTGGTAAATAGCAGTTCGCATACCGAGACAGAGAAAGATTCCAGAATCATCCTGGAAGTCACCATGATTAAAAAAAAATAGGCTCGAATACAGGTAACACTTTTTGCTTAGTATGAACAATTGGTGATCAGCAGAGATAGTGTTTTCTTGTTTTTCAGCATACCGGAGATAAGCATTAACTGTCAAATGTCTCACAATAATAGCGAGTCATTCTGAGTGTGTTCGTTACGCATTGTCATACTCCAGAAATGTATTCAACTATTCTGAGATTTGTACACGGATACATAGTGTAGCGAAATTGCCTTTGTATTTATAGATGCTACATGAGATATTTACTACAAGAGTACTTACCGATTGCATAGAGAAATTGCACAAGTAAAATGCAAAGAGATGAAATGTAAGCGTGTGTTTCAAGCGTTGGAATCTGGAAGAAGTCTAGTAGAATAATGTATCTGTCACCAATTGGCGGGTTATGACGTCACAACTTGCATCTTGGGAACCAGGTGAAAGGTCACGTCTGTCACTTCACATCACTGTTCCCTTCTTTTGAAGAATAGGCTCCAAGCTGTGAAGTGTTTTTTTCTCGAGTACTCACCCAAGACATGATATAAAACGGAAACAGTTTGAACACAAGGTTCAAACTGCTTAAAAGAAGAATAAATAACATGGAAACAGTTTGAACATTGTTCAAACTGCTTTACAATATTTGATATGTGAAAACAGTCTGAACAACATGGTTCAGACTGCTTGAAAAAGGAAAAGCAATACAAACATTTTTTATATGAAATTTAGTAATTTGAACTGTAATGTTGTGTGATGTTGGTTCAAATTACTTCACACTATGAATTAAGAATATAACTTGTTTTCTCAAGAAAGCAGTCTGAATTAAAAAGAACTGAATGTTCAAACTACTTGTTCTTGAGAAAACATGTAGCAATAAATATATTGCTGTCAGTGAGGCAATAGCCAAGTTTACTCTTAAAGGAGTAAACGATAGAGTACTGGTTGAAAAGTATATGGATTAAAGTCACCAATGCAACAAAAATATTTTAAATAAATAATATGATAAAAGGTTCAACGAAATTATTTGCCTAAACACAAAAAAAGTGTGTCTATGGTCAATTTACTGAAAACCATAGACACGTGTTGCATTGGCGTTTAGTTGGTCACTTAGAACCCTGAAGTCTGTCAGGGACTCCTGAGGCCCCGTAAGGCCTGGGCTGACGTGGGGTTATTTAGTCCCGCTGATGAAGTTGCGGGAAAAATTAGACCAACGTGGAGGGTCGGAATCCAAGTGTCGCGAACTCGGCGCAGAGAGCTGAGTTAGACCGACGCCGTGATTCCTTCTCTGCCAAATTGTCCTGAAATAGGTTCGATTTCCGTTAGGTGTGATTCCTAATCACTTCAGGCTGTATAATGGAAAGAATGATTTAAAGTAACAACGATTCTTTTATTTACACATAAAAATAAATCCGTTTCAATATTTCAACAATCAACAATTCAATTCTTTTTCACAGAAAATGGGTCACTACGGTTAAATAATTCTAAACAATCATATAGTCATTCTATAGCCCTGTACTGGCACTATAGTCTACACACTGGAAATGTTACTACCGTGAGCTCGCCATAAGAGCTTCACAAATCTGAAATGTTATTACTGTGAGCTCGCCATAAGAGCTTCACCCGCTTAGGCTCAAATGTCAACGTCTGCGCGTAACTGTACCTCTGGCTGTCGGAGGGTTCCGACCAGCAATGTTCGTCATCTATAAACCACCGTACTTCTGATTTGGGTCAGATATTGTCTACTCATACCTTATGCGCCTTTTGAAAGTCCTCCGTGAAAGTCCTATTGAAATATCCACCGTTCCTGGTTGAATTCACGATTCACAAATGCCCCTTTTGTGCTAGGGCGAAATTGTCACTCACACCGATCTTCAGTCGGTATTACGATGTTCCGACAGCAAAACAAACTACTCAGAACGCAATCAGGCTGACGCTTCAAAGGGTTAATACGCACAATACAATTAACCTACACTTCTGACTATTGCAGGACGATACCTGCTACTCGACAATCTAAACTTATACGTTCCACCTGGGGTGTTCCTTCTCACGAATTCGGCCCCGTAGCCGCCTATCAACTTTAAACTAAATCAATCATGGAATGCCCTCTCTGGCGATTCCAGCCGTTTCAGGGTCCTGTGATCGAAGGTACCCTTATGCCAGGAAACAGAGTCCGCCTGTCCTGGACTTCACCAACGTGTGTGTGACCCCAAGTGTGTGTCTAATGCTCTGCTCTTCCAGGTATATATACTTTTTACCCTAAACTGTCAGGTGGACCGACGCTCATCTGTCCACCTGTCAAAACGGTGGGAGATGACGTATATCGAGGCAGAATCAATACAAGTCATCTCACGCGTGACTTCACTTGTCGAGAAAACCGATTCGTTCTTGCCATGATTGTTATAACTTATGATGACACGACATTTCTATCTTTTAGAATCTCGTTTCTCAATTTACCGTGACGACATCTTGACATCAACCGATTACGTCTCGTAAGACTCCGACTACTGTATAAATTAAGCGAGATGATTAGACCTTATCTAACATACCGTTTCTCCCCTGGGTCCCTGCGCTAAAGCTGGATATACACCACGTGTGTTTTTTCTATGTCCAGCTTTACAGAGAAGTGAAATTCACGTGGGTTTTTCGCCTTGATGCGGAATATATTTTGAACTTACAATATCTTTCAATATGAGGCCCCTTGCCCCTATATTTAGGCTGGCTTTGCCCTGACAACTCCCTTCCCGAGAGAAACACCCTGTGTATCTCTTAAAACGCAAGGGGCAAAGCCACGCACGCTCGCCTCTCACACCCTTTTACAATCTACCATCATGTTCAAGACTACAAAACTGTACCCTAGTGGTCGTGGGGGGTCATGACCGGGCTCATGCGTCGGCCATGTCGATTCCCACGACACACACGCTACCACATGCTCCCGTCTTGCGGGTTTACATATGATATGGGGAGTAGCCTTATCCTCAGATTTGCAGCACTCTCTCTCTCTGTAATACTATATATTTACACCTAAACATACACATTTTTATACACGTTCGCCCATTTTGCAAACAGTTCACTTGGCACTCACTCCGACGAGTAACACCGTCCGCGCCTTTGCGTCAGATGGGTTAATTCCAACGGAGTGTAACTTCGCCTCCCGTTCCTCTACGACTTGTGAAGGAGCAAACGACCCCAGCATTATGTTGAGCCTCACCCTCGCAAAGCTCAACCAGAGGATTAAAATTGTGCCTCACACACTCACACATTCAACACACAGATTTCCCGACCGCGCCTTTGCGACAGACGGGGTTAGTGTGCCTCACACTCACAACAAACTCTCGTCAATAAAAACAAGCGCGGTTTCCCCGGGCCTTAACACCGGGTTTGTGCATCCCATACTTACAAAACTCGACACACAGGCTCCCCGTCCACGCACACGCGACAGACAGGGCAGTGTATCTCACATTCGCACTCACAACCAACTCTAGACAGCAGTCAGAGCAATAATAATACTAAAAATAAGAAAATTTCTTCCGGGCCTTAACACCGGGTTTACGAAACTCATCACCTCACCCACAAAAATATTTGCGACTGGAGCCCCCGTCCCAGACACCAGGCCCACAGCCACCCAACTATTGCTTCTTTATAACCACCGACCATTGGTAGGGGCCCGGTTCCCAGTATCCCCTTGGGTAACCCTTGACACACCCCTACTTCTCGCCCCGCCATTTCTACGGGTATTCCACCAGGGTCCCCATACCCTGTCGTTGTCGCATTCCCAAGAGCTTCCCTTGGCGCTATATCCCCCAGGCTCACTCGTCCCGGCGATTACCGTCGTTCGAACGACACTGGCCGTCCTTGGCCCTTGTGCCGTCGACCCCCCGGTCCATTGCGACGACTTCTTGCGCATATTGGGCACTGTGCGCCCCCGGCACTCTCTACGTGGTCTCCGCCACCTAGGATGCTTCTCCTTTGATTTGTGGACCCTTTTCTCGGCCCCCTCGGCGCCCACCTTAGCGGTCCCATCCACTTTAACATACTCAACTTGTGTTGACCCGTGCCCTCTCAATTCTGGGGAAGTTTGCCCAGCCATTTGCGTGGGTCTGGCCTCCCCTCTCCACACGGGTGACACCGACTTCTTGGGGCGCTCAACTCCCCCACATAAATTTTCTTGAGGGTCTTTCCCCAATGATCCCATCGGTTTCCCTCGCTGTTTGGCGTTTAGCCTGGACCGCCTGCGGCCCCTTCTCCCTAATAGGACAGGAGTCGTCCCTCCTGAAACTTCCCGACATTTCGTCGTGTAGGGGCCATCCCCTGGACCATCGGATTGGTTCCCCCTGGGAACCTTCCCTTCATTACTCGTTGGGCCCTCACTTGGCCCCCTATCCCTGGACCATAACTCATCAGGGCTTGCCCTCACCCCTGGGATATTACCTATGACCAGGTCATACACAGGTGATTCAATGCACATGGCTTCCACTTCGCCACAATAAAATGGGGTATCCACAGTTATCCTCGCGATGGGGAACCTTCTAACGGTCCCATCTATCAAAATACACAAATGGTCGCGCCCCAACAATTGCTTGTCGTCAACCAGTTGCTTTCTAACCGCTGCAGAGGAGCACCCAGAATCCCGGAGCAGACGAATCTCCCTTTGTCCCACATACCCTGGGTACACTGGCATATCAACCTTCTCCTGCGAAGTTGTGAGCCTCTCACACATGCCACTTATTATCGGGACAACCTTCCCGCCTTCCAGCCTTAATTCTCCCTCTTGTATACATTCCCGGAGGGGGTTGTGTTCTGGACCGATGGTTTGACAGAACGCTGCCGTCTGTCTACTGGGCCCTGGATCTACGCGGTCACCTTGCTTCCAACCCCTTGGTGCTGCGTTCCAGGCCCCCTGCTGGGGTGGCCTAATGTTCCCAGTGGTCCTTACCTGTTTCTGCCAGCAGTCCCTGGCAATATGACCCCGCTTGTTGCAGATAAAACAAGTGGTGTCCTTGGGAGCGCTCCCCTTCCGGCTGGTCTGCGACGCAGGAGGATCGGGGTGGTGTTGCCTTACGGGTGCCATTGCCAACCCGTTTGCCCCACCCCTAGCCGATTTGGGTGCGTTCACACTCCCACCGTGGGCCTCGATGTAGCGTTCTGCCACAGTTGCCATCTCATCATAGGTGGACGGACCCCTTTCCTTGATGAACAGGCCCAACTCCTTGGAGCATGTAGTTAAAAACTGCTCCCGGAGAAAAAAGATCTCGCAGGGCTCCATATGACTCATTCACTTCTGCGAGATCAGTCCAGCGGTCAAAGTACCGCCTAGCTCGGGCAAAATACTGAGGTACTGTTTCTCCCTTCTCCTGCTTAATCTCTCGGAACTTGGTCCGGAATCCTTCTTCAGTGAGCTGGTATCTCCGAAGGATGGCATTCTTCAGCTCACTGTAGTCGTTAAGAAGTGCAGGAGGCATACTGGTATAAGCCTCGAGGGCTTTACCTGACAACAAAGGGCTCAAGCACATAGCCCATGTGTCTTCTGGCCACATTTGACTGGAGGCAAAACGCTCGAACCTCTCCAAGTACGAGTCCAAGTCATCTGTGTTTTCATTGAAATGAGCGAGATGGGGGCGTGGGGCATGAATTGCTACCCCTGCACTCCCATCCCCTGAGCGCCGACTTTCATTCTCCACATCGGCCCTTGCTCTGAGGAGCTCTAATTCTCTCTCGTGCCTCTGTTGTTCGAGCTCTCGCTCTGCCTCCCTTGCCTCCCTTGCTAATTGGGCTTCCCTCTCTCTCGCCTCATTTGCTAATTGAATCGCTCTCTCTTTCGCCTCTCTTGCGTCTTTCTCACGCTCTCGTTCTAATTGGGCTTCTCTCTCCCTCGCCTCTCTTGCGTCTTTCTCACGCTCTCGTTCTAATTGGGCTTCTCTCTCCCTCGCCTCTCTTGCGTCTTTCTCACGCTCTCGTTCTAATTGGGCTTCTCTCTCTCTTGCGTCATTACGTAAGGCAATCTCCTTGGCCTCACGTTTCTGCTCATCTTTAACGAACTTATGAAGTTCGGCCCCCTCAAGGCCCATTTCCTTGCCTAATGATACCAGTTGGGCGAGGGGTGTAACAACATCCATTTTGATTTTTTCTTTCTATCTTCAACACTCGTCAGAAAGAACGAAGAAGGAAAAGAAAAAAAAAATATGGCAATTAATCTTAATTTACCTCTGTAATTTAACGTAATTAAACGCACCAAATATTCTGAAACCTACCGCAGTTATAGTGGCTATTAAGTATCCTTTTGGGGACTACTGTATTGCGATATTAAACCCTTGAACGGCATCAACTGACCGAACTCGTCAAAACCTAAACAGAACCGCCATTAAAATAAAACAAAATTTCCATATAGCCATTTTTTACCTTTTAGAAATATCCTGGTAGCGCTCGCCAATCAATGTCAGGGACTCCTGAGGCCCCGTAAGGCCTGGGCTGACGTGGGGTTATTTAGTCCCGCTGATGAAGTTGCGGGAAAAATTAGACCAACGTGGAGGGTCGGAATCCAAGTGTCGCGAACTCGGCGCAGAGAGCTGAGTTAGACCGACGCCGTGATTCCTTCTCTGCCAAATTGTCCTGAAATAGGTTCGATTTCCGTTAGGTGTGATTCCTAATCACTTCAGGCTGTATAATGGAAAGAATGATTTAAAGTAACAACGATTCTTTTATTTACACATAAAAATAAATCCGTTTCAATATTTCAACAATCAACAATTCAATTCTTTTCACAGAAAATGGGTCACTACGGTTAAATAATTCTAAACAATCATATAGTCATTCTATAGCCCTGTACTGGCACTATAGTCTACACACTGGAAATGTTACTACCGTGAGCTCGCCATAAGAGCTTCACAAATCTGAAATGTTATTACTGTGAGCTCGCCATAAGAGCTTCACCCGCTTAGGCTCAAATGTCAACGTCTGCGCGTAACTGTACCTCTGGCTGTCGGAGGGTTCCGACCAGCAATGTTCGTCATCTATAAACCACCGTACTTCTGATTTGGGTCAGATATTGTCTACTCATACCTTATGCGCCTTTTGAAAGTCCTCCGTGAAAGTCCTATTGAAATATCCACCGTTCCTGGTTGAATTCACGATTCACAAATGCCCCTTTTGTGCTAGGGCGAAATTGTCACTCACACCGATCTTCAGTCGGTATTACGATGTTCCGACAGCAAAACAAACTACTCAGAACGCAATCAGGCTGACGCTTCAAAGGGTTAATACGCACAATACAATTAACCTACACTTCTGACTATTGCAGGACGATACCTGCTACTCGACAATCTAAACTTATACGTTCCACCTGGGGTGTTCCTTCTCACGAATTCGGCCCCGTAGCCGCCTATCAACTTTAAACTAAATCAATCATGGAATGCCCTCTCTGGCGATTCCAGCCGTTTCAGGGTCCTGTGATCGAAGGTACCCTTATGCCAGGAAACAGAGTCCGCCTGTCCTGGACTTCACCAACGTGTGTGTGACCCCAAGTGTGTGTCTAATGCTCTGCTCTTCCAGGTATATATACTTTTTACCCTAAACTGTCAGGTGGACCGACGCTCATCTGTCCACCTGTCAAAACGGTGGGAGATGACGTATATCGAGGCAGAATCAATACAAGTCATCTCACGCGTGACTTCACTTGTCGAGAAAACCGATTCGTTCTTGCCATGATTGTTATAACTTATGATGACACGACATTTCTATCTTTTAGAATCTCGTTTCTCAATTTACCGTGACGACATCTTGACATCAACCGATTACGTCTCGTAAGACTCCGACTACTGTATAAATTAAGCGAGATGATTAGACCTTATCTAACATACCGTTTCTCCCCTGGGTCCCTGCGCTAAAGCTGGATATACACCACGTGTGTTTTTTCTATGTCCAGCTTTACAGAGAAGTGAAATTCACGTGGGTTTTTCGCCTTGATGCGGAATATATTTTGAACTTACAATATCTTTCAATATGAGGCCCCTTGCCCCTATATTTAGGCTGGCTTTGCCCTGACAAAGTCTATGCAGAGAATACGGGACAGTTCCCTAGCATTCTCTCCGACCACAGACGGGGTCGTCCAAGGACGGTCCTGTCTGCCAAAATAGGGAGCATCAGATTCCAAAAGAATCCGGTCGAGTCGGATAGCGCGAACGCCCTCCCTCTGGATCTCTGTGAAGTTATGGAGTGCGCCAGTGAAACCAAAATAGGTATTGGGTCTGGCCAAACTCCAGGCACGAACCTGATATCTGGACCCCATGAATGAATGCAGGTGTATGATTTGTTCAACGTGAGTTTGGGACCTTATGTGTTCTAGGGCGGTATAACTCACGTCGTGGGAAAGTGAATCCCCCATGTGTCCCCTGATGTGCAATATAAGTGGTTTAGACACCAGCCTGGACAGTCCCAGAAGCCGGCGGAATGTTTCATCATGCTGTAGCATGGTTTCAACAGGTGAATGCTGTAGCATGGTTTCAACAGGTGAATTTGTTGACCTGTCTAAGCCTATTTCCCCAAATGCAACAACATTAGGATGTCGGACTAGGGACTCTAATTTGTTTCTGACCTCAGGGTTAGATAAGCAGTTATATTTTTTAGGATGACAGCCTACTGCTACTTTCCATTGTGGGTGCCACACAAGCTCTGCGGGAGATGGCCACGTTTCAGGGTCACAGAAAACTTGAACGCCGCCCACAACAGAAGTAGGAACATCAACCTTGAGGTTGACGGCTTGGATGGCACGTGCTGCAGTCTGTAGTGACTTAATGTTGAATTTTTTGTGTAACCGATCCAAGTGAAAATGCGTGTCATACAGTTTATTTGTCAAAGACCTTTGTTTTGGGGGCTTTGTTTTGGTGTTTGCACCTTGACCTTTACCTGCACTTTGTACTTCTGGTTTGCTGACCTTAGATTTAGATGGTGCATGTGTAGATGTTTCTTGTTCTGCCTTGACCTTAGAAGTCACTGCTTCAGCCATTAATGGTGTTACAGGTGGAGTGGATAATAATGGCTGTTTGTCGTAAGGTTTTGGAACAGCAGTGCTTCCATTTGTGTTGTCCGACGCTTTCCTTCCAGCTAACATGTTTTTAAATCTCAAGCGCCGTCTTTCAGTGCGGGACAATCCAGAAGGATGTGTGGTATGTGTGGTGCTTGCAGTGTTAGTTGTTTTTGGTGGGTCTAATTCCATTGGTGTCACAGAGAGTGATGGGGATACACCTGACGAAAAAACATCAGGCGGAGGAGCGACAGATAGTCCAAGACTTGTTGAAACAACAGTAGCAGTAGTAGTAGTTGTAGCTATTGGTACTGGCATTGTGACAGTTTCCGGCACTGAACTGACAGGATTCAGCGGTATATAAGCCAAGGTGAAAACAGGCATGGGAGAGGATGTAAGAGATAGAGCACTTGACGTAATAGCATCAAGCGAATAGGTAGGCAAAGAAGTACCTGACGCTGAGACATCAGGCATAGATGCAGAAGAAACACATGACGAAATAACATCATGCGAAGGAGAAGTAAATGATATGAGATCACCTGATAAGAAGGCATCAGGCGTAGATGTTACCTGTGTAGCACTACTAATGGGCACTGTAATTGATGATTCAGTTACAGCGGTAAAGGTTTTGTCAGACATGTTTATCTGAAAAGAGAAAGAAAAGTATCATTTAGCATTTGGAACATCTATAAAAATCTATAGCATCAGCATCTTGTGATGTAACACCAATACAATCTCCATGATACCATTCAAAACAATAATCACATTGTATCATGAATCTTTTACCGGCGGGCTGACGGCATATACAAAATATTCCTTTTTGAGATTCCACTTTCACCTCACCAGTCTGATGGAAAAGTTCAAGCGTTTTAGTCAGCCAAACAGGTAAAGACTTATCAAAACATTTCTTAAGACGGTCATGATTAACGACGTTCAGGGAGTTCTTGAAAAGCACTTTGTACAAGTATGGGGTCAAAACCTCCGAAACGATTCCTGGTCCCTTCCAGAAAGGACATAATTTTCTGCACTTGCCCTTCTTGGATGAATCGTCTAATAAGAAAACCAGATCTCCCACCTTGTATTCATATTTATGAGTTTTCACATCGTAATCACGTTTCATCTTTTGACATGCCATTTTTAATCTTGACCTGGCTAACTGGTGACATTCTTTAGATTTCACGTCTGTGAAAGGTCACGTCTGTCACTTCACATCAATACCATGAAATGGGAAAAACCGTAACTGCCGTCGCAAAACAAACACTTCGTGTACACAGTTTTAATTTATTTGAGAGAGAACTAGCCTGGAACCCACTCCATTCCCGCACAAAAGAAATCTGCAACGTGCTATGAGCCTATGAACCAGAAGCTGTGATATAGAGTTCCACCTTTCAAAAACTCTGACAGGTCGCTAAAGGTGTCGCAAAACCGCATTATACAACACTGCTTCACTGCCTGTTTTATAAGGAAATTAACACATTTAAAGACTACGCAAAATTACAAAAAGACTCATCAGCCTTGAAACCTGAGCCGGTGACTGGGACATGAGATTTGACGCAACAAAATGCTACATCCTATCAATCAAAAAGAAAAGCCAATTCTTCTATACCTTTAACAACCACATACTACAGGAAGTACAATCAAATCCATCTAGGTCTACAAATCTCCAACGACCTAAAGCGAGGAAATCATATTGGAAATGTAGCAAAGAAAGCTAATTCCACTCTGGTCTTCCTCAGACGAAACCTGAAGTATTGTCTCAGGGAATGCAAGAAACTGTCATATATAGCTCTCGTACGTTCTATGCTTGAATAAGGAGCTATCATATGCCCCTCCCTCCTCCTCATACCAAGAATGACATCAACAAACCAGAGAAAATCCAAAGACTTGCAGCGCGATTCATCGTAAACGACTATAGATCTAAGGAAGAAGGCAGTGTAACAGCAATCCTGAAAGACCTGAAACTACCACCGCTTGATATCCGGAGGAAACACTAACGACTGACATTCATATGCAAGGTGGTTGAGGGGCTTGTACCAGCTCTTCAAATAATCGATTATCTGACTCCTAACAAATGCGAAAGGCTTGTCAGAACTAAGCAATTCAAGGATATACAAGCCAAAACACCGTAGAAAATTTAATAAGGAACAACAACAGGACTTTCCAAATACCCAACAGTATAAACATTCCTTTTTCGTAAAAAACACCACCAACTGGAATAAGCGCAGTGACACAGATGTCTACGCAGCTACAGTAGATAAATTCAAGGCTGCAATGGAACGAGAAACACCACAAAGCACTCCCCACTCCGGCATATAAAAGCCAAAAGAGGATTCTACGAATACCAAATACAGATACAGATACAAACACAGACACAGAATGAGTTTTAAAAATCAGTTTCTGGCCCAAATTGCAAACCTCCCGAGGATTTTAATCCAAGTAACAGAGACCATAACATTATTTTGAGTTGGCTAAGAACCGGATGTTGCGATCGGAAGAGTGATGTGGATATAACAAATATATTGCTAGTACACAACACTGCAGATGGGTACATCTGACAGAAGAGGCTGAACATTTGTTTTCTGTACTGTCCATTCTGTACAGCATTCCAACAAGAGTTCTCTATCACATCACATCTAAATATTAATATTGTGTCTGTTAATATACTTTTGTACGGTGACTGTTGAAGTTCAGGTCATTTTCACTGAAAAACAGAAGTTTATTAGCGACTCCAAACGACTCGATGAAATATAATATGCGGTACATGTGCTAGAAAATAGTTGCAACGGCTTGGTAAACTATTGTTCTGTCCCGAAAGCCCCCATCTGTAGCGATCGAGGTATAAGAGCCATTTACCAACCAGCCTGGTTGGCCGGGATCTCTTAGTCTCGTGCTAAATCGGTCGCTTTATGTGCTAGAGGTCGACGGTTTAAGCCTCGGCTCCCGCACTTCCCTCTTGATCTGTTACATTGGAGCCGTGACCAGCCCCCAGCAGTTGGTGGAATTGTGGACGCTGTGGTAGAGCATCATTGTGGTGGATGTTTCGACCACTCTGAGGCGGAATTTGTGAGTGAGATTCACCGTGGGTGAACCTCAAAGAACGCGAGGGTTTTGTAGCTATAAGGGCCATTTAACAACCAGCCTGGTTGGCCCGGATCTCTTTGTCTCCTGGTAAATCGGTCGCTTTGTGTGCTAGAGGTCGGCGGTTCGAGCCTCGGCTCTCGCACTTCTCTCTCGATCTGTTACACGTCGATAATGAAAAAACATCCTTGTATATCGGTAACTTTTGGGACAGACACATAGTTATTACGATCCTTTCTAAATGGTAAGACACGGGTTGATTCTGTACGTCAGACCGAAGCATCCACCAGCCAAAACGTACACTGTATTCGTCCAAAACGTTCACTAACTACCTAAAGGCCCACTGGACATTCTTATGGGGTTTTAATTGATTTTTTTCTTTTTTAAATGCTGTATGGTGTATTTTCAAGCTACATGTAAAACAAATGAAAGTGACTAGCTTGATTTAGTAGAGTTGTTTTCATTCCAATTTTTCGAGACTAGATAAATCAATTAACTGGTCGTGCTGGAAGAACAGTTGACATTATTACGCATGGCATCTTGCGAGTATTCTCGTCTATGACTTTATTATTGTAACACTCAGAATCATACTCATGGATCAGAGCTGATAGTTGTAATCATATACCATGTTTTTACTGCAGAAATGGAAAAAGTACAAAGCAAGTCTAGACACTTGCTTTGCTCCTCGTAAAACTAATTTTAAAATGCACTAAAACCCAAGTACCTAAAACAAAAAATGTATAATTGCCATGGTTTTGTAGGATAACGCAAAAAACTCCATAAATGGAATAATCGAAGACAGGGAACGACATACCAGATTCAAAGGTGTCAGGGCATCCTCAGCAAATTATAATCCCAAACATTTTGCACCAAGAAGAAATATTGTTCTTTTGCCAGGATTGAGCGGTGGTACTCTGTAAATGCCGAACATAACCGACAACAAGTCCCAATAAGTTGAAACATAACAAATATAGGTCATTAAGCTGGGGGAAGTAGATAATAGCACAAAGTGAAGTTTGAAGTACTTTGGGCAATTAAAAAATATTTTACTGACATAAATACATTAACAACTGTTCGATTGCAACAGAAAGACAGAGGTTTGGCAAACAGCCAAGTTATGCAATGGTGAGCGTTAATCTCATCAACTTCACTCTCAATATCCACAAGTCCACCAAGGGCAGGTGGTTGTGTGGGTTATCGTCTGTTCAACTAGAGTTAGGTGATTAGGTCTATTGATCACAAACGAGGAGATACTGATACATGTATCATTGGAGTCTTTCGCCGAGGATTCTTTGGAACGCCTCAGCTGTTGGCATAGTGACTACATATACGCTTTCTCTTTGGTTTCATCGAAGACTTGGACTGTTCGTATAAAGTGAGAGTTTCAGTATTACCAGAGTTTTGGGTCTAAACTGACAGCCATTTTGTTTACTTTCTGTGTGGATTCTTCTCGGAGAGTGGCTGGCACTAATCTCTCTTCTTTCCTGGAGACCGGGTGTCAGGGAACACCTGAGGCCCCGTAAGGCCTGGGCTGACGTGGGGTTATTTAGTCCCGCTGATGAAGTTGCGGGAAAATTAGACCAACGTGGAGGGTCGGAATCCAAGTGTCGCGAACTCGGCGCAGAGAGCTGAGTTAGACCGACGCCGTGATTCCTTCTCTGCCAAATTGTCCTGAAATAGGTTCGATTTCCGTTAGGTGTGATTCCTAATCACTTCAGGCTGTATAATGGAAAGAATGATTTAAAGTAACAACGATTCTTTTATTTACACATAAAAATAAATCCGTTTCAATATTTCAACAATCAACAATTCAATTCTTTTCACAGAAAATGGGTCACTACGGTTAAATAATTCTAAAAAATCATATAGTCATTCTATAGCCCTGTACTGGCACTATAGTCTACACACTGGAAATGTTACTACCGTGAGCTCGCCATAAGAGCTTCACAAATCTGAAATGTTATTACTGTGAGCTCACCATAAGAGCTTCACCCGCTTAGGCTCAAATGTCAACGTCTGCGCGTAACTGTACCTCTGGCTGTCGGAGGGTTCCGACCAGCAATGTTCGTCATCTATAAACCACCGTACTTCTGATTTGGCTCAGATATTGTCTACTCATACCTTATGTGCCTTTTGAAAGTCCTCCGTGAAAGTCCTATTGAAATATCCACCGTTCCTGGTTGAATTCACGATTCACAGATGCCCCTTTTTTGTGCTAGGGCGAAATTGTCACTCACACCGATCTCCAGTCGGTATTACGATGTTCCGACAGCAAAATAAACTACTCAGAACGCAATCAGTCTGACGCTTCAAAGGGTTAATACGCACAATACAATTAACCTACACTTCTGACTATTGCAGGACGATACCTGCTACTCGACAATCTAAACTTTAACGTTCCACCTGGGGTGTTCCTTCTCACGAATTCGGCCCCGTAGCCGCCTATCAACGCTAAGCTAAATCAATCATGGAATGCCCTCTCTGGCGATTCCAGCCGTTTCAGGGTCCTGTGATCGAAGGTACCCTTATGCCAGGAAACAGAGTCCGCCTGTCCTGGACTTCACCAACGCGTGTGTGACCCCAAGTGTGTGCCTAATGCTCTGCTCTTCCAGGTATATATATACTTTTTACCCTAAACTGTCAGGTGGACCGACGCTCATCTGTCCACCTGTCAAAACGGTGGGAGATGACGTGTATCGAGGCAGAATCAATACAAGTTATCTCACGCGTGACTTAACGGATTCGTTCTTGACACGCATTACTATAACTAATGATGACACAACACTTCTGTCTTTTAGAATCTCGTTT
This sequence comes from Pictodentalium vernedei, assembly GCA_031216915.1. NCBI lineage: Eukaryota > Metazoa > Mollusca > Scaphopoda > Dentaliida > Dentaliidae > Pictodentalium > Pictodentalium vernedei. The sequence continues at coordinate 172,144,557 of CM062297.1, forward strand.
CTCAATTGGCCGTGACGAAAACCGATTACGTCTCGTATAACTTGCGACTACTGTATGAGTTAAATGAGATTAAACCTTATCTAACATACCGTTTCTCCCCTGGGTCCCTGCGCTAAAGCTGGATATACACCACGTGTGTTTTTTTTCCAGCTTTACAGAGAAGTGAAATTCATGTAGGTTTTTCGCCTTGATGCGGAATATATTTTGAACTTACAATATCTTTAAATATGAGGCCCCTTGCCCCTATATTTAGGCTGGCTTTGCCCTGACAACTCCCTTCCCGAGAGAAACACCCTGTGTATCTCTTAAAACACGAGGGGCAAAGCCACGCACGTTCGCCTCTCACACCTTTTTACAATCTACCCATCATGTTCAAGACTACAAAACCGTGCCCTAGTGGTCGTGGGGTTCATGACCGGGCTCATGCGTCGGCCATACCGATTCCCACGACACACACGCTACCACATGCTCCCGTCTTGCGGGTTTACATATGGAGAGTAGCCTTATTCTTAGATTTGCAGCACTCTCTCTCTCTGTAATACTATATATTTACACCCAAACATACACATTTTTATACACGTTCGCCCATTTTGCAAACAGTTCACTTGGCACTCACTCCGACGAGTAACACCGTCCGCGCCTTTGCGTCAGATGGGTTAATTCCAACGGAGTGTAACTTCGCCTCCCGTTCCCCTATGTCTTGTGAAGGGGCAAACGACCCCTGCATTATGTTGAGCCTCACCCTCGCAAAGCTCGACCAGGGGATTAAAATTGTGACGCACACACTCACACATTCAACACACAGATTTCCCGACCGCGCCTTTGCGACAGACGGGGTTAGTGTATCCCACACTTACAAAAACTCGACACACAGGCTCCCCGTCCACGCACACGCGACAGACGAGGCAGTGTATCTCACATTCGCACTCACAAACAACTCTAGTCAGCAGTCAGAGCAATAATAATACTAAAATAGGAAAATTCCTCCGGGCCTTAACACCGAGTTTACGAAACCCATCACCTCACCCACAAACATATTTGCGACTGGAGCCCCCGTCCCAGACACCAGGCCCACAGCCACCCAACTATTGCTTCTTTATAACCACCGACCATTGGTAGGGGCCCGGTTCCCAGTATCCCCTTGGGTAACCCTTGACACACCCCTACTTCTCGCCCCGCCATTTCTACGGGTATTCCACCAGGGTCCCCATACCCTGTCGTTGTCGCATTCCCAAGAGCTTCCCTTGGCGCTATATCCCCCAGGCTCTCTCGTCCCGGCGATTACCGTCGTTCGAACGACACTGGCCGCCCTTGGCCCTTGTGCCGTCGACCCCCCGGTCCATTGCGACGACTTCTTGCGCACATTGGGCGCTGTGCGCCCCCGGCACTCTCTACGTGGTCTCCGCCACCTAGGATGCTTCTCCTTTGATTTGTGGACCCTTTTCTCGGTCCCCTGGGCGCCCACCTTAGCGGTCCCATCCACTTTAACATACTCAACTTGTGTTGACCCGTGCCCTCTCAATTCTGGGGAAGTTTGCCCAGCCATTTGCGTGGGTCTGGCCTCCCCTCTCCACACGGGTGACACCGACTTCTTGGGGCGCTCAACTCCCCCACATAAATTTGCTTGAGGGTCTTTCTCCAATGATCCCATTGGGTTCCCTCGCTGTTTGGCGTTTCGCCTGGACCGCCTGCGGCCCCTTCTCCCTAATAGGCCAGGAGTCGTCCCTCCTGAAACTTCCCGACATTTCGTCGTGTAGGGGCCATCCCCTGGACCATCGGATTGGTTCCCCCTGGGAACCTTCCCTTCATTACTCGTTGGGCCTTCACTTGGCCCCCTATCCCTGGACCATAACTCATCAGGGCTTGCCCTCACCCCTGGGATATTACCTATGACCAGGTCATACACAGGTGATTCAATGCACATGGCTTCCACTTCGCCACAATAAAATGGGGTATCCACCGTTATCCTCGCGATGGGGAACCTTCTAACGGTCCCATCTATCAAAATACACAAATGGTCACGACCCAACAATTGCTTGTCGTCAACCAGTTGCCTTCTAACCGCTGCAGAGGAGCACCCAGAATCCCGGAGCAGACGGATCTCCCTTTGTCCCACATACCCTGGGTACACTGGCATATCAACCTTCTCCTGCGAAGTTGTGAGCCTCTCACACATGCCACTTATTATCGGGACAACCTTCCCGCCTTCCAGCCTTAATTCTCCCTCTTGTATACATTCCCGGAGGGGACTGTGTTCTGGACCGATAGTTTGACAGAACGCCGCCGTCTGTCTACTGGGCCCTGTATCTACGCGGTCACCTTGCTTCCAACCCCTTGGTGCTGCGTTCCCGACCCCCTGCTGAGGTGGTCTAATGTTCCCAGTGGTCCTTACCTGCTTCTGCCAGCAGTCCCTGGCAATATGACCCCGCTTGTTGCAGATAAAGCAAGTGGTGTCCTTGAGAGCGCTCCCCTTCCGGCTGGTCTGCGACGCAGGAGGGTCGGGGTGGTGTTGCCTGACGGGTGCCATTGCCAACCCGTTTGCCCCACCCCTAGCCAATTTGGGTGCGTTTACACTCCCACCGTGGGCCTCGATGTAGCGTTCTGCCACAGTTGCCATCTCATCATAGGTGGGCGGACCCCTTTCCTTGATGAACAGGCCCAACTCCTTGGAGCATGTAGTTAAAAACTGCTCTCGGAGAAATAGATCTCGCAGGGCTCCATACGACTCATTCACTTCTGCGAGATCAGTCCAGCGGTCAAAGTACCGCCTAGCTCGGGCAAAATACTGAGGTACTGTTTCTCCCTTCTCCTGCTTAATTTCTCGGAACTTGGTCCGGAATCCTTCTTCAGTGAGCTGGTATCTCCGAAGGATGGCATTCGTCAGCTCACTGTAGTCGTTAAGAAGTGCAGGAGGCATACTGGTATAAGCCTCGAGGGCTTTACCTGACAACAAAGGGCTCAAGCACATAGCCCATGTGTCTTCTGGCCACATTTGACTGGAGGCAAAACGCTCGAACCTCTCCAAGTACGAGTCCAAGTCATCTGTGTTTTCATTGAAATGAGCGAGATGGGGGCGTGGGGCATGAATTGCTACCCCTGCACTCCCATCCCCTGAGCGCCGACTTTCATTCTCCACATCGGCCCTTGCTCTGAGGAGCTCTAATTCTCTCTCGTGCCTCTGTTGTTCGAGCTCCCGTTCTGCCTCCCTTGCCTCCCTTGCTAATTGGGCTTCCCTCTCTCTCGCCTCATTTGCTAATTGAATCTCTCTCTCTTTCGCCTCTCTTGCGTCTTTCTCACGCTCTCGTTCTAATTGGGCTTCTCTCTCCCTCGCGTCATTGCGTAAGGCAATCTCCTTGGCCTCACGTTTCTGCTCATCTTTAACGAACTTCTGAAGTTCAGCTCCCTCAAGGCCCATTTCCTTGCCTAATGATACCAGTTGGGCGAGGGGTGTAACAACATCCATTTTGATTTTTTTCTTTCTATCTTCAACACTCGTCAGAAAGAATGAAGAAGGAAAAGAAAGAAAGAAAAAAAAATATGGCAATTGATCCTAATTTACCTCTGTAATTTAACGTAATTAAACGCACCAAATATTCTGAAACCTACCGCAGTTATAGTGGCTATTAAGTATCCTTTTGGGGACTACTGTATTGCGATATTAAACCCTTGAACGGCATCAACTGACCGAACGCGTCAAAACCTAAACAGAACCGCCGTTAAAATAAAACAAAATTTCCATATAGCCATTTTTTACCTTTTAGAAATATCCTGGTTAGCGCTCGCCAATCAATGTCAGGGAACACCTGAGGCCCCGTAAGGCCTGGGCTGACGTGGGGTTATTTAGTCCCGCTGATGAAGTTGCGGGAAAATTAGACCAACGTGGAGGGTCGGAATCCAAGTGTCGCGAACTCGGCGCAGAGAGCTGAGTTAGACCGACGCCGTGATTCCTTCTCTGCCAAATTGTCCTGAAATAGGTTCGATTTCCGTTAGGTGTGATTCCTAATCACTTCAGGCTGTATAATGGAAAGAATGATTTAAAGTAACAACGATTCTTTTATTTACACATAAAAATAAATCCGTTTCAATATTTCAACAATCAACAATTCAATTCTTTTCACAGAAAATGGGTCACTACGGTTAAATAATTCTAAAAAATCATATAGTCATTCTATAGCCCTGTACTGGCACTATAGTCTACACACTGGAAATGTTACTACCGTGAGCTCGCCATAAGAGCTTCACAAATCTGAAATGTTATTACTGTGAGCTCACCATAAGAGCTTCACCCGCTTAGGCTCAAATGTCAACGTCTGCGCGTAACTGTACCTCTGGCTGTCGGAGGGTTCCGACCAGCAATGTTCGTCATCTATAAACCACCGTACTTCTGATTTGGCTCAGATATTGTCTACTCATACCTTATGTGCCTTTTGAAAGTCCTCCGTGAAAGTCCTATTGAAATATCCACCGTTCCTGGTTGAATTCACGATTCACAGATGCCCCTTTTTTGTGCTAGGGCGAAATTGTCACTCACACCGATCTCCAGTCGGTATTACGATGTTCCGACAGCAAAATAAACTACTCAGAACGCAATCAGTCTGACGCTTCAAAGGGTTAATACGCACAATACAATTAACCTACACTTCTGACTATTGCAGGACGATACCTGCTACTCGACAATCTAAACTTTAACGTTCCACCTGGGGTGTTCCTTCTCACGAATTCGGCCCCGTAGCCGCCTATCAACGCTAAGCTAAATCAATCATGGAATGCCCTCTCTGGCGATTCCAGCCGTTTCAGGGTCCTGTGATCGAAGGTACCCTTATGCCAGGAAACAGAGTCCGCCTGTCCTGGACTTCACCAACGCGTGTGTGACCCCAAGTGTGTGCCTAATGCTCTGCTCTTCCAGGTATATATATACTTTTTACCCTAAACTGTCAGGTGGACCGACGCTCATCTGTCCACCTGTCAAAACGGTGGGAGATGACGTGTATCGAGGCAGAATCAATACAAGTTATCTCACGCGTGACTTAACGGATTCGTTCTTGACACGCATTACTATAACTAATGATGACACAACACTTCTGTCTTTTAGAATCTCGTTTCTCAATTGGCCGTGACGAAAACCGATTACGTCTCGTATAACTTGCGACTACTGTATGAGTTAAATGAGATTAAACCTTATCTAACATACCGTTTCTCCCCTGGGTCCCTGCGCTAAAGCTGGATATACACCACGTGTGTTTTTTTTCCAGCTTTACAGAGAAGTGAAATTCATGTAGGTTTTTCGCCTTGATGCGGAATATATTTTGAACTTACAATATCTTTAAATATGAGGCCCCTTGCCCCTATATTTAGGCTGGCTTTGCCCTGACACCGGGGAGCTTGAACGTATAAAACATATTGCTGACTAGAGATGGGCGAAGCTGGAATTTTGAGTTCGGTATTCGTCTCGGTACGTTTAAGGGGGTATACCTCGGTATTAGTTTGGTATTCTGTATCTGACTTGACTGAGATTTTATAATAGTACCAAAAAGGAATTCACATCAGGAAAATACAGAATAAGTTCTTGTTTTATCATTCTACCACAGTGCCACAAATGCCACCGCCAATGAGCTCAACAGTGGTCTTTTACAAAAAGAAATAATATCTACAGTAATGTTGTGACTTGTGACTCTGAATACACCTTAACTTTCAGAGCCCTATTTCAGGTGTATGCAATCTCCGAGCGTGTCCCTTAACCATGTCATCTTCGGGAGGTCCTGCTGACAACAGAAAAAAACACCTGGGGAGTGATTTCTAGACTAGTCTTGGCTGCCTTAACAAGCAGCCAAGTCTTGTCTAGAACTCGCTGCTAAGCTACTGGACATGTACAGGTTATAGAATTCAAGACAATTGCCCAGGCCATCGTGGGTTAACAAAACTGAAAAGAAAATCAGCCACATCTTTCACGAAAATGAACCCTTCAACTGCTATCAAGCCTGAACAGGACCTCATAAATAGTGAATGTAAGAAAATTTGAAAATTCAGACAGTTTCGGTGTTCAATGATGTGTTCGGTTCGGTTTTTCGGTATGCCCATGATATCGGCATCGGTTCGGTTTTCGGTATATTGCCCATCTCTATTGCTGACACTGCCTTCATCTTGGCTCTAGTAGTCGTTTGTTATGAACCTTGCAACATTTCGCTGTACCTTCTCCAGCTGGTTAATATCTGAATTTTTATACGAATCACATTCGGTTGAACTGCACTCAAATGTTGATTTACTGATGCTGTATATGCCATTTTTTGAAAGTCTTTGGATCAGTGTCTTCTGTCGTATTTTGTAATTTATTTGATCATCGACATTGTGTTTGTCAACATGACAAATTATGACACTATTTTAACATAACGTGCACATCTAATATATTTATAATGCTGTTTTTACTTCGGAAGGGAGTGAGGTAGTGTTTTTTTTTATATATGTTTATGTTTTCCATTTTCACCTGCATCCGACACTACGGTTTTGTCTGCATGACAAATGACTTTGACACTATTTTAGCAAAATGTTCATATATTCGTATAGTGCTATGCGTACTTGGCATTTATTTATACTCTGTCGTTCAGTATGAATCTCGGCGCATTTACCCACTATATCCAGGTAATGCAGCGCAATGGCACCGAAAGCACCCGAAACCAAAGTGCAGGGGCAGGCGTTTCAAGAACGATACTAGACTCTGGGATGGGATAAGACAGGGAGTTTACAACAAATCATGAATTGTAATGTGACACTTGATAGTAGAGACATGATATATATAGTCACATGAGTGCAATAAGGCGCCTCTGGCAATGCTTCTGCATTGCCGATGGCGGCTTATTGCATCCAAGGAGCAATATAAAGCTTTAGAACCGTAGTTTGAGGAGCTTTGTTTGATGATTATCAACCAGCCTCCGTCATTATACCTGATCCCTTCCCACCCAAATTGCCATTATTTGGCACACGTAAAATACGTTAGAAACTAATTCTCCAGAGCTTACAGTTACAGTTCTAGGAAAGTAAAGTGTTTTCCACTTGTGCAGTTCTGATGAAAAAGGCACGCATTGCCCCTTACCACTAGTCTCAGGGCAAGGGGTCAGCCTTATCCTGCTTCCGGCATCGTTGACGCAGTAAAACCTCAACCTTCAAGTTGAGTTGTGTTAACCCTTTACCTAACGTAACGGCCCAAACCGGCCAACGCTATTCTTAAAAATCGCCAATTAATTTTCATTATATTTTAAATTTTTTGTCTCAAAAACATAGGTTATGACCCCTCGTTGGAACGAGCTCGTCGAGCTCGTTCCAACGAGGGGTCATAACCTATGTTTTTGAGACAAAAAATGAAAAAAATTAGTTATTCAAGAATTATTTTCGCAAGTGTCGTCTGCTTTTCAGGTTAGGTAAAGGGTTAAAAACGAACTGAAGCATATAGAGTATTGATTTTGATATCATGATTGATATAAGTATCCAGGATACACGAGTAGGAGGCCAAAATGAATTTTCAGAAACTTTTACGAGTTCGAAAAAAACACGTTTTCCTTTCTTTGTCGCCTGTTTTAGAACACAACGCGATTGATTGGGATAAGGGAATAAATAACACACATTATTACGCATTTTTGTGAATGTGGTTAGTCGTTTACTTGATGATCCATTCAGCGACTTACTGTTTCTGAATGATTTTGTTTCACTATCTACATCTATAAAACAATTTCTAAATAAGGAATCACACGTGACTTCAAAATACGACCACAAAAAGAAACAGGCCGTTTCTCTTGAAAAATCCCAATCAAATTGAATGCTTAATTTACACATAAAAGTTGTTGGAAAATTCAACTTGTCTGATGTTCTGTTCTTGACTTGTTCTTGGATACCCAAGGCAACTTTAGCCATAGACAGTCTTGTTTTAATTTGTCTCCGTTTACAGCGCTAAAAGAAATGTGGGAGCCGAATTTTAGGAGTCACTGGAACCCGCTTGCACCAGATTAGTTATAGATATGCATTCGTTCGGGTTCTGTGAAATATAAAATATGCCTCTCTCATTCAAGGATTAGCCTAAGGCCATGCGAATCACTCATTTTCCATTCGAATCGAATCTCGAATCGAATCATGTCTATTATTAGATATCGAATCGAACCTCGAATCAAATCAGTGGCGTCTTGAAGATGACCGATTGAGGTTGGGGTACTATAAACCAGATTTGTTCCGACTGTGATGGCTCAAGTCCCGGCTGATAAAATAATCCAACTTCATCATCAAGGCATGCCTTCGTCGAAGGCATGCCTTGATGATGTAGTTGGAATACTACCATGTAAGGATTATAGTTCATCGACGACATTGCTCGGAAACCTCAAATTTGTATTTAACAGTGGAAGGGACTAGTGATCTTGAAATTAGCATTGCTTGTGGTATGAGTGCCGGTATTATTTCTGTTAATGTAGCGGATTTTACACTCAGCCTTTTATTTCAACATTATTTATATACGATTTCCATCTGAACTGAGACGATGAAGATGACTGATGCCAAGCAATATTCCAATGAAAAAGATTTGAGAGGAAACGAATCGGGAAGCCGATTTCGAATCGAACCGAATATCTACTTCAGATTTGGACAGAAGAGACGCCACATCTTCGAGTCTGCGGCATTTGCCAACGTCTGGGGTAGTGCGTAATAACGAAAGACTGCACAGATGCAGAACCGTCTGGGTAAACCATGGTTCGGCTCCGTTGTAGAAATTTTGATATCAAGGCCTATAAATACTCAAATTCCGCGCATCTGAGGCACATGGTAACACTCGACATAGTGCGTAATAACGAAAGAATTGCAGTGGTACAGAACCCAAGAGACCGACCATCATTCGGCACCGTCGGAGGAAATTTTTATATTCAGCCCTGAGTGATAATGGCTCCCTATATGTTGGATAATTATATCGGTTCATTTCCATTCATATTGACTTTGAATATCGGAATAAAGTTTCGGGATAGCTGTGGCTCATTGGTTTGCGCCATGGACTTTGAAGAGAAAGCTCGTAGGCACAATCCTCACATCTGAGATATTTATCTGCGCCTGAGTAGTGTGTAATTTACCGGACCAAAAAGACGCCAATCCTTGCAACTCAGAGATTTTTCGACGCCCGAGTTGTGTGTTACAACAACATAATTTCAGTGGCGTCGAAACCACGAGGCAGAACATGGTTTGGCTCCGTGGAGAAAAATGTTTATTTTTACGACCGAAAACACGGTAAAATCCCACATCTGAGACATTTGACGACTCACCAACTGTGTGTTATATCAAGAGAACTTCAATGGGGATTACATTGAATGGCCCCCATGGCACTCCGAAAAGAGAAGGCCTACTGGGAAATTCGGCGATGGTATATACGGTCACCCCGCCTCTGAGGTGTTTGGACAGTCCGGTGAAAGTTTAGGGTTGTTTTAAATTCTGACTTCTGTAGCAGGTTAAAAGGCAGGTAGCCTAAAGTGATATCCATGAGATTCAGAAGGATAGGAGTACAGATATTCCAGGAGAGCGAATCACAGTAGAACAGATGAAAAAATGTGACTGCAAGCTCTTACGACACTTTAACATTTGATTTAGGTTGGTTCATGCCGAAAAAAAGTTACCTACTTTTTTCCTGACGAACTCGATTAGAAGGGAGGGTACCCCACCCCACTCCCGTTAGCGACGGCTCTGTGTCCGGTTGTGTTCGGTTATGTTTAAAATTCATGCAGTAGAACCTTGATGGAGTCCTCGCAAATACCGAACTCAACTTAATCCTTACATACTTTAGAAGATCTGGGAAAATCTTCACCCCCGACCTGAGACACAGAGACACACAAACGCCAACAAGGTGGGCAGTTTAAATTGAAGTTGTATTATTTTCACGAATCATAATGGCCCCCTGTGTGTCGGAGTGTATCGGTTCAGTATGTACGTGACAACCGTTACTTATTCCCAGTTCCTTATTCGACATTCGTTATCAACCCATTTCATGGGTTGATAACGAATGGCGAATAAGGAACTGAGAATAAGTAATGGTTGTCACGTCCCCCTGTTCATTTCCATTCATATTAACTTTGGATTTCTGAATAAAGTTTCGGAATCGCTGTGGCTGGGTCATTGGTTCGCGCATTGGACTTTGAAGTGGAGCGTCGTCGTAGGTTTGATCCTACCCGTAGTCATCTGCACGGTGTCATTGGCAAGACATATAATCGCAACTACCCAAATGAGAGGTGTGCATTCTTTGCCAGATTTACAGAGCTACGTATTTAAATTCGAATGTCTGGGCGAATAATCCTTATGTGCCCACAACAGATTAAGACTATTTCTAACCAAACGTTCATACCTCGCCAGTAATTAACTCCCGACCACTATGAAGACGTAACTAAGAATAACAGTTTATACCTTGATTACCTATTCTACTATATATAAAAAGCTTATGGCATAAAGTTTAGCTTTACACACCAACTGTGGTGAACACGTGTATCTGTGGTGAACGCGCCAGCAATGGGATTTCAATAGTTAAAATTTACACCTACAGTGGAACTACATCCAAGTTGACCTTTAATGACCTCGACTTGAATGCAAATGTGTCTAAATTTATCGTTCGTCGTCTCGCAAAGAGTGAAATGAAAGCGGCAATTATTTATTAGGTTACCTCATAAGATACCAAAAATTAACAAATGTGCGTTGTCTCATGTTAATAAAGCATCCATAACTCGAAATAGTATGTTATTAAGTTATTAATATGAAAAAGGCCCATTGATTTGCGTGTTTCTTTTTCCATTTCGTTTCGTTTCGGCAATAAAATGGACAGCGGAAGTACCGCCCACCAGTACTCATGTAAACAAAACCATATTCGCACGTGTGTACGTCTGCTGCTCAGTAAAATCGAGAAAAAATAATAGCGTCTCTTAATAATCTGAACATCATGGTATAAATAAAATATATCCAAAGTAGCTTGGTGTACGAAATGTTCACCAATTGGTACACCAAGCTACTATGAGTATGTTCCATATGTTTTATTATTTATCCTATTTCTTCGGCATCTGCCACCAGTTAGGAAAAATTTGGGGCATATATTTATAAATTTTCAGTAATTAACAATATTGGCTATGCGAGAATTCGAGAAGAATAAATACGCCGCGGTGTAATGATTTGATAGTGTTGTGATTTTTAGGCACCTCAAATGCAAACATACATATGTATATCCTTTCTGAAAATAAAACATAGACACACGGCAGAGCGATTCACCTATACCTACTTTTAGTTTTACCATCCAATTATTAGGGCTGCACGGTATATCAATAAACCGATATATACCGGTATTCAAACCAATATCGATTGAATACCGGTGCAATTACAAAAAATATCGATTTATCGTCATTATTTATTTACCCACAATTTAATTTTCAAGATGTCTTGAGTTTTTTAACTGAAGCCCCGAATGAATAATATTATCCCTTTATCCAAGGAATCGTCTGCCCGTGCCCTCGAAATATACAAATTCAGCAGTTGAAAAAAAAAATTAAAAAATTTCAACAAAACTATATCATGTGACCCCTCATTGGAACGAGTTCGTTGAGCTCGTTCCAATGAGGGGTCACATGATATAGTTTTGTTGAAATTTTGGGGGAAAATCTGATAAACTATTTTTGAAAATAATAAATTTTGATATCGTCTGCGTTGGGTAAAGGTTTTTCGAACCGCATCATCAAGGCATGCTAATTTGTTCCGACTGTAATGCCTCGAGTCTCGATTGTGGTACTTGTGTTCATATATCTGAACAATTTTCGATATACCGGTATACCGCGGTATTTTTTTTTGAATACCGATACCGGTATTTAGTTTTGAATATCGTGCAGCCCTACCAATTAACCATGTTTATGGCGCATTTTTATCGAATAAATTAATTGGAAAATGTACAGATGAAAAATAAAAAAATAAAAAATAAAATAAGCTAAGATGACTACGGAAGGAATTGCCAAAAAATTCTATGAACAGAAAAAATAGTAATGCCGTCTTGCTTAGGAAGATTCCTTACTCCTGGAACTGTGGTAGTACTCAGTTCGATTCTCGATCACTACTAAAGCATTCTATCACCACTCCACCTGAAATTCCTGTTGTGCCCGGTATTGCTATCTGTAACTAATTAACCCTAATGGTGTGCCAGTTCATTGGCATCAATTGACAGAGCCCATATTCATTTGTGGGGTAGCCCGATTATTTACAACGTAAGCCTTGGGACTGTATGTTGAAAATAATGTTTGGTCTGCGCCACAAATTCACTGATTAACCATATATTAAAAAGATTAGGACACCCTGTGATTCCGACTAACAGTGCTACCTGTATCCCATAGCTACCACTGCTGAAACTATCGCTTCTGGTAATGCTACTTCTACTACAACTTCAAGTTTCTCCAACTATTACTAGTGTCCCAAAACTCTCCGCGCCTTTGTAGATAGCCTACGGCTTCATAACACCTAAGGCTCTCCTTGGTTTACTGGCTCATAGCTAGACAATCAAATGACATGTTGAGTCATAGATAGTATTTGGCTTTTTAAAGCCTGTTCAAAGGATGGCTTCTTGGCTCAGAGCACTTAGATTCTTAGTTTCGTGGATCCTTGCTCCTACCCAGTCTATGGCCACCTGGTTCTTAGCTGGAATACAGCCCATAACGTTACGGATCCTCACTTCGGAACGGCAAAAAGGCAACCCATGACTTCCTAGCAGTTGATCACCCAACTTCTGGACAGCTCACAGCCTTTAGACTTCTTACTTTCTTGCAGTTAGACAAACCCCGCCCATGGTATCTTAACGCTTTAAAGCCCGCTATTGGTTACGTAGATGCTTCGTGGCATGTTACTAATGTAACATGTCGAGAGTATTCAGACAAGACCAAAACAATATGTTGCCTGCAGTTGCGGACAAGCATAGATTCCAGCTGGGCCAGTCTTAGATGTTGACCTTTGCCATGCATCGCCAAGTATTTTTTGGTGGCTTGTAGCAAATCTGCATCTTATGACTTTATGGACATATTTTCACAAATTTTGTCGCCCTAAGAGTTGCCGACCTGGGGGGTGGGGGGGGTGCGAACTTCTCGCTACCTATATTGACTACCACTGTTTGCTAGCTGAGGACAATCTGTAGTAATTTAAATCGCTGTTTATTCTATTCGCTAATGTTAAGTCGAAAGTATTTGTTATATTACTAGATAAAAAAATTTCAGTTGTATGTGTATCTTTTTTCTGCAAGACTATGGTGATGAGAGTCTATTGTATGCACTGTAGTATAGCGTGATTGTTGGTACCTCCCCTAATAGACTAGTTGTACTTGTTACACAAGTTAGACTGATGATACTTACTGATGGATGGTCATAATATCTGTTAAAACTAGAAGTCCTGTCACGAACAGTGCACTTTTTTAGACTTAGTTGCGCGTAGGAACTGCGCGCAATTGCCATATCGAATGGCATCCAAAGCACAGCAGGTTCTCCTGATTACTCATAGCAAACACAGGCAATGTTTCTGCCAATGGACCTCCAGGTTACCCGGAGGTCCATTGGCTGAAACATTGCTTATGCACAGGCCATATGTACAGAATTTGATAGCCTTAGTATGGTCATAACGCGTAGATTAACGACTTACTATTTGTGCGCATTTCATGACAGGACTTCTAGTTTTACCTGTATCTGTTAGTTGGTAAAGGCTCGTAATGTGTAAGTATGTTTAAATTCAAGCCTGGAAATAAGCAATAAGCCATTTGCAGAATTAGGTGCCCAGAGGGTGAATTTGCTGGTGCTATCCCATACAGTGAACTAGAATCCCCCAATTTATCCTCTGGGTACATCTACTAAAATAAGTATGTGAGTAATGTGGCTGAAAAAATTATGTGTAGGGTGGCATCACCAAATTCACCCTCAGGGGACCTCATTCTGTAGATGACATTCTGCTTATTTCCAGGCATGGTTACTTTAATTCGAGGTCTACAATAGTAGCCCACCGTCGTCTAAATAAAATAAATGACGTTGTGTCCCTGTAATATCACTTGAAGGTAGTGCTGGTATGTAATGAAGTTAAAAAGTATTTGCAGCTGTGTTGTATTAGTGGTATTACATCGTGGTTTGAATTATTAGCTGACAGACGTCTGTATCCATTCGTCGTACCACTTTAGCGTTCGGTAGTTTCATATTTCACTTCAAGCTCTCGCGCCATCAGTCCAGTTCTGTAAGGAATTCGAAGCTGTTATGGGCTGGTTGTTTACCATATTTTGTGGAAATTTGCGCGCAGGCGACCATCGATGTAATGTGACGTGCCTTCACTCGCAAAGATATACAAGTATTCTTTCCTGCCCCAGCTATAGATATTTCAGTCAATAAGTATTCCATTCCACTGATTACGTCAAGGTATTAACATAATTTGTGGTGCTACCCGGCATAAATATAAAATTACGGCCGTGGTGAGTCCTCGTTTCTAATTGTAATGACATCAAACTATCGATCAAATCAACTCTCGGTTGATCAACATTTCTAGCTTTGATTCACAGAAAATAAATCCTTTTGAAATTTTTCAGATTTAATGTTCTGGAATGTATCAGTTGGTCGGAAAAGCCAACCGTAGGTTCGATTTACCAACCGATATATTCCAGACAAGTGAATATAAATACAGACGATGACCAATTTGAGAGCTAGACTGGTTCCAGTCCATAACAGCGTCGGATATTTTACAGAATTAGACTGGTGGCCCAAGAGCTTGCTGTCACTTATGCTATTCTTATAGTTGTTGCTCTATTCTTGGTTGGTTGGGTTTGCTAACAGAAATAATGTTGTATTGGCTTCGTCTGTTGTTTGTTGTTTAGTAAATAGAGATGGTCTTTCGAAATTAGTTGTTGGAGTTGGTAGCTCTTGGTATCCGAAGATAGGGGTTTTGATACATTTAGTTGTGCTAACTAGGAGAGGTTGTAGATGATTAGCCGATGACAGATTGGTTGTACATATGTTACGTTTTTATTGATTGGTATCTTCCTTTCCTAATTGATTTATTTATTGGGGTTTAACGACACTTTAGACAGCCAGGTTCACACCTAACTCCACACTTGCAAGGTTAGCATTGGTTGAACCCAAGTGCATCATCGACGTACGGTACGCCTTAGTACACAGCGCCACCGGGCCCCACGTGGACAGCGTTATCATTGGTAGAAGACAAGTGCATCATCAACATGAAGTATACCTTAACACACAGCGCCACCGGGCCCCAACGTGGACAATCGGGATTAAGAGCATTGCACAAGGGCACGAGGCAGTTACCCCTGGTCAGGATCGAACCGTGGACCTCTCTGTTTGAAATCCAATACTCTAACTACTGAGTCACCGTGCTCCCTCCTTTTCTAAATGATCCGTATTAATTTCGTAGGCAGATGTAAAAAGTTTGTGACTCAACTCTTTTTTTCACAAACATCGAGATCAGTGGACACAGTATTATCCGCGATAACACATGGACATCCACAACCGAAGGTTGTGGATGACCACGTGTTATCACGGACAATACCGTTTCACATGCATACAGGTATAACTCATGTGCGAGAATCATCTGAGCCTTATAAAACTGAGAGAATACTTTGGCTGGAAAATATTGTGACCATGTGCGAAGATGCCACTTGAGAGCCACACTGACCTTCTATTTTCCAATCTTTCCCACGGGGAGGCACCGGACCCTGCTGACGAGAGTTCCACGACCACTCTTGTGTTCCCTCTTCGGCAACAAGCCGCAACAGACGTCTGATGTTGCTTCATCATGAGCCATGATTGAAATGTGACGCCCCCAATCGAGAATTCGGGATCTGCAACTGGATTCCATCAGATTAGGGCGATCGAGCACTCCGATGAACACATTACCCGATCTACCGGTACCTACCCACCTGCCGGTACCTATCCACCTCCCGATACTTTGCCACATGTTTTGGAAAAGCCAATGATTCCTTTTAGTCATTTATTGTCAGAAGTTGAAAATTCAATTCCGGAAAATACAGCTTGTAAAAGGTTTCGAGTATTGGCCCCTGGTGATTAATATTGTCACGAAAAAGTAGCACCGGTGTCCTGTTGAGTTATTATATTGGAGATGTATGGTATTATTAGATGGTGATTGGGAACAATTACTTGTATTATCACCAGCTTAGTTCAAATGGGAGTTGCTGGGATGGTTGCAGTGTTGACGTATAACACGTTCGGATCGATGTCACATTATTTTAGTTGAGGATGGCGTTTATGTTTTGCTTTTATTTCATAATCAGAGTTTTTAACTAGCAGGTGTGCGGACCGCTGTCTTGTTAAATAGGTGCATGCTTTGTGGCTGGTTGTATCCGTTGAAGAACGTGATGAACGACTTCGCGTACATAATGTATAATACTGCTGTGTCTTAAGTTAGTCTATTAAAGTCTTGGACTGGTGGTTGTCTGTATGCTGAGTGTACCAGTTGGATGCGTTATTCGGTGCTTGTTTAACAGAACTGTGCGCAGTAAAATAATATGTGATTGAAAAACGACAATTGTTGTTGACAGTGTTGGGTGTTGTAGCCTGTAGATGATAATTTATAGTATTGACTAGCGAGGATTTTCAGTCAGGCGCGTAGCATGTGTCCAGTTTTAACGGGGCCAAAGCTGTTATTTGGAAGGCCGTTGTGTGTGGTTTTGGGAGCTTCCCGTAGCTTTAGCTAGGACCCACTGGTAGATACCCCTTCTTCCAACTTCCCTGATGAGGGAGAAGGGTAACGATTGGAGGGCGTTTTTTTCTGACTAGCCCCCGGAGAAACTTTTGGAACATTCAGTGCTCTAAAGCGAATTTGAGGCATTTGTAGCGTGTGTAGCCTTACGTTGGAGACCATTTTAAGGCTTTATGTTATGTGACAGTTGCATTAGACTAGCCTCTGGGGGCCAGCGAAAATACGCGAAAGATTTCAGTGCAATATGATTAAGGTAGTTGAACATGTTAGTTGAGAGCAGCCATGTCTTCATTTCACTCGTTGGTGTTGGATCCCTATAGTTTTTAGTTGCGTATATTGATATTAGATAGAAGTTTTTATTGGTTATTGTAGTCAGTGGTTACGGGAATTATGTGATGGTGGAGAATTGGCTGTGTTAGTACATAGATCACAGTACTGTCTGATAATGTACAGAATATTAAAGTTAGTATTCTGGGCGTATTCCTGACGTAGCGTTGCAACGATTAATCGACTGACCTATACCGGAATGGCTACAATCATTTCTGGTTACGATTTACGCGACCGGAAGGCCTGGAAATAGAGAGCTTACATCATAGCCCGCCATCAGGTTGCGCTATATACATAGCATGGTGGAAACATATAGGAGAAACGTGTTGTGATGATTTTCCACCTTCTCTGTTTTTACTTCGCCAGCCATGCCAAATTACATAGCAACAATTTACGTTCAATCTCACTTTTACAAGATCGCGCGTTAGTCTTACTTTTTATTTTGGAAGAAATTCTATTAAGACGCAAACGGCATGCCACTCTATTCATATGTGGATAGAATGTACAACCTTTGAGTCGAGTTAGTTGTGAAGATTGTGAGGTCTGACTGGCAATGTATGCGGGACTGGAAATTTAGCTCTTGGCAGAGGCGGCGGAAGCTCGATAAAAGTAGAGGGGCACAAATTTACCATGCTACCATGGTTCGACCCAGTGTGAAAAAGGTTACAATCGTATATCGGTAAATGTACCATGACTCGCTATAATCTCTCGTTTAGATGAATGAATATGCCGCTGTGTGGTCACTGTTCTGTCCGTTTCTTCTACTTCAACCATCTTCCAACCCAAAAGGCTAGCCTTCGGGTTGAAAGAAACGGACCGAAGCGGTCGAAAGTGGGATCCTTTAGCTAAATATTGTTTGGATTTGCAAATAATGTTACAGGAATATCTGTATATTGCAAAGTTTCCAAGCGCCAATTTTAACTCATTGTGTAACTGCGAAACATATCTGTGGAAAAAAGTGGAGGGGCACGTGCCCCCTGTGTCTCCTGGCTCCGCCGCCTCGGACTCTTTGCACGGTGCTGGCGGATATTCCTGCCCATCACAGGGTTTCTCTTGTCTCTGAAATACGTATAATTTATGCATATTTAATCATATTGTCTCTGTGTAAATGGAATGGATTTTTTTCACCAATGATTTCTTGTGTTACATTTAGATTAAAGTTTCATAAATTTTTGTCATGGCTGCTTTAAAGAAGCCATGACTAGATTTGATGAAACATTTCTAGAAAATACAGCGAGTTAAGACTTAATTTATAACAGTATTATTTTGTCGTAACGTGGTTCGTTTGCATATTTTACAACTGAAGTAATCACCACGTAACCTAAACGATAGATCATCGGTTATTTCCAGGCATGCCCCTGTTAACCGGTCACCCATGACTAAAGGGTAGAGATCTTTTGTATGAGTGAGGTCAGACAGTGGGAAATACGCAGAATGCAACCATTAGTTTGAGTTGCATGGCAGTTGCAGTTGTATAAAGATCAGTGGGCCCTCACCACATTACTCGGTCATATAATTTTCTCTGTTCCAAAGTAATCGGTAAAGGGGCAATTGTAACCAAACGGTTACATAACTAAGCGTATCAGCGTTATCTTAGCGTGTATATTTCTCATACCAGTTGGTGGCTAAATGCACAAGCTTGTGATAGTAACACTTTACGGGTGGTTGTGGTTTGTAATCTATAATTTTACTTCATGGTGTGGCTCTTACACTGCGTGTGTAACTTGTAAAGTGACATTATAAGACGATGGCATTATAATCGTATCGCTGGTGTTAGAAGTTCAGTCGATGCATACACCTATTGGTCTGTGGGTATTTCAGCTCAGTCCGTGTCAGAGGAAGGGGTCCCCCTGTGTGAGGACAAAGGGAATTGAGGTGTGTGTGTGGGGGGTGGGGGGGGGGGGGGGACGCGCAAAAGTCAATCCTACTCATTCTACACATTCATTATCTCCCTTAATTTGCCTTTACAAATCTATAATTTTCTCCCTTGATTTACAATGGGCTATGTATTCGGAGTCGATGCATTGGTGACAGCATTTCCACGCTCTAAGACCCTTAGACCGTCGATCGAACATCAAAATACTCCGCATAGTCCCAAGAGTGTCGCTGCGTGTTGCTTTTCCACACGGAAAGGTCAAAGGGCCGGAATTGGGTGGAGACAGTGAAATAAGGGCAATTTGCCTTACCAAATCTCTGTGAGTATCTCTCCTGTTTTGCGATAGGCTGCTTATTCGGACAACTTATTCATCATCAGAGGGGAAAACAGCTTGGAATATTAAATATGATATATCTTTTTATACTGAAATAAAGGTTATCACCGTGGTGGTCTAGTTGTATTTACTGGTGGCAGAGACCATGTTCCATAACTTGTTCATTAACTTAGTTGTTTGTTTGTCGAATTCTGTTGAGCCGGTTCTACAAGATGTGGATGACTAATGATAACCATTTGAACCCGAGAGGTAGCTTTTCCGGCCCAAGAAAATAATGAAATATGGACTCTTCCAATTTCTGCCATTGGACTCACATGCAAGATACAACCAGTGTTCAAAGAACTGATGTTACCTTATCAGGGATGTTATGTTTGGAGGTACTACTAGATAAAGGAGCTTGTGTATTTTGGAGCTTCGATGAACCGGTTGTGCAATTTCGTGATTATGGGTAGTATATGTTGGATGATGGACGTTAGTCATGGTGCTCTAGTCATGTTATCTGTAGTACCACACTGCTGAGCGTAGCTGATATCAATTTTATGATGGTGTACAATATTGTGGTTGGATTATGCTGTTAACTGCTTATTTACGTAACGACAATGTCCGTCCACCGCTATTACCCAAAATTGGTACGCAAATTTTATTATATTTTCTATCTTTTACTAAAAAAAGATAACTGAAGACTCTTCATTGGAGTGAGCTTATTGGGAGGGGGGGGGGGGGGTTGAGGGTCATAAGCTAGATTTTGAGGACAAAATGAAAATTTTCAGTTGTTAAAGAATTGTTTCACAGATGTCGTCTGCTAGTCTGCTGAGTAAAGTGTAAAACAATATTAAATAATTCAATTTGGAGAATCATGATGCATGTTGTGATATCATGACAAATGGAATTGGCGGAAATTCAGTACTGACCTGGGAATGAACGCCTTGCGTAATCAGATCACTTGTGTTGACATATCAATGGTGACATTCGCACATCACTATTTCACTTCCAGCATTTCAATTGAATAAATTTGGTTTATTCCCACTCAGCCAACCTTTCTAAAATACCAGTTAATAGGTGTGAATTACAGAAAGGTGTTAGGTTGGCTGAACGCAACTTTTGCAGTAGAGGATTAGGCTATAGTCTGTATCGTCTTACCTACATAATCAAACAACATCATATCAAAATACATCTCAACTTTATAATAAAATCTATAAGTACCTTCACATTATTTCAATTTTAGTAATTTACTTGCTTCGTCACCAAATTCAAAACCGTCCAGATTGCCACTATTGAGTCTGTTCTTCAGTGTTTTCAAATGATTGTCTATCGTTCTGTAACGCTTTCGTCTTTTTGGTGCGAGACCTCCGGATTCAAGTTGAATCATTTTTGCTTCATTGGTTGCCTGCAATTTCTTTAGCAACACAAGGAAAGAGTATATGTTTGGGTGAGCAGCTCTGCACATTTTTTTTATTTTGCTGTGCCAACCTTCCGCAATGTGAAAGCAAGTGTGAAAAAAAGGTTGGCTAGACGCTACTCCTGATCATTAACCCTTTACCCAACGTAACGGCCAAAACCGGCCAGCGCTATTCTCAAAAATAGCCAATTAATTTTCAAAATATTTTCATTTTTTGTCTCAAAAACATAGGTTATGACCCCTCGTTGGAACGAGCTCGTCGAGCGCGTTCCAACGAGGGGTCATAACCTATGTTTTTGAGACACAAAATGAAAAAATTTAGTTATTCAAGAATTTTTTTTGCAAGTGTCGTCTGCTTTTCATGTTAGGTAAAGGGTTAAAAGGTTGGCCAGACGCTACTAATGAAATTAAAAAGGTTGGCTAGGTGGGACGACACCATAAATTTGAAGTATCAGTAGATGGCCATTTCTCACTGACTTAAATTTAGAAGAATTATTCACTGCTTCAGAGCAGCCATGGCTAGATTTGATGAAAAATATCTTAACAATACTCAGCGGGTTAAGACTTAACCCTTTACTTACCGCCCAAACCGAACAGCGCTATTCTGAAAAATCGCCAATTAATTTTCATTATTTTTTCATTTTTTGTCTCTAAAACATAGGTTATGACCCCTCATTGGAACGAGCTCGTCGAGCTCGTTCCAATGAGGGGTCATAACCTATGTTTTTGAGACAAAAAATGAAAATAATAGTTATTCAAGAATTTTTTTTTTGCAAGTGTCGTCTGCTCTTCATGTTAGGTAAAGGGTTAAACAGGTCTGTGCTCTAGTTCTCTCTCTCTCTCTCTCTTGCTTGCTGATGGATGATTTTCACATAAATTAAACATACCTCTATAACCTTATGAATCCCGAGCCCTCTGGACTTACTCCACCCTTTCCTATAGGTTAAACAGCCTCCTCTCGTACTGTACTTGCTTATTACCCAATTCTGGTCCACATTAGAACAAAGCAAGAATACAGCTTGTACAGAATATAAGTAAGTGGGAGTAGTGAACCTTTCAATACGCCACAAGATCTGATTTCTGGAAGAGTTCAATATCCGATTGAAAGTTTTGTTAAATTACTCCTCTGTTAAGTGAAAGGGTGAACTGTACATACTGTACTTGTTTATTACCCAATTCTGGGTCACGTTTGGACAAAGCAAGAATACAGCTTGTACAGAATATAAGTTAGTGGGTGTACTGAACCTTTCAATACGCCACAAGATCTGATTTCTGGAGAAGTTAAATGTCTGATTGAAAGTTTGGTTAAATTACTCCTCTGTTAAGTGAAAGGGTGAACAGTGGCGTGGGGCGTAGGTATAGCGAAGCTCCCCAATCTAAATATTTCGTCGAAAAATCTTCGATTATCGTCGGGATAAAGTTTTGACTTTGCCTTGGCAAACGCTCGAAAATGGACAGGAATTTATTGATATTTTGGCTAAAACATATCTTTTTAGAATTGAATGTTCGATAAATGACCGGTTCTGAGCGCCAAAAAGCTTGCTCAATCTGAAATATGTGGAAATTTGTTTTCGTCTGTCGGAAACGTTTGGCACTTCCACTCCATATACCACGGCGAAATGCTGTCCACGCCCCTGAGAGTGAAGACAATAACAGAGCACTTGCTCAAATTTACCCTTATTTCTGTGGATGAGTTTGTAGATGATTCGAATAACTGCTGTCTTGAGAACTCATTAACCCTTTACCCAACGCAACGAATAAAAGGGCCAGCGCTATTCACAAAAATCACCACTCAATGTTTTTTATTTTTTCATTTTTGCCTGCCACAAAGACATAGCTTATGACCCCTCATTAGGAAGAGCTCATTTAACTCCTTCCAATGAGGGGTCATAAGCTATGATTTTGATGCAAAAAATGAAAAAAAAAGTTACTAAGAATTTTGTTTGCAAGTGTCGTGTGTTTTTCGTGTTAAGTAAAGTGTTAAAGAGCAGAATTCACCTGGCATCAGACATCGTCTGGGAGTATCGATAAAATCAAATCTGTTCAAACGAAATGATGCAAAAAATAAATATCATGCAGGAACTAGAGAATAAACAATTGGTCCAAAATCAATATCGGCAGCTTAAGTACTTTGCATTGAATACATAAATTGATATCAACGAGAAAGAAAATGAATGTGAAAAGTGCGTTTGAAAAATACCAGCCATAGTCTTGAACATGGAATTAAAGTGCAGGTGCCCGTCTGGTCATTATTTCCCGTATCAACTGTGTTGTTTTTACGTCATGGCTCACTATATCTTCTCCCAGACTAAACTGGTACACCACGGTAATATCTTAATACACCACGGTATTAGGGGACAAAACCGAGGTGTACCTTTTATGAGAAGCGCGCAGAATCTTTAGCTGCAGAGGGGCAATAGCAGTCGCCGCCCCCCCCCCCCCCGACGAGTTGGAGAGGATACTCACACCCATCTAGAAGATCGTCATTGGATCAACCCCTAATCTCAAAACCTTTATTGGAATGAGAAATCCAAAGCATAGGTGTAAATTCTCTGTACATAACTGGAGATCACCAATCCAAACCCATCCCCCCACCCCCACCCCCCCCCCCCCCCCCCAAAAGAAAGAAAGAAAAAAATACCAAAATTAAAAAAAAACAAAAACAGAACATAGAAACAAACAAAGACAAATAAAAAACCAGAAATTAGAAAAACGGAAAAAAAAGAATAAAAAGAAAACTTAAAACAACAAAGTGGGATTTCCAAACCTAGCCATGTGATCCTATTATGTTAATTACTTACATATTTTCCGGATCTTAACCCTTTGAACCCTTGTGGTATCTTCTGTGTCAGTTCGATGGCAGTAGTTGGAAGAGTCCATATTCATTATTCGGGGATAGACCAATTCATATTTTCAACGTGTAAATTGATTGGTCTACCCAGCACATTCACATATCAGCCATTCTATTTAATGAAATTGTGACGTATCGTTTTCCTGGGCCGGAAAATCGGGCGCACGGTTTCAACGGGTTAAAACTGGAAAAGGTAAGAATACTCTTTTTTGGGACAGTTTATGAGAGGAAACTTTATGCTTTTTATTTTATTCGGTAACATGTGCCGTTTCGATGTGTACAATTTGAACACTCTGCACCAGTGTCAGAATGAAACTTGAAGCAGCAAATTGTTCCCACGGTCTTTCCTTAATGTAATTTGAATTTTTCGGTTTGTCTTGACGTCAACTATCTCCTCAGCCTCAAGGGCCCCGATCGACCTCAAACTCGGCAGGCGTATGTTTCTATCCAAAATAACTAAATCGACATGTCTTGGTCAGGGACGTGGCTAGAGGTTTCCGATGGGGGGGGGGGGGGGGGGGGGGGTAGGGTAGTGAATTTCCAACTACTGGGAGGGACCGAAATGGAAATTCACTACCGAGAAAACTCTTGAAAATGAAGCCATGGAAGGGGGCATAAAATTGATTCTAGTAACTGAAATGCCAACACATTTATGATAGAATTATCAGGTTATTATTTTTTGGTATTATTCTGGGAAATGAATATGTGCTAAACAAATTCTCAAGCTCAACCATGACGTGATTATCTTGAAGTGCATTTCGATAATTTTGTTTTTATTACGATAAGTAAACGTACTATAAAAATCTAATTTCGATTGACATCATGAATACTAATGAAGATCGATATTGCGTACACTGTAGTTGTAATTTTGGCCTATTTGAAACCGAGTTGGAATTTTTGGGAAGTAAAGGAGACATCAGCATCGCCAAAGAAGCTCTAAAAATAGATGGAATTTCCAACTACTCATAACTGGCCCTCCGAATTTCCAGCTATAGGAAATTTTGGCCAGGATTGGGGATGGTGACACACCCCCACACACCCCCTGTCGCCACGTCCCTGGTTTTGGTGGCAATATTTTGCTTTATTCCCGAAAATCGCCAATTATGTCGCATCACATGTAATCAAATTGATCGTATTTGATAGTGAGATCTGTCAAACAAGACTGGAGTGGTTAAATTCCTAGTTGGATTATGGGGAAAATTTGCGTCTTGAGAAATTGACATCAGTGCATGTCTTTGGGGAGAATACCCAAGCTCTCGGGCCACCAGCCAAATTCTGTAAGGAATTTGGCGCTGTTGTGGGCTGTCTATTTACCAACATTTCGTGAAGTAGGCGTGGCACCGCAGATTAATGTGATGTCCCTTTAATCATAAAACACACAGATATTCTCTCAGGCTCCATTTATAAATTTTTCTATCAACAAGTATTTAATTCACCTTGTAATCATCAAAATATTAACACAATTAGTCGAACGACGCGTCGTATTCATAAAACTACGGCTGTGGTGAGTCTCCATTTATAGTACTTAATAAACAAACACGTCTAAGGCCTCAAAAGGTTAAACATTTGTTTCTCAACCCCTTCGGCATGATCATTTTGACTGCCGATTGCCGTCTTTTTAGAATCAATGCAAACTTTAAAAAAATAAAAATGAAATGGTTTATGTCTGATAATTTACCCGAGATAATAAAATTGATAAATTTGTCCCTGTAGTGTAACAAGGCTTCTTCCACTCAATGAACGAAATACACCACCACCCATTCTATTCACTAGATTATGAGGCCTAAAACACAAACAAACCAAGAAAATGAACCTTGATGGCAATTAAGTATTTATAAAAATAAAAATTAAAATAATGAACCACCCGCCCACATGCAGTTTTACCAAAAATGGCATGAGAAACAGAAGATCTACTTTGTGCGGCACAATACTATATCCGGAAAGTTTACCACAGATAATGACAAATCGAGTCTCAATTGAGAAACATTCTTGCGTTGGTTCAAAGAATGTGAATGTTCATAGTAATTTTAGATTCCACTGGTTGAAATATTTAAGTTGGTCGGGGTGGGGGTGGGGCGAAACTTTCAGGTTCTCTTTTCCGCCCAACTGAAATATTCCAAGGGGTAGACTCTGAAAATAGAGGATGGACAATTTAAAGGGTAGACTGGTTTCATGCCAAAAAACAGCGCCAGATCCGTTTAAAAATTCTACTGACACCATACCAACCCATTACATCTGACGCAGGAGGACCAGCCGCAATTTGTTTTCGACACCTTTGCATTTGACCGCTTCGGTCAGTAAACGGCTGAGGCGTGTTCTTGTTTGATGTACGCAACTACTATCTGGAATTAGTCTGAACAATATTTTTTATTTCAAAAAGTAAAACATTAATCACAAAACAACATGAAAGTCTTTTCAATAATAATGCACATAGTAAAATATTATAAGTAAACACAGTAAAGCTAAAAGCTTTTATCTGCACGCTAAAAACTAAAGTGTTAAAAACTACACTTGAAGTGCTGTATTTAACACTTACTAAGTGCTGAACTAGCACTTTGTTCAAGTGTAGATATCCCAGAACTTGACAGGTGTTACAATAATACCACTTGACAAGTGTAATGTCGCGACACTTAAAAGGAAACAACGCAGATGACGCGGATCAGGCTCGAACTCTCGAGCCTGATCCGCGTCATCTGCGTTGTGTCCTTTTAATTATGTACCCACCAAGCGCATATCAAATTATGGACGATTCTGGAAGAACCACCAATGCCAGACACATGGGAAGTGCCATCCATTCAAGTTTCAGATGTCTGACGATTGTAATGTCTAAGTGCTAAAAGCATTGCACTTTGAGTGCAAAAATCAAACCCTAAGAGTTAGAATGGGTTTAACACCTTAAAAGTGTCAGTTTTAACACTTTAGTTTTTAGTGTGTGGATTTCTGGTCTGAATATCAGATTTGTGAAATTTGAGAGTAATTTGCCTCTGCCCACTTCTGAGGTCCAATCCCTTAGACGAATAAAACTTCAATTTTCAACAGAAAAAAATATTCGTCGTAATATTACACGCTGGTTGCTAGGTATTGCTCATGTAAAATATTAATGACGACAACTACAACAGCGACAAATGTGACTGAAATGATGGCAGCGACATCACCTCTGATAACAGCTGCAACAATTGAGACAGGAACGGTAACAACTCCCGACAACTATAACAACAAGAGCGACATCTCAAATACCAACACCTCTGGCAACAACTAATCTGGCCTCAACATCAGCAACAATTACGACAAAAATTACGATAAAAACGGCTGCCGTGTGGGAAACAACAGTTACAGTGCCTACTCCATCAGCAACAACTCTGACAATTTCACTGGCAACTGGAAAGCTAACAAATTGTTCTTCAAATGAAAGACAAATCGACAAAAAAATTGTTCTTCAAATGAAATACAACTCAACAGAACCATATTATGTGACCCCCTCCTTGGAATGAGCTAAGCGAGCTGGTACCAAGGAGGAGTCACAACATATCGTTTGGTTGACATTTTTTGAAAAATATATTTTTTTCAACTACCTAATTTATAAAATACGTGGGTGCATGAGGCTGATTCGTTAGATAAAAGATTAACATACTGGCGCGATTGAAACAAATGACATTTCAGTGAAATCGCTTTTGAAAGGATTGATTTCGATGACGTCATATTGCGTGGGGTGTGGGAAAAATCATCTTCAAGTGATGTGGGAGTGTGCGGGTTTCTATGTCAATTGAACCGCAGCTCGAAGCCATGTTTGTTCACAAAATACAGATGATGATTACTTACTCAAATAAGGGCGGCCACTTTGGAGTCAGGCAGGGTAAGATTATTATGATCCCCGATGAGTCTGGAGGTCGGATGGGGAAATCTCACCCGAGGGGCAAAATATTTGAACCAGAACCGAGGTTTGCCGCCCATTCCCACTTTCAGACTCATCGAGGATGATTTTTCTCCCCACAAGCGAGGATTACGTCATTATAGATAATTGGCGTCACGTGCTGACATACCCAATTTATCAAGTCGTAATCCTTTCGAAAAACGGACAATTCATCGGAAAGATCGTACTAAAGTTAGGTATATACCATAGGTATATACTAAAAAATTGATTTGTAACACTGTCCCTAAGGGGTTAATGAATTTGCGCGTGTCAAACTCTAATGTAAAGGGCATTGTGAGATTACTGATCGATCGATAAATTCGCGCAGTGATATTATTAAATCTGCGGAGAAACATGGGGTTGAAACAAATCAAGTTTAATATTTGAATAATAATTAAATATTGAGTCAAAATCAACAAGGAAAAGATAAATAGGTGATAAACGAACACAATTTTTGTGCAGACGATGATGAAAAAGTTCCGGCGACCTAATAAAATATGCAAATAAGTATGTCACATGGAGTGGGTGGGATAGAAATATCCCACCTTGCTGTCTCACCCGGGACACGCGTATGTTTCTTATAAAGTGGGGGAGAATATTATTATCCCCGATGGGTGAGGGTGTGAGATGGGGAAATCTCACCCAAGGGCAAAATATTTGGGCCAAACACGAGGCATGCCGAGTGTCTGGACCAAATATCCTGTCCAGAGGGTGAGATTTCACCATCTCACCCCCATCCCAATCAGGGATAATTTTTTCCCCCTCACCAAAACACCCCGACATCATCAGAAGTAATTCAGGGGCACGTGCAGCTATACCGAACAATTTTGTTGTTTATTTCAGAAAAGAACTGATTTGCTTATCGAAAAGAACGCACAAAACTTCTGTATACCATATACCATAGGTACCACAAAATTAAATACCAAAGACGACAAGACGGGGGATTAAAGATTTGTAGCGAAATGCACATTGGTGTCAT
Source organism: Pictodentalium vernedei (assembly GCA_031216915.1). NCBI lineage: Eukaryota > Metazoa > Mollusca > Scaphopoda > Dentaliida > Dentaliidae > Pictodentalium > Pictodentalium vernedei. The sequence continues at coordinate 172,172,958 of CM062297.1, forward strand.
ATTATGAATTTCTGCAATGTATTCGCAAACTTTTCGACTGGAATTTCGCGCAACTCTCTCCAGTCATAATGGCGTCCGCCCCAAAAATTCATCTAAAAGAGTCAAGTGTCCTTTGGTTTTGCGGTCTGTGTTTTTATTTCCATTTCCTTCGACAAACATTTGTCTGCTAATATTTCCAAAACGTGACACCGTGTTGTTTGTTTCTGTAATTACAGAAGAACGTGCGATGATTGAATAGTCCCGCGCTCATTAAATATGCTAATAAGTCGGTCACATGGGTCATGTGAGATAGATATATATCTCATATGGCCTTCTCAAATAAGCCACCATCGTCACATTACACGTTCATCATCAGTTACGCTTACACATTCGCACCTCTCCACCAAGTGGAGGGATACCCGACGTATGGAGGCGTTTTTGGAGAAGAAGAGAGAGAACGGTGAGGATAAGAAAGAGCCAGAGGCGGCCCCCACTTCCCCTCCCACAGACAGATCCAATCTACTGCCGGCTCCCCAGCCGGAGTTGTCGGATGCGGAAGGATCTGTGGAAACTGAGGTGGAATTGGAAGCTGCCCTCTCGCCACACCCGGATCCTCACTCGGTTCTACCTTCCGAACCAAAATGTCAGGGCTCGGACAAACGGCTGGAGAGATTGATACAGTGCAGCCAGGAAAAGCGAGATCGTCGCAGAAAGGCAATAGATGAGTAATCTGAACAGTTTGTCAAGAAAGCCGAAGAGGCAACTAAACTGGCAGAGGCACAATCACAACCAAAGTCTCAGACACCTCTCAGCACCAGACTCGGCCAGGACTAGACCATACGATCCATGCCAGTCATCATCAGGCAGTCCTCCAACAACGCCGACTGCCACGGTCTCCCTATCTAGACTACCTCCTCTCAAAAAAGCACAAGAGACACAAGCGCCACTAAGTGCTCATACCTTCTCATGCGTTACCTCTACCAGACAAGACACAAAGAGGGTCGAAATGGGCTTGCCCCACACTGTCCCTGCGCGCCTTCGGCGTACGAAACCATTTGATCTAGTCACATGAGGCACGCATATCTTGCATAGGAAGTGTGGGGGGGGGAGGGGGAGGGGGGAGGGGGAGGGTGGGAGAAGGATCTGTCTCAACAACGTATCACTCCATAAACGTTGGGGTTCACACCGAGTATTTGGCAAACACATGTCAAATAAAACTAAAGTTATTGTTCAGATACTTATAATATATTAACAATTCAACGACCTTTACCTAGGGCCCTGCGAATCACCTATTTTCGATTTGAATCGAATCTCGAATCAAATCGTGTCTATAATTCGAAATCGAGCCGAGTCTCGAATCGAATGCTGGGCGTCTTGAAGATGACATATAAGGGAAGGGGGGGGGGGGGGGGACTGTAAACTTGATTGTTTCGATTGTGATGGCTTAAGTCCCGACTGATAAAATATTCCAGTTACATCATCAAGACATGCCTTCCTGAAAGGCAGGCCTTGATGATGTAGCAGGAACATTACCCAAAAGTGGGTGAGAGACTTACCAGCACTAAGCACTGCACAAAACTAGCGGCAAGCAACAGCTCATCGTCAACACTGCATGGTATTCAACAGCAGAAGAGATAAGTGAGACTGAAATTAGCATGAGAGGTGGCATGGGTAAGATGCTATTTATGTTAATATAGATGATCACACTCTGTAATTATTTTCAGCATTATTTACGTATAAATTCCATCTGAACTATACGTTTTGTGAGACAACGGCAACAATGACTAACACCAAGCTAAATTCCCGTGTAATGATTCGAAAGGAAACGAATCGGGAAGCTAAATTCAAATCGAATCGAATATCAACTTAAGATTCGTAATCGAATCGAATCTCGAAGCTTCGCAAGGGTTCTACATTTACCCCATGGCTACATGATCCCCGATCGATAGGGTTGTCCGTTTCCCATATGCGAACGCATTCTGATTCTGGTGCAGCTATAGACTAATGTTGTTGCCCATAATTCCAAACGTGTTATTATTAGTAAGAGCTACCTTTACCTTTGGGGATGTATCTTTGATGATATTCCTGAAAATCAAGAGGTTATCTTCCATATGCGAGCCTGCACTATAGTTCTGGTGAAATGTTTCAAAAAGAGCTAAAGTTATTGCCGGGAAACAAATTTTCCCCAAAGCTCAATTTATAGTAACACTCCTGTATCGTTTGACATCATAGCTGCAGACTTCAAAATTAATAGGTTTCTGGTGGCGCGGTGACTCAGTAGGTAGAGGTGCAGGCGGCAAACCGAGAGGTCTTCGGTTCGAATCCCAACTGGAGCAACCGCGTTGTGTCCTTAGGCAAGACACTTCACCCCCATTGCCCACGTGATGGCACGGTGGCGTTGTGTACTAAAGCGCACTGAACGTCGATGGTTCACTTGTCTTCAACCAATGTTGACCCTGCTTGTGTGGAGTTAGTATGTTGGGGAGCTGACAGTTACTCACCGTTACTCGGTGGTTCTCTTCGGGTACTCCACCTTCCACCACCCGTAAAATGTCGTGTTCATGATTAGCGATTGTGCAGAAATATGCGCCCTTAACCCTTTACCCAACAAATCGCCCGCATCCGCCAGATTAATATGCAAATTCAGCAGCTGAAGAAATATTATTTTTCAAAAAATTTCAACAAAACCATATCATGTGACCCCTCTTTGGAACGAGCTCGTCGAGCTCGTTCGAAAGAGGGCTCTTTGGAACGAGCTCGTAGAGCTCGTTCGAAAGAGGGGTCACATGATATGGTTTTGTTGAAATTTTTTGAAAAAATTTAAAAAATGATATTTAAAATAATAAATTTTGAAATCGTCTGCGTTGGGTAAAGGGTTAAACACCAATAAATAAATTCACGAAACCTGATAAGACTATTTCAACTTTCCAATCTCGGCACTTGTTTTTTTTTTTTACAATAATACCTAAAATATGTTATAAATATTCAATTTGCATTGCAACGAAAATATGCACATATCAACAGAGTTGTTTATTTATATTGGCGTTTAACCCTTTACCCAACATAACGGCGAAAACAGACCAGCGCTATTCACAAAAAATCACCATTGAATTTTCATTATTTTTCATTTTTTTCTCTCTAAAACTGGCTTATGACCCCTCATTGGAACGAGCTCATTGAGCTCGTTGCAATGAGGGGCCATAAGAGAGGTTTTTGGTGCAAAAAATGGAAAAAAATAGTTATTCAAGAATTTTGTTTGCAAATATCGTTAACGGCACTTTCGACACCCAGTGTCAACATTGCTATTATCCATAGACATCAAAGTATAGTTAGTATACATATTTTTAAGTTAAGAATTGTTTATTTATAGCAACTGCCCCATCCACCTGGCGGAGTGAACACTCTTTTCTCTATGTGACTAATGAGGTCGCCAGCAATCCAGCGGTATAGAGATCATCAGTTTTTCCTCCTTCCATATAAGCACGTAGCCGCTAAGTATTTTGACCGTGTGACAAATTTATTTATTTATTTTTTTGTGAAATTTAATTGTTTATTTATTGGTGTCTAAGGTCACATATTTCTGCACAAGAGCTAATCATGACCATGACAGTTTTACGGGTGAAGGGGGCCGGAGTACCCGGAGAGAACCACCGAGCAACGGCGAGCAACTGTCAGCTCCCCAACTTACCAATTCCACACAACCAGGGTTAGAATTGGTTGAAGACAGGTGCACCATCGACGTGTAGTACGCTTTAGTACACAACACCACCGTGCCACCACGTGAGCAATGCGGTGAAGTGTCTTGCCAGAGGACACAACGCGTTTGCCGCAGGTGGGATTCGAACCGAGGACCTCTCGACTTGCAGCCTGCACCTCTACCTACTCAGCCACCGCGCCCCCACCATGTGATAAAAAGAATTAAAGCTGTTGTCTGGAAACGTACTTTTTGTAAAGTCCCACTTTATGGTAAGATATTACGTGACCATCAACATTATGGCTACTAACCCCAAAACTATTATTCTTCTGCCATGAGCAAATATAATCTACAAGTTTTGTACAGCCAGGATATACATACTAGAAAACATATTATTTTCACTAACAATGAGTTTGACCTTGCGAAATCGGCAGGGTTCTTCTCTTTCCGCGAGGGTACCAATTATGTGGGTTTGCTAACACTGTATTGAATAGAAGGAAACTTATTGCCCAGAAACCAATTGCTTACGCTTGCACGCGCTCCAACCTTCATCAAACTATGAGTAAAGTTTACTTTTGTCACAACTCGCCAAAAAGTGTAACAAATCTTTGAAAAAAAACCCGATTGTTTCAATTTTAACCAAGGAATGCCAATTCTCTCCTTCCAAAGAGCAACAAACTGTATTTTGTCTACACACAAAAGTTCTGTATAATGCAAATTATTGTTATAAGTGCATTTAACTCCCTTCACTCTGATGTCAAAATATCCAAATTTCAAGTAGCCATTTTTCCCATAATGCAACTGGGAATTTAACCAATTCAATCTTGTTTGACAGAGCTCAATGAGCTCTGTCAATGAAGATTAAATTGGTTAAATTTCAAGTTGCTTTATCGGAAATATTAGCACCTTGAACTTTAGATATTTCGACATCAGTGTGCAGGGGGTTAAACTCTAGGCATAACACACACAAATGCCTTTATGAATATTTCACCCAGTGGAAGGTAAATTCTTCCCGCCTTAACCTATGCCTACCAAAACGACAAAACACGACCGGTTACTTGCAAAAATCGCCATTGAATGCTTATTATTGTTAAAGTTTAGACTCCAAAACAAAGCTCATGACCCATTTTTGAAACGAGTTCTCCAATGAGGAATTAACCCCTTGCTTTTGGAATGGGGTTATTAATATAGAGTATCTCTACCAGGGTTCAAACAGAATTATCATTTTGAAATCCAAGACTTTTAAGGCTTTTTAGGACCCGATGTTTCAAAGATTAGGGCCATTCATTATCTATTTAAATTCAACCGAATTTTTTAATTAATTCTTCACAAAAAATATTCCGAGTGCAAAAATTACAATGTTTCTTAATTGTTGTATTGTATTTGTTTTATTTTAACCCACAAGTGGAACAAGGTGACATCTACAATACTTTAGCATTGCAGATGGCACCTTGTTGCACTCAAAGGACAAATTATTTGGGAAAATATAAAAGCAGTTATGACAATTATATATAGTTTTATTAATTACTAACATAGGAGCAAACATACTTTCTATTACTCCCAAAACAGCTGTTGTGGGCGGATTACATGACAAGTCTATTAGCAGTTGTGTATTGGTAAGCAGGGGTAGAGATTTTTAGAGAATATTCACTTTATTGACGGTTCAATAAATAAAACAATTACTCAACCCACATAACAGGTGCCCATATTGCAGATATAATAAAATTTAAGGACTTTTCAAGGTAGTTTCCCAATTTTCAATGGCTTTTCAAGACAATTACAGGTTTTAGGGCTTTTTAGGGCTCGGGTTGACAATTCAAGGACTTTTCAAGTCTGTAGGAACCCTGTCTAATTATTTGATATCTACTTTCTGAACCGTGTTCATTAAAATAGTTCTGATCCGAGGTTTACTGAGGCACAGATCGATTTTATTGAACGAGGTTCAGACATTTCTCGTTTCATTGTTATGAACTTGAAATTCTTTTTATCACATAATGTTCCAATACTATGTGACTCTAGATGTTGAAAGTGTAGTTAAACCCCAATAAACAAAAAAAACCTCACATAATATGTAATCTAACATTTTACCTTACGTAACGACTAAAACTGGCCAGCGCTGTTCACAAAAATTGTCGATCAAATTGTATTATTTTTCAATTTATGCCCCCAAAACATAGCTTATGACCCTCATTGGAACGGTCTTTTCGAGCTCGTTACAATGAGGGATCGCACGCTATGTTTTCGTGGCCCCAAAATTAATTTTTTTAAGTTATTCAGGAAACGTTTTTATTTGAAAACGGCGCCTAATGTTCGTATTAGGTGAACAGTTAAGGTGCTATATAAGTAAGGAAAATTAGTTTACTTTGGAATTCCCAAGTCTGATATTCCATCAATATAAATTAAATATACACAAATTATACATCAAAATGAAGGTTCTGGTGTATAGAACACGAACAATATGTACAGTTCATTTGATAGACCTGAGTACATCACTTCGGTCATAACTCAGTTTGTGGAAATTTTACACTTATATTTCATTAAGGTGCATTATAAGTAAGGGGAATTCGTTTGCTTTGAAATTCCGCCCTCTGATATTCCATAAATTCAAATTAAATATACACAAATTATACATCAAAATGAAGGTTATGGTGTATAGAACACGAACAATATGTACAGTTCATCTGGTAGACCTGAGTACATCACTTCGGTCATAATTCAGTTAGTGGAAATTTTCCTCTTATATTTCATTAAGGTGCCTTATAAGTAAGGGAAATTTGTTTGCTTTGAAATTCCCACCTCTGATATTCCATAAATATCAAATTAAATATACAGAAAATATACATCAAAAATGAAAGTTGTGATAAACAGAACATGAAAAATATATGCATTCAACCAACAGAGATGATAACAGGAATCAATGGTTCCTGGAAGGCTGCAACCGTATTCGTACCAGCACTGATAATAAAGAGAGGATTTCTCTGTTTTAGTGAATATCGGGAATTATCTCATGAGTGTGGACCTGAAAGTTTTATTTTTCACGAGCGCTTTTCTTTTTATTATATGTTACGTGACATTTTACTGCGCAATATTCAGCCCAATTCGACTGCAAACAGTTTCAAGACAATAACAAAAATCTGCTGATCGTTCCTTCAAGGCGACGTTCAAGGAGACGTCATGCACCGAAACGTAACGTCATTTAGGAAGCTACTGTAAAAATTCATCGTGTGGACCTAAAAATATTATTTTTCACTCGCGTAAGGTTCACACTCATGCGATAATTCCAGATACTGACTAAAATAGAGTAGATTTTCTTTTTATTGTATGCTACGAGACAATTTATTGCACAATATTCAGCCCAATTCGACTAGAAATGCGTACGTTTCAAACCAATAGCAAAGATAAGCTGATCGTTCCTTCAAGGCGACGCGATACGCCTAGCGTGATGTCATTAAGGAAGCTACTGAGGGATATTCCTCGATATCCATCGAGTCGATAGATATCGAGAAATATCTTTTAGATAATCTGCGATAATTCACCGGCTAGCATATAATAAAGTAATATTTCAGGAGAACAAATTGTGGCCAAATGTGCTTCAGATATCCAAGAACCAAGCTAAATCAAAATTCGTCAAACAGCTTCGGCAGAGCAGCGTGTTGGTAAATTCCAAAACTCTGCTTTGTTTTGTTTTCTGTATGTTGACATTACGGTCAAACATCGATATACAATGCCATCAAAAATCAAATAAAGAGACAGATCGTCTTCACACTACACACTATTATTATATAGATATTGCACAATTGCCATATTACTTGCAATGTATCATGGCACCTGTTTGAATTTCTTAGAACTACGCGATTATTTTTAGATGAAAATTCGAGGTATCGCGTGACATGCGTATGTTCGTCGGCCATGGGACTCATCTTTAATAAAAAATGCAGACAGTGTTGGCCTGTCCCCAAATGCAGTCCTATCTCTGAACCGTAAAGTGTTTTGAATGCCTAACTTTGTTCTTGGATATCTGAAACATTTGGCTACGAGTTGTTCTCATGAAATATTATTTTATTATCACTTCTGGTCCGAATACGGTAGCAGACTTTTAAGGACCATTGGTGCATGCGGACAACTCTGTGCTATATAAGTAAGGGAAATTTGTTTTCCTTGAAATTCCCACCTCTAGTATTCCATAAATACAAATTATATATACACAAAATATACATTAAAGTGAAGGTTGTGACGTCCAGAACACGAAAAATATATGCATTCACATCACAGCGTCGACAGCCAGTACCAATGGTTCCTGGAAGTCAGCTACCAGAACTGATAATAAAATATGATCAAGATTGCAAGTCTTTGTTTACACCATCTTCATTAACATATATACAGGAGAAATTATACTCGTATTTCTTTTATGACATTATATATACAAATTCTAGGTCTCAGCCCATATACACTACAACTGTGAGTATAGTTTCTGTAGAGGTTTGATTACACCAGAATGAGAATAACTGCCGAGAAAAAAGGTTCTTTAGAATTGAGATTTTGAAATATTTAAGTTATAAAATAATTTCTCAAATTTCTCGCATCTTATTTTATGCCAATTTTATGGTATAGAATCCTAGCTCTTAGAGTGCATCAAAACTCAAAATTGTTTCTCTTTACATAATCTTAAGCTGTTTCAGCCATCATCTAAATTAAGATCCGTTGGCGATACGACATTCGCCGTTTCCGGGTAAAGCTATGGAATTCTCTTCTAACCCGTACAAAAGGAGGGATTCCCTAGAATCATGTCGGGTATTTAACACAGACGATATCAAAAGTTATTATTATAATCACTATTTTTAAAAATTTAAAAACAATTTCCAACAAAACCATATCACGTGACCCCTCATTGGAACGAGCTCGATGAGTTCGTTCCAATGAGGGGTCACATGATATGGTTTAGTTGAAATATTTTGAAAAATTTATTTCTTTTCAACTGCTGAATTTGCAAATTGCGCGGGCGGATTCGGGCGAATCGTTAGGTAAAAGGGTTAAAACGTACCTTTTCCAATAGGTTTTATGTAATTATGTACAGCCATAGAGCACCATGTATGGATTTAATGCTATAAATTATTATTATTATTATTATTATTATTATTATTATTATTATTATTATTATTATTATACAGCAATAGAGCACCGAGAGGGGATTTTAGGCAAAACAATTATTATTTTTATTGTAAATTATAAGAGAAGATGAATTCAGTTCTTCTCCCAGACTAATGCATTCAAAGTGTTACGGTGCTGACGTCTGACGTTATTAGACAAGTTGTGAAACGAAATTTCCGAAATCAGCTCTTTGATGCTGACAATGTGATATAATTGTTTGATTATTGCCGAGTACTATTCGTGTTGGGCAAAGAGTTAAAAAAATGAAACGACAACTTATTTTTTTTCTACGAATAAACATTCAGTAAAAGGAAGATTATTATTCCAAAAAATGTTTAAAAACTAAGAAAGTTCAAACATATGGTTGGTATGTGGTACTTACCTCTAGGTAAAACCAGGGACTAATACTATAAAAACTTTACAAGTGTTCAGGATTGTATTTTTCATCCGTGAATATTAATCCTCTGAGACTTTAATTATCCTGACGTTCAAACGTCTCTTGGAATTCAGTTTTTTCAACGTTTTTCAAAAATTCGACGTCAAACGTCGGAAAGTACAAATAACAAGATATTTTTCACATTAGTGATTAACTGGTTGAGGGCTAGATTATTTTTGGTGGTCAAAATTTGTTATTCAAAACTTGTTTTATCACAAATTATTGGAGAGTGCCCACCGGCACGCTTCAATAATTTGTAATAAAACACATTTATATAAACAAAATATTATTTGTATTTGACTGAATTTGAAATATAAACAAGGAAAGTTTTGGCTTTTGCTCTGGTATCCTCATTTTTTGAAAGCTCTGATATTGGCATCTAACACACAACCAGATAAGAAGTCTTGACAGCAGGATTATATTTGTATTTTAAGCTGCGATAACATTTGGCTCAATGTTTGTCTCTGAGCACTATTCGGGAGAAAATAGGAACTGGGGTAAAAACTTTAAAAAATCGAAAATTAATAACAAAACAAATGACCACAAAGTATCAACGGAGGGAGTAGTATGTGATGTGGTTTTCACCCCTATTCGGCAGGACCTCGGTGCAGGACCTCGGAAGTGACGTCATGTCACGTGACGTAGTGGCGCCATGTTGTGTTGTCATGGTAACCCGCGTGAGCGGCCATCTTGTGACGTCATCCCCATAGTGATATGTGGTGTTAACGCGCATGCGCAGCGCGTGTTGTTAGGGTGATGCGTGTTTCCGTCGGCCATTTTGTATACAGGAGGCCGCCATCTTGGTTTCTATGGTAGCACGTGATTGCTATGTTACCCAATTTTTCTGTAATAAGATGGGGTATGTTCGGAGGGTATGTTCGATTGTAGAAGAGTAAATCTGATTACCACAAACAACCCGACAATCCCTCCAAATCACCAAAATCCACTCCAACTTTTACTATTTCGAATTCTTCCAGAATTCTCTGCTTCTATCTATATATGTAATAGTTATCGTTTATCTGGCTGTGTTCCTTTATTCTAGAGTATACTCCAGTGGCGTAGAAGAGCCTATCATATGGAACAGCTTTGCTTATTATTACTATATTTAGCAATTTCTGGTCTATTCTTGTTAGTTCTGACCCTATTCCAAGTACTCTTGTTGTTTCATTTATCTAGATAATAACTAACCAATCAGATTGCTTGATTTCCCATAACCTGTATGCAGAGTTATCTCCCTTCTGTATAATAAAAGCCTATATCCAATGGCCATATCACATGGAATCCCATTTTTTGCAAAACACCTGTGGCTATGGAATCCCTTTTTTGTCGTATGAGGCCATGAGGGCTATGTAAAAGCCCTCAATGAGTCCTCATTTATTATCCCTCATAGCCTCATTGAATTTTGAGGTTATGAGGACCATTAAAAATCCCTCAATGAGGTATAATTTACTACGACTCTTAGCCTCATTTCAGTATTTGAGGATACCTATGGCCTGGTATTGTATTATTCGAGAATACCTATCGAGGATATCTTTAGGAGAATCCCTTTTTTGTCGTATGAGGCCATGAGGGCTATGTAAAAACCCTCAATGAGTCCTCATTTATTATCCCTCATAGCCTCATTGAATTTTGAGGTTATGAGGACCATTAAAAATCCCTCAATGAGGTATAATTTACTACGACTCTTAGCCTCATTTCAGCATTTGAGGATACCTATTGCCTGGTATTGTATTATTTGAGGATACCTATTGAGGATACCTATCGAGGATACCTTTTGGAGAATCCCTTTTGTGTCGCATTAGGCTATGTAAAAGCCCTCAATGGGTCTAATGTTGTCTTACCAACCGCTTCCATCTTGTCGTCAAAGCTCCAAGGCCATTACAGGTCTATGGCCTATCTGTCCTATCATTAGCTTCTACAGCAGTCTTGTTCCATTGCGGCCTTGTACCAGTACTATTGGCTTCTGTTATTCTGCCCCATATCTCATCCATTACTTCCTAGCTATACCTATCTCAGTCTCGGCTATAACATTGATCAAGGTTGAATCAGATTTCCCCTGTATACATATAAGGCATTCCGTTATTGAGATTCCTAGCCGAGTCCGTAAAATTACCCGAACATACCCCGTCTTATTACAGAAAAATTGGGTAACATAGCAATCACGTGCTACCATAGAAACCAAGATGACGGCCTCCTGTATACAAAATGGCCGACGGAAACACGTATCACCCTAACAACACGCGCTGTGCATGCGCACTAACACCACATATCACTATGGGGATGACGTCACAAGATGGCCGCACACGCGGGTTACCATGACAACACAACATGGCGCCACTACGTCAAGTGACATGACGTCACTTCCGACGTCTTGCACCGAGGTCCTGCCGAATAGGGGTGAAAACCACTTCACATACTACTGGGGGGGGGGGGGGGGATCTGTCTCAACAACGTATCACTCCATAAACGTTGAAGTTCATCCCGAATATTTGGCAAACACATGTCAAATAAAACTAAAGTTATTGTTCAGATACTTAGAATATATTAACAATTCAACGACCTTTACCTTGGGTCCTGCGAATCACCCATTTTCGATTTGAATCGAATCTCGAATCAAATCGTGTCTATTATTCGAAATCGAGACGAGTCTCGAATCGAATACTGGGCGTCTTGAAGATGACATATGAGGGAAGGGGGGGGGGGGACTGTAAACCTGATTGTTTCGACTGTGATGGCTTAAGTCCCGACTGATAAAATATTCCAGTTACATCATCAAGACATGCCTCCCTGAAAGGCAGGCCTTGATGATGTAGCAGGAATATTACCCAAAAGCGGGTGAGAGACTTACCAGCACTAAGCACTGCACATGACTAGCGGCAAGCAACAGCTCATCTGGAAACACTGCATGGTTTTCAACAGCAGAAGAGATAAGTGAGACTGAAATTAGCATGAGAGGTGGCATGGGTAAGATGCTATTTATGTTAATATAGATGATATCACACTCTGTAATTATTTTCAGCATTATTTCATATATTAGGTCACATATTTTTGCACAAGGGCTAATCATACATACCCCAACATACCAACTCCACACAAGCAGGGTTAGCACTGTTTGAAGACACGTGCACCATCGACGCGTAGCACGCCTTAGTACACAACACCACCGTTCCACCACGTGGGCAATGGATTGGAAGTGTCTTGCCAGAGGACACAACGCGTTTGCCGCAGGTGGGATTCGAACCGAGGACGTCTCGGCTTGCAGCCTGCACCTCTACCTACTGAGCCACCGCGCCCCACCATGTGATAAAAAGAATTAAAGCTGTTGTCTGGAAACGTATTTTCTGTAAAGCCCCACTTAATGGTAAGATATTACGTGACCATCAACATTATGGCTACTAACCCCAAAACTATTAGGTCCTTCTTCTTCCATGAGGAAATATATTCTACACGTTTTGTACAGCCAGGATACACATACTTAATGTTATCGACAAGAAAACAAACTATTTTCACTAACAGTGAGTTTGACCTTGCGAAAGCCGCAGGGTTCTTCTCTTTCCACGAGGGTACCAATCATGTGGGTTTGCTGACACTGTATTGAATAGAAGGAAACTTATTGTTCAGAAACCAATTGTTTACGCCTGCACGCCCTCCAACTTTCATCAAACTATGAGTAGAGTTTACTTTTGTCACAACTCGCCAAAAAGTGTAACAAATCTTTGAAAAAAAAAACAATTGTTTCAATTTTAACCAAGATATGCCAATTCTCTCATTCCAAAGAGCAACAAATTGTATTTTTTGTACACACAAATGTTCCGTATAATGCAAATTATTGTTATAAGTGCATTTAAACTCTAGGCATAACATACACAAATGCCTTTATGAGCAATTTACCCGCCTTGACCTTTTGCCTAACATAACGATAAAACACGACCGGTGTAAAAGGAATGGAAGTCCGTAGGAACGTTAGTCCCTCTGGACTATTATTCCGCGGAATTATAGTCCTATGTCTAACATTTCTAGGAATAGTAGTCCGGCGGACTACTATTCCTAGAAATGTTAGACCTAGGACTATAATTCCGCGGAATAATAGTCCAGAGGGACTAATTTTCCTACGGACTTCCATTCCTGTTACACCGGCGCTACTTGCAAAAATCGCCATTGAAAGTTTATTATTTTTAAAGTTTCGCCTCCAAAACAAAGCTCATGACCCATTTTTGAAACGAGTTCTCCAATGGGGAATCAAACCCATGCTTTTGGAATGGGGTTATTAACATAGAGGATCTCTACCAGGGTTCATACAGAATTATCATTTTGAAATCCAAGGTCTTTTAAGGTTTTTTAGGGCCCGATTTATAAAAATTTAGGACCATTCATTATCTTTTTAAATTCACCTGCATTTCTTAATTAATTTTTCACAAAAAACATTCCGTTTGCAAAAATTACAATGTTTCTTAATTGTTGTATTGTATTTGTTTTCTTTTAACCCTCAAGTGGAACAAGGTGCCATCTACAACCTTGTTGCACTCAAAGGACAAATTATTTGGGGAAATATAAAAGCAGTTATGACAATTATATATAGTTTTATTAATTACTAACATAGGAGCAAAAATACTTTCTATTACTCCCAAAACAGCTGTTGTGGGCGGATTACACGGCAAGTCTATTAGCAGTTGTGTATTGGTAAGCAGGGGTAGAGATTTTAAGAGAATATGCACTTTATTGACAGTTCAATGAATAAAACAATTACACAACCCACATAACAGGTGCCCATATTGCAGATATAATAAAATTTAAGGACTTTTCAAGGTAGTTTCCCAATTTTCAATGGCTTTTCAAGACAATTACAGGTTTTAGGGCTTTTTAGGGCTCGGGTTGACAATTCAAGGACTTTTCAAGTCTGTAGGAACCCTGTCTAATTATTTGATATCTACTTTCTGAACCGAGTTCACTAAAATAGTTCTGAACTGAGGTTTACTGAGGCACAGATCGATTTTGGTGAATGATGTTCAGAGATTTCTCGTCACATTTTGATGGATTTGAAATTCTTTTTATCACATAATGTTCCAATACTATGTGACTCTAGATGTTGAAAGTGTCGTTAAACCCCAATAAACAAAAAACCCTCACATAATATGTAATCTAACATTTTCCCTAACGTAACGACTAAAACTTGCCAGCGCTGTTCACAAAAATTGCCGACCAAATTGTATTATTTTTTCAATTTATGCCCACAAAACTTAGCTTATGATCCTCATTGGAACAATCGCGCCGTGCTCATTTTAATGAGGGGTCGCACGCTATGTTTTCGTGGCCCAAAAATGAATTTTTTAGTTATTCAGGAAACGTTTTTATTTACCAACGGCGCCTAATGTTCGTATTAGGTGAACAGTTAAGGTGCTATATAAGTAAGGAAAATTAGTTTACATGGAAATTCCCAAGTCTGATATTCCATCAATATAAATTAAATATACACAAATTATACATCAAAATGAAGGTTATGGTGTATAGAACACACAAAATATATACAGTTCATGTGGTAGACCTTTTAGTACATCACTTTGGTCATAATTCAATTTGTGGAAATTGTCCTCTTATATTTCATTAAGGTGCATTATAAGTAAGGGGAATTCGTTTGCTTTGAAATTCCCCCTCCCCCCCTCTGATATTCCATAAATTCAAATTAAATATACACAAATTATACATCAAAATGAAGGTTATGGTGTATAGAACACACAAAATATTTACAGTTCATGTGGTAGACCTTTTAGTACATCACTTTGGTCACAATTCAATTTGTGGAAATTGTCCTCTTATATTTCATTAAGGTGCATTATAAAAGTAAGGGGAATTTGTTTGATTGAAATATTCCCACCTCTAATATTCCTTAACTTCAAATTAACTATTCAGAAATTATACATAGCACAATGAAGGTTATGATGCACAGAACAAGAAAAATATATGTATTCAACCAACATAGATGATAGCAGGAATCACTTGTTCCTGGAAGGCAGCTACCGTATTCGTACCAGCAAGCGCTCGTGAAATATAAAACTTCCAGGTCCACACTCATGAAATAATTCCCAATATTCACTAAAACATAGTAGATTTTCTTTTTATTATATGCTACGTGACAATTTACTGCGCAATATTCAGTTAAATTCGACTGCAAACAGTTTCAAGACAACAAAAAGCTACTGATCATTCCTTCAATGTGGCGTTCAAGGCGACGTCATGGACCGAAGCGTAACGTCACTTAGGAAGCCACTGAAAAAATTCATCCTGTGGACCTGAAAGTTTTATTTTTCACGAGCGCTTGCGTAACGTGAAAAAAAACTAGTGGTGTGTTGTTGAAGACGAATCAGTAACGTCCCAGGCCCGTATTATTCGTCTTCAACAGCAAACCACCAGTTTCCCGAGTTATAATACTAGCTCATAACTCTGGCAACCTTCGTGTTCACATATGAATGACGGCTTCTTAAATCAATACCAAGACAGGGCAAGAACGCCAAATTTTGTCATGTGAGTGGTAGGAAGGGTATAAGAAGCTCCCCCACACAAATAAGTACCCCACCTACTTCTAATATATGTTAAAAGTCCTTCTTTGGTTCTGGGGATTACATAGAACCCAGTAAACGAGTCCTCATCCTTACATCGGGCCTATCTTCAAATAGATCACCAGCCAATGCTTCCGATAGTTCGATAAATTTCTGCACATCTCGCGAAATCCCACTGGCCATAGTTTAACCTCAGTAAAAGGACCTCCGCAAATTCCTACACGACGTTTTACCAGAGTAAAACCAACTTAAGTCGCAAGACGGGATTAAATCCACATTAACTCAAAAAAAAAAAATATCCCGTCTTTATCAAGTTTTGGCGGGTGGGCAAAATTCCAAGGAATTTATTATCCTGTCGGCGACGCCACACTCATGAGATAATTCCAGATACTGACTAAAATAGAGTAGATTTTCTTTTTTATTATATGCAACGAGGCATTTTATTGCACAATATTCAGCCCAATTCGGCAAGAAATGCGCACCTTTCAAAACAATAACAAAGATCAGCTGATCGTTCCTTCAAGGCGACGTGATGCGCCTAGCGTGACGTCATTTAGGAAGCTACTGAGGGATATTCCTCGATATCCATCGAGTCGATAGATATCGAGAAATATCTTTTAGATAATTTGCGATAATTCACCGGCTAGCATATAATAAAGTAATGTTTCAGGAGAACAAATTGTGGCCAAATGTCGTTCAGATATCCAAGAACCAAACAAAATCAAAATTCTTCAAACTGCTTCGACAGAGCTGCGTGGGGGTAAATTCCAAAACTCTGCTTTGTTTTGTTTTCTGTATGTTGACATTACGGTCAAACATTGATATACAATGCCATCAAAAATCAAATAAAGAGACAGATCGTCTTCACACTACACACTATTATTATATAGATATTGCACAATTGCCATATTACTTGCAATGTATCATGGCACCTGTTTGAATTTCTTAGAACTACGCGATTATTTTTAGATGAAAATTCGAGGTATCGCGTGACATGCGTATGTTCGTCGGCCATGGGACTCATCTTTAATAAAAAATGCAGACAGTGTTGGCCTGTCCCCAAATGCAGTCCTATCTCTGAACCGTAAAGTGTTTTGAATGCCTAGCTTTGTTCTTGGATATCTGAAACATTTGGCTACGAGTTGTTCTCATGAAATATTATTTTATTATCACTTCTGGTCCGAATACGGTAGCAGACTTTTAAGAACCCACCGGCACTCTCCAATAATTTGTAATAAAACACATTTATATAAAAAAATATTATTTGTATTTGACTGAATTTGAAATATAAGCAAGGAAAGTTTTGGAGTTTGCTCTGGTATCCTCATTTTTTGAAAGCCCTGATATTGGCTTCTAACACACAACCAGTTAAGAAGTCTCGAGAGCAGGATTATATTAGTATTTTAAGCTGCGATAACATTTGGCTCAATGTTTGTCACTGAGCACTATTCGGGAGAAAATAGGAACTGGGGTTACAACTTTAAAAAATCGAAAACTAATAAAAAAACAAATGACCACAAAGTATCAACGCGCCGTTTAATTTCGGACGTCATAAGACGAACAAAAGTAGGAAAGGGTTAATTACTGAAAACAGTTCCGGTTAATTGCCATGTCTTTGAACACGCTAATTATTTATTCAAACCATTTATAGCGATAGAGAGAAAAAACAATTCTCGAAAATACAATTAAAAGCTTTATAGTATTGTCCACTGGTCGTTAAGGTTGTGTCCTTGACTTTAATATTCAAAAAGGGTTAACATAAGTAAACGGAATGTTTCGATGTGTGAATGCGTTCGTCAATATGGTATTAGCGCCAGCGCAGAAGGATAGAACGAAAGGTGCATCCACGAGTTCTGTCCTTCCACGAAGGAATGAGTGTCATATTGATGAACGCATTCTCACATCGTGACGTTCTGTGTTTATTAGGCGCTCTATGACATACAGTCCATCAGTTTAAACTTTAAAACGCTTTGTTATTTAACCTTAACGTAACGGCCAAAACCGGCCAGCGCTATTCTCAAAAATCGCCAATTAATTTTCATTATTTTTTTCATTTTTTGTCTCAAAAACATAGGTTAAAAACCCTCGTTGGAACGAGCTCCACGAGCTCGTTCCAACGAGGGGCCATAACCTATGTTTTTGAGACAAAAAATGAAAAAAATTAGTTATTCAAGAATTATTTTTGCAAGTGTTGTCTGCTTTTCAGGTTAGGTAAAGGGTTAATGATCGTCTTCTTGAAATAAAAACAAAAATAACATCAGGTGTGATTGACACACTCGTGTGACAGATCGAAACAAATACAAAAAAATATAAATGAAAATTGTACCCAAACAGGTTATTAATTCGTATTTTAAGAAATTAGCTGCCGTTATCTGAGAGATATTCACTTCAAAGTCAGAACTAATTTCGTTAATTTTTGTGGATTTGAACTAAAGCATTTTCAAATTGACATTCGATTTATCGGCTGTCACCGCAGCTTCCGAATTGATCAAGTTCAGAATGCGACTTTTCGATTGACCGATTCTGCAAATGGGCGGAGTTAAGTTCTTTTGATGGATCTATGACGTCGGGTGGAAAAATAGTGCGGAGATGGAAATCTATATGGAACACGTGTCCCGTGAGGATTTGTATATACAGAACTAGAGGAAAAGTAATAGGTGTATGAAAAATCTGTGAAAACACCTTCTGTCACTTGAATGTAAAATCAATCCTATGATACAGGGAGATCCGCCGAATTATTATTTTCCACGCACAAATGTTCAGTGGAACCCCGATTATTGTTCGAAACACACTCAAACTCTATCTTGAAAGTCAAACATCTATTTGACAGATGTGATACTCACTTCTACTACAGACGAGATCGTTAAGTTTGTATCCTTGGTTTTTGTCCATCAGTATACAGAATCTACGTGCATTGCCACTATTAGGTTGTGAACTGGCCCATACGTCCGCTGGGTAAACCAGCGGTTGACCATCCCATCTGTTCCACATATTATCACTGTTGTCTCCCCTTCCGTCAATATAAAATGCTGTCACGGCAGATAACACTAAAACATAAGAAAGGAAATCAGCCACATCAAGGTGTCCAAAATGATACATTGAGAAGTTAGAAATATGGGTTTCATTATGGACACCAATTCTCAATGAGCAGTTAACTCTTTACCTAACATGAAAAGCAGACGACACTTGCAAAACAAAATTCTTGAATAATTATTTTTTTTCATTTTTTGTCTCAAAAACGTTGGTTATGACCCTCACTGGAAGGAGCTCGACGAGCTCGTTCCAACGAGGGGGTCATAACCTATGTTTTTGAGACAAAAATGAAAAAAATAATGAAAATTAACTGGCGATTTTTTAGAATAGCGCTGGCCGGTTTGGCCGTTACGTTGGGCAAAGGGTTAAAGTTTTTCCGTACTTGAAACTTTCCATGGAAGATTTTCTGTTTGCTGCGTGGTGATATGGAATGTCTATCGCGAAATTTCGAGTCGCCCAGATGTTAATCATTATTTACTTGTAGTGAACTAACTCAAATCCTTAACTCCTGTAATTTTTCACTGGGGAGGAACTGTTCCATAAAAGAGACTCCTGTTCCCACTTTACGAACGGTTCGCTTGCGATTAAATCTCCAGTTCGTTACCGACTTTGGCCGTTTTTCATCGACAGCTGAAGAAAATAAGGCGAGTATTCTATAGATATAATGTTTCTTGAATGGAAGGTCGTTTCTCCGGCAGGTAAAAAGGTACACCATGTCACGTCGTCATAAGCTATAGATCATTATCTAAGTTTACACAGTAAAAATATCCACGATCACTAGATTTTCAGTGGAAAAAATTAAAGACTGGTGATACGCCGACATTTTAGAGACCACTTGAAGTTACAGAAGTGAACAGTTTCACATAGCAATACAAAAATACCTTGTTATAATACTGTAGGCAAATTTAGAATGAACAGTCGAAATGTAATCCTCTACAATGCTATCAAGATGAACCTCGTGTAAGCTCCAGTTCGCTAAAAGTGAAGATCCAGTTCGCTCAAGAAGAAAAATCATAGGCCCCAGTTCACTTCACCGAAAATCGTCCATTTATCTTGGCAGCATAATTTACGATTTTAACAACGATATTATGAGCAATATTGTGTTGATTCGCCCGAGCACTACCACATTTTGTTTAAAATTGTCATATAAGCGACCAGGACCGCTGTGGGTACGTTTTGCAATAATTTTGTGACATTAAACTACTGAGTGTAATTTTATATATACATCATAATTCACAATGTCGCAATGTGCCTGCTCAAACAATCGTTTTCCCCGCCCAGTATTTATTACACTAGTCTTTGCTGGCCTGCTTACCAATTTTGCAACAAGCCGTGTGATACTATACTTCTTACGTTGCATGGTTTTGAGTTTGAGACGAAGATTCATCAACTTTTAAAGGTGGATAAATCTCGTGTCAATCTCAAAATTAAGCAGCAAACATTTTATGAATATGGCCTCGGGGGTACAGTTCACGTGATAGCCCCGCTAAAGTACTTATGTAGAAACAAATTGGGGATTGGGCAGACAATTAGATTTTATGACCTTTTAGTTTCTATAGGATTTTACGGGATAAATTTAGAGTCATATAATACAAGTTGCTATGTATGTAGCTTTTATATATTATAATATATTGCATTTTTGTTTGGGCTACAGTATATATTAAGTGGGAGCAGGCAAGGGGCATATGAGATCTTTAAATCTGGGAAACTCTTGTGACAAAGCGAACCGATCTGATCAGTAGTGAACTGGCGCGTTTTGCATGAATGTTTAGAGCTCAAAATCTGGGTCGTCCGGATCTCTTGGGTTGTTGTCGAACTTAAAATATACTGAGAGTGATTATATCTTGCCGGATACCCCAGATTTCATTGAAGAAAATATTTATATGGATGAAAACGAGGCTTACAAAATTACTGTATAGACAATGGGATTTCTGCACAAAATATAGCTTCTGTTAAAACGCATGGCAACTTTACAATTTAGCCCATTTGTTTCATCTTGTCCTTCAAATAGACAGCGAAGATATAGTTTTAAATGAAACGAAACTTATTTGATTCAAATGATGTTAATATGTATCTGCAATCTTCCATTTTTCAACTTTCTGTCAGAAATCGGTACAGAACTGGTTAAAAAGTCGGAAGAGGTGTCTCTTTCATGGAACAGTTCCTCCCCCGTGTTTTTGTTAATTCTGAAGACTCTGCCCAATCAGGCCTACCTGGGACTAAGTAAGTTTGACTGGGGTAGAGTCTTGCAATGACTGATTTCCACTTCCGTTTTGCGTTAAGGATAACACACTGGACCCAGCATATTCGGTCGGATAGTGGTCGAGAGCGAAGCCGAGACCATTACCTTGACGAATATCCTGGCCATGCTTATTATCTGATGTAAAATCCACTTAAGGCCTTTTCAGCCGAGACCATTACCTTGACGAATATCCTGGCCATGCTTATTATCTGATGTAAAACCCACTTAAGGCCTTTTCAGTTAACGCTACCACTTTTTGGGGAAAGCTTCTTGATTCTGAATTTCGACTAAACTTTGAACAACAGTGGCACATTATACATCACATGGAGCTTGTATTGCATAGAACCTGAATAGATGCCAGTGTTCACTCTAACTCGAATTTTTTTGTGCCACGTGGAACCTTTTTGGTGCCAAATGAATGATTTTATTGCCAAGTGGAATATTGTTGTAAATGAAAACAAATTAACCAAGCATCGTCCTTTGAGTGTAACGAGGAGCATCTGCAATGCGAAAGTATTGCAGATGACATCTTGTTACATTGAAAGTACGATGTTTTAATTTGGTATTATCTAGCCCTTTTAAATATTGTGGTTGCAAAAAACACAAATGATAAAATCATAGATAAAAAACCTAAAACTAAAACATAATTAAATTAAAAGACTATTTTAACGTTTACAAACTAATTTCATGATTATTATTTACTCACAGTTTATTCACTCTAAATAAACTGGAAGCAAATAGTTCATCATCTTCCAGAAGATTTATAAAAATAGAATAAACGTATAGAAGAATAATTTTTTTACTCCAAAACACTATACATTTATTTTGTTTATCCCATAAATCATTTAGAGGGCAGTCGCGGCGAAGTCGTGCTGTTACTCGCTATAAAACACTGCGAGGAGTGAGGAGCACATTTGTCCAATTCGATCGACAACAAGGCGCTGTGATACATTTCTGTCTAAAAATAATTCCCCTACACACTTGAACTAAAGTTACAAAAATACTTTATTAAATGAACAATTATCTTTCTTATTTTCGTTGTTTATTGTTGTTTTTTTCGTCGTCGATTCAACTTGAGTTTTATAAAAAAAAGCAGAATTTGTTTATTTACACTTTTCGAATTTAGAAAATGAAACATCATCACCACTCATCATGCCCCCCGCCTTTCACAATAGAACCTGTATGCTTTTCAACGCTTGGTTTAGATTGATTTACTTTGTGTTTTCTTTGTTAATTGTTGTTCGTTTTGTTGTTAGACAGAGTTGAAATGTGTCATATATAGAGGATCTGTAATGAGTTTCTCTTTGATATAAGATTTATGAAACGAGTGTAGACAATTTTATTTTAGCGAGCCTCTGGCGAGCTAAAATAAAATTGTCGAAACGAGTTTCATAAATCTTATGTCAAAGAGAAACGAATTTCAGATTCTTTTTATCACGACACACACAAACGAACTTGAACCGATTTATTTTTAACGAGTCTGTGTTCCCGTACATGGAAAAAGAAAATTAACCTACTTTCGCCATGTTGACTGAATGCGTTCAATACTTCCGCTTTACAAAATAGTTCTCAAAACAAACGGTCTTATTGACATTTAATAAACAGACTGCAACAAAACCCTCATTAGTAATTCAATTGTCAACAATAAGAGAAGCAAATCCAAAGAAGGGATTTGCAATTTCTATAATTTATAAACTTTAATCCGAGTCGCTGTCGGACACAATGATGCGCCTACGTTTCTGAGCGGGTTGGGCTAATGATGTTTCTGGGTTATGAATGTGTATTTCAAAGTGCCCACCATAAATGTTGCCTGTGAACATATTCTGTAGTCTACCCGCAAATTGTGTGTTTCGATCAGTGAAATTTGTGTTTGAAATTGACTGGTTTTGATAAACTACATCTGTGTCCATGGATTTAGGATATTGGGGCCTATTTTCAGTTTGAAGATTGGAGTTAGATAACACACGAGAAATTTGTTTATGTTGTTGTTCATTGATATGGCTGTAATTGTTAATTGACTGGATATTCTTGTGTCCTGTGATTTGCATAATCTGGTGAGCAGGGATGTTATTTTCACTAAGTTTCTGAACAAGATGTTTGCGAGCACTGTGATTTGTAAGTTTCTTTTCCGGTGAGAGACCGGCTGCTTTTGCCATTCGCTTCATGATGGAGGTAAGTTTATTTATTCCAATCGGCTGTCTTTTAAACCACTGATCACCGACATTCATAATATCTTGTTTAGTATGTGTTGCTATATAAAAAGGGTCACTTTCGTCACTGTAACCAGAGGGCCTTAAAAGAAAGTACTTTTTATAAATATTCACAGGACACCTTTCTGGTAAATCAAAGTTGCACCACATTCTGGGTGGCACACTTCGAACATCTCTCACATTGTCACCAGGGCGAGTTTTTGTTTGTCTTTCTATAAACTGTAAAAATTCCTGGCCATTTGGGTCCTTGTACAAACTAACATCCCCCCAACACATTTTACGGTGCTCATCTGAGCCCCGTAAACCAAAGTGAATAGTGTTTAAAAACCACAAGGAGTTTATTATAGATTCGGGTGTCGAAGAACCCAGTTGACCGCTTTGCCACAAAATGTCAATTTCATTGTCACTTATTGGCTCCGCCTTCTTTTCCCGATTGCCCAAGCCACTTCGTTTCAGTTGTCGTTGTTTGGCCTTCAATATGTCTCTCACTTTCACAAATTCTACACTGCTAACTATTGTGTGGCCATAATTAAAACGTTTTAAATTTCTGTCAATACTGGAAATAAATCCACGCAACGAGCTTGGTTCATATTCAGAGCAGTCAGATTTTCTGACTGACAGGATAAATTTGCATAAAATAACACACAGTTCACTGGGCGGTATGTTGTGAATTTCACGATGCTCATTTATATTATTGCTTTGAAGAAAATTTCTTACTAACTTCATATCATAAAAGGTCTTGCTTAAAGTGTTTTTATTTGTTTCTTTTTCAACAAATCCATCTATATCTGCACCGCTGATATTAACAAAACGACGCTGTTGAGTAGCGTCCGTTTGCTTAGCAACGCCAACGGTTTCTTGGCAATCTAGCGTCTCGTAGCGTTCATCGTGTAATGGGCTCAAACGTTCTGCCGACAGAGTTACTTCAAAGTCGATACCTATTATTTTCACAGTGTATAACAAGCCTTTTGTGGAATCAATGATCTTAACAATTTCCCCTTCTCCTTTTCCATCTATTTTCACAATTTCGTTCACTCGATAGTTAAGTACACGCGACATGTTTTGTTTGTAAACAATGGAGTGGTACAATATGAATATTAATTAGGTGATGAGGCTTAAAATTCAGCCAATGAAAATCCTTGCAGGTCATATTACACGTGTTCTCATAAAGAAGAATATCAGATGGACTTTTTCATTGAACTTTACAATAGTCATGTGATAAATTCTTAAACTAAACATTTCAGCGACGGTCAACGTTTGATAAACGTCGGTTCAGTTTGTCTCTCACAAACGTAAAACAGGTCATGACAACACGAATGCGGTAGAGGTCAGAGGTCAACAAGTCCGTCTCTACTATAGGAATAAATTCATTCAGTGTTAAACCCACGGGGAAAATTTATCCCCCTACTAGCAGCTGCTACTAGGTGAATAAAATAAAGCAAAAATTTATCCAAGACTTTTATTGTTCGAATAAACGTCCATTTATGGGATAAAAAAGATTAACCCTTTACCCAACGTAACGGTCCAACCCGGCCAGCGCTATTCTCAAAAATTCATTATTTTTTTATTTTTTGTCTCAAAAACATAGGTTATGACCCCTCGTTGGAACGAGCTCGACGAGCTCGTTCCAATGATGGGTCATAACCTATGTTTCGGAGACAAAAAAATGAAAACAGATTAATTATTCAAGAATTTCTTTTGCAAGTGACGTCTACTTTTCATGTTAGGTAAAGGATTAAGCAAGATAAAAAAGATAAAGTAACAAGGAAATATTCTGATCAGAATAAGATTAAATGGATAAAGTGTTAATTCACTTGACCCGTAACAAAGGACCGTGATTCTTGATTTTATCTATTTATTACTTGACATTTATGAATTTTATCTCACCTGTGTCGCCAAACAGCAATTTTACGGAATACGACGCACTGAAATAATAAAGCACAAAGTGTTTGGACTTTAACTTCAACCCTTTGAACACTCGCTTCCTCGAATGGTATCGCCATGCTGTACACTTACAGTGAGATGGGTCAGTCCAGTATCAATATGTAGGAAGGATAAAATAATAACTGCAGTCTGCAGCCGTTCGGCTGCTGACTGCAGTTGTTATTTTATCATCAATGCCTCGTGCATAGATCTCTTATAATAAGACAAGAATGGGACGAAATTATGCCTTGGGCCGAAAAATCGGTCTTGCGAGTTGAAAAGGTGGGGCAGGGGGTTCAGTATTTCTTGAAAATCAGCTGACGCAGAAGTGTGCAGAGAGGACATTTTTATCAAAACCATCTATTGCTGAAGTTCAAATTCCTGCGAACAAAGCTACTAATTAGTCGGTTGAGTTGGCAACAATATGTATGCATGAAAGAATTTTTCAAAACCTACCATTTGTTTTCATCCGAAATGCCATTTTGGTGATCTCCTTATTTATCTACTTTATACGTAAAAACAGTAACCTTTTATCTTTTATCGTTATCGAAAACTCGCCGTCAATAAAAAATCTTTTATCGTTACTGCAGTAAGAATAAAAGTCACGTGATATCGCAAGAATACAACGTTCACGCCCATCTCATTTGCATGACGTACTATTTCATTCAACACTTTGAATAACTAATTATCGCTGCCGCGGATCGAAACAAATAAAACGGGGCGTATTTATCGAAATGTATTGAATAAAAAAGAAGGCCATTAATTAAACTTACTGAATTGTAAAAATAAAATTTGACGGAAAAGAGTAAAAATTAGTAACTTACACTTTTTCAAATGAGATTATTACACCCTTCGAGACTTTAATTATCCTGACGTTCAAACGTCACTGGGAATTCAGTTTCTTCAACATTTTTCAAAATGTGACGTCAAACGTCGGAAAGTACAAATAACCAGATATTTTTCACATTAGTGATTATCTGGTTGAAGGCTAGATTATTTTTAGTGGTCTGCATTTGTTAATCAAAACTTGTTTTATTACGGGAGTGGGGGAGGTGGGGGTGTAGATAAAGGGGTTATATACACATGGTGTTTGTAAAAAATCTTTTTCGCGACTCGAGCGTTTTCGGGGGCTACATAGCTACTCGTCGCTGCGCGACTCGTAGCTATATATGCCCCCGAAAACGCTCTCGTCGCGATAAAAGATTTTTTTACAAACACCATGTGTATATAACCCATATTTATATTTACCTCTTGATGGGGTGCCCCTTTGCCCAACGCACGGAACGAAGCTGACTTAAAGTAACTGGATTTTCAGAATATGACTCAGTTGTCTCTATATAACAAGCACACTCACATATACAAGCGGAAAAAAGAAACGCAAATATTTTTTTCTGTGGTAAATATTTCAAATGTGTTATGGGTGATTATTTCATTGTTTGGATTTTGATGTTATTTCTTCATTACTGATTAAATTTTGACTAGTGTTGTTGTCATAACACAGGCGTGGTTTGCATGGATAACGTTCAAACGTGGGTACATGACGCCATTTCCTGATCAAAATCAATAGCAGGTGTGCCCACCCCGGGCTTCAGTCGCTGCTCTAACTCTCCTTACCATTGACCCCATCAAGTTGTTTATGGTCCTTTGTGGGATGTTATTCTACTCCTGAAGAAGGGCCTGCGTGAGCTGAGCGACGTTGTTTGGGCCCTCCTCTCCAGCTCGTCCCACAAATGCTCGAGCGGGGACAAATCTGGACTGTAGGGTGGCCAATCAAGAACTGGGGGAGCGCGGTGGCTCAGTGGTAGACTGTTGGACTTCTATGCTAGAGGTCCCGAGTTCGATCCCCGTCCGGGACGACCCGCGTTGTGTCCTTGGGCAAGGCACTTTACCCCGGTTGCCTATATGGAGGCACGATGACGCCATGTACCAAGCGTACTGCACGTCTATGGTGCACTTGTCTTCAACCGCTGTAACCCTGTTTGAGCGGAGCTTGGACTGAGTTAGAATGTTGGGGAGCTAACAGTTGTTCAACGATGCTCGGTGGTTCTCTCCGGGTACTCCGGCTTTCTCCACCCGTAAAACTGTCACGGTCACGATTAGCCATTGTGCATAAGTATGTTACCTTAAATCAAGAACTGGGACATTGTTTTGGTCGAGGAAGTCACAACAAACCCTAGCAACGTGTGGCATCGCAGTATCCTGTCACAACGTAAGGTTACGCGTATAAATAAGTGGAAGGACGTGAGACATGATGCCCCCCGATTCCGATATCTTACGTCTGTAAGATTGCCCTGGATGACCACGAGGAGTGTTTTCACGCCATCAGAATCACCCCGCCCCCAAACCATAACAGACCCTCCCCGAATCTATAGTTTTCATTAACGTACGAGTCAGAATATCGCTCACCTCGACGTCGATAGCAACGTTGCCGTCCATCTGACCTGTAAAGCGTGAACCGAGACTCGTCAGTGAATACTACACGTCTCCAGTGGGCAAAGTGAAACCGATTTGGTACATGTGCCCGCAGTCATTGCAATTGACGTTGGCGTCGCCTGGGTGTAAGTTGCAGACCAACGTAGGGAAGTCGTGGCCTTAAACTGACCTCCCGCAACCGATTCCTAAGTGTTCTTGGACACACTCGGAGCCCATGAGTGTCTACATCCTAACTCGCCGTCTCCGCCGCAGTCTGAAATTGGTTACGGAGGTGTGAGATACTTATGCCTCTATCTTGACGTGGCGGCTTAACGCGCGGACTTCCGCTCCTGGGACGGTCAGCTAATCTTCCTGTTGCTCTGAGACGCCCAACTAAATGAGCTATCGTTGACTCATGGACCCCAAATTGCTGAGCGACGAGACGTTGCGATTGGCCCTGCATAATTAGAGCAGTAGCCCTAGCCCTTCAACGTCGGACATTCGCGGCATTTTACTTTTCAATCGAGCTGAAACGAAATGTTGTGCAATCAATGACAACTGTTCAAAACTTCGATTTGGTATTGTTTTCAAGCCCATAGGACGTGGGAGTGTCCCGGATACACGCTTTGTCGAAACATCTGTTCAAACCATGCAGCGTCGCCGTGGTCATAGTTGACTGAATTTTAACCAAATACTCTTTAGACAGTACATTGAGGTAGCTATTGTCAATTTTTATTACGTTTGGTCTACGGATAAAATAATTATATTTCCAAAACTGAACTTGCGTTTCTTTTTTCCGTCAGTATATATACTGATTATAACAATTATCGGTCTTGATCTCTGTCGGGGCCTTGGTGCCTTTGTATTGGGATATCAGTGTCGCAATTGTACCAATCGGAGTAACAGATTTTTTCGAGTCTTTTATTTTATCATTCTTTCTTCCTTTAATCACACGCGGACGTTTGCATGCAATAACGAATAAATATCATTAAAATTAATATAAGTTTTCTTTTCAAAGTCAGTTTTGGTAAAAACACTCAATTTGGTCAGACTCTGAATATAGGTGGGTCCTTATTGAGGGTAAGGGTATTATGTTTTTACTACGATAATAATTTACGCACGCGAGGAAACCTGACTCTTCAGTGACTAAAGTCAGAAATGGCGAGCCGAGTCGTCTGTGGCAATGCAAACTGATGGCACACGAAGATACAAAGTACACGTTTTCTTCAACCATTTAAAGAAGTGTAGGGATAAAAATTTATCACTAATTTTAAAGACGTGTAAGGATAAAATAGTTACAGTAACATGAAAGATTCCATCATTTTTGTAAATACAGTACAGTCGCCATGGGCTGGCCGTAATCCACGCGTGGACAGTGATGTCCACGCATGTGTGTATACCAGGTAATAAAAATCATCATTATCCAACTTTTAATTTAATGAATCACCGGGGACATGAAAATAGAAGATGTGAACAGTTTGACAGGGGAGTTATCGTTCGGGAGAACTCATCGAAGTCAACAGCTTAAATTCCCGTGGCATATTTCAGAAAGCGCAAGACCTCGACAAAGTCCTTTACACCAACGCACTGGAAGTTCTAAGTTAATCAACAACACTTGTAAAAGAAATTATCACTTTACACCACCGCGCTGTGATAGCGATATATTTAAAGGAGACGTTACGGTGTGACACATGTACCAGAGAATCGGATGAGACAAAAGAAAACACCCCTTTCTCTCAAATTGCGAAGCAAAACGCAAACTTTACAATCATCAATTCATCATCCCTGACGAATACAATTTATGACGTGACACGAAAGGACGTCGTCAACTGTTTCTAATGTATAGTATTTTTTATCGGAACCAAGGCGTATACCACACGCACCTTTAACTCCTCCCGACCCACACTTTAAGGTATGAGAATCAAGTAAATGGGCTTTCTGTGTTTCAGTTTTTCATATATTTCCTCCAACTGTACTAAACTGTGATCACACGATCATTGAGTTTCTGCTTCCACTGCATGCGCTATTTTTAATTATCATGCGCTCACTGATGATATTCCCTGAGCGCTTTAGGTAGCAGCATATTGTATCGTTCGTGATTGTATCCCGAGACATGAGCTGCAGTATTGTTCGTCGCATATACGATATACTGGTCTTAGAATTACAACAGTCAACGACCTAAAGCCTCAGTTGAAACAGAGATACCCGGGATGTCATTTTAAACTTCGCTGAATTGTACCCAATGCATGGGGCGGCACAAAAGATGTTATGTAACCATAAGTAGATATGTTATCGTTTGTGCGAGGCGCTAGTGTGAGTGTGTGTTTGTGTGATGTATGTGTGAGGTTGTGTCGACGTGTTCCCTCGTGCACTCGTGTGGCTGTGCATTCACTTGAAATATGTATAATTGATTGATAAAACGTGTATATGTTTTTGAGCTTGTGTGTCTTTGTGTGTTTTTGTGTGTAAGGGTGACAGAGGCGGACTGGCCGAATGGTCAACTGGGAAATGTCCCGATGGGCTCCCTATTACGTGTCCCCCAGTGCCCCCAAAACTGATGCAGCCTAACACCTGTTGGTGCATAGAATTTAGTGAAAATGACCAAAAGGCGAAATGGATCTGATTGCATAGACTATCGGCTTATCGAAATGCCCTCCATGTGGACTGCCATTGGCAGTCCACATGGAGGGCATTTCGATAAGCCAGCAGTCTAGTTTGCCATTAATCGGCCAGTTGCAAGG
This sequence comes from Pictodentalium vernedei, assembly GCA_031216915.1. Classification (NCBI taxonomy): domain Eukaryota; kingdom Metazoa; phylum Mollusca; class Scaphopoda; order Dentaliida; family Dentaliidae; genus Pictodentalium; species Pictodentalium vernedei. Next base: position 172,203,330 of record CM062297.1, read on the forward strand.
GAACAGCGTTCTTTCCGTTCGAAAAGTGAAAATCTTCTGTGAATTAGAGTGAAAAACACAAGATATGATGAGCACCGGCGTGAAATCTAAAAATGCCTATATTGTACCAAAACTTTATGCCTGAATATGATACCGGGTACTTTCATTTCAGAATTAAAACAATGGAAACTGGTACATCAATACACGTCCTGCTGGAAAAAAACTCTGCCTGGTGCGCAACCACTGATCTCTTGACATCTGGATTGCTGGAACACTCCTTGGTCCAGACCGCGGCAGTCTAAGGAGACTGATGTTACTATAAAACGACAAGGCCCAACAAAAAAAAATATTTGAGGGTTTTGAATTTCTGACCCCTCGCAATCACCAGTCGCGCTCCAAAGAACGTACTTTTATAGCCGGGAAAATCAATTTGTTAATGATGTGTACATTTTTCGCGGAAATAGCAATACACAGATCGACACACGCGTGAATGAGTTATCCTTCCGCAATGGCACAAGTGCCATATCGATTAACCCATTCGTTCTGTGTTTATTACGCCTCCATGTTTCTACCCCCTCCCACCCCCCCCCAAAAAAAAACAAAAAACAAAAAACAATCATTAGAAGGACACTCAGCAATTCAAATTTGCGAGGTGAACCCGTGTTACTGTTTTATCCCCCTGAGTTCCAATGTGTTTTATGTGCCTACTGTCACATAGAACACATTGGAAATCATGGGACGATTTTTAGCTATCGCTACCGATTGAAATCGTAATTGTGGTGCACGATTTGTAGAAACTTCCACTGAAATTTCGCTTCTTTATAAAAGTAGTCCGTCAACGATTTCTGTTCCGCACATATGTACGGAACAGATTTTCATTTTCCACGTGGTTTAATGTTGCTGTAGATGGAGATTACATAAAACAGGCGTGTAATAAATTTACCATTTACAACATATTTGAGGTATTATTGACAAAAAACAAGTGCCGAGATCGAAAATCAAAAAGAGAGAAAAAAGGTGTCATCTTCTCCGTGAAAGGTTTGTTTTGGTAATGTTCTGTTTATCCATATCCGACTGAATATATATTTATATGCACTCCTACATCGTGTATTTGATAAAAATAAATAGAGAGTAATCGCTTGACTGGACTGGTTACTGGAAATAATTCTTGACAGGCGAGAGACGTTGTACAAACACGAGTGCTCGAATGTGCACAAGTGTTTTGCAATATAGCCCCTCGCCTCGAATGAATTATTTCACGTAACCAGTTCAGTCAAGCGATTACTCTGTTTATTACTTTTCATTATTAACGATAATTATGGTATCCTCCCAAAACTTAGACATCCCATAACTTAGACAGCTTAAAACAACAAAATTCACACTTGAATGTACAGCTAATGCCCTGCTCGTTACCCATTATTCTAATGGACTAATCTGTGAAATATGCACAAAGTCTGATTTATGGAAAAATGTTTATTGCAATTTCAAATTCAATCATTATTCATTTCAATCACATAAAAATGCAGAATATAAAGCATTTCAAAATTAGGTAACAAACTAAGACAAGAACAAAAACACACAATGCTCAAACACATTACAGAAATATAAAAACACTAATCTATAGGCGATTTGTTGCCATCAGACAACAAACAATTTACTTATAATATAAACTTCAAAAGCATACACAAAATACAAACATAAAACAGATACATAAAAAACAAAATGCACAAACATAATACAGATACATAAAAAACAAAATACACAAACATCATACAGATACACAAAAAGCACAAGATAATTTACAAAATACACAAACATAATACCGATACATAAAAATCACAAGATATTTTACAATAGTTCACTCGTTTATCCCTTAACCCAACAAAATTGCAAAAACGGCCTGTATTATTTCCAATTTTGAAATTTACATAATATATATATATATATATAAATATAAACTGCCTCAAAAACATAGCTTATGACCTTCCACTGGACCGAGCTCATTGAGCTCGTTTCAATAAGGGGTTATCAGCTATGTTTTTAAGACAAAATGTTCAATTGCTAAGACATTTTCTTGCAAGTGTCATCTATTGTCCTCGTTGGGTAAATGGTTAAGCTAGTCTTAGAAGATGTCCTGCTGCATCTAGAAATTCTAGAGGCGATTTTTGTTCTTCAACCATCATTTGCTTTAGACGTTGAAGTCGGTTCTCAACTTCCCTGTAGACTCTTTTCCTGCTTGGTGGAGCTGCGCCAAAATTTATTTGTGCGAATTTTGCTCTATCAGCATTTTAAATTTTCTTTATAACTTCCAGAAACCTGTAGATATTTGGGTGTCTGTGGGGCAATGTTCCATTCAGGCGATTGTAGAAGCCTTCTAGGTGGTTGTTTGTCCTGGGACCTGTTGTCTGATGATGATTCCAACGAGGGATTTGGAATCTTGCATCATCATCAACCCATGTTGTGACCATATAGTCATTAAAATCTGTTGCTGTAGGTACTTCTGGGGTTGAATCCATGGCGTCTATCCAAGTTTCTTGGACAATTGTTGGTGGAAGAAGAGCAAGTCCTGCTGCTCTTCTAATCCAGGACTGGATATATCTGTAGCCATCCAAAAGTACCTGTGGCGTGCCCTTCTGTGACATTACAAACTCAACTTTCTTAACAGTAGCCATTTTCAGGATATGATTCCCAAGTAAAGTCTGGCATCTTATATAGAGCACTTTTTTGACTGTGCGTTTATAACATAACTGAGTTCTCTGTAAAAATGTGTTCTGTTTGATCTTGATTAGAAGATAAATAATAATAATGATAATAATTAACAACTTATTTGATGTTTTGTTTGTGTGAACAAGTTTTACTAACAAATAATAATCAATTCTTTGGTAATTCTCTTGTTTGGATAAACCTGTTTTCATTAATATAATATCAGTCTATTCCATTGTAATAGTGGGTGAACATAATTAACTACTTTTACTGAGTGTCTGAGTTATGGGATGTCTAAGTTATGGGATGTCTAAGTTTTGGGAGATAACCATAATTATATTATTTAACCCTTTACCTAACGTAACGACCAAAAGCGACCAGCGCTATTCTCAAAACTCGCCAATTAATTTTCATTATTTTTTCATTTTTTGTCTCTGAAACATAGGTTATGACCCCTCATTGGAACGAGCTCGTTGAGCTCGTTCCAATGAGGGGTCATAACCTATGTTTTTGAGACAAAAAAATTAAAATAATAGTTATTCAAGAATTTTTTTGCAAGTGTCGTCTGCTTTTCATGGTAGGTAAAGGGTTAAATTTAAAAAGCAAAAAAAAAAACAAAAAAAACCCCAATGAAGTCCCCAGTACACCCACGGCAAAGCGTCTTCGTTTGCGCGCACGGATACATGACCCAATTATTGATTGCATAAGTCACTTGTGAAGTTATCGTTTATAATCAAACCCAGAAATCCCAGTGAATCACACTTTGGAAGGTAATAAATTGAAATAAAGAATTGAATTCGGTTGAATTGGAAAGTTGATACCGTGTTTACTAGAATTCGTGTACGTAAATAAAATGAAGATTGGTGAAGTGAAAGTTGTTACTCTGTGACAACAGTCACAGCAGAACAGCTCTCACAACATCAAACGTCACCGCTGGGAGGCTGTACCGCGTTTATTGACCTGGTGCTGCCTTGAGGTGGGGCGGGGGGGGGGGGGGTGAGTAGCGACGCTCTTCGCTAATGTTACAGCAATTCGGTCGTATAGAGAACAGAGGTCGTAACGAAGTATGTCATCTGTCACGTAACCAAGTTGGAGTGAGCAGAATAGTTTAGAAGCGCCTTATTTTTTCAATATTACTGCATTGTATCGATGGTAAGTAAATATTAATTGATCTGTTTTTTTAAATATATGTATGCGTAGAAAAACCAAAACTAATCGAATTTTATAGTTGTTTAATTTATTGGATATCGATTCGTCCTAACTGAACTTCAAAATACAATTATAAAGGAACAATTCTTTGTCTGTTTATGGAATATAAGGAGAATTAAAGATAATTACCACGCCACGCCAATGATCGAATTTTCGTTATCAATTACTACAAACAGAATACTTGTTATTGTCTTTGATGGATACTAGTCTATATTAGGGTGGGGGCAAAAACTACCAAGCGTCGTTAATAAATAGCGACGATGCATTTTACTGAGCATTTGAACTGTTTACAAATTGAAAGGAAATTGACAAAATGCGATAGATTGAAGACTGAAGACAAGTGTACCATTAGCGTACAGTACGTCACCGTGCACCGCGCACAGCGGCACCGTGCACCACCGTGGGCAATCGGGATTAAGGGCCTTGCCATGTATAATGAAAACATAACCAGCACTGGGTGAAGTGTTTGTGTCCGTTTTGGTGGCCAAAGCGGCCAAACCCCTCATTTTGTACTGACTTATATCACATGCGACAGATTATAATTCACATTTGAATTATTCGTTCAGGCTCCATGCTCTAAACGTGTATTTACTCAAACTTCAGCCCTGACTGAAGAATGTCAAATGAAAACGTTAACGTACAATCTCCTTATCCCTTTACCCAACGCAGACGTTATCAAAATTTATTATTTTAAATATCATTTTTCAAAATTTTTAAAAAAATGTCAGAAAAACCATATCAGGTAACCCCTCATTGGAATGAGCTCGACGAGCTCGTTCCAAAGAGGGATCACATGATATAGTTTTGTTGAAATGTTTTGAAAAATAATATTTTTTCAGCTGCTGAATTTGCATATTACGCGGGCGGATGTGGCCGATTCGTTGGTTAAAGGTTTATAGGCATAGGGAAGTTGGGAGAAGCTTTTTACTGCCAATGGGTCTTGTTAAGACTTCAGATATGACGCTACACCGCCGTGTGTTCTGAACACAACGTGGGGTGTCAGCGTAACCGGCCTCAGTTTACACATAAAGTTGGGATGTGTGAATGCCTTCGTCAATACGGGACTACAGCAACACTAGACCATGCGGAAAATCAAAATCTGTTCCGCGCATATGTGCGGAACGGAAATAGTTGACGGACAGTTTTGAAATAAAAGCGTTATTTCACTGGAATTTTCTACCAATCGTGCACCACAATTACAATTCGAATCGCTAGCTATAGCCTACAATAGTAATACGGGTTCCCCTCGCAAATTTGGTTGTCGATAAAATGTGTGCTTCTTTGTTGAAAGTTCCTCCCCTGGGTTCCAATGTGTTCTATGTGCCTACTGGCACATAGAACACATTCGAACTTGGGGACGAGTTGTCAAATGAATTGGTAAGTGTCTTAATAAATCATTTGAAAGACGTGAAGCCGTGTTTTCAACACAGAACGACACAGCTGCTATATAAGTAATGGATTGTTAGCTTGAAAATAGGTGATAGGTTATTTTCAATGGTGTCAAATATTTAAACAAGGATATTATTTTCCATTTTTTGGTGTTCAAAATTACGAAGCATTGTTCATAAATACGAATGGACAATAAAGAAATTCACAAACTATTATTTTGCTTTGATTTTTGACGACATCTAAAATAACCAAGCTAAATTTCTATTACTAATATAACACCTTAATTTAAAAACATAGTTTGAAACTCTTTGCTATTTATTGAACGTCTGCTTGAAATAAAAACAAAAACAAAACTCAGATATGACTGGCAAACACGCGTGACAGATCGATACATAAACAGAAAAATATAAATGAAACTTGTGTCCAAATAAGATATTTATTCGTAAATTTAAGAAATTAGCTTCCGATATCTCTTGAGATATTCGCTTTAAAGTCAGAACTAGAGTGATATAAAATCACTCCCCGTTTATTTATTTATTTATTGATGTTTAAGGTCACATATTTATGCACAATGGCTAATCATGACCGTGACAGTTTTACGGGTGGAGGAAGCCGGAGTACCCGGAGAGAACCACCGAGCAACGACGAGCAGCTGCCAGCTCCCCAACATCGTAACTCCGCACTGCAGCACAGGCAGGGTTAGATTGGTTGAAGACATGCGTACTATCGACGTGCAGTACGCCTTAGTACACGGAGTCATCGTGCCCCCATGCGGGCAATGGGGATAAGTGTCTTGCCCAAGGACACAACGCGGTTGCCGCAGGTGGGATTCGAACCGAGGACCTCTCGGCTTGCAGCCTGCAAGCCGAGAGGTCTACTACTGAGCCACCGCGCTCCCCCACTCCCCGTTTATAAAATAAGTCAGCTTCCGCATTGATCTTAGGTGGAATTCGACGTTTCGATTGACTGATTACGAAACTGGGCGGACTTTAGATCTTGTGATGGATCCATGACGTCGGATGGAAAAATAGTCCGTCAACGAAAATCCGCTTGGAACACGTGTTCCGTATATATTTGTAACTATAGAACTGGAGCAAAAGTGAGACGCGCGTAATAATAAACAATATTTTATTTCAATGCAAAAATCATATTGTATTTGTACATCACGTTTAAAAAGAAAGATGAAACAACGCAAAAGCAAAAGTAATAACACACAAAATAACAAAGAAAACAACTTGTAAGTAAGGGATTTAACAGTTAGCTTGGATCTATTGAGAGTCATCTCCCTAGCAAAATAACAGATAAGTGCAAGTTAATTGGAGGCGAGGGCAATTTAACACATCACTGGAATTTGTTTAATCTAATGTAGAAAAAAGAGAAGTTTAGATGGTCGGGGACGTAGGATGCAATCCACGTCCACTACAGTACAGTCGCCGTAGACTGGTCATAAATCACGCGTGGGCAGTGATGTACGCATGTTTTTACCAGGTAATAATTATAATCATCCACATTTTAATTAATGAAGCACCGGGTTGTACCCAGTGCTTCATTAATTAAATTTTTGATGATTAATCCGATAATTAGCGATTGGAATCTAATATTATTGCTTCCGTGGAAATATTGCCCACCCATTGAAAGTGATCAGTACACGGCGGCCGTACTGTGTGGATGCAGGTGGCTACAAAATAGTGGGTCGCTCACTCACAGATGGTAGGGAAGTTGTGACAGCGAGGTGAGGCTGAGGAGGTCGTCCCTTTTTGAAAAGACTTACATTATTTCATAACCGAGATTCTGAAACTCGTCCCGATTGAAAGACGTATGTGAGGAAGAACCCGCATTACACTTGTTTCTTCATCGGGAGGGACTGCGAATGCAGGGGATCTCTTGTGAGTCACGATTTCATGCCAAATCGTGACGAATTTGAGATTTTGTTTATCATATATTATGTAATATAAACTTTTAACCTTTTACCCAACGTAACAGCTAAAACTGTCCAGCGCTCTTCACAAAAATCACCAGTCAAATGTTATTGTTTTTAAATTTTTTCCCAAAACATAGCTGATCACCCTTAGTAGAAAGAGCTCGTCGAGACGTTTCAATGAACGTCATAAGCTATGTTTTAGAGACAATGATTGAAAATATTACTAATCAGGAAATGTTTTCGGCAAATGTCGTCTGCTATTCATATTTGGCAGACAGCTAATAAAAAATAAGAGAAGATTAATTTAATTCTTCTTCCGAAACCAACACAGTTCGATAATTTCCCTAATGAGTTATTTGATGGTGATTACAGGGCCTATTATGAAAAGAGATATTGAGTCGTCTGTCCAAGTATTTACACATTACATATTACTGGCGCAAATGAATAGCACGCCACAAATTCAAAAAAAAAAACAATCTGTGGCTCACTAACAAAACCAGAAAACTCAAAATGCACAAGTATTTCGCTTTTTATCTAGCATTTGAGACAAATAACTCATTCTGATTATTGTATGTACAACTCAATTCCTCTCGAGGATGCCTTTATTAAAACGGAGCAAACAATTCGTCCCCTGAGTTCCAATGTGTTCTATGTGCCAATGGGCACATAGAACACATTGAAATTCAGGCGACAATTATTGAAGATGAAAGTATATGGAACATGGTGTGTTAAAGTATTGGTTTCAGTGAGCGAGTTCAAAGAAAGTTTGAAATCTACAGCATATCGGTTCTGCAATATTGCCAAGCAGAGTAAACCATTTGAACCCTGGTAGTATCTTCGTAGCAGTTTAATGGCAGCAATTGGAAGAATGCATATTCATTATTTGGTGTTGGGTCATTTAATATTTTCAACAAGCAGCCTTGGGGCTGCACGTTGAAAATATTGATTGACCTACCCTACAAATTCCCTAAGCAGCCAGCCAAAGTAATGAAATTATGACATATCAAATTTATGGCGCGAAAAAGGTTTCAAAGGGTTAATACCTTGAGTATGGATGTCCTGTGGAAATCAGAAAAATTTGTCTTCTACTTCAAACAACTGAGAATGGTGCACTATTACAAACATGTGCATGCATAACTTCAGTATCGGTATGTTATTTATTTATTTATTGGGGTTTAACGACACTTTAGACAGCCAGGATCACCTCGTGTCGGAGTGTTCTACGTGTGGAGGAAGACGGATTGCCTGAAGAGAACCACCGAGCAACTGCGGGCTACTATCAGACTCCCCAACATACTAACTCCACACAAGCAGGATTAGCATTAGTTGAAGACCATCGACGTGCATTTCGCCTAAGTACACAGCGCAACCGTGTCCCATATGGGCAATCAGGACGAAGTACCTTGCCCAACGACACACCACAATTACCCCTGGCGGGGATCGAACCGCGGTCCTTTCGGTTTGAAGTCCAATACCGTAACCATTGAGCCACCGCGATCCCTAGTATCAGTATCTTACCCTGGTTTAGAAAGGTGTAGGGGCGTAGACAGGCTAAATGAAAGTGGTGGTGGGGAGAGGGACAAAATATTTTCCCTCCTCTTTATTTTACCTTAAGCTGTAATGAGAGGGTACATCCTCCAGATAGAAATGGTCAATATACCGAAAAACCGAACCGATACCGATATCATGGGGATACCGAAAAACTGAACCAAACCAATCGTTGAATACCAAAACCGCCTGAATTTTAAAATTTTCGTACATTCGCTACTTATAAGAACCTGCTGAGGCTTGATAACAGTAGAAAGGTTCATTTTCATGAAGGAGTGGCTGATTTTCTTTTCAGTTTTGTTTTCCCTCAATCGAACGGGCAACTGTCCTGAATCCCCACTAGACTTCAACCTGTACATGCCCAACTGTTTAGCAGTGATTTCTAGTCAAGTCTGGGCTGCCTGTTAAGGCTTCCGGGACCTGACTAGAAATCATTGCCCAGGTGTTTTGTCTGTTGTCATCAAGACCCCATAAAAATGACATGGTCAGGGCAATGCTTTGAGATCACAAGAGTCTGAAATAGGTCTTTAAAAATTAGGGTGCGTTTAGACCAAGTCACAAAATTACCGTAGATATGATTTGTGATCGTATAAGAATACCACTGTTGAGCTCATTGGCATTGTCATTTATAGCGTTGTGGTAGAACGATACTACAACAACTTATTCTGTTTTTCCTGATGTGAATTCCTCTTTGGCACAATCAGAAAATCTCAGTCAAGTCAGGTACCGAATACCGAACTGATACCGAGGTACACTCCCCTAAAACACCGAAATCGGTACCGAACTCAAAATTCCAATACCGCCATCTCTACCCCAATAGATGAAGATCCATGGTCTTTCTTTGCGCAAACAAATTAACCTATAATGCTAAATGGAGCATCCATAGTGGTTGTGTAAGCTTACCAAGAATGTGACGAAATAACTCTAGATAAATGACCCAAGAAACACCAGGGTTTCGAGTTCATGAACCGGTTTTAGGATTTCAAGAATGAATGTGTATAAGGTTGACATTTTCTAAGAGAACGTGGGAGAATGCGAGTTCACCAATTACCACCACTCCATTAGCTACGCCGCTGTAGTGGGGAAACACAAAATTGTAACTCCAGGACTTGAGTACTTCAGTCAAGTATTTGTTCACGAGAAAATATAATGATGAATTAGAAGTCGAGATGTTATCGTTCCTTTGAGGCAAACGTGAGACTCGGACACTAATTTTGAACGCACACGCGATGGAAATAACAATTTTATCAAATCTTACACAATTTTTCATAAGCCTGCCCCCCCCCCTACCCCCCCCCCCCCACACACACAGAAAGATCTTAGTTCAAATGTCAACTTTATACCCAACCTCAAAACCGCGTCAATTTTTTTTTATCGGTGGTTTCTGATAGAGGGACATCTCCTAATTCAGAAAACGTTTACTGGTCATCTGACAGCATTGAGTACTTTGATATATTTGTTGAAGAAAAGGGGTTCCAAATTTCGATTCGCATAGGTTGCCTATGCGAATCGAAATTAGGCGCAAACAGGTTTTTCCAACCCTTGGGCACCCACCCCTTCTTTGAAGATAAACATTTTTATTTATCTTGAAATTTGGTACCCACTCACCCCCCCCCCCACCCCCTCAAAAGAAAAAAAAAATCTTTTAGTAAATCGCACATAAACTGCTTTGATTGGCAATTTCAACGGCTGTTTTTGCTGGAACATGGTTTCTATTGTTCCAGTAATCATTCTCGACATTTACTCTACATTTAATCTCCCCACAACAAGCCAATGAAGATTGGTCGGAATTTGGTTCTATTTCTTGGCAAGTTTATCGAATTTATTCAAATTTTGTCACAGACACTGACAGTCAGTGTATACATGGGCAATCAGGAGAGTATATATCATATAATGGCATTCTACCTGAACAGTATTTAGACAGGCGTAGCAGAAACAGGTGTGAAATACGTTGAACATTTTGATGTTTTACCTGGTTTCACCACTGTATTTGCTGCAATTTCTACTACTTCTTTCAGTTTCTACCCATTTCTACACTCAATATTTGCTTCATCAGTCTAATCTGAATTTATTAAGCATTATGAAATGCACAATTCGAAGAGGCAGTCAGCTCAATGTTGTTTTGAATCTGCCAATAGTTAAATGATGAGGGGTGATTCTTTGATATCGGAAATCCACCCCTCATAAACTGCACTGTTGTACCTTGGACGAATTGAGTAGTGAATCATTTGATGGAGCGGTTAGTAAGCTTTGGTTGATTCATCTTAGCAAATCAGATGATAAAGTGTGAAAGAAATGGTGACCACATTGAGTTGAAATGTCCACCATATCTCTCCAAATTTGGTCAGGATGCATTATTGAAATTTTGGGGCTCTGATGTGTTGAGTTTATTCTATGATTTAATTTTATTCTTTGTTACAGCAGATTGCTATAGTTTATTTTAAAAGAAGTTTATTTTATATCTATTATAATATAACTCAACCAGGTGTTTTATATGTGTTTCAAAGTTTTCAGATCTCATACGCCAGGTTTCTCTCCAGACATCCAGTATTTTCCTCAACATGTGCTATACACTATGGTGCAGGGGTAAATGGCTGAAATTCATATTAACTCAACCGATTCCCCATTAACACACTGTTTACACTGTTGTATATACTGTTAACAGAGAATCAGTTTTCCTGTTAATAAACTCTCCATCAATAAGATATGATGTCATGACTATCTGATGGTTCAGCCTTTGCTGACAATATATCACAATTTGAAGGGAACTAGTTTGAATGCTACCCACTAAGCCCAAGGCTTGAATGACCAATAACAACCCTATATTTTGCTCATACATGTATATGACTGAAATTAATAATTACTTAATGAGAATCCTTGAAACTAGTCAGTTGCATTGGGAAATGGCATTATGCCACTGTATGATGTCTACCTGTCGTGGGGAGAAGAGTCCTTTTATAGTCAGATCTTGTTAGATTACATTTATGTTAGATTACATAAATGATAAGTCCTTTAAATTGCTTTAACTTTTTCCCAAATCGTGAACCACTGATGGTGTGATGGGGAACGGCGAACATCTGTCCACATTCCCACGCTGCTTGCCCCTATCCTGTACTACTAATCACCCCCCTGTTAACCCAGAAGAGATGGAGTGGTGGCAAAAAGCCTACAGAGAACTGGAAAACAGTACGAGAATCCCCAAATTTGAACACATAAAACAATAGAGAACATCTAATTAGTTTTTTTCGCTTCAAAGTTTTTGATGAGATGTTTTACCAGGTAAACAGGACCGTTTCCCGTTAAATAAGCTTGACGACCTGAGGAGACAGGAAATACAAACATAAACAGACCCACTGACAAAAACACTGTCGTAAAACGGAATTTCCGAAATAATATCTTCGTACTCGCAGATAGCTCAAAAGGCATTACATAACCCTTTGAATCTTTATGGTATCTTCCACGCCAGTTCAGTGTCATCAGTTGGAAGAGCATATATTAGTTACTTGGGGGAAAACCAATCAATATTTTCAATGTGCAGCCTTAAGGCTGCATGTTGAAAATCTTGATTGGTCTACCACTTAAATTCACTGAGTAACTATCTACTTCATGAACCCAGATTATATCACGAGCCTAAGCCGAAAAAGCATCCTTTCGGGATCAAAGGGTAAAGGCTATATGCTTGCTTCCCTCTTACAGCTGCTGGATCCAATATTACGTATCAACACCCAGCTAAAGGCTGGTTTGACGATGTTTCCAGACACAGAATGTATTAATATTCGGATAGGTTTTGCATGAGGCAACACACCAAACATTTCCCAGCATTGTTCCGGAATCGCTTAAAAAATGGACCCGGCTCGTTAAATGTTTAGGTCTCAAAGCCCCGTGGCATTGAAAGCTGTGCATGTTTCATTGGATGTTTGTTTACCGACCGACTGTTGCGTAAGTCATTGACTTACGCAACAGTCGGTCGGTAACAATCGAATACTGAGTTTATCAGTTTACATTTTAGCAATTTTTCATTTCCCCTTACATTTAACTCAGACCAAACCTTTCAATAACTGGGTTTATTTGAATTGCAGGGAATAATCTTTACGTTTTGCATCTTATGCTGATAAAAAGCTAGGTAGTTTGGGAACCTTAGGAAGTGAAGCAGTGCATGTGTACCATAGTAAACAATAAGCTATGTTTTACTGTAAAATTGGACTCAGTCACCAATGCTTGCGTGGGACTCCTCAGAAATGGGAAACATGGGTATAAACGGTTGACTAAACTTTAAAAAAAAATGAAAATTGAATGGTGATTTTTGTGAATAGCGCTGGCCGGTTTTTGCCGTTACGTTGGGTAAAGGGTTAAAGGTTAAAATTGTATAATTTTGCACTTTCTGTATATTCTCTGTGTGAGAAGATAGCGGAAAGCCTCTCAATTCATGATCATTATATGCAAAAAAAATAAAAATAAATAAATCCCCCCCCTCCCCCTCACTGAATTAGTTTATTTTTTGTTTTGTATTAATTATGCGCCTTTTTGAAACATAAATGCCGTCCATATAATAGGTTAGTTATTTTCTGTAGAAAAGAGAGCTGTCCGCATAGATACTCATAAATGGAAACAATACTATAACTGTTATTGGGGGGCGCGGTGGCGTCGCGGTAACCGGTTCTCATCAGATCACCGAAGTTAAGCAACGTCGAGCGCGGTTAGTAGTTGGATGGGTGACCATTTCAGCGACTGATTCGTGCTCCCGCGTTGAGTCCTTGGGCAAGGCACTTAACCCCGATTGCCTACATGGGGGCACGATGACGCTGTGTACTAAGGCGTACTGCACGTCGATGGTGCGCATGTCTTCAACCAATCTAACACTGCCTGTGCCGCGGTGCAGAGTTCAGAGTTACGATGTTGGAGAGCTGACAGCCGCTCGTCGTTGCTCGGTGGTTCTCTCCAGGTACTCCGGCTTCCTCCACCCGTAAAACTCTCACCGACATCATATGACCCCGGTTGTTAATGTGTCGTTTAACTCTAATAAATAAATAAATAAATAAATAAATAACTGTTATTTCAAATTTTCCCCTTACAAGCTCCCAAAGTACTTTCTTTTCGATTATTCGATCGGTTGTCCATTTACAACATTTTCTTTCGACTTGTCGACGAATTGTTCACTCGACGGGTTGTTGTTTCGACGAGTTGTCGTTTCGATCAGCTGTTGGCTTTCGATGGGTTGTTATGTAGCCCTAGACAGGAAGATCAATGATGTTATTCCCACAGTCCACATATGATGGCATTCAGGTTCGGACTGAATGGGTTAACTCCATTAATTTAAACCACTACAAAATTTACGAAACTTCCAACTTACCCTGGGATGCCGTAATGTCCGCAATCAATCGGTTCAAAAGCGCCGTGTCCAAAAAAGACAAAAGGTGTCGTCCAGTTACAGATTCACAGTAGATTTTGGCGTCATCGTAGATCCGTTTAGTTGCAATAATACTGTAACATACACCGCTCACAGGATCGTAGGTATACACAGAGTCAGGACAAGCTGTTGAATAATAATGAACAGCCAAATTTAGTGATAAAAATGCCATCTATACGTTTCTTCATTATTTACAGGAGCGCCGGAACGGCCCTAACATTGGCCCGACCATAACACCCAGATCCCTGTTTTTCGAATTGTTGCCATCGATTATGTGGGGGAGAGAAAAAATGACAGTGCTTGCAGTTCGTCTTTCGAGGAACATAATATGACAAAATTCCCTGCCAAATTGCCAAGGTATCTTGTCATATTATGTTCCTCGAAAGACGAACTTTAATGTGGGGGCACCCACAAATGTGGGGCCCTGGGCGTCCGTCCAGTCTGCCAATTCGAAAATCCGACCCTGCCCCCCAAAAATGTTTGAAAAGTTTCCTCTCTCAGACCAATTTTGAGGCCACTTCTTCACTATTCCAACCGCTTCCGAAACAGTTGGAATACTAAAGAAGTAGCCCCCAAAATCTCCTCATCTTACGTTAACTCGTCATTAATAGCCGCCATTGTGTGCCCAGTATTAAAGAAACAAGACGATCTATGTGCGCACTATTTTCATATATCCGCATAACAAAATTAAAAATATCATAGCCTAGTTATTTGATATGAATGACGTTCGGCTGAAGGTCGATCACAAAAATGTCATGATCGGCAAATTTTTTGCCTCGACATTGATCGGGGTGGTCGGCGAGGCCCCGGCGCCCCTGATTTGAGAATTGAATCATGACTGTTCGATATCCACGAGGTGACGAAACAAATTCATCACGTGCAAATTCCATGAACAACTTCTTCGCGGTTCATGGTAAATATGCGCGTGATCAATTTGTTTCATCACTTCGTGGATTTCGAACAATCATGGTTCATTTATTCTGTTTATTCTCTTCTTAAAACATAATTATTTTATGTCCCAACAGGATATCGTGTTGGCTTATCTACAAGGAACTAATCATAATTCGATCAAGAATGTATTCCTAAAAAAGAAACAAAACAACGTAACTTCTGATACAAAATAGTTCCCACAAACTGTCAATATAGTGTCTAAAATAGAACTCACACTCGAGTCGGAGAAACCGTCTATTTATAGAACATAAACAGAAATTACAGAATGTAAAAATAAACTCTGAAAAATCGACTGTAGTGCGTAATATCACGCGCGATGATATCTATGCGCGATGATCGAATGTCACATGATCAGCTGTTATTCATGGCATAAATACCGTGATCAACTGTTATTCATGGGAAAATAACATCACTCGAGAATCCACTGCCAACGACGTGTTCATTGAAGAAAATTTCAATTGAGGTGTAAACATCGTATATTGTAAATTGTAATACAAGTGTCCTAAAGGGTAACTATGGGGACATTAGCTCAATAAAGGCGCGTGTACACTTTAACCTTTTGAACCCGAGAGGCCACTTTTTCGGCCCAGGATATGATACGTCATGATTTCATTAAGTAGGAGGCTGGCAAGTGAATGTGTGGGATAGACCAATTAATACTTTCACCATGTGCCCCAATATTATGAATATGGATACTTCCAACTACTGCTATTGAACTGACATGGAAGATACTACCCTGGTGCAACATTTATTCATATTCAATAAGTGGTAATCTGTCGTGTTTCTATTCTAGTCTGTAAACAGACTCCCGTGTTCAGAAAAAATACATACATTTTATACAGAAGAGTTACTTATTATTATAATGGCGGATAATGGCGGATAAACATACACAGACATTTAACCGTTAAATAAAAGATTTTTCAAGCAGCCTGTAATTGTACGAAGGACTAACCATTATCAGCTTATGCATACACTCTTCTGAATTCAGCAACTGTACAAACAAGCACCATAATCACTGCTTAATCACATTAACAATTACAACACTAGCGTTTCTATTCTACAGACTTATAAAAACGCTGTGGGATATTTGTCCTTCGGAATTTATCCAGAAAGTCAACAAGCCACAACACAGGGAGACCTACTCAACGTGACGGTTTAAAAGAATAGCCCCGTTCCACTATAAGCATTTATTTTTTTATATCTTCTTTGGTAGAGCTCCACAAGCTTTCTCAATCGTGACGTAGAGCAACTTCCACGTGCGTGTGGTTTCCACACGAGGCTACATACGTTTCCCACATGCGTCTGCGTTGCGCCTGCGTTACAACCTTTTACATAACTACGGTTCTCATGCATTTTTCCTTGCGTGTACGCAATGCGAGGAGCACCAGTGGCGGAGTCAAGGGGGGGGGGGGGGTACTTTGCCACCCCCCCCCAAATCTCCTGGGACATATGATGAATTTTAAGTTTCGAGATGCTAGACTACCCAGCCACCCTTTTTCCTAATTTTATAAATGCTTCAGATCCGCTCTTAGAGCACTGAATTTTGCCAACTTTTCTTGGGGGGGGGGGGGGGGTAGGATGCCTAGTCCTAACTAGGCTGTTACGCCTCCTCCCCTAGATGGGTATATACTTCACTACTTTTGTGGTACCAGTCATTTGGAAGGAGTAGGTATTTGGCTCTAGCCTGGTCAGTGCAGTGTAAGGGAAAATTCATGGACCTACCTGGGGAAATTTACATTTTTCTTGTTGATAAAACGACCAGATTTAAGCCAGATGGAGGCCTCGGAATCAATTTCAGGGGTTCAAAAATTACAAATTTTCCTCGGGGAGTGCCCCCCCCTCCCACACCATCGACAGGAGGAGACACCCAACTCAGACTTACGGTCCTCAGAACATGCCTACGGCATGTCGTGCTGGGACTCCAACCCCTTGTCAGAAATCTAACTGATCACACCCCACTGAAGACCCTCTAGCTACGTTCCGGTAAACAAAATTGTGCCTCCATAAAATTTACGACATTTACGCTTCTGTTAACTGAGACATACATTTATACAAACCTCTATACCACTGGCTGCTGAATTAACCCTTTACCCAACGAATCGGCCGCATCCGCCCGCGTAATATGCAAATTCAGCAGTTGAAAAAATATTATTTTTCAAAAAAATTTGAACAAAACCATATCATGTGACCCCTCGTTTTTGAAAAATTTGAAAAAATGATATTTAAAATAATACATTTTGATATCGTCTGCGTTGGGTAAAGGGTTAAGTTGTGGATAGGGTTGATTGGATGTGGGATTTCATATAGGAGGAAACAGAATTGTGATGCACTAACCACAAGTAATTGCTTTATAGGCATACTTATGTTTTACTCATGTATATGCACAGTGTTCACTTAAGCTTGAGGTGTTGTATGCAGCTGGAAAGAGCCACATCAGGAGATCTTTCCAACAACACCCACACATGAAAATAAAGTGAACAAATAAGGGGCTAAGAATTTAATGATTAGCCACATTTATGGGAACGACCGAGCCTCAAAATAATTTTCCTCGCTACATCGAGTATTCAGCAGGTGACTCGACATGAAGGCAGTTTATTTCCACCACAAAGCCCTGCGCTTTTCGCGAACTGCACAAACCAAACACGCACTTAAGGTCAACTTTTCCACATGTTCTCCAGCGCACGGATACCGGAGGGGATCATATTACGATGAAATAAGTGCCATCCTGCACTTTCTTTGTTTTTGGTCTATAATTGGTAACACTCGCGGAAGTAGTCAGCCAAATCACTCTAATATTGTCCAGCGCTAGCAAGTCGCGTCCTTTCGCCATCTTAGTTCAGTTGGTAACAGGCTACACCGCTCTTCAAGTCAGTACTTTACGCAAGAAAAATTTGTTTGCAATTGTACATACGTTCCAGTTTGCAGGTGAGTTACTTTTTAGTCCCCTACCGGCATCGCATGAAGGGATTATAGGTTTGCACTCTGTCCATCCGTCAGTCTGTCAGTCACACTTTAGTTTTCCGGACTTTTTTTGGAAACGCTTCAACGGAATGATTTCATTATTGATAAACTACTATAGAACGATGACTTACAGATCAAGTTTGAGTTTCATGCTGATTGCATTATTATTGTGTGAGTTATGGTCCTTGGAAATATGGAAAAGCGCCAAAATATCAGTTTTCCGTACTTTTTTGGAAATGCTTCAACAGAATGATTTCATTTTTGGTAACCGACTATAGAACGATGACTTACAGATCAAGTTTGAGTTTCATGCAGATTGCCGTATTCTTGTGTGAGTTATGACCCTTGGAAATATGGAAAAGTGCCAAAATATCAGTTTTGCGGACTTTTTTTGGAAAAGCTTCAACGGAATGATTTCATTTTTGGTAACCTACTATAAAACGATGACTTACAGATCAAGTTTCATTTGCACTCTGTCCATCCGTCAGTCTGTCAGTCAGTCTGTCAGTCATACTTTAGTTTTTTTGGATTTTTTTGGAAATGCTTCAACCGAATGATTTCATTCTTGGTAACCTACTATAGAACGATGACTACAGATCACGTTTGAATTTCATGCTGATTGCATTATTCTTGTGTGACTTATGGCCCTTGGAAATATGGAAAAGCGCCAAAATATCAGTTTTCCGGACTTTTTTTGGAAACGCTTCAACGGAATTCATGCTGATTACATCTGGGTTACAACATTTGTATAATTATTATTGCTCATTAGTCCGGTAGGGGACATTGTATTGCTTCAGCGATACGTGCGCTCTTGTTAATTTTAGTATTTCCTAACACATTTTATTATGGACGGGAACGCCACTTCAGTCAAGGTTTTAGTGATGGGTAGTTCTTTTATCGCATGGCTGAGCCGTTATTTACAAGCGGATGTGCGTTTTCCGTCCCGGTGCAGCTTCGCCCCTCCACTCAGGTTGACCACATTCAAGGGCCGATCGGTTGTGTGCCGCTTTCAGCGCAGAGGCGGTTCGACAGTGCAAAAATTGAGATCACTGGACTTTCATATAATCAATGTGTTTAAGCCTGATTTGGTGTTATTACAAATTGGATCCAATGATCTCTCTGGTATTCCACCAGAAACGGTCGGCAGTTCAATCGACGATTTGGCCTCTGAATAATTGACGCGATTCGGGGTTCAGTCGATGTTTATTTGCCAAGACTTCTTTAGAACTAAAGTAACCACCGCCTCTGGCCGAGTGAAAGCCATGTCTGTCCCGAAATTCAACCTTCGGGTCCACAAACTAAATTTGTGTTTGGAACACGTCCTTGCAGCAACTTCTCTAGCTCTCCACTTTTGGAAACACAAGAAATTTCACAGTATCGCAACACAATATTTATGTGATGGGTTTCATTTCAATGAGAGGGTTTGGAACGTTACCGCCGTAGTATTCGGGGTGCAATATTATTTTTTCTCAATAACTTTCTCCCTAGATGTTAAAAAAGGTTCCGTGGAGACTCTCCATCGACAGTCACTACCCCAATAACAACCCCCCCCCCCCCCCACCACAAAAAAGAAACCCAACAAACAAAAAAACAAAAAAAATAAATAAATAAATAAAAAAAAACAAAACAAACACGATGGTTATCAATCTTTTGCCAGTGAATATGGCCTCTCTGGTGTGTATGTCGAATAATAGGCTCATTCGCGGCACTGTCTGCCTGGTTTATATTGTCCAATTGATCCCTCGGGATGACAATGAGCTCATATTCTGAGGTGCATGACCAGGTGTGTTCATTGGTTCGTCGACACTGCAATGCATGTTGTGTCTGCTATATCTATAGATATATATCCAAATAAACAACAACAACAACAACAACAACAACAACAACAACAACAAAACAACAACAACAAAAAAGTGTGTTCTTTTGATGTGGAGTGGGCTTGTTTACCCTTGTGACTTTGGGGGATTATTGAATCATGGGTGCTGCCAGTTTTTCTGTGCCTCTGGGCATTATTGTCATGTGTGCTAATGACTATGGTTGGCATGTCTTGCATGTATATGGGTCTCACAGACTGATGGTTGCCTTCAACAAAGTGGAATGTCCTGATTTGACCCCTTCGACAGCTACGGGAATGCTAGAATACAGGTATCAAATTCGTCAATTTTTCCCCCACCCCAGCAGGGGTCGATTTAATTTTAACCTTTACCCAACGTAACGGCCAAAACCGGCCAGCGCTATTCTCAAAAATCGCCAATTAATTTTCATTATTAGCTCAACTTTGACGAAGTCAAATTTGAGCTATTGTCATGGCCCGTCGTCCGTCCGTCCGTCTGTCCGTCTGTCCGTCTGGCCGTCTGTCCGTCTGTCCGTCTGTCCGTACGTCAACAATTGGCTATGGCTCGGGCTAGAGGTCGTATTTATGAACCGATCTTTACGAAACTTCTTGTGTACCTTTGTTATGACCCTGGGACGGGAACGAGTGTTTTTAGGTGTGGTCCGAAATTCAAGATGGCTGCCAGCGGCCATTTTGTACCGATGATGCAAAAATCAGTTTTTTGTACAGAACTTCTGTATGAAAGTTCTGATTTGAATAAAGTTTTGTATAAATGTTTAGTACCATGGGATACATCACATATAATACGGGTTTTTTTCTTGTGCGTAAATTATGCAAATTAGACTGACTTTGATTTATTTAGTGTTACTTTCAGAGCTGTAAGTTCCAAGCTGCTATGGCTCGGGCTAGAGGCCGTATTTATGAACCAATCTTTACGAAACTTCTTGGGTACCTTTGTTATGACCCTGGGACGGGAACGAGTGTTTTTGGGTGTGGTCCAAAATTCAAGATGGCTGCCAGGGGCCATTTTGTACCGATGATGCAAAAATCAGTTTTTTGTACAGAACTTCTGTATGAAAGTTCTGATTTGAATAAAGTTTTGTATAAATGTATAGTACAATGGGATACATCACATATAATACGGGTTTTTTTCTCGTCTGTAAATTATGCAAATTAGACTAACTTTGATTTATTTAGTGTTACTTTCAGAGCTGTAAGTGCCAAGCTGCTATGGCTCGGGCTAGAGGCCGTATTTATGAACCAATCTTTACGAAACTTCTTGGGTACCTTTGTTATGACCGTGGGACGAGAACGAGTGTTTTGGGGTGCAGTCCCAAATTCCAGATGGCTGCCAGCAGCCATTTTGTACTGACGATGCCGAAATCTGTTTTTTGTACAGAACTTCCATATGAAAGCTCTGATTTGAATAATTTTTTGTATGAATGTTTAGTACCATGGGATACATTACATATATTACAGGTTTTTTTCTTGTGCGTAAATTATGCAAATTAGGCGAACTTTGATTTATTTAGTGTTACTTTCAGCACTGTGAGTGCGAATCCCAATACGGCTCGGGCTAGAGGCCGTATTTATGAACCGATCTTCATGAAACTTCTTGGGTACCTTTGTTATCACTGTGGGACGAGAAGGAGTGTTTTTGGGTCCAGTCTGAAATTCAAGATGGCCGCTAGCAGCCATTTTGTTCAAAATTAAGTGCAATCAGATTTTTGTGCAGAACTTCCAAATGAAAGATCTGATTTGAATAAATTTTTGTATGAATGTTTAGTACCATGGGATACATTACATATAATACAGAGTTTTTCTCGTGAATAAATTATGCAAATTAGGGGTCCGGGAGGGACTTTTTGGACCAAAATCCGGAAATTAGTTTTTTGGTTTTTTATGCGTTTTGGTCAATTTTAAGACAAAAAAAAATAATTTTTTTTTACACTGAAAATTTGGGGTCCGGGTGGGACTTAGAAAATTTTGGACCAAAATCCGGAAATTAGTTTTTTGTGTTTTGATGCATTTTGGTCAATTTTAAGAGGAAGAAGAAAAAATTTTAGTCTGAAAATATTTTGTTTGGGACTGAAAATTTCCACACAAAAATAATAATCTACAATGATTGGTCTTAATCTGTAGTCCATTACAGTCACCTTGTAATTCTTTTATTATTGTTGACTGGGCCGAAACAAATACTAATTCCTGTCATATTCATTATTCAGTTGTCTTGGTCACAGCAAGTACTAATTCCTGTCATATCCAAGTTGAGCTACAGAGTCATTGACTCTTTCATTTTTTTCATTTTTTGTCTCAAAAACATAGGTTATGACCCCTCGTTGGAACGAGCTCGTCGAGCTCGTTCCAACGAGGGGTCATAACCTATGTTTTTGAGACAAAAAATGAAAAAAATTAGTTATTCAAGAATTATTTTTGCAAGTGTCGTCTGCTTTCTACGTTAGGTAAAGGGTTAAGCGTTGAATAGCAGCTCTCTCACTTAACTAAATTTGGATTAACATTTCCTATTTTTTACCTTATTATTCATTTGCAATTGTTAGCTTAGTTGTGAATTGCTTTGAAAGCTGCTATGCTGCTCCGGTTAAATCGAGCCCTGCACCCCTGTCCGCTTTGTGGTCATCCCATACCTGTAGATGGTGCTGCTCACCTGCCAAATAATGGGTTGACCGCGTAATAAGCTGACCTCTGGTGTATGCCAGACTTAAATCTTTGCATTTCGCTACGTGAATTTATATGGTCACCATTTTCGGGAATCTTCAGGAAGCGGTTCTATATATCGGCGGGCGGGGCATGAATAGCTGATGCCTGGCCTTTGTTACCTGACCTCCTCGTTCTCGTGGATTTTCTTTATTCTCTTTCAGTATGCCACCTAAACGTAAGCGGTCTCAACTTCAGGATGGCATTTCTCCGACATTTCAGCCTCGCATCAGCAACACCTCGTCCATCGACACGTCAGACCACAGGAGACATTGCTACACCTGCGGTGAATAGGGTGGCAGTAACCACCTCGGAACCTACAACCATGGGTGCTTCATCCGACGTTCAAAGTACTAGTTTAGCAACCTCTACGCCTTCGACCAGTGACTCCATAACCGCCACAGTGCATATTCCGTCATCTTTCCGATCAGCCACATCTCTCGACGATCAGGTTTCTGACGCAGTACGGGATGCCCTACATCAGGTGCCAGATAATCACCTTTCCCAGTTTCATTCTTCCCAGGGACATCATCTCTGTTGCCTTAGACCTTTCACCATTTGTACCACCACCTGGTACCCAGGAAGTAACACTCATGATGCCGACACTACCGGCATCAGAATTCATTTCTACTTCGCTGCCATTGGCTGCGAAAGTAAATCCAAACCTCAAAGCCCAGATTTGTCAACTTATCTACCCTGCTTCCACAACAATCCATATGGAGACTCCATACTCGTTATCGGTGGATGTGTCTCAGGTTACTCCCACCTAAGGCCCCAAAGGCACTCACATCCTTGCCGCAATGGTTGAGTGCCTTTGAGGTCTTCATGACTATCCACATTGAGAAATTTTTGGGGCCGCGGCGGAGTTGGTGAAATACCAGTCCAATATTCGCCAATTTGACAACAAATGGTTTTGACTAGTCTTTCTATGACCAACAATTTAGGTTGCTCAGGCAACAGCAGTCACAGCTCAAGTGTTACCACTTTTATTTGGGAATTGTATATGCGAGCAGCTCCCGGGCGAAGTGCTCCCAAATTCCAGAAGTCCCAGACCCCTACAACCAGGGATCGTGGTCAGGCGCGACGTGGTCGTCGTTTCATTCCAGCTGGTTATTGCTTTAGATTGCATGAGCAGCTGCTTCAAGTGGCAACAGGCCCACAGCTTCCAGAAATGTTCCTTTCGTTTCCAAGGAGGTCCAGCCTCCTTTCGAGGAAATGGGTTCAGAGGTCGTGGACGTTTTGGCAAGCAAGCCACCCCCTCCTCGCCCTCCACCAGTAACTCCAATCTAGGTAAATAGACTCACTACGCTTCTACTCGGTTATGACCCCACTTTGACTCGGATATTAATTGATGGCTTTATTTTTGGTTTACGTTTAGGGTTTCCCTGCTCCGCGCAAGGTTTCAAACCTGCGATCAGCCAATAACTACCCAGACATCTTGCAGGAAAAAGAAAAAAAATATGAAGGAGGTTCAAGCAGGAAGAATGGCAGGCCCCTTTTTACAGCCACCATTTCACAATTTGGTTTTGCCCCCAATAGGTTTTGTACCTAAGAAAAACCCTGGGGAATTTCGCATGATTCAAGACCTGTCCTATCCTAAAGGTTTTTCGGTCAATGGTCTTATACCAGCTGAGTGGTCAACCGTGGATTATGACACGATTCAAGATGCCATTTCAACCATTTGTCACCTGGGGCATTAGGGTGTTTTCTTTCAAAGACTGATATCAAGTCTGCCTTCCGACTGTTACCCATTCACCCCCAGAATCAGCCCCTATTAGGTTTCATGTGGAAGGGGCGATTTTTTTATGATAAATGTCTTCCCATGGGTTGCTCGTCTTCGTCCACGATACAAGATTTCTTACACTATAAAAATGCCTCCTTGGTTGAGTAACAAAGTCTCATTGGCCTTCTTAATTTTGCATGCATGGCAATCCTTCCGGGGCGTGTTTTCCTCCGACGTATCATTAATCTCACTGTCGATTTGACAGATGCACATCATCGGGTCCGATTAACCAAGGATGTCAAAGCAGACCTGCAGATGTGGTTGGATTTCCTCTCATCCTATAATAGCAAAACTCTTTTTTTCTGGAAGACCGATGGACGAAAAGTGATGTCCTCTCTCTATACACAGATTCAGCTGCCTCATGTGGTTTTGGTGGAATTGTTGGGCGCTATTGGTTCCACGGGACTTGGCCTCCACATCTCAAAAGTTTGAACATTGCTGATCTGGATCTGTTCCCCGTTGTGTTGGCCCTATACCTTTCGGGGGGCGGGGGGGGGGGGGGGGTACATGCAGCAAAAACGCATTTCATTCCTGTCTGATAGTGAGGCCGTTGTGTCCGTCATCAACTCTCAGACTTAACAAAATCCTTATCTTCCTAAACACCTTCGAGCCCTGGTCCTGGTATATTTACGAAACAATGGGCTATTTCGAGCCAAACATATTCCGTGGAAAACAAATGTGATGGCAGATCATCTTTCTCGTTCGCAGGTGGCAGCATTCAAGGAGCTTGCACTAACATGTTAGCAAGAGCCAACAGCAATCCCACAGGAACTGGAACTTCAGACCTTATTACAACTATGACTACCTTGTTGGATAATGCTCTTGCTCCAGCCACTCGACAATTTTACAATCACACAAGGGACAAGATTAACCAGTTTTGTTCCCGGTTCGGTATCTCGGTGCAGTAGCCAATCAAGGTTCACCTCATCTTCCTTTTTGTATCTCACTTATTTGATTTGATGAAAATTATTCCTCAAAATCCATCACATCTATGTTGTCGGGCCTTTCCTACCTTCATAAAATGCAATCTCTGTCAGACCCCACACAAGCATTCTTAGTGCGCAAGCTCTTGGCAAGGGTGTAGCGGTTTAGATCCCAAATTTTTTAAGGGCCATATTTTCCGAATTGGTGCCGAAACATTGGCGGCGTTGCGGAACTATAGTGACGCACAGATTAGGCAAATGGATCGCTGACGGTCCAATGCCTTCAGGGCTTATATTCGCGCCCCCCGCGGGCTTGGACTCGAGCATTTAGGGCACTACATGTAATTACAACTGTTATTTTTTGGCATTTTCAGTATACATTCTGCTTTGGGGACGCTTTGCGCAACAGGATAGGTTTACCCGTTAGGCCGTACCTTTCACTCTACGTCATAGCTGTTATTCTTTACACATTCCCAACGGCTGTTCAACCTGTATGGAATGTCACTTAGGATTATTGTAATACCCATTTGCTGTGGCTGCTGCTGCTTTGTCCATTTGGTCAACATGGGCTGGACCTCATGTTCAGGAAAAAACCCGTAAGAGAGAGTGGGTCTTTCAAATTGCACCTCACAACGTGGTCGGCTTGGGCTGGACCCGAACATTCACTTCCCACATGGTCGGCATGGGCAGGATCGGTAATCTGTTAGTACCCAATTTTAATTAACCACCTCCCCGTCTGTCTTTCTGTGGTCGGCTTGGGCTTGACCAGGGGTACCACAGCACAATGTCGTAATATGCTTGGGCTTGTCACTGTTACAATTTTGAGATATTCATCTTTCGTGTGTGACCACAACTGCCATCGGTGTGGTGAACCTTCATTTCTTATGACGTGTAAATAGTTAATCTTCATGGACAGTGTAAACAGTGTATTTTTATTTTTCATCAGTGCTTGTGTTATTTGCCAGTTTCCGTTTATACTTGTCAGTTCTCATGTTCCGGGTATGGACCAGTGTATCTTGCTGAGGACACACAACTACATTCTTGGGATTGCTTTCATTTCTTTCAAAGTTTGAACCATGCTTTGTCGGACATTTCAGAGGATTGCTACACATCAGGTGCTCATATATTATACCACCTGGTAAGTTTCTGAAGAAACACCAGCTGAAGAGGTGAATGTCCAACCTTTTTACTGTTTTTTATTATTATGTTTTTCATATCTGATTTTCTCGTTTCATTTGTTTACTGGTTGATTTGAGTTTGTAGGTACTATATAGCTGCAGGGAGGATTTCCCTTTGCTTCCCACCTGGACTGCTTGTTCCAGGGTTGGGTCTAACTCTTTTGTGTGCGGACGATGCCCTGCAGAGCGGCATCAACGATCGGTAGAATGGCTGTTGCTTTGCTGCTTCCTATAGCATGCGCTTCCCTCACTCTCCTGCCTGTAACAGACATCTGTCACATCAACACTTGCCCTTAGCCTCCTGGGTTTACTTCTGCCCTCGTGGTGCCGTACCTCCTTCCACCAGAAGCCTCGGGTTGGCGGGATGGTGCCCCATTCCATTATTTATTTATTTATTGGTGTTTACGGTCACAGACTTATGCACGATGGCTAATGGTGACAGTTTTACGGGTGGAGGAAGCCAGTGAACCCGAAGAGAACCACCGAGCATCGACGAGCAACTGTCAACACCTCAACATTCTAACTCTGTTCAAGTTCCGCTCAAGCAGGGTTACATCGGTTGAAGACATGTGCACCATCGATGTGCAGTACGCCTTAGTACACGACGTCATCGTGCATCGTGTAGGCAACCGGGATAAAGTGCCTTTCCCAAGGACACAACGCGGGTCGTCCCGGAGCGGGATCGAACTCGGGACCTCTAGCATGGAAGTCCAACAGTCTACCACTGAGCCCCCCCCCCCCCCCGCCATTCCATTGAGCTATCCCATTGAGGTTTGCTTCAATGCAATGTGGACTCCATCTTTGGCGGATCATCGCCTACCTTTCCTCTACTTCGGCTTTGTTTCAGATTCATGTAACCTACTAATTAGGGCACACTGCTCATTATTATACCGAAAAAACAATTTGTATCGTTATTTTTCCAAGTTATCTAATAAAAATGGCAATGTGCCGAATTTCGAAAACAGTGTTCATACTCCATCATTTAGTATGCTCCTTCGGAGTAGAGCAAACAAGCTCGCTGCTGGTATTATCCCCTTCTCGCTGTTCGCAGGGTCTGTTCCCATAAAAGAATATTCTGTAAGTTTTAGAATATGACAGTTGAGAAAATTACAATTGGAGGAGCCATAGACAGAAACCCTAGAATCATTTTCATGAAAGACAAAGTATCCAGAAACGTGAGTGTCCTGAACCCCTTTAAGGTTGAGGTTACGAATACAACTACGCGTTGTTCAAATTACCAAATTAAAGACTTGACCTGTGGTCATCAAGACTTTGTGGACAGAACATGACTGCTCGGCTTCCCTTCTCATAATTTTGTAGTAGACAGATGTTTTATAAACTATCCTCACTGAAAGTTGTAAAATACGTCCATGCAGTAAAATGCAGCACAAAGTTAGGCTGTATGACTGGGGAGAGAACAAACTATATGTGACCCCCCCCCCCCTCACACACACACTCACTCTTCATGTCACAACGAGCTGGGAGTATTACCCCCCAAAGGTGATGGTTCAGTTGCTTCTTGTTTTTGTTCTCATGCCAAGTGGAGCACCACGATGGGTCCACTCTGAAGGATTAAGTACACAGAAAAAGGAAGGAATAACTATAGCGAAATAACCAAGTAAATATCTGTGAGAGAACATAAGCCACTTTTAGGTATTTTATGCATGAATGTAAAGGTGTATACAAGGTTGACATTTTTCAAGAAAAGTGTGTGTGTGTTGGTGGGTGGGTGGGGGGAGGGGGCGTCTTCCCCGGGTCAATGGCATAGAGTGTAGAATCCAGGGAGTTGAGGTTATTTAACACCACCCCCCCCCAAAAAAAAAAAAAAAAAAAAATCAAAAAAAAAAAAAAAAAAATCCCAACCCTCTTGTGCACACCCCCCCCCGCCACCCCCACCCCAGAAAAAGATACATTTTACGCCACTGCTGTGGGTCCCCCTCTATTACATTCATTAGGTATCATTGCGTTTCGTATTAATTTTATCCGACTGTTGTGTGCCCATATATTATCACCCTATCTGAGACCTTCCAGTGCAATTCTTTTTGTTCTCGTCATGACATATCCAAAATATGAATATTTTTATTTACATTGTTAGTCAATCACTTTCAGACAGGTTTGTTGAATTACCACATAGAACAACATCCATGTAAAACTATACTATGGAGCCCGGTAGGTGACAGGTTTCACTCTTATTTTATTTCGTTTTAACGATATAATATTTCGAATTTACGAAATAATATTTCGTTTGAACGAAATAATATTTCGAAATAACGAAATATAATTTCGTTTTAACGAAATATTATTTCGAAATAACGAAATAATATTTCGTTTTAATTAAATAATATTTCGAAATAACGAAATATTATTTCGTTTTAACGAAATAATATTTCGTTTTAACGAAATAAGTGTCTGTAGCAATATATAAAAATAAAAAATCCTTCTTATTCAGGCCTAAGGGAATTAGTGTTTTGAGTGTGAATATCCATTTTATTTCACAGTGGCGCCGCCGATCCGTGGTTCTCGGTGTGTCTGGATCGCTGAATAGCACTTCGATGATCTTGTAGGATATGTCCTGTATTCATTACTAACCATAGTTGGTTGTTCACAAATTTCTGACGTTTGGCTTTTCTACCATCGTCCGATTCTAGATCGATGGTGGTCGTTGTGCTGGCGCTAGAACTCAATTTGAGGTCAATCAAACTTGCCCTGGCCGTTGAGATCGCCATATCTAAAATTCCAAGTCTAAAGTATATGGATCAATATGTAAAAACGGATCTGATGAGCACGAGAGGGCCTGGTCTATCGGGTATCCCGTATGACGCTTTTTTGTCTAACCGGTTTCGTTCAATTCGAACTTCGTCAGATGCGAAAGTTCTGCTGATTGGGTTCTCCCTTTATATAGCTTTCTTCAGTTTTCAAATTGGCGGCCACAATTTTGGCGGCCACATCTGTAGCGGTAAGCAGGGCCAGATTACACCGCCTCGCTACTTTCGATTGCAAATTCTGCTTACTTAGATAAGTAACACGGTTTCGTATTCTAGCAAAATATGAATTTGACCCAATAAAATTAATGACTTCACTTTATTGTGGAATAAATTTAGTGGTATTGACTTGAAACACTCTCCAATCAGTTAACGTTATGATCTCTCCGTTTTTCGCGATATGTGTATTACCAGAGTTTTTCTGTGCTGTTCCACATATCATAGCGTGGTTTATCGGTGCAGTGTAGTGTCAAACATTCAATTTATTGTCGTTAAATAAGGGATACCGCCCTATAAGACGAACCTTAGAACCAAAGTCCGCCGTAATATATATTTTTTGGCATGGTGCGTCTCACAGGACGTGCCACACCAACAATTTATATTACGGACTTTGGAAGCTAGTTTGGACTACAGTCTTATCAGGGCGATAACGCGACTGATGACTTTGAATACACAGGTCTAATAGTTTTTTGAAAAAAAACATCTCCCGAGAGAGCATGTCCCATGCTTTTAAACATGGGGGGGGGGGGGGGGGGGGGAGGGGGGACCGCCGCCTATAAACATTTCTGTCGGAAATTTTCACATTCTGTAGGAAAATAATTGTTGAAGTTGTATGAAACGAAAGCAAACAACTTCAGATTTTGAGATGTCCAACAATATATTGTTTGAGTTATTGACTAAAATCAGCAACTGGACATGTCACAACTGAAGCATATGGAGGCTCTAGAATTGTTCTCAGAGCCTCAGACTTAAAACAATTTCTCTCGGGAGGCTCCCAATCCCCACCAACGGGAGAGGGACACCACCTACCATAAACTCTCGCACCTCGGCGTTGGACACCTCGAGTGTGCTTTCGGCACACACAAAGTCCTTCCGTCCACCCCCTCCCCGATGTCGGATTTTTAAATACGGCTGGCTTCGGACCTGCGGAGAGGGCCGCCAGCCTCACTCACCCACCTCGGTCCCACGTACAATGATGCCTGCAGTATCACTTTTCGGTCAAAATCGTCAAAATCGTCAGTCCTTCAAAAAAAAAAAAAATGCCCGTATGTCTTTGATAAAATGACGTTCCCCCATAAAGTTGCAAAAAAATTCAAACGGTTGTTTAAAAGACGTCATTAACGAAATAAATATCTGTAGCCGTTTGTGATGTTTTGCAGGTTCTACTTAGAGCGCATCGCTACTGTTTGATTGCAAATGCTGCTTGTTTGGCTTAGTAACAAAGTTCTTTCTCGTTCGCTTCCGTTATCGGACCTGTTTTGTGATTTCTGGCAGGTCGTTTTTATAACACTCTGTGACAATCATAGTCAAACGTCGGCGTTTTTTTTACCAGAAGCATCTCGATGATTACTCACGGGTTGTTGGGCGGTTGTAGTGAAATTTGCCTGCATTCGATAGTACTGGCGACATACAGATTGGTAGAAAATAATAGTTGCAGAGACACATATTTTGAAAGGCGCGCCAACATTTCTCGACTGACTCAGGGTGTAGTGTATTTATTTACTTATATATTTATTGGAGTACTCAGTTTTAACGACACTTTCGACAGCCATGGTCACCTCGTGTCGGACAGTTTTACGTGTGTAGGAAGTCGGATTACCCGGAGAGAACCACCGAGCAACTGTCAGGCTTCCCAACATACTAACTCCATACAAGAAGGGTTAGCATTGGTTGAAGACGTACACGGCGCCACAGTGCCCCACATGGGCAATCGGGGTGAAGTGCCTTGCCCAAGGACACAACGCACTAACCCCTGTCGGGAACGAACCGTGGAACTCTCGGTTTAAAGTCCAAGCCGTTACCACTGAGCCATCGTGCTCCCGCTTAGTGTATTAAATATCATCGAATCAAAATACCTTCTAATCATCGTGAAGTTGTGAATCTTTTCAATTTAGTGTTGCATTGAGTCCGCAGTATTAGAAGGGACGGCGGGGCTAGGGAAGGTTTCGGTGCGGCGGGGTCGCTAAAACCAATTTTATAGTGTATAGAACATATTATTGGTGAGTTGAAATTGTACTCAGTTAAGACGAAATAATCATTGCATAAAAACGAAATAAATAAGTTAGTCAAAAAATGCTATGTTCCGTCGATTTTCTCCCATGAATAATTGTTCACTTCCATTACTTACAATCAGACTCAGGAAAATTAGGCCTTTTTTAACAAACGTTTTGATTTTTTTTCCCAAACTTTAAGGGATAACGTCATTTTATCAAAGTCGTACGGGCAATTTTTTAAAATGGGCTGGAAGATATTTTCCGGCATTATTGAGGCACGTGGAACCGAGATGGGAGAGCGGGGCCCGAAGCCAGCCATATTTAAAAATCCAACATAGAGGATGAGTGAGTGGGGGCGGGCGGACTTTTGTGTGCTGAAGTGTTGTGAAGTTTGCCCACAGGGGTTAATTAAGCTCGATAGAAGAGCTATAGCTCTTCTAGGCTCCTATTAAAAGTGTTGTAGGGTCATGATAGTTT
This sequence comes from Pictodentalium vernedei, assembly GCA_031216915.1. Taxonomy (NCBI): domain Eukaryota; kingdom Metazoa; phylum Mollusca; class Scaphopoda; order Dentaliida; family Dentaliidae; genus Pictodentalium; species Pictodentalium vernedei. The sequence continues at coordinate 172,235,283 of CM062297.1, forward strand.
TCATTGACAATTTCCATTTGGTAAATTGGACTCAGATTTAATTAACAGATTGATTCGAAGCTAAAGTACATGGAATTGTAGTAACTGGCGATCAGAGTACAGGCGAACCTTGTGTACCCACATAGGAGTGGACGCCAGATGTTCTGTTGACAATATTAGGCATAACATTGGAGGCCAGTACTGTCAACACACAGTAATATTGTAGGATTTGTTGATAGATAGTACAATAACATTCTGCAGTAGCTTCTGTGATGGTATTGTTCGAGCTGTCACCAAATCATAACATGCACCTGGTGGAATATCACCAGATATCTGGTGATGCTTAGGTGCAAATTATGCAATCCACTAGGACATTCCGATGGTTAACAGGTACCCGGCGGAATACTTTTTGCGTGTAAAAGTTCCATGGACTGCATGCAGACTGACCGGCAGTCTGCATGGCAGTATAAGAGTCCACAAAATGGCGACCGCCACGTCAGGGGACATTCCCTAAAATTCCATTGACTGGTTGTCGCGTGATTAGGTACTGCATCAGAAAATTGGTGAATATAAGCACCGTTTTTGGGTGATCGAGCCATGTTGTCTCCTGGCTCATCACGTGCACGTTACCTTTTCGAAGTTCTTGAGATGGATGCCGCCACAATATACTAAGGTATGAACTTTGTCATTTTGATTTTTGTTGGAAACTGTTGCCAGGAGATGACGATTATCAGTGGATAAGTTCTTTATTAAAATTATAGATAATCGCTTGAACTGTTCCTTACGTTAAATCATTTCTGATACACAAGATTCATGAGGTCATGGAAAACTGAACATTACCTGGAACCTGTGTTTCAGGTTAGTCTGTAAAAACTGTAAACGCCACAGGCTGGTTGAACTTTGTGGATATATCAGCTACACAACACTAGTCCTAGCCAACGATCGTAGATCCATACCCACTTCGTTACAGTCCTACTTTTTATAATGCCGTTTACTTCAGATTTTGTAACATTCAGTTCCCATACCCATGTATCAGTGGACAGCTCTCTACAATAGCTACCTAGAGCTACCAACTACAAGATCCGAGCTTATGTCAATAGCTACCTGGAGCTACCAACTCCAAGAGCTAGCTAAAAATCCATTTCAGTGTGGTAAAAACAGTGCAAAGGGTGCAGTGATGGAACAAAAAGTGTGTAGTGGTAGATAAATTTCAATAAAACCCATGTTAAAACGTGCAAAGTGCGCAGTGGTGGAACAAACGTGTGAATTTGTTGAAACATTCAGTGAACTGGTGGAAAAATGCAGCAAAAAGTCAACAAAAACTGTAAATGTCACATTTGATTATTTCATAATATATCAGCAGAAAAATGGCCTCTCAATTAACTCATGCTCAAATAGACGCCGTTTAACAAAAGGCTGAACAACGAGCTGCTGACATCTCAGTTTAGCGATTTCTAGTCATGCAACAGCAGTTGGGTGACGTGAATACACATCGCCAACAGCTGTTGGAGTCTGAAGGAGCTGCCTTTAGTGCAAAAGTCATGGCCCAAGAACAGCAAATAATAGAACTGCAATTGCAATATATCAATGTGGGTGATGACGGAAAAAGTGAGGTCAGTAAAGTAAAAGAATCTGACACAGCCGTGAAAGCAATTACAGAATTGCATAAGTCACTTTTAAAGGGAAACAGAAATTCGACTACAATAGCTCATACAATGCAAACTCAAACGCTACCCTCCCACATCAAAGGGTTTGATGGTCACCCGAAGAACTATCATGCGTGGATCAAGTCACTTGAGTTATATTGGGCTACAAAGAAATTCCAGAAAAGAAGAAGAAACTAATCGCTGCTCAAACAAGCGAGTATGTGGTTAGCGATTTTATTTTGCATTGATTCAAAATAACCCCAAAGTTAAGTGGGTGGACCTGCAGAAAGATCTGAAATTACGCTATTCAGAAATTATGGACACTACTTAAGGCACATGAAACAAGAGAAAAATGAAACATATGTATCCTATGGCAAACGATTGCTCGATCTCACCAAGGGTGCACATGAAAATCAAATTTATGGGGCTTTGTTACAAAAGATGTTGGCAGACTCTATTTTTTTGACGGGTTATACGAGTCAGATATGAGATTAAAACTATCCAGAAATAGCCTTCAATGCTAGAAAAAGCTCTAGCAATGGCGCTTTTTGAGGCAGAAGTAAAATACAAACACAAGGCCAGGGGTGAAATGGGAAAAATACAAAATTATGACTATCCAAGGAGAGATGATAGTCCAGGGGATTCAGGAGAAGTTCCTATGGAAAATGACACAATGCGACGTCGTAATAGAGTGCATTTGGCAACAACAGGAAGACAAAATTCACAATATCAATGTCTGTACAGGCAGGGTTAACCATACCAACAGTACAGGCAGAGTCAACCACGGTATCAAAATCAGAATAAAAGGGTTGTACAGCAAGAGTTAATTGATACCCCAGGCCCATTTGCCATCTTGTGGTAGACCAAGGCACTACAAACGTGATTGCAGGGTTAACATCATGAGACAAGTGATAACAGAGAGGTGCAGCCCCAACCCCAACAACAGCAAACACAAGAAAATGGAGTAGGACAGACTAGATTTGGCCCAGTTACTTGTTTTCGTTGTGGTCTGTTTGGGCACTATGCAGCCTCGTGTAGGGTTAACTTGAACCATTTAAATGAGCAAAAAACTTGATTCTTGTAGGGTAAAGGGTCGAGTCTCAATCAATACAACCACCCTCAAGAAATATAAGAAGTGCAAAGACGTAAAACCTACTTCAATCCCAGTCTACAATTGCCCAAGGCGAGCTAGAACCATCATCATTTATGACACGTTTAGGGGTACAGGAAATGGTGATTCAGAAATAAATAATCCAGAAAATATTGTAGTTAGCAAACAGAATCAGAGGAAACCACAAAAGGCACAGCATAATACATATAAATCCCAACACATAGAAATGAAACAATTAAATAACTTCATGCATGATAACAGTTTAAATCACAGTTCAAATGAACAAAACAGAGAAATTTTACCTGAAATAACTATAAACAAAAAGGTCAAACTAGACAATTATTGAAAATAGTGGAAATTGGCATACTATAAAACAGGGACACCAACTGCAACAAAATTTTAAGTATAGGCAGCCTATAAAACAATGACGTAACTTTCAACATGTTGTCCCTTCTGTAAAACAAAGACAAGCAGTGCAATACTGTAAGAAATGTAATACAGAGGGACATAATACTAGGAATTGTAATGTAACATGGAAAACTATTCCTTTAACTAATAGACAACAGGTGAATAAGGTGAGAAGTAAACCAAAGCCAGACAGTAAAACAAAGATAGTTTCAAACTCTGAATCTATTAGTACACCTAAAACTAGTTGTAAAGAAAAACCAAAACCTGTTTTAGAGCTGACTGGTAGAACAAGGAAAAGTTCAGCTGAAATTAACCCATTTGACCCCAATAAGGTATGTAAAAAATGTGGAAGGATGAGCCATTATGATCATAATTGTGGGGGTATTAAACAGTGTGACAGATGCCCAGAGAGGGGGCATTTTACAAAAGATTGCACCCACATTTTACCAGAGAGGAAATTTACTAAATTAAACTTGCAAATATGGCGACAAATGGTTATAAATATGAGCAATATCCCAGATATCCACTAAATAGTGAAAATCAAGTTAATAGAAGTGTAGAGAAACAGAAACCAGTGAAATGACAATCAAAATCTCAGGGGAATAACCATGGAATTCAGAAACTGAAATAGGAAGTAAATGATCAAAATAAATTGAAAATGAAACAGGAAGTTTCCAAGCAATTGAAACAGAAAGTAACTGGGAAAAATAACAGAAAACAGGAAGTGAAACCAAAGCAACTTCCCGTAGGAACAGGAAGTCAATTGAAACAACTTACTGTGATGACAGGAAGTCAGAAGAAACACCCAAAACAACTTCATACAACAACAGATAATAAACACCCAAAACAACCTTCTGCAAAAACAGTTACTGTTAATTATGGCCCTGCATCGTTGCATAGGGTTATGATTAATGTATGGAAGTAATGAGTGAGAGCTTTGTTAGATTCTGAAGCTCAAACTTCTTGTATTAGTACAAAATATGGGAAAAATTTGAGGCAAAGGCCAAGATTAATGGGGGATAGAAATACTTTACCTGGAATTGAGGGTGTAACAGGAAATAATGTTAGACCCAGGGGGTCTAGTGAGACTTTACTTTTCAATTAATGGAATTTCTCAGGTGCGTGAGTTCTTAGTCTTAGATGAAATGAACTTAATCGAAGTGTATTACTTGGTTTAGATTGGATCGATGATAATGGAGTAAACATTTACTTTGAACTTAGAAAATCAAAATATCAGGGACAGCTTATACATGTTAGTTGTTTTATTAGATTAGTGAATCAAATTGAACTTAAACCTCAGAGCACTTGTGTTTGAACAGCCAAGGCTATAGGGGCCTGATAAACTTTTGACTGATTTTTTAGAACAACATGGTTTAAAGCAAGGGTATATAGCAGAGCAACCAGATTTATTTGTTACTAATAGTGTAGTGAGTAACAGTGAGGGACATATTCCTGTGATGTTAGTGAATAGCACTAATAAACACCATACATCAAAGAGAGGCCATATTGTTGGTAAATTAGAACCTGTAGTGCAGGGTGAAAACTTAGTTGATGTGAAACAGATTTTGAAAAATTCTGATGAGCCTAAATTGAAAGTGCAACTTAGTGACAAAGATATTCAAGTACCAGCTGATAAAAGGGACATAACTATGAAATGAATTAATAAAAATATAGACTTGTTTGCACAGACAGACAAGGACTTAACCCAAACAGACACAGTCACCATGAAGATTGATACAGGTGATGCCAAGCCAATCAAGAGTTGACCTTATAGGGTACCACTTACAAAAAGGAAAATAATGGATGATGCCATCCAAGAAATGCTTGAAGCAGGAATTATTCGCTGCTCAGATAGTGCATGGAATTTCCCTTGTCTTTTAGTGGACACGAAAGATGGCTCTAAGCATTTTTTATGTGGATTTCTGCAAGCTTAATCAGGTCATGAAGATGATATTTTTACCCTACTTAATGAATGTAAATACTTCACAACTCTTGATATGAAGTCAGGATATTGGCAAGTAAAGATGAATGAAGCATTCTCGTGTAGTAAAGGGTTATATGAGTTCAGTGTCATGTCATTTGGATTGATCAACACGCTCTCTGAATATCAACAGCTAATGACCATAGTCCTGCAAGGACTAGAGGACTTTTCCGTAGCATATTTAGATGATGTTTTGATTTTAGTAAAGTCGTAAAGCTACATATTGAGCTTATTCGGCATGTATTTAAATGCCTGAGGCAACAGAAGTTGAAATTAAAAGCTAAATGTGTTCATTCTTTCAAAGTGAAACAGCTTATCTTGGTTTTGTCATAACTCAAGATGGTATCAAACCAGAACCCACAAAGGTCGAGGTCATAAGAAAATGAGTACCTCCAAAAACAGTGACTGAAGTTAGAAGTGTTATGGGAATGGTGTCATATTATAGGAGATTCATACCAAACTTTAGTAAAATTGCACAGCCAGTGATAGGACTTACAAAAAAACATGCTAGATTTCATTGGAAAGAGGCTCATCAAAAATCATTTGTATATCTGAAGGAAAGTTTAACTCAAGTAGCACTTCTTTTGTATCCTAATCCATGAAAACCATACGTCTTATACACAGGCACTGCTCATTCGTGTGTAGGAGCAGTGTTAAGTCAACCTGGTGAAGGTGAGACAGGTCAAATTCCAGGTGTACCTGTTGAAAAGCCAATTATATTTCTGTCACACAAATTAGGTGACACTCAACAGAAATGGTCAACTTTTGAGAAGGAAGCCTTTGCCATATCTTATGCTTTGGATAAGTTTGACAATTATTTGCATGAAGCCCAGTTTATTATTAAAACAGACCATGCTCCAAAACAACACAAAAGTTCAAAGATGGGCATTGAAAATAGCCAGTTATAATTGTAACACTGACTATTTACCTGGAAAACAAAATACCTGTGCTGACTTGCTTTCTAGATTACCTGACAGTATTACAAATGCAGATCCAGATTATTAGATGGATAATGTGGAGACTGATAAAACATTATGTGTGGGAATAATATACAGTGATAGAATTAACCCTAAATAGTATGCACATCCAAATACTGAACAACAAGGTTCAGCTATGAAACCCCAAGAGATAAATTATAAAGACTTGCATATGAAACAGGAGCAAGAAAAAGATAGCAAATTAATGAAATTCAAAAGAAATACTTGAGAGGTAATACCCCAGGCAAAATAAGTAGTAGATATTTTGATAATTAGGGGAATACTATATTATATGAGTGCCACAAATAATAACCCAAGGGTGAGGTTATAAGTCACAGGGTGTTTAGTTGGTAGATACAGTGTCATATACGGCGAAGAGAAAACAATATTAGGTGAGGTGAAGCCGAACCTAATATTGTTTTCTCTGAGCCGTATATGACACTGTATCTGCCAACTAAATGCCCTGTAACATATTTATTATGCACGAGATGCTAAAATGTCATTGGGGAAGTTAACTCAATGAATAGTTAAATGATGTGCACTTTTAAAAAAATGTAAACAAAGCAGACGATGTTTACATACACAACAAGGGGAGTAATTTTGCTTCCGCATTCTAATAAATCACTCGTGACCTGTTCTATAACCACCAATGTTTTGGGCTGGTTTGGCATTTTATTACAACAGTTTCATTCAATCAAATGCAATGTTTATACGACGGAGCTATTTTATATGGTGGGTCTTCTGTATGACTGCACTGCAACATGTACATACATGTAAATTAAAGCTGAGGTGTGTGGATATAATGATAAAACAAAATGGCTGACGGGCACCTAATATTAAATTAATATTGGGTACTTTTCAGCCATCCTGAACCTAATATTGCAGAGTCTCTGTCTCTTAGTAACTTCATTTGATTGGATAAACAAATTTACTAGCATTATAATATATATTCCTGAACATTTAGAGAGGGAAGTACTTAGACAATACCATGACGACTTAGGACATTTGGGAATAGATAAAGTGTAATGGAACATGAGTAGAAAGTATTATTGGCCTGACCTATATAAAAATATCTACCAGCATGTAGAGAAATGTCTTACCTGTAGGCCAAGAAATACTAAAAAAATTACTTTACCTATGCAAGAAGCAGATAGACCACATTATCCATTTAAAAAATTGCTTTGGATATCAGTGGACCTTTTCTAACTACTCTATCTGGAAATAAGTACATAGCTACTTTTATTGATGTATATTCTGGCTGGCCTGACATATTCCCAGTACCTGACAAAAAGGCAGAAACAGTTGCAAATTTGTTAATTGATCAAATGTTTCTGAGATTTGGATGTCCCCTTGAACTATTGACTGACAATGGTTCTGAGAATTGTAATGAGATCATGAAATATTTGACTGAGCATTTAAAAATACATCATGTAACAACTTCATACTATCACCCTCAGTCAAATGGTAAAGTCGAAAGATTTCACTGAACTTTGAATGATGTGTTCACCAAGATGTCTCATAAGGAATTGGAGACATGGGACTTGTTCCTAAACAAGTCACTGGCAGCAATGAGGTTTAATGGAAGCGAGTCCTCGGGGTTCTCGCCCTATTACCTTTTATATGCCAGTGATGTGGTTTTACCACAGTATTACAACCTAGAGCAAAATATGTGAGGGAGGAAGCTCACAAGAGAGCTTTACAGGAAAACATAAAGCATCTATGCAACAACAGGCTAATCAGAAGAAAAGAGTAGATCAACAAAAACGTCTAGGGGATGTCAAAGTCAAACAAATTCTATTTCATGTAGGAGATCCAGTCATGTACAGAGATGGGAGGAGTAAAGATGAATTGGAACAGAAATGGGAATATCCATTTAGAGTTATTGAGAAAACTGGACCTGTGTGTTATAGAATCAGAGATCAATTGACAGGTAGAATTATAAAGGGTTATGGGGAAAACTTACGTTTAGCTTCCCAGGAGTAGGAGATGCCTGACCCAGTTAGAGCACAGGGAAAACAAAGGTATGTAGCACCCACTGCATACCAAAAAAGTGACGACAGTGAAGATGGGGAGCCTGTGCCTTTGGCTTCTCTTATGTGAAATAAGAGACAAAATTAGGGAAAATTCGTCGTCTTAAGATTAATGTGTCCCTATGGCAGAATTATGTCATAGATTATGACACTTCCTTGAGCTTAAACAAACAGCTCAAGCTTCTACACATTGGCAGATGAGCCAATGGAAATAGCTGATGATTCAATGTAAGTAGATGTGTTAAAAGTCAAATTAGACTCAGAATCCAAATCCGAATGTTTCTCTGGCTGTAGTATAAATCAGAGAAACAAAGATAAAACAAAAGTTACTGCCATACAATCTAAGGTACAACCTACAAATGGGTTAAAGATAGGCAATCTTGTTGATAAAATTAGAGCCACCCTTCGAGCGGATGGGTGGCATGATACTCAAAGAAGAGATTGTAAACCCTGGAGTACCCAGGAGTAAACATAAAAATGAAATACTTTAATATGCTATATGACTATGGAGTAGGATAAGATGTGCATCATCTATAGACAAAATTATATTGACTTATAGTTTGTTAGAAAATGAAAAATGGAGGAGTTGTTTGCTGGCCTGCACAACCAGCTTGCCAGTTCTTTTGTGTTACAAAAGATTTGAGTTTTACTGACCAGTTGTGAAACAAAAGAGGATAATTGGAACTCTCAGTATTGAGAATCACCCGTGATACTAATCAATGCCTTCCTTCTGGTTGCAGGAGCAAGATGTTAACTTGGTACTTATTTGGAAGTTTGTTGATTATAACAGTTAGTGGTAGTACAATAATTCAAAACAATGTCATCTTTACAAAAGTAAAAGAAATTTATATAATATATAACAGCGACTGGACAACCATGTATTTGGCGGAAGTGGTGCCATTCATTCACTACATGCAAAGGGTTGACAATAATGTACGATTTGTGAATTATTTTTACCAGGAAATTGAAAATTTCTTGAAAATCTTTGAATGAAACAATACCGGAAACCATAATTTTAATCTTGCGTTACATTTGATCATAGTGGATTTTTACCAAGAGGTCATACATAATCATAATAATTTATAAATAATCGTTTTGAATGATTAAAACGTGACCTGAAAGATTATTGCAAATTAAAAGGGCACACCCTCATCTTGAAATAAGTGAGGTTTAGCAAATTTTATAGGTGAAGGGTTAAGTTTCCTATTTAGAACAGTCAGTGAATCTGATTTAAAGGGGATGAAAAAAATTTAAAATGATTGTCATTGAATCAAGCAATGATGCAACACATACAAAAAACAAAGTTTGAGTTTAATTAAATTAACATATCATGCCATACAAGAGAGTCGGGAATTTATAGTAAATTTACCGTGAGTAGTATTGCTTTTGCTTGAACAAGTAGCTCATGTATTACAAGAGCATGAAAAGTGGTTAACACTTTTAGAGCATTTTACACATTCATTCCACCAACTTGAAACAGTGTTAAGTCAAGTTGAATTAATGTTATTAACAACAGAAATATATATGGATGATCTGCATGAGCAGATAGATGTGCTCACAGATGAGAATATATCACCAAGAGTCGTCAGTCCTAATTTGTTAACTTTAATGAGTATTTAAGACAGGCTTGATGACAACACCCAATTTCCATTAAAAATTCAAAATGAGTTATTGCGATACTATCATTTGTTGACAACTGTGACCGTATTTGTTGATGATAAGTTGGTAGTTCTAGTGAAAATTCTGTTGATTAATATAAATTTTCAATTTGAGATTTTTAAAGTGCAAGCTTTGCATGTCCCATTCGTGAATGTAAGTAAGACAGCATCAAAAACTGCAAACAAACTAGTAGCTATATATTGATTAGAGGCCAATACATTAATTGTAGATAAACAAAGAACTTGGTATATACCGGAATTAGGTCATGATAAATGTGTCGATAAGAAATTATTCTGTCCTTTACTGGGAGCAGTGAAAACGGTACATACCACCTCTAGTTGCCTCTTTTCATTATTTCTCAATATGAAGCCTGAGATAAAGAAGTTACGCACAACTGATATAAAATTGAATATAGACTTACCTTTTGCAACACGTATTGAAGGACTTTGGTATATTACTACTGATGTACCATTGCAATTCTCAATCACGTGTCCAAGATGTAAGAATCCCAAGCCATGCCAAATTGTGTCATCGACCGGCATACTTGAATTGAACCCTTTGTGTATTGCATCTAGTGGCCAATTATTATTAAATAGTTATTTTCATCGCCGAGATAACATGACATGTCGTTTAATGTCTAAGACAGTTTTGCCCAATTTCTCATTGACAACATCAAATCTGACAACCTGTGTTCGACAAAGTAAACATAACAAACTTTGCCATTCTGAAAACATTGCAACATCTCAAAAAAATGAAAATGAATGACCTATTACAAGAATTAGATAAGATGCAATTAGCCCTGGCAGAACCATTTGATGTACCAAAATGGGCATATTTTGTTGGATGTGTGTTACTTATACTAGGAATTTACCTACTTATACAATGTATTAGGGCATATTAAGTTATGCAACGTACTCTTGTGATATAAGAATAAAAGGAATAGAAAACCTAATTTACTGCTGATGTATGTGGAATGTCTAATGTTGCATTTAACACTGACGAGAGCAGTCCTAAATAAACTACTATGGGATGACCTACAAATGTTCCATCGCCAACAGCACCACCACCTGACAAAGTAGTAACAATTATGTGATATTTAACTAAAGACAGAATGACAAAAGAGAGGCGGGACAAACATACAACGTCCTAATCTCAGTCTCAATTTGTGAACTAGTAACCTATTTGATAGACAACTGAGAATCAAGTATCACTCAATTAAGAAAACAGACAAACAAGAATTAAAGCTTAAGAAGAAATTATATTTTACTGATCTCCACAATAAAATGGACACTCTTGAGTCAGGGGATCCCCAAAAACATTGGGATATCATAGTGCAATTGAGACTGAAATCAAGTAATACAGACGCAACTGATCTTGAGAGAAGTGTTGAATTCTTTCATAAACATTTTAGTCCCAATGAACCAGGAAGTGATCGTGTAATAAGTGATATATGGACCATTGATGATATTAAAACACCTTTAAATAATGAGCCAATTACTTTGGTGGAGATTCTGAGTATTGTTCGCCAATTAAAAAAACAACAAGTCAGTTGGTCCTGACCAGATTTCTAATGAACTCCTCAAGTTGATTTTTCCTCTATTCATTGATGAAATCGAGAAATTATTCAGTATCATTTTCAACACTAGCCATTATCTCATTGAATGGAGTGAGTCTATGCTTAGCTTGATACATAAAAGGGGATCAAGAGATGACCCGAATAATTATTGGGCTATTGCACTGAGTTCCACAGTAGGCAAACTCTTCAATAAAATTATTAACCAAAGGATTGTTGCATTTTTAGATAGTAATGGTATAATTAGTCAGAATAAATTTGGATTCAGTAGCAGGAAAAACACCATTGACATTGCTTTTGTACTTGACACAGTTATTCTGAAATATAAATGCTTAGGTAAATGCTTAGGTACACCATTAAATGCTGCTTTTGTCTATTTCCATAAAGCATTCGTTTCTGTTGATAGAGCGATATTGTTTAAAAAAATGGAAGCTATTGGAATGAAAGGTAAACTGTTCGAGATTATTAAATCCTTATATGAATGAATATACGATGTCACAAAAACAAGCAAAGGCTTAGGGCCGCCAGCATTATCAACAATAGGTGTCCACCAGGGATGTATTTTATCACCCCACTTATTTAGTATATTCATAGATGATACCGAATGTTCCTTCGATGCAACTTGTGATCCAGTTAAAATAGGTGACATGTCCGTTAATCACAATGTCTTTGTGGATGACCTTGTATTAGTCTCGGATAGTCCTGATGGTCTTCAGCGATGTTTGGAGAAGTTACAAAATTTTACCCATATTCATGCATTATCCATTAATACAAATAAGACAAAATGCATGGTATTTAGGGCGCCAGCACCAAAACGAAACCCTAGATTTTCCATAAATAACAACCCCTTAAAAAATGTTGATCATATAATTATCTTAGAGAAATGTTAAAAAATTCAGTAACGTTCACTCAAGCAATTTCTGAACAGAGTGCGAAAGGTCGGAGAACAATGTTTTCCTTACTTAGCACTTGCCATAGAAATGCCTCGCTTCCTGTGGCAACTTCTGTGAACATGTTTCAGAAACTAATAAAGCCCATTGTCTTATATGGTCATGAGTTATGGGGTATGGAAATAACTGAGAAGAATACTAATCGTCTTGAATGTGAACAACTACACATTAATTTTGTAAACAGTTATTAGGAGTTGGAAAACATTTGTGCAATAATGCTGTTAGGGCTGATATACATTGATATTCTTTGTCATATGGCATCTTACGTTAACAAATTAACACCAGTCTCAAGTAATACACTTTTGGAAAATACTGCTGCTGAACACATGAATCTAACTTCAAACAAACCAGTTTTCAAAACTTTGGAATCTTTTGGAATTAATATGCATATTAGTGGTGATCGTTTAGCATCCTGTAGTATAAATGTATCAGTATACAGAAATGAACTTTATGCAAAGCATTCAAATGACTTTAATGTTACAAAATACATACGTATAACAGTAAACCAAGAACACATCGTCTCTTCAAGATCTCGTTTGAGCTTGAACCATATCATGCGCATACGAATTCAAGTGATGATAGGTCCATATTCACCCGTCTCCGAATAAGTAATCATTGCCTTGCTATCAAAAAGGGACGGCATCATCAGCCTCCCATTGAACTTGAAAATAGGTTATGCTGTGTTTGTTCAATGCGAAAAATTGAAGATGAGAAACATTTATTATGGAGTGTCCTGCATATGTCGAACTAAGAACTATATTCCGACACCATGCAGAGATATCATACGATCTTTGGTGAATTAAATTTAGATGAACAAATGAATCTAATTGTATCAAATAATCATCCAGAAATTGTATCGAAAGTTAGCAGCGTAATCCGACAGTTCTTTGATACCCAGCAAATGATGCTAAATACTTTATAATCGTTTGCACATTGAATTATATTTGAATTATAATTATAATTCATATATATGTATGTTCTTTTCTGTTTGTATATGTCCATCGTTGTTGTGCAATCTGTCCATATGGATGTTTTATTGCAATTAAATTTATCTTACCTTATACATGTATAGTAGGTTTATATTTCTCACAAACCGCTGCACCATATTGTTTTTCAAAGAAATGAAATTTTGAGAAGTTTTTATAATTGTTAATACATTTAAATACTTCAAAATGAATTATCCATTTGATAGATTCTTTAACGAAAATTACTGAAGACCAACTTGTTATGTCATTTGAACTTAAAATTAATTATCCGTTTCATTCAAATGATCATACGTTATTCAAGTTATAAATATCTATAAATGGATCAGCATAGGGGGATGGGCGGGGATGATGGGTTTGAGGTCATAGCAATTAACATTTTTGTCCGCTATCTCCTTTCAATTGTTAAGAGGATTACGTCATTCAGTTGTTTGAAATTAATAGGGGATGGGTGGGGTGATTGGTACTACGTCATAGCAATTAAAATCAAATTTATCGAATTTAAGAGGGGGTGGGTATGATGTCATAGCAATTAAAATTATTAAAATATTAATTTTTTAAAAATATGACGCACATTTACCTCCTTCGCCCCTCCCCGCGATCTCCCCGCGACCTCCTTCGACCCTCCCTCCCTGCCCGGAGGAGGACATCTCCGAGCCTCCCTGGTCTACCGGTATCCAAAACCACATCTCTTCTACCACCGGGGGAGGGATGCGACCTGTGGGGTGTACTAATGGAATTGTAGACAATTTATGTGCCAAATCCAAGATGGCTGCTGGCGGCCATATTTTTCAATAAAATTAAGAAAAAAATTATAACTCCCATCTAGACATCATACACCAAAGTAACATATATAATTGAAAAAGATCGGGTACGAGATGTGGCCTGTAGGGTGTACCAATTGAATTCGTTGACAATTTATATGCCAAACTAAGATGGCCATGTTTTTCAAAGGAAGCCGAAAACATTCAATAGCTGCCGTCTAGTCAATGCCCGAAAGCCACATATGAAATTTGGAACTGATCGGGTGAGAGATGTAGGGTGTGCCAATGGAATTGTTGAAAATATACGTGCCAAATCCAATATGCCTGCTGGCGGCCATATTTTTTAATAAATTTCAGACAAATTTGATAGCTCCAAACTACTCATCACAACAAAGCGACATATGAAATTTGAAATAGATAGGGTGAGAGATGTGGCCTCTAGGATGTGCCAACAGAATTGTTGACAATTTATACGCCAAATCTAAGATGGTCGCTGTCGCCCATGTGTTTCGACGAAATACGAAAAAATTCGATAGCGCTCATCTGGACATTGCCCCAAGAACCGTATGACATTGGAACTGACCGGGTGAGAGCTGCGACCTGTAGGATGTGGTACTTGAATTATGGACGGACAAAGAAGCGTACGGATGGATGACCGATCGCCGCCCATCCCAATAGCTCAAAATTTGACGTCAAGTTGGACGGAAAAGGGTGATTTTGAGGGTAATATGTTTCAAAAATTACCGTTATATATCAATGTCATATATAAATAATAAATATAAAATAATAACTGCTGCAATGTCAATGCAGATAATCTGGAGATCTGATAAATTGTTCTGCCGCTATGCGAAATCAGATTTCCAGATTACCTGCTTTAACATTGTAGCAGTTATTATTTTCCTGGCATTTCCCACACGCATTTGAACAGGTGAGTCTGTTTTTTTTGCAACTACACGTTGACGTCTCACAACATGTGGCACAGTTGCATCCTTTCATCTTTAGCAAGGTCTTTGGTGCAGGTGGATGTTCACTGGTGATTTTGTTCTAAGTATCACAGAAATGATTCTTGTTTGAACTCTTTTGATGAGTATTGAGCAAATTCCAATTTTCGCTGATTTTATTGAATTTTTCAATGCTTTTCCCCAAAATAACCATTTTCCGGTGTTGGGATTAATGAGGGTTTTCATATGTTATTTTGCCCACTAATTCATGCCCCAAAACAATACAAACATTTGTATAACAATTTCTTGGAGGTTGGGGTATAATTTGACTTGATTGACTGGACTACACGTAAAGAGAGGAACTTACGGAAGCCTATTCGTGCCATATAGTTGAAATTTTTTGGGGAATTTATTTCATAATTATGAGATACCTAAGTCATAATTATGACTTATTATCTCGTAATTATGACTTAGCTATCTCGTAATTATGACACACTAACTGGTAATTATGACATATTATCTCATAATTATGACTTAATAACACGTAATTATGACTTAGCTATCTTGTAATTATGACATACCTAAGTCAGAATTATGACTTATTATCTCGTAATTATGACTTAATAACACGTAATTATGACTTAGCTATCTCATAACTATGACTTAATAAGTCATAATTATGACATAGCTATCACGTAATTATGGCTTAGTAGCCGGATCAACAGGGCGGGTTCACGCCCAGCACGCTTTGTGTTTGCTTTGTCGTATGAAAAAGTGATTATGAAGTTTTTGTGTTGGGAAAGCAGATGCTTTCATGTAACCTCTTATGGTAAATGTAACAAACAAACCAGACAAAGGTGGATTGCTTCAATATCATTTGGGGAAGTTGTTTTTCCACCAGTCGAATATTTTTAATTTCTGAACACAAAATAAGCGTGCCATAACAACATTTCGGCTCCTCTGTTCGTGGGGAGCACTGTTTGACCAAGAGTTAAAAACAGAAAATCAAATCTAAAATCTGCTGATCTAGGCAAAGCAAACGGGTAAATACTTATGTCTTGCCCCGAAAATAAAAACGCCGGACTGTTCATGTGCAGACAACACTAAAACAACAACACGAACACAATGATAATATGGGCCTCGATATATGCCTGGATGCTCTTTTGGGACAGGGGTGGCGACAAGTGTGGGAGGGTCAAGGGGTTATAGCCCCCACACCTGTCGGGGAATTTGGCCAGTTCGTCGGAAAGACCAACTCATGTGGAGGTCTCGTAGATCTGCCGTGAATGACTCTCGGATCACCCTAAAAAGTCGGAATTTTCATAGTGGACTGTTCAGTTGTGCATTGAATAACAAACACTACGAAAGTTTGAAAAGTGATTATTTTAGAAAACTGTTGGACAGAAATTCCTTTATTTCAAGAGGTCATGACAATTCTGTTTCCCGAAGCGAGGAAATTGCGTTTTTCATTGGTTTATTATCAGAATTTTTCACACCGGACCAAACTACTGTCGGAAAGTGTAGCCCCCCCCCCCCCCAGCCCCCACTCTTCGGGGATTTTAGCCCCTCTGTCGGTTATTTTCTGGCGCCACCCTTCGTGTGAGGGTGTGTATGAACCGATAGATCGACGGTTCGATCCTGGCCCGCACCATTCGCGTTCTGTCCTTGGGCAAAACACATGGGAGCACTGTGACGCTGTGTACTTAGAAGCACTGTACGCCGGGTGCGCTTGCCTTCAATTTCTGCTGCGCTTCGGTCGGGGTAGTAAGCTGGAGAGCCTCACAGATGTTCGCCGTTGCTCGGTGGTTCTCTTCGGTTACTCCGACTTCCTTCACACCTAAATCTGTCCGGAACGATATGACCCTGGATGTTGATAGTCTCGTTAAAACCCAATAAAAATATAAATAAATCAACAAATGTGTGCGTGTATAACCCTGAGTTGCTTGGTGACTAAGTCATAATTATTAGATAACTAAGTCATAATTATGAGATAACTAAGTCATAATTATGAGATAACTAAGTTATAATTACGTGTTATTAAGTCATAATTACGAGATACCTAAGTCATAATTATGACATAATAAGTCATAATTACGAGATAACTAAGTCATAATTATGAGATAACTAAGTCATAATTATGAGATAAATCCAACTGCATTCCACGTGACACGGAAGTACGCCCCCATTGGCCTTTAGATATACCTGCATGGATAATGTCAGTTCGGGTTTGTTCTCGCTGTACTTGTGACCATTCGCGTCAGCTTGTCAGAAATGTCAAAAAAGCCTGGATTCCATGGCGATCGTGTGGGTTTTACTTTATTCCTTTGAGGTACACCTATAGTTGTAAACCTTGCCAGAGGTACATGACATTGTGTCAATTTGTGTGTTCGAATTTAGTCTTTTTTTCTGACTGGAGAAAACATTCAACTCTCCGAGCCAAATTTGCAGAGGGAAATTGTTTGTGTAATATCTTCAGCGTTTACGCTGTCGAAAAGTTTTATGTCCTGAGTGGAATTTCGGTACCATGTTTTAACATAGCTCCGGCAAAAATAGAGGGGACGCGCGCCAGATGCGCACCCCATTGGGTTCGCCTCTGCTCCTCAGCCCTACCCCAGGAGCAGAATTATTGCATCGGTTGAAGGCTCATGTACAACAAACGTGCAGTTCTCTTGTTACGTCTTAGTACACACCGGCGCCGTTATTCCGGGAATGCAAAGTGGATCAAGCCATCATTAGGGTCAATGTTTTGATCTCCAACTTCAATGTTCTCCCCCCCCCCCCATCCCCCAAAACATGCAATTAAAATTAAGTGAAAATAAAAGGGAGACGCAAACATATCATGTTGTGAAGAACATGACGAATCACCACTTGTGATTCTCCACTTCTGTGTGTATATGTGTGTGTGTGTGTGTGTGTGGGGGGGGGGGGGGGGTATATGTGTTTGTGAACCAATAGGTCGACGGTTCCATCCTGGCCAGCACCATTCGCGTTCTCTCTTTGGGCAAAACACGTGGGAGCACTGTTGATAGTCTCGTTAAAACCCAGTAAAAAGATAAATAAATCAACAAATGTGTGCGTATATGATCCTGGGTTGCTTGGTAGCTAAGTCACATTTATGAGATAACTAAGTCATAATTATGAGATAACTAAGTCATAATTACGAGATACCTAAGTCATAATTATGCCATAATAAGTCATAATTACGCGATAACTAAGTAACAATTTCGAGAAAACTAAGTCATAATTATGAGATAACTAAGTCATAATTTTGAGATAAATCCAACTGTTTTTACACCGCACGCGATAAACTTCTATTTTATGGCTATCGGTTTTACTTTCTCCCTCTGATGTACACTGATAGTTGTAGGCCTGAATCTTGTCAGATGTAGACTACATGTACATAGACCTACGTATTCGAATTTCATCTGTATTCTAACTGGAGAATACATTCAACTCTCCAAGCCAAAGTTACAAAAAGGGAAATTGTTCCCGCTGTCTTTTACGTTTGCACCGTCGAAAATTCCTTTTGCTTTCGGAACAGCGGCGAAGATAGCTTTCGCGGGTTTGTGAATTTGGGGGGGGGGGGGGGGGGGGGGGAAGTATGGGATCAGACATTTTCGGGCCAAAACAATTTTCCAACAAAGTTTAGACTTTGAACACTCTTTGGAAGCGAAATTTCTACAATTCTGCCCTTCAAGTCCGGTTAATAACCAAACATTCAGTCGAAAAACAAAGGGTTTTTTTGCCAGAATAATATTAAGCTTCCTTGTGTTATCCAAACTTATCCAACAAAGATGACTCAAAATGTTTACACCGGTCCAAAACTTTTCGGATAAAATTGGTGGGGGTAGGGCTGTGGGGTGGGTGGGGTGGGGGGTGTCGCCCCTTCGGCAGCCCCTATAACTTACGCCACTCTTTCGGAATATGAAATGGTTGTCCTGAATTTGATATGACTCAATTTTCTAAGCATTACAAGATTGAGTGGGGAGAATTTCGATGTATAAGAAAGAATAAACTTTTTTTACTGGAGCTTTTCAGCGTAGACTACCGTGGACCGTAGTCCAAATATAAAATCCACAGTAGGCCTATAACTTCAAATCAAAAACAGTGATGACGTTCATGTGCACCGTGCATAATGTGAATTGAAGCTGGCCGAGGAAACAAGGAAACGAAGTAGCAACAAGCCTTCACTCCTGAACATCAAGTACGTTATGGTTGAAACGCACATGCACATGCAATGGGCCTTGTAAAAACAGGCAGTAATTGTCGTTGACAATGACACTTGTGAGAGAGAAAGGAGGTTACCTAATCTTCATGCAGAATATGGGTAACAATGGCGTAGAAAGGGTGTGTGTATGTGGTGGTGGTGGGGGGGGGGGGTGGTTCGGCTGCAAAGCAATGCACTCCCCCATAAATTATCATGTCTGAGGTTTGGAGGCTTTTTATGGTAAATGTTTGAAAAATATTCGCGAAATATGTTAATGTTATTTTGGCCAAAATGTGAGTTTTAGACTGAATTTTTAACAGTCAAGGTGCCATTCAACAAAACATTTAGTGCTATGTTGAACTCAAACTTCATACCTGAATTTTCTGTATAAAAATGACAATGCCTGGCTTTATTTTTCTCAACTGGCCTTCTGTCTGTTGCTTTCAAAAGACTATGTCGGGATAACTTTAATGTTTATAGGCCTATCCATGTTTTCAAAATAAAACATTATCTCAAATTTAAAACTGCCTTTAACCCGACAACGTTTTGTTTGATGCCATAGAATTAACTCGTTCTGAATGCCAAAACGGTACAAATTGGATACCCAATTCTAAAATCTGTTGGGAATTTTTTTGGTCGGTCGGAAACTTTTTTGCTATCACCACACACACCGGAGAGGTTTTCTACGATGGCCAAGGGTTGTTTTATAGCAAACGCGTTTGACTTCATCAAACCATTCACAGAACTTTGTTCGGTCAGGGCGGGGGTGGGGGTGGGGGTGGGGTGGGGGGACGTTTCTGGGTAGTTTAAAGCAAGCAGTCAAACCTAGAACTTACTCAGAAGGCATCTGCTTCTTGACAGAGCGATTTTTTAGGAAAACAATCATGTTATCAAGCTATTGGACATGATTGTGATTTAGGATTTCGTTAAAACTCACCTTAAGCTCAACTCAGTGACGGTGGAGAAGAGGGGGGGGGGGGGGGTAGCTAACAAATTGCAGAAGAATTTGGGCTTATTGAAAAATTGTTTAGGCTTTACTGTAGTAAAATATTGCAAAACTACAAGGAAAATTAAAGTTGTTTCGGTCAAAACGTGTGTTTTTACGCATAACTTTCGATAATTAACCCATTTGAAATACCCAAACGATAGAAATTTGTTCCTAAGTTTAAATTCTGTCGGGAAATCTTTTTCTTGTGTCGGAATTGAAAAATGAGATACGGTGGGTTGTCCACGCCTAGTCGAATTTTCTGCAACAGTCATTTAGGAACGAAATGTAATAATCACAATCAGATCCGATTTTCAGGGGTTTTTAGACCGTCTGTAACGAATCAAATGGTTTTGCGCGCCGAAGGCGCGCAGGGACGATTTGGGGAGCAAGCCCCTTTCGACCCTCATTAGCTGTAGAATTTTGAAGTGTCAGACCGTGGTAAAGGAGGAGAAGTTGTGGGTTGTTAGCGGCGCTTGTGTCTTTTCTGCTTCTTTTTTCAGAGGTGGAGGTTTGGAAGGAGAGACAGTGGTAGTTGGTGTTGTTGGTGGGCTGCCTGATGTTGGTTGCTGAGTTTTGTAGGGTCTGGTCCTAGCCGAGTCTGGAGTGGTTGTGGGTGATTGCTGAGTCTTTTGTTGTTGTAGGTTTCTGGCATCTATTAGTTTATTGGCTTCTTCGATTTGTTGCAGGAGTTGTTGGTACTTCCTGTCCATCTCTTGCCTGTGGAGGTCCCCTTGTAGTTTGTTTTCCCGTAAGATGTTCTCCAGCCTGTCGTCCGCGTCCTGGCATTCTGGTTTAGAAGGAACAGGCGGGTTGGGATCAGGAAGAGGCGAGAGGGCAGCTTCCATTTCCACCTCAGTCTCCACAGACTCTTCCACATCCGACAATACCGACTGGGAAGCCAGCATTTGGATGGGGCTGTCTGTGGGAGTGGGAGGGGAGGTGGTGGCCGCCTCTGGCTCTTTCTTTTCCTCACCGTTCTCTTTCTTCATCTCCAAGAATGCCTCCAAGCGTGGGGAATCCCTCCGCTTGGTAGATGGGCTCTTCTTTCTTCTCTTTCTCTTTTCAGGGCCTCCTGACCTACTCGGGTGAGGACCAGTGTGAGAGGGGATCCTCCCATCAAAGGTACTGCCTCTCCCCGAGGAGGGTGGTAATTCTTTCTCTTCTTCAACCTTGAATTCAAGGTTCAGATGAACGCTCTTGCCTATCTCCTGGATAGTCCAGGTGATAGGGCAAGAGACACCCAGAGCTGCTATCGTTCTCTTCAATCGCGCTGGTAGTTCCAGTGTTTCCATCATTAAGATTGTAATTAGGATGCTCGCACTCTGAGTTCAGAGGTGCGAATGGATGAAGACGATGACCAATGTGCACGATGTGACAACAATACGGGAGAAGGGGGTATATCTGGGTTTTGAAGGGTTTGGGGGTGGGGGAGGGGGCTGGCTCTCTAAAGTCTTCAGCCGCCTTGAAAGAAAAACATAGAAAATCGTGTCTCATGTTGGAGAACGCGCATCTAACTTATTGCAGTTATTCTTGTTGCGTATAAAGGGAAAGCCCTGCTTGCATTTTGAGAGAAGAAACACCGCCCAATCTGAATATCTCCCCCGTATCGTGATAAACATAAATATCAGTCGAAAATGACCACCCCCCCCCCCACCACCGCCATCACCAACCCTAACACCGTATCTTGATACACGCACGCACATATGCATCGAAAATCACCAGCTCCCCCCCCCCCACCAACCCCGACACACAACACAATCACACATATTTT
Organism: Pictodentalium vernedei; assembly: GCA_031216915.1. Classification (NCBI taxonomy): domain Eukaryota; kingdom Metazoa; phylum Mollusca; class Scaphopoda; order Dentaliida; family Dentaliidae; genus Pictodentalium; species Pictodentalium vernedei. The sequence continues at coordinate 172,257,251 of CM062297.1, forward strand.
TATGTCACTGGCTGCAATAGCGAATCTTCCCGTGGAGTCCCGGGAAAGTTTTAGAATATAGGACCCGGCAACCAACGCCTATGCCTGTAGTGGTTATCCTACAACTTACTTCAGCTGGTATTGTATATTGCTTCCAACGAAGTATAGCCACAGATGCTGGAAGTGAACTTGAAGCCGAAAATTAACAAACAAATCCAAGCGAATCACAAGCATCCGCACCCCCCCCCCCCACCACCTCCCCACAAAAGTAAAATCTACCCTGATGTTCAATTGGAACACCTTAATCTATAAAACAACCAAATCCGTCCAGCGTAATGTGCACCCAAAAGACAGTTTACAATGGTTTATATGTAATAACTGTTTATTTTGTGAATTATGCCGAGTGGATTTCGTCGCGCCATTATTTCTTTATAAAAAAACCCATGTAACTCGTCCTTTGAACAAACTAGAAGAGCTCGATCCAATGAGAGGTTACCTGATGCAGTTTATTTTAATAGACAAAATGATAAAAAGTAAAGAATAAAATGAGGCAGTCTTCATTATTTATTTATTTATTTATTTATTTATTTATTTATTTATTTATTTATTTATTTATTGGTGTTTAAGGTCACTTTTCTGCAGCTGCAGCTATGGCTAAATGAGTAGTCTTCATTGGGTAATATGTTAACATAAATGACAATGAAGCTCAAGATTGATAGAAAGACAAATCTCGTGAAGTCAAGGGTGCGCGTCCCCTACGCATGCTTTTGTTAGGTCAAAAAATCATGAGCAAAATTTTAATTAATGAAGCACCGGGTTGCACCCGGTGCTTCATTAATTAAACTTTTGATTATTATTCCTATAATTAGTTTTTGGAAGCTAACATTATCACGTCCGTGGAAATATTGCCCACCCATCGAAAGTGACCATTCCACGGAGGCTGTACTGTTTAAAGCTCCCAATTACTTCATTAAAAATAATGCATGGCTGAGCATCTACTCCAAAAATAGTCCCCCTGATGTAGTCATTTTGAAGGATTCAAAAATATACTTTTTTAAACGACTGTTCGAAACTCAATAGCTATATTTTTTTATTCGTAGGGCACAACATGTAAGCAGACGGCTAGAGGTCTGTGGTTTTCAAGTGTCGTGCAAGAATATATTGCGTACTCCTGGGGTTATTTCCAGAATGTTTTTGAGCCATCAGTCTTCTCCGCTTTAAAAGTGTGAGTTTATAGTTGGAAACATAGTCAGATCAAGTGATAAAAGCATTTCGCAAGCAAAGCAAAGGTACCAAACTTTCAACCAGTTTTGATGGGATGCTGGAGTGTGAGAATGTCGGCATATTTTGTCATGTGGTTAGGAAAACCATTCATCCAGTCGCATAATAATAATAATAACACTTTGGCAGGCCGCTGATTTGTCGCGGTTCTCGGGTGAGAAGGCCTCTTGGTTATCCCTGTACTCCCAACTGCCTCCCTATTTCCACGCTTCTTCTCTCCTCCCAACACTCGTCGACAAACTGCTTGATGACATCCCTTGCCCCATTCTTCCCAATCTCTTCGATTAGCATATTAACTCTCTCATTTGAGTCTTTCACTAACCACATGTCCTTCATTCTCCCATCCCAAGTCCCCATTATGCTACCAGTGAATCTTATTCTTTTAGACTGGTATTTTTCACATTCTAGAAGAAAGTGTTCCAGGGTCTCCACCACGCCCAAATTACACTTCTGACACTCCTTTTCACTGTTTTTTCCCAATTTGTCCTCTCAGCTCCAGGGACCGCAACCTCAGCTTGAACAACAGTGATCCCCAAAGGTGCCATCAAAGTACTCTTCAAAACCAGGCTTCTTTTTAGCTCAACTTTGGCGAAGCCAAATTTGAGGTATTGTCATGGCCCGCCGTCCGTTGTCCGTCTGTCTGTCTGTCCGTCCGTCGCGCCGCCAACACGGCGCGGGCTAGAGGCCGTATTTATGAACCGATCTTTACGAACCTTCTTGGGTACCTTTGTTATCACAGTGGGACGAGAACGAGTGTTTTGGGGTCCGGTCCGAAATTCAAGATGGCCGCTGGCAGCCATTTTGTACAAAATTAGGTGCAATTAGATTTTTGACGCAGAACTTCCATATGAAAGCTCTGATTTGAATAAGTTTTTGTATGAATGATTAGTACCATGGGATATATCACATATAATACGGGTTTTTTTCTCGTGCGTAAATTATGCAAATTAGACTAACTTTGATTTATTTAGTGTTACTTTCAGCACTGTAAGTGCAAATGCCAATACGGCTCGGGCTAGAGGCCGTATTTATGAACTGATCTTTACGAAACTTCTTGGGTACCTTTGTTATCACCGTGGGACGAGAACGAGTGTTTTTGGGTCTGGTCTGAAATTCAAGATGGCCGCTGGCAGCCATTTTGTACAAAATTAGGTGCAATCAGATTTTTGCGCATAACTTCCATATGGAAGCGCAGATTTGAATAATGTTTTGTGTGAATGTTTAGTACCATGGGATACATCACATATAGTACGGGTTTTTTTCTCGTGCATAAATTATGCCAATTAGACTAACTTTGATCTGTTTGGTGTTACTTTCAGCACTGTTACTGCAAATGCCAATACGGCTCGGGCTAGAGGCCGTATTTATGAACCGATCTTTACGAAACTTCTTAGATATCTTTGTTATCACCGTGGGACGAGAACGAGTGTTTTGGGGTCCGGTCCGAAATTCAAGATGGCCACCAGCAGCCATTTTGTACAAAATTTTGACCAATCAGGTGTTTGCTCAGAACTTCCATATGAAAGCTCTGATTTGAATAAATGTTTGTGTGAATGTTTACTATGGTTGACGTGGTCACAACAAAACTCCTTTTTCTCTTATTCATTATTGTTGACTTGGTCACAACAAATACTGATTCTTGTCATATTCATTATTGTTGACCTGGTCACAGCAAATACTAATTCCTGTCATATTCGAATTTGAGCTACAGTGTCATTGACACTTTCATCATTACGCAGGCCACCCAAAGACCTATTTAATTTGACCCCCTCTCACCAATTAAGGTTACTATCCTCCATGATCCTTTCTCTGACGATTTGTTTATCCTGGTTTGACTCTACGTCCAGGTCCGAGATCTCCGATGAGTAGTTCTCTATTAGCTCCCTCACTTGGACCACCCATCCTGTCTTGATATTTGAGTTGAAAATTCTCTGGAACATTACTTTAAACAATCGGCTCTCGGGGAGATTTACCAAATAATTAAGATAACCGAGTTTCAATAAGTCAATGCATAAGCAACCAAAATAGTCGTTCAGTATGACTTTCGGATAAGTTATCTCCCCCTTAAATGGATTAATCTGCGCTTAAAATTCAACATTAAGGGCCTAGCAAGTTTGAATCCAACATGCAATTTCGGAATTATATAAAAAAAAATAAATGAACGCTCAACATTTCATAAACTACAAGCACGGTACTCATAATGAAATATTAAGTGGGTTCTCTTGATTTCCTTTCCTTCGTTAACTGAAAATCTCGTCTGGAGCAGCCCGTTTTAAAACATTGAATAAAATATCGTTTTCACACTTGTTCGATGATCTCAATTTGCCAGTCTCTTTTATCACATGTATCCAAAGATAATAATTGTCCTTTGAAATGATGTAAGGTGGATAAATAGCATCTTTAGATTTTTTTTCATTCAAAGAAGAAATCAGGTTAATTAGTGTGAAAGTAACCTGTTCTACGGTACGCACGAAACGTACATACTTCAATGTTTCCTGTAGTGTAAATGGCGGGGGTTATTATCTTATTAAAGGTGTATCTAAAAAATAAACCCTCTTCGCACTGCTGTCGAAAAATCTAAATTTCGGAAAACAATATTTTCCCATAATGCAGCTAGGAAATTAACCAATTCAATTTTGTTAACAGAGCTCATTAACAGTCACATTGTTCAATGGTTTAAAGGATTCTCTGTGCAATCATGGGATTCGCTGTGCACATTATGAGGTTCTCTGTGTAAATCGTATTTTTGTTTACGAACGCAAACGAAGGCTAAGGCATTTTACAGAAACTAAAAACATATGGAAAGGTAGGTACTAATAAATTTACCTTTATCCGGTATTGTGACCATCCCTCGAAGTCCTGTTCGCAAACAGTATCTATCACTTTCCACTAAATAAAAAAAATAGGCTGCACATGATGGAGAGTCCGCTGATTTTTTGGCTTTGCTCTTGTTCGAGTAGCTTTTTGTCAAAACCTTAGGTTTTTCAAATCGACATTTATGCTTATAATGATCCAGACGGTCAGGTTATATATAGAATATATCCATAGTAGATTGGTGTACCAAATGTTCACCACGAGTGGTGAAGTGGTGTTAACCGCGAGCCTTTTGCGCGCGGTTAACACCACTTCACCACGAGTGGTGAACATTTGGTACACCAAGCTACTTTGGGTATATTTTATTTATACCATGATCGTCAGATTATTAGGAGTCGCTATTATTTTTTCTCGATTTTACTGAGCACCAGACATACATATGAGCGAATCTGTTTCCGTTTACACGAGCATCGGTGGGCGGTACTTCCGCTGTCAATTTTATCGCCGAAACGAAATGAAAAAAAGAAACTGAGCCTTTTTCGTTTTAATACCATAATAACATACTATTTCGAGTTATGCATGCTTTATTAACATGAGACAATGCATGTTTGTTAATTTTTGGCATTTTATGAGGTAATCCATTTAAAAACGTAATAAATAATTGCCACTTTCATTTCACTCTTTGCGAGGCGACGTGCGATAAATTTAGACAAGTTTGCATTCAGGTCGACGTCATCAAAGATCAACGGGGATGTAGTTCCACTGTAGGTGTAAATCTTTACAATTGAAATCCCATTGCTGGCGTGTTCATCACGGTTTGTGTGTAAAGCTGACATTTATGTCATAGGCTTTTCATATATAGTAGAATAGGTAATCATGGTATAAATGCTCATCACTGCTCCAAAATATCGAAAATGGTATGATGTCCCGGGGTGGTGTAAAACAAGAATGACAATGCTGCGTTAATGTGAGTGACAACGAGGTTTCTGGGTGACATGAGAATTATCACGGCAGCATGTAACCACTCTGGGTGAGGTGGTATTCATGCCATTTTAACCAATACCACATACCTAAATACCTAAACAGTATATTTCAGTTCCTGGTAATACATAGAATCCATAAAACATGGGTCCTGTTTACAAAGAGATTTATTCAACATACCTAGGCTAGTATTATTTTCACAGTGGTACGTGGTCTTATTAAAATCGTTCCAAAATTCCAAAATATTTACAAATAAACTATTCAAAGTCATATTCACTGATTAAAATTGTTTATCAATTATGATCATAAACCTTTTTCGATATGGGCTGATTATTTCCAAACCAAAAAAGCCGATCTTGTGCAGCCTATTTTTCTCATTTAATGGAAAGTAACAGGTACCGTTTACGAACAGGATTTCGAGGGATAGTCACACTACCGGAATAAGGTAAAAGTATTGGTACCTACCTTTCCGTATGGTTTTCGTTTCTGTAAAATGCCTTATAGCCTTCGTTTGAGTTCGTGAACAAAAATACGATTTACACAGAGAATGTCGTAGTATGCAAAGCGAGAGAATCCTTTAACTCTTTTGGCGCGACAGGCGACTAAAGTCGACAGACGGCAAACCGCGGAAAGGTACTGCAGTAGTCATTTTAGCCAACTGTGTGTTTCCATTCCCAAGTGCTTTTAACCCTTTACCCAACGCAGACGATATCAAAATTTATTATTTTAAATATCATTTTTTCAAATTTTTCAAAAATTCTCAACAAAACCATATCGATGGGCTCGTTCCAACGAGGGGCCACATGATATGGTTTTGTTGAAATTGTTTGAAAAATAATATTTTTCAACTGCTGAAGTGACATATTACGCGAGGGATGCGATCGAATCGTTGGGTAAAGGGTTGAACAAAAATACGTATTCCTATGTTTCATGCACCATTATGTCCTATACATGAACAACGATATCGTCCCTTGAAAGTATGAAGGAGCCATTTAAAATATACAGGAAGTCATTTGAAAAAATGTCAATGAGATCATTAGAACATCTTTTAAAAGAACAACACTTTAGTCTTAACAACCTATACTTTTTGTAAAATTCCTGAAGAATGTTAGCCGCTAAGAATTCTGTTTCTCAGATTATTCAGCGCCCAAAAGAGTTAAACGATTGAACAGGTGAGAGTGTAAAACAGTACACACAAGGGCGTTTCTGAGGGGGGGTGGGGGGGGGGGGTGGGGGTGTGTAGAGGATGTGAACCCCAACCCAATACTTTTTCCAGTCAGGGTTAGAGTCAAAGATATCGTTTCTCTCTTGCTAGCTATCATGTAAATTATTAAACACCAGATTTGTTAGTTGGACTTACGTCATACACGCAGCCGGTCGTAATAACGGAGGTCAGTAGTCTGGTTCGACATGTTGGGACCCCGACATGATCAATTTGGAGTACCAGAATAGTATATGTTAATTAATAAGACGTTGCGTAACGACTACTGCATGCATATTTTGTTTTTTTCACAAATAAATTTCCAAGGAAACCTTAGTTTTTGACTATAATCCCGGATGACTAATATTCCAATTACATCACGAGACAGTATTATATATACTATGCTACCTTTTAAAGAATGTTCCATAAAAAACTTGAATATGAATGAATTATGTTGTGAATGGATATTTTAGTCGACTTTAGGAGAAAATTGTCAGATATTCTTTTCCGTTTAATGTCGGACTCCCATCCCCATCCTCAAGTCAGTTTTTCGTGAAATTCTCCAATATTTTTCATAGTAACGGGGGAACGTTTGTTAATGATGCTTCTAAATGGGCTTTTTTGATCAATTGGTGACATTTTGTTACTGATTGGCGCACAAAATATGCCATAAGAGTGAAAACAGAAAAAAATGCATTAACTGTTACGCACATTTTATGTGTACTTGACCACCCACACACCCCCACTTATGTTCATTCAATTTTTTTTCGCCTCCCCCGAACATAACAACCAAAACCTGGCAGTACCATCGAAATAAGTCGCCATTCAAATTTTAATATTGTTTTCATTTTTGTCTCAAATACATAACGTATGACACTTCCTTGGGACGAGCTCGTTGAGCTCGTTCCAATGAGTTGTCATAAGCTATGCTTTTGACACCCAAAAATGAATTTATTCTCATTCAAGAAATTTGTTACCAAGCGTTCTGTGTTCTTCGGATTAGGTGAATGTTTAAAATGTATTGCCTATTTTCAGGGTGCATATGTATTTCACGCCAGAGCCGTAAGTATTTTCCGATATCGTTTTCAATAGATATAACTTTTTTACCAAGGGACCATTAACCCTTTACCTAAGATGAGAAGCAGACGACTCTTGCAAACAAAATTCTTGAATAACTAATTTTTTTGTCTCAAAAACATAGGTTATGACCCCTAATTAGAACGAGCTCGACGAGCTCGTTCCAATGAGGGGTCATAAACTATGTTTTTGAGAAAAAAAAAAAAATGAAAAAAATATAATGAAAATTAATTGGCGATTTTTGTGATTAGCGCTGGCCGGTTTTGGTCGTTCCGTTGGGTAAAGGGTTAAAAGGATTTGGGGCGGGTATCAAAATTAGGATCTGTCGGGAAACCGAAACCATTTCATTTCTTTTCCCTTTTCCTAAGCCTAACTTCTTTTACGTACAAAAATAACTTGTGAGTACAGCACCAGAAGGGTCGAGGGTATGGGAATGCTGAATAGACCATACATTTTCTATGGACGACATTTGTCTTACATTTAAGTGTTTGGTGAAAAAGAATTCAGGAAAGCCACTTTGTACAATCAATGTCTCCCTCAAGGAGAACGTCTATTGTTTGTGAAATGCTGTGTACACTATTGATTCACTTTTCGGGAACAATCCAACATATTTTAAATAAGCAGTCCATTAATGTTAAATTTATCGATGGACTAAGGAAATGAGAGGGCGGATTACAATATCAAAACTTATTCTGAATGACAAATGTTGTTGGCTGTGTTCGAACCATTTGCTCTTTGCCACCAGAGCAATAAGAGTGAGTTGGTCGGTATCGAAATGTTAGTATCTGAATTCGAATTGGTACGGTCTTTTGGTATTGCAGTACGTCGCCGTGGACTGGTCACTTTCCACGGGTGGGCAATATTTCCACGGACGCAATAATATTACATTCCACACACTAATTATAGGAATAGTCATAAAATATTTTTAAATATTACTTTCCAAAGTGTGACTGACTGGGATTTCCGGGTTTCATTATAAACGATAACTTCACAAGTGAATTATGCAATCCACAATTGTGCCATGTATCTATGCGCGCAAACGAAGACGCTTTGCCGTGGGTGTAATGGGGACTTCATTGTTTTTTTTAACCCTTTACCTAACATGAAAAGCCAACGACACTTGCAAAAACAATTCTTGAATAACTATTTTTTTCATCTTTTTTCTCAAAAACATAGGTTATGACCCCTCATTGGAACGAGCTCGACGAGCTCGTTCCAATGATGAGTCATAACCTATGTTTTAGAGACAAATAATGAAAAAAAAAATAATTGGCGAGTATTCAGAATAGCGCTGGCCGTTTTTGGCCGTTACGTCAGGTAAAGGGTTAAATAATATAATTATCGTTAATAATGAAAAGTAATAAACAGAGTAATCGTTTGACTGGACTGGTTACGGGAAATAATTCATTCGAGGCGAGGGACTATATTGTAAAACACTCGTGCGCGTTCGCGCACTCGTGTTTGTACAACGTGCCTCACCTCTCATGAATTATTTCATGTAACAAGTCCAGTCAAGCGATTAATGTCTATTTAATGAAGCACTGGGTGCAACAAATTTTGCTGATGGTTATTTTTATTATCTGATAAACGCATAATAATAATAATAAAAATGATAATAATAATAATAATAATAATAATAGTAATAATACATAGTTTGTATATAGCGTAAAATCACAAGGTTGTACTCTACAACGCTTTACATGGAAAATAAATACATATTTGAGCTCCCTACTAAAAGCACTGATGTAAACAAAAACTGAGCAAATTAGATAGCTGAAACCTTGAAGGCCTCTCGAAAGAGATGGGACTTCAGTTTTCTTTTGAAGTCGTCTAAGCTTATGAAAGCCTCAATATGTATTGGCAATGAGGTCTAGAATCGTGGACCTACAAAGGAAAAGGCCCTGGTATTCACCATGGTGGAACGGGAAAAAGGAAAAAGAAGCCTGAGCTGTTTGGATGAGCAGAGATTCGTTTTGATGATTGGACAATCAAAAAGTCCTGAAGATATTTTGGAGCCGATCCATTAAAGCACTTAAAGACCAACACTAAAACTTTGAAAGTGATACGTTGTTGAACAGGGACCCAAAGTAACTTCTGGAGCAAAGGGGTTATATGATCATAGCGTCTGGATCCCGTAATAATGCGAGCGGCAGTGTTCTGTGTTTTTGCAGCTTTGCGATGAGAGTAGTTAGGGGAGCCACTATAGGCCCAGATATTTTAACACTGAATTTCCCATAGGCTCCATAGGGTTAGTGTTAAATGGTGAAACGTTTTGGCCAAAATGTCTGTAACTTTTAGACCAAAGGGTCTGTAACTTATAGACCAAAATGTCTGTAACTTATAAGCCAAAAATGTACTATAGTAAATCCCATAGACTTATAGGCCTATAAGTTTCACCATTTAAAACTACCCCTATGGAGCCTATGGGAAATTCAGTGTTAAATTATTTGGGCCTATAGTGGCTCTGCACCATCCCCTATGAGTAACTCCTAGATTTCCCTGTCATGACATATTTTTGTGTTTGCAAATTAATTTTTGTTTAGCTTAAATGTTTTTTTGTGTCTTGCAAAATAGAAAAACATTTTAGAACAAAAAATATTTTCTAAGAAAATATTTTTTGTGTTTGCAAATTAATTTTATGAAAAAGTATTTTGTAAAATTAATTTGTGTTTGCAAATTAATTTTATGAAAAAAGTTTTTCGTAAAAATAATTTCCAAACACAAAAATATTTTCTAAGGAAATATTTTTTGTTCTAAATTTTTTTTCTATTTTGCAATTGTTTATTTGTATAAGGAAATATTTTAGTTTATTTGTATGACAGTTAGCTGTGATGAAGAACACTCACACGACAACTTGGCCGAGTGCGGGAAAAAAATGTTGACAATGGACTTTTAATACCACATCCATTGTCAATACTTTTTTCCCACACTCGATCGAGTTGTCGCATGAGCATTCTTCTGTGCATTTTGAATCCTCGCATTGTCAATAAAAAGAATGTGACTTGAGGTTTTGGATACATTTCATCATCTATTGATTTAGAGAAAACATCTATTGACTAAGAGAAAACATGGAGCCAGCAGAGATTGATTACAGTTCTGAAGAGAGATATGAGACAACAAAGAAGAAGAGGGCTGATGAAGAATTTGCCTTGGCTTTAAGAAAGTGGTTGTCAGCAACACTTCCCATGAAGGAGCAAGATAAAAAGCTTGAGGACCACCCTTTCAAAGAAGCTGCCAGAGATCCAGTACAAAAATCGGCCTAAACACTGGTTTGATCTCACTGTATGTATGCAGGAGGAAGCCCTTTTTGAACGAAGCTATAATTGGGAACAAGATTGCTTCACAAAGGCAGAGATGTCGTTACGAAAAAGCATAGACGTGTGGGAAGGCGAATTCTTCACCGAAGCAGAGATGGGGAAAAAATAGCTCTCCATGGAAAGGAAAAATAAAATGGACCTTTTCAGGGCCAACCACAATATTAGAAAAAGATATATTGTCATGTCCACACACCCAAGTCTTTGTTATAAAAATACAAAAAACAGTTCCCTTCCTAGAGTGTGACCCGATGACTATATTATATTAAATCATTTTATGGTAGGGGTATCCATGTGGTGTTGGGATAGCATTTCTCCAGTCTGTGCATACAACTTCTAATAATTTTGGGAAAAAACATTTTGTGTGTCTTCTTGTGTTTTGTTGTAAGCATAAGGAAATTCCTTATGCCTACAACAAAACACAAGAAGACACTCAAAATGAAACAAATAGAAACTTAGCAGTAGGTGTTGCGGTCGAACTCTCTGTGATAGTTGTTTTTCTTTTGTAAGAATAGTTTTCATTGTTTGTTTTAGCAATCAAATGTCTCTACAGTATAAACTGTATATCAGGTTACACTCTAAAGTTAACCTAATACTCACAGTGAAAAAGAGAAGTGATGCTTAACTCTCTTTTTTTACTGTTGGGAGATAATAGGGATACAGTGGTAAAAAAGCCTATGTGGGTCTACTTAGATTTCGACTGAACTATCACAGAAGTTTTAACAAAAAACAAAAAATTATTTAAAGTTGATTCATTATAATGTAATGAACTGAACATATGTACACCCGAGATCTGAGTTTGCCTATCAACGGAAACCTTGTTCATCGAGATGTTTTGTTGTAGTTTTATTTGAGACTCCAAGATTTTCGAAAAATTTTATCAACTAAATCTGTCCACTTTAGAAGGTCTTCATTTGTTTTAACTTCAAAGTTCACATTTATATATGCAAAACATTCTTCAACATTCAGTCTCTTTGCTTTTTGTGCAGTTTATATAGTACACTTGATGGACACACTTGTTCCATACTCTTTCATATACAATTCAATCCATAGTCCTGCATCTTTTTTTATGCAAAAGTCATGTTTTTGTCCAGGTTCCTAGACATGCTTCACACAGTGCTCTCATTTTTTCTTTTATCAACGGTGTCACTTCACTCACAACAATTTCTTTAAGTAATGTAATAAACAGTCTTTCATTAATCTTCTTCTCTTTCTTCAATATTCCTATTCTTTTTTCATTTCCCTGTACATCTTGCAATGTTCACATTTACTCATTGTTAATAGTCAAATATCACTTCTTTGAATTTGTTGATTTCTATCTCACTGTCTAATTCTGCATAGACGACAATGTTGATCACCTCTGGGAGAGCTTGTGCAAACTGAAGTTTGAACCTAAGATTGCCAGACTTTATAGGGTGAGTCAATGGCCCACTACTTGATCAGTCAGGTGTCAAATCCCCCCCCCAAGGGTACACCCCTTTGCATAATCCTGCAGAGATAAACCAAATGGTTGCTTTTGTCCAAAATAGCCCATAGCTTCAAATAATGATAAACATGAATTGAGATAAAGTCCACCTTCGAAATTCGGTTCAAAGGGACGTGCTTTAATGGAATGTCCATCTATTGTGATTTCCAACTTATTCAAATCTGAATGTTGAAAATTAAATGTAGTAGTGGCAGTATCTCCATTTATATCTCGATTAGTAACTAAACCAAGAATAATTCGTTTTGGCATCTGTTTATGAAACAGATAGTCTTCTATTTTTGAACCAAGACCACTTCCAATTGTAAAAGTTTTAATTTCAGTACGTCTTATGGGCATTTTATAATATGTTTGAACTATCTGTGCATTAAGATCATTCATACATTTTGGAATTAAATCCAATCCCGGTATTCTGAACATGGCTTTTTAGATTTCTATTTTGCCATTTTCATAACTAATCAAACAATATTTAGTTGGAGCACGATGCAATTTAATTTTCATTTCTACAACATTTGGTAAATACTTATCTTGCACAAATAGATCTAAATGTAATTTACCTCTTAGTTGTACATTTTTGCTACCACCAATTAATTTGGCTCATTCAGTCAAACCTTTGTTAGACGAAGCTTTAGCTGTTTCTCTGTGGTGTCCAGGAGTAGCTGCATACCACTTTTCACTAGCAGCTAGATGTGTTCTTTTCACATCTTTAGAATAGCTTAACAGATTTTCAAAAGGATCCTCGGTAAGTATACATATATGTATTGGTGGTTATCAGATTTCCATTCAGTGTAACATCAATTTTACTGAACATGCTAAGAAAGAAGTTATTAATAGCAGCAATGTGTGTATCTCCACCCAATACACTCCCATCTTGTTTTGTAATTTTGAATTGAACCTCAAGTGTAGACGCTGCAAGATCTAACCACTTGGTTGTTTGTCTTGGAATTAAAAATTCTATTGGTGAAGAATTATTTAAAGATGCAATAGGAAATTGTTCAATTTCACCAATATTTTCTATACCACTTGATGTTGGTGATACATTATCTGGATCAAAACTACTACCAAAATGTTCAAAAGATCCATGTAACATCATGATTTAATCAAATATATCAAGTGGTCTTGATTTTCGTTTTGAATAAGCTTGTCTTTGATGTGTGTTGCCTCTATGAGAACAAACCACAGACTGACGTTTTGGTTCTTGTTTTTGTCTTTTTATACCTAAAGCAGATTCACCAACTGATGTCAAAAGATCTTTTCCATCAGTTAATAAAAGTTCTTTAGGTGCTTTACTTTTTTTTATCATTTCATTTGCTATTTCTAAACCATGTTTTAATCCTTCTCACTTTAAAGTTCGAAATGCATTTTTTGCAATTGGTTTTGTAAATGGTGCAGCTGTTCTTATTACTGTGCGAAAAATAGACCCTAATCCATATCCGTATTGCTGTGGTACACTTTGATACACTGGCATCATTTTTACAAATTTAATTTATGTCTCTGTCTAAAATGCAACTTGACAACTATCTTGCCACTTGCAAACTGAATGGGGTTACCAGTGTTCCAATTTATATTTATACTAATCCAATCATGATTAGCCATTGTGCATAAGTATGTGACCTTAAACACCAATAAATAAATAATAAATAATTTATGCTGATCTGATCAAAATAAGATTTTGATACTGGTAAGTAATGTACATTATAAAATTGTATATGAGTGTGCAGAGACTCTTTATGTGAATTAAAAGGTATCACAAGTAGTATTGGTGCTTCAATATCACCAAGAAATGTATAATCTACTATGTCAGAATAAATAAAAAAATGATTGAAATTCACATTCAAGTCCACATTATATTTAAATGCACCTTTTGCTATGTTAAGAAAAATGACAGGAACATAGCATCTTTACATCCCAATTTTTGTGCTAAACTTTAAGTCAATTCAATTCTAATTCCCCCCCCCCCCCATACTACTTGATACAATTTGTACACGCAATTGATGAGATGAATAACCAAGATTAAATGACACATTAAATTCTTTAAAAGTTTTTCTTCAATTTCTGATTGTATTGCCTCAATGACATGTCCAGCATTTGCAAATGCACCTGATAAAATACTTAATTCAACAACAGCAATACCTTTGTGTAAGGTATGTTTCACACTCGTTTTATTAATACGATTTGATAGTTTTGAGTTTGTCACAATGATTTTAAAATGTGATTCTTCATCTGATATATTCTGTGCCTCAGAAGGTAAACTTACTTCAAGTAATCCCACTTCCAAATGTTCTTTATCTATATCAATAGTTTAGATAATTTTGTTTGAAGACAACATTGTGTATTATTTGAAAACATATTCATAGAACTGTCACTAAGAAGTGTTATTTAAATATTTAAAACAAATCCATCATTCTTATCTTGCAGTTGTTTCAAGTATTTTAAACCTAGACTTGCAAGAATATATCCCAAAAGAACTACTTAATAACACGAACCACAATTCTTTATCAGGGCTTTGTAAACTCAAATGTGCAATGGCAGTAATTATACCATAAATGATAATAATCTGTGTGAAATAAGTGACTTCATTTTTTGCAACACGATTCCCACAAATTTAAATTGTTGACTTTGGACATCAACACTTGTGTTTCCATTAGGTAATGAAGTTTCATTTACTGACATATTCTTTTTATACCAAGTCTGATTCTGCTATCCAACTATCAAATTTCTTTGGATAACCTTCCCAATGTACTTTAAGTTCTTTAATAATTTTCTTCCCCACATGTCTTGACCATCTATTAAGAATTGATTCAATGATATAGTTCTTACCATCTCTTATACTTTGATTTTCTTGTAGATAAAATGCCCCTTGTATATTTTCACCACCATATCTTCAGGTTTATAAGTGAGTGGGATTGTATGTTTTACATGAGTAATTTTAAATAACTCTTTTGTCCAATTTGGTAAATACCCTTTTTCAAATGTACGTTTTGTTTTATTAATACATACTATATCATTAACTTTAAATTGTATTTTTCTCTTTTTAGATATTTTACCATACAAATGTTGAGATACTTCTACTTCATTTTCTAATGATACTGAAGCAGGAGTTTTCTAAATACTATGATGGAAACTATGATTATAACCATCAACTAAATTTTCCAACACATCAATGTACCTTAACGTACGTTTGTGTGTAAAAAATATTTCCACATTCGTGTTTTCAAGGTACATTGAAAACGTTCAACAATACCAGCTTTTGTCTCAGGATTTTCTGTTGTGAAGAAATGAATTTTTTGTTTCTTTAAAAATTTTTGCACATCTTTATTTTTAAATTCAGACCTTTTATCAAATTGTAATGATAATGATTTACATCCAGAAGTTTTCAAAATACTCTGAAAAGATTTTGGTAATGTCTTTCCTGATTTATTGTGAATGGGTAATACCCATGCATATTTTGAAAATACATCAATAACACAAACTAAATAACGAAATTGGTCATTGTAAGATTGTAAACTTTGTAAGTCTGCTAAATCAATTTGCCAGTGATGATCAATATCACCCACTAGAGTCTTACATCTTGAAAACTTTTTACGGATGGGTTTATGTAAGGTAAAGGTTCTTTCTCCTTTCAACTATTTTTTCACTTGATCAACTGTGATAGAATTATCTTTACTATGAGCTGCTTTGTCTAATTTTTGTATACCTCCATAACCAGCAGGAAGAGTTTTGTATTGTAATGTATTTCAGTTAATAAATCATTCAACAAGCCTCCCATTTTTCAGAAATTCTACGTTTTGTCAGTTTATGCTTAAGTGTTGGCTTTGGTGTTTCTTCACCCCACTGCACTCTCTGACCTCAACGAACTTTACGTTTTGGAGGTGATGGTTGACGAGTCTCTAACCAACTATCTTTTGGATAATTTGCTATTTACTGGCTTTGGGTATATGCTGTCTGTTCATCCATAACCAACGTTCACGATTTTCCAACAAAATCTTGATGGATATTTATATCTTTTATTCCATAACTCAACATTTCCCAACTGCTCAGTTTAAAACCTTTTCAGTGTCTAAGAACATCATTGACTAAATCTATGATATTTGAACCTTTTATGACTTCTCCATTGTAACTTAATACACCACGATCATCCCAACTCGAGTATGGATGAGATGATACAGCAGATAATAATGAAGTTGCTTTACGTCTCAATGTAACAGGGCCACTTTCTATAATATGATCTCATAGAAATAATGATTTTTCTCTTGACTCAAGCAATGGAACCAATGTTGGTTGTAATGCCTTCTTATCTGATATTTGAAATTTTTGTAAAGTTTCCCCATACTTTTGTTCTTTCTCACTTTCGGACAACTCTGAATTTTCTGACACAGATGATAAATCATTTTGAAGTTGTTCTGTATTTGTAATTTGAGGATTTGGGGTAATTTAGATCTTTGAGATTTTTCATTTCTAAAACGTTGCACATCTTCTAAGATTTGATAAGGTACAATAGCCATTGTTTCACATTTTACTCACCAATTGGCAAGATTTATTGCAAGTCCTACAGTATGTCCAAGTAAACCAAGTAATGGTAAAAAAACACCTTTTTGATTCAAAATTTGTTTTTTCTTTTTAAGAGTGATTGATTTACTAGCGAGTGCTTGTAGTTGTTGACACTTTAGATGTAATTTTTGTTTCTGACTTGGTGTTAGATGTATGTTCAAAAGATTGTGACAGCATTATGACACACAATTAATTAACTCCTTAGGTGCATTTTTCATAATTTGTTTTAAAATGCTGAAGGAGTTTGACTTAACCCCATTAACATTCCACCATATTTTTTAACTAAAGGAATTTTACGAGTTTGTTTCTTATTTTGTCTTACCATATTGCTCTTACAGAATCTAATGATTAACTGGTAGAGTGCTGGAAGCCCATTTTTGGGCTTTATTCTGAAGCGCAGGTACCACAACTTGAAGGCTCGTATTCAGTGGATGTGCTTTGTATTATCTTTGAAGTGATATTATTTAGTCTGTAAGGGTTTGCCTTGTTACAATTTATGGGAGAGTGCCAGCTGGCACTCTCCCATAAATTGTAACAAGGCAACGACATGTGTACAAGATTTGATGGCCAAAAATAATTCAGCACTCTACCAGTTAAATGACTTAATAAAACACAATCTTATGGTATTTATACATTTTTATTTTTTTATTATCTTCTTTAGAAGTAAGACCTTATCCCTTTAACAGGTTCAGGTGTATTCAAAGCTGTAAAACGTGCCATTGTTGGAATATTTTCTTTTAGTGGTATATATCCTAAACCTTGTCTTGAATCCATTGGATCATGCGTTACCTTTGAACCTGCATTTGTTACACTTACACTTGACATACGTGTTAACTTAGGTGGTGATACTTTTCTGTGTTTTTGAAGGTTACTCACTAAATCTGCTTTTATTTAATGCTCAGGCATCAATTCACGCTGAAAAATTAAGTCATATTCCCCTGTCGGTCGGCAAAACGAAATATCAAAATGATATTTAGAAATTGATATTTCATCGTAGGTTCATTTCCACTGTCTTCGATGTTCAGTGGCAGCATGTTTAATGGGCCGATAAACATTTACATGCAATCATCACAGAGTCAGCACATCAGTAATGAATTCCAGAGTCCCAAATACAAACGAATTCGAATAATTGATAGTGACAGTGACTAAATCAATTCATTAAATCAGCGGTTTCAAAGTTTGACTTTCTCATTCACCTTCCAGCGAAAAGCCGAAATCACTTTCAAATTTCTTCAGTTCAACTTCACACGTCTTCAGTGCATTGAGTTCAAAAAAAATAAAATGACGTGTCTTGTTATTGAAAATAAGAAAGTGGTGTTTTTTGTTATTGTTCTATTTCTTCGAAACACATTGCGATTATTTCAATTCGCCAGCCTTGGTAAATCGTAAAGTTAGGGGAGAAATAAGACGGGACTACTTTTTGTGCGGATATTCACACATTCCAATGGTTGGAGTTTGGTTGTTGTAATTTTTGTATGGACGCCGGTTCGGCACATAAATTTTGCGCCTTAATGGCAAATAAAGGCCACAAATTGGAGAGTTTGTAGTCGTAGAGCATTAAATAAATAGAGGATATTCACGAAAATTTGATGAATACCGAAAATATCTCGTTCGTGGCTACAAGAAATATGAGGATCTTCACTCGCGACTGCGTCGCTTGTGAAGATCCTCATATTTCTTTGTAGCCACTCACGAGATATTTTCGGTATTCATCAAATTTTCGTGAATATCCTCTATTTATTTTCGTCATTTTGGTATTATGAGGTGCAATTTCACAATTTGAAAATGAGTAATTTTTACCAACATTCTGTTGATTTTTTATCTCTCTAGAACTTGATGAGTTTTTTGCTTTTTTCTTAGGGGATTTTCGTTTCTTTTCAGGTGACATTTGTTTCTTCTTCTTTGTTTTTTTGAAGGGTGAATAAATGATCTACCTGTCTTATGACCATCCCATCGAATTAAATTATGAATGATAACACCACCCCAAAAACCCACCACCACCAGGTTTAAAATATTGTTTAATTTTGTTGCAAGATCTACTCTCAGATTTGCAAGCTGTTCAAGATCTTGTTTATGTTTATCCATATATGTTAAAGTTTGTTTTGGTAATTTAATTTTATTATTAAGTATGATTCTACATGCTAATGTAAACCATTTTAAAATTTTCCTAAAACCTTTCTTAAGTATTTTTTGTCTTGCAAATGGACTTGTTTCTTGGCCAAGTTGTTCCAAAGAATGTTTGAATGATACCATGATGATGATGATGTGTAGCGGTTGACAAGCTTTGTCTAACTAACACAAACTCATTAGAACACATGGAAGTTATAGTTTTGTGTAAATGATGGGGCCATGTTCATTTGTGTCACCCACGGATGAAAAATATCAGTTCTTAATCTCAAAGATTCAGGAGTTCTAGGATGAAAATCAATTAATAAATAACCGTGATCAATACTTGTTGCATCTTGATAACATGCATTTAAATGTGGTAATTGAACTTGATTTGCCAATACTTTAAATTGTCCTTTATCTCTGGTATTTTGAAATACAATCACATAATGTGCATTTAAACTTATGGTATGACTAGATTTAGATTGTTGAAACATATTTTGGGTAATGTAAAAGACACTTGCATTTCTATGATCCCCTTTTCATGTGAACCATAATATATTTTTTCTTCATCTTTATATCCTAATATATCATCAAAAACTACAAGATGTGGAATAGTGACATCACAGACAATTTCATATTCATCAAAAGGGATAACTTCTATGAATTTGGTATCTTCACTTTCTTTAACCCTTTACCGAACATGAAAAGCAGACGACACTTGCAAAAAAAATTCTTGAATAACTAATTTTTTTCATTTTTTGTCTCAAAAACATAGGTTATGACCTATGTTTTTGAGACAAAAAATGAAAATATTTTGAAAATTAATTGGCGATTTTTGGGAATAGCACTGGCCGGTTTTGGCCATTACATTGGGTAAAGGGTTAAGTAAAGTATATGTATTTCGCCATTCTTTATAACATCAAATGATTTTTTGTGGGGGGAATTTGAAATACGTCATGTTTCATATCAATAAGCTTTTTGACAAATTCTGTTTTTCCTGAACCACTAGGTCCCAAAATGAAGATATTACCATGGTGCTGAAACAATAAACATTCATTCGATGCCATAATTGTTTTTTGTGAAAAACTGTTGTCAAATCATTGACTTATATACTTTCTGTTTCCATACCTTCTTCATGTCTTTTAGCAAGTTTTCATTTTAAGGGTGCTTTTAACTCAAATAAAGTTTCTGAAGAATCTATTCTTCTATCTATTTGTGGAACACATTGTCTATACAAGTAATTAATGATTTCTTTATCATAAATTATATTACCCCACACAACTCTTGTCCAAATATTTTCTACCCTATCTTTGTAAAAAGCATTCATAATTTGTAAGAATTACAGAATTCCCCATATATTTCATCTTTTTCCAATTGATTATGAATAAAATATTTTGTTATTGTTAGATAACCAGGGGTGATCAATTGAAATGCATATAATAATGCCTTACATGTAATCTTGTTATCTAAGATACGTCTTACTGTGTCCATGGTTGAAATCAAACTGATGATTCTTTTATCTGTTCTGATGTACTTTGTGCATCCGGTACCACATTACATCATGTACTTTGTACATCAGGACAGTCAGGAAAATCATTTTCTGCACCATCTATAAACATTTTCTCTAACATATTTCTGAATTGTCTTGCAGCTTCTCTTGCAATCATGGTACCAAATGATGTACTTTGATCATCTAGTACCATGAGTGGAAATAAAGAATTAGAATCTGGAAAATTGTCTAGACAGTTGTCATATTTTTTCATTGTTGAAAATATTTGATTTAAAGTGAATCCATCATCCATCACTGATAATATTTGATCTGGAGGTGTTTGCATACATGATGGTGTATTGTATAATTGACATTTTCTTATCAATTGAATGTAAGGACATTTTGGAGAATACTTAACATGTTCTTGTAAAGGAATAACTTTTTTTTCTTCCAAATGCTGTAAACCTTGACCACATACAAAACATTTTACTTTACCATCTCCCACATTAAAAAACCCAGCTTTAGCTAATTCTTCTTTTTTGGATTGTAAAATAGGATTTGTAGTCATAGTAAAACTCGAAAGTCTTCTTAACTTTGATAAGGATATAGGATATGTAGGATTAAGTGGTAGAGACATCTTGCCTGTTCAGTGTTCAAAGTCAAAATGAGTAATCTGAAGGGTGTTTATACCTTAAACCCATAAGGTCGTGTGTAATATTTGTCCACTGCAAAACGTTTTGTGTACACAGATCTGAATGTTTTGGTTTGTCTTTCACTTGTGACTTGTCTGTTTTTGTTACGTTTAATTCAGGTTGTGTATTCAATATTAATTTTGTAATTGTGTCTGTCTTGGACACATTCCACGATGGATTCAAAATTGACTTCCTATGATGTATTGTAATCTAATGCGATTCCTTTAACTTTACATGATGTGTGTGTTTGACCATCTCTAATGTATTTGTAAACATAATTGTTTTGACCTAATCCTACGTATTCAATAATGTTTGCATCTGGATGTTCATCTGTCCACTGACCTAACCAACCATTTACAATTTGTGGATTCCAAAGTGAGGGATTATGCATGTAAATACAACTGTCTCTGTCAAAATATAATACTCATTTATCCAAACATCCTATTACTTTGTACAATTCCAACCGTTCATAAGCTGTGACAAAGGATGCAACTGCAACATTAGCTGATTTGTAAGGTTCATAAACATCTGTGGCCTTTGTGTAATTTACTAAAACACATTTATCATGATCAATCAATTCAACATTTTTAACAATGGAGTCTTTATCTTGTATCAAATCAAAATATTTTGGTGGATCTTGTATGTATTCTATTTTAGTCTTTACATTGTTTTGTGCACTTTTCCCCTATAAACAGTTTAACATGGTTTTAGCAAATGATCTTTGTCCTGGATTTTTTTCAATATCTTCCAAATGTATGTTTTCAATTTGTGCATAGTCTTTCTTAAATGTGTCTTTGTCTGTTTCTGTTTTAACCCAATCTGGATATACACAGGCTTCTTGTTTCATTTTTGAATATTTGTTCGCATAATGTTTGTAAAATTCTGAAGACCATTCTTCCCAATGTCAAATCTGATAGATGTCAAGTAATGTGTACCCCATCCCCATTGCTTTAAAACGTTCAACAGATGTCCATGTACCTGTAATACTGCGTTGTTCTGGTGTATTTCACATTTGTCCAATTCTTGTTCTGCACATGTATTGCAAAGTGTAAAAAACATTTTCTTATTGCAATGAATTGGTAATACTGGCATGTGAGGGTTTTGTGGTAGTACAATTTTACATTTACATTTGATAAGTCCCCTGTATTGTCTTATATTACTGATGTCTATGTTTTCTTTTGTGAGTATATTTGGATGACCTACTGGATATTCTCTGTGTTTATTGACATAAGGATAGAGTGAACAAATATCTATGTATTTTATTTCCTTGTCTGTGTTTTGATCTATTTTGTGATGTAATTTAATTTAATGGCATTTGTTCTCTCCCCCCCCCCCCCCCCCCCCCAAATAATGCTTCACGTGGTTTAATAGGATCCATGTTTGGAAAAAATGAATTTAATGTTGGTTTAACTTCGGGATTTGATTTGCAGAAATGATCAAGTTCATGTTTCCACGTTATTCTCATGTTATACCCTAATGATTCTAAATGGTGTATGCGTTCCTGTGTATTATTGTATAGAGACTGTTAACTTAGTAAACTGATTGGATTTTTCTCATGTCTGTAGTCTTCGTAACATGTTATGTACCCATGTCACATACATCCATAAAATTCAAAGATTGTATCTTTGTCTTTGTGAAACCCATCAACATAATATCCCCTATTTTAACTTCCCCACCATTCAGTGCATGTTGAATATGTATGTTTTCTTCGTGTGCAACTATCTGTAAAATCCAATGTCTTTAATGGAGTATTTGACCTTAGCAGGGCAACCTATGTCGGAAATAATTGCCATTTTGTTTTCTGGAAGTGAATTTTTTCTCCAAGCTTTTGTACATGCATCGGCTAAGGTAACTGCTTCTCTCAAGGGGTCTATGCCTTCACTATCTCTAATTTTTTGTCTGAATTCCCCACATCCCTTACATAAGATACCTACATTTGAATTGCAGTATAGTTCCATTGCTTTTTGAAAATTAAATCTGGCATTACTGGTAATTGTTTGGTTGTACCACTTGAAGAATTCTTCCCTATCTGGTGGAGACATAGAATCTGGCATATACAATGTTGAATCTAAATAAGGACCAATATAATTTTGATAAGCTTGTGTGTTTGCCAAATGGGGGAAATAACCTTTTGCTAATTCTGTCAAGCCAAATGTTTTTGGAAATTGTGCCAATCTCATTGAAAGAAAATTTAAAGAATCAATAAGTCTAATACCACAAGCTTTAAGTGAAATAATTGTGTTCCCGTTCATAATTACATCAGGAGTTGATGTACCATTTTCAATGAGATGTCTTAAAATAAATTGTCCATCAAAACCCCTTAAATTGCGAGCAATAGCTGTTGTCTCGTTATGTTCCTTACTAAAAAGCCAATCACAAAAATCTGACAAAGTAGATCCCCTTTAAAAATCGATTGTCGTTGTCCAAATTTGTCACAGAATATACATTCTTGATCAAAAGGTTTGCAAATACATTCCCAACATGCACGGTGAGCAACACAGAAATTTGGGATACGAACTCCTGAGTCTTGTGTGGTTTCAAAATCGAAAAATACAAATGGAATGCTTGGTAACTTTTCATCCTAGGGTGAAGTGTATTTTGGAATGAAACATTGGTGTTCAGAATTAACTACTTGCTGACAATATTTACATTTTTTGAATCCTTCACAATTATGTTTTCCTTTTGTTGGATATTTTAATGACTTGCAGTGTTTACATTTCTGAACTAATTGACAAATTGTTTTTTCTTCTTTTCCCTTTGTAGTGATATGGTTATTATAGCATGATAAACTTCTAAATTATCTTTTGAAACTGTTACAAATTATGGGGTTTTCAAAAGTGCATTTTGTTGGAGCATAGCATACACAACTAAAAGGGCACATGTGACGTTCTCTCTGGTTGCTCCCTTTACTGCAAAGTTCACAATAGTAGTGACATCCTCAAAATCCTGTAATTGTAGTGATGGTATAAAAATGCTGGTTATGGTGGTAAATATATATGAATAACTTTACTATCAGTGGTGGTATTTGGAGGTTTGAATAAAAATTAACTTTTTGCATACTGTGGGTGAATTTTGATGACATACTCTGGGTAGAGCAGGTCGTGTATTTTATAATATTCTACATATCCACAAGGAATATTATCATCAAGGCCTGCTTTGTCCATCAATGCCTTAGCTTCCCGCTCTTGTGTCAGTCTATCAGACTATTTAATATTTTTCCATTTCTTTTGCCAGAGTTCTGAATTATCTCTATCAACATGACACTTTCCCACTACAATGACCCGTGCGAGACACATTGAATCATTAACATTTTTAATTTCAATAATACTTTTCTTGTTTCCAACCATTTTATCAGCAGATGCAAATGAAATTGGTGCGTGTCGCCCAGACCCTTGTGGTAGAGAAGTGTGTTTTATTTCTAAAGATAATTGCCCATCATGGATAGTAAAGTGATCATTTGATTGTACAACTTTTTCTATTTCATCTAATATGGTGTTACCAGTGATAGCCGGAGCCTTAGTAAATGGGATAAATATACCTATTTCTAATCCTTGGTGGTCAACTGATACTCTCATTGGATCATTGTCTTCTATAGCACATTCTACTTTAATATCTTCTACCATACTTTCAAATACTTTTCCAAGGATGTATTCTTCTGATTAAATTCTGTGAAGTTTGATGTTCTTTGTAGGAGAGGGTGGATGGTATATAAATCTCTTACTGTTTGTACTCTTTGTTTCTTGTTATCTTCTTCAACTTCACTCTCTGTCTCACTGTATTCTTCAATGGCTCTCGTCCCCTTTTTCTTCTTATCTTCTTCTAGCTGTGAGAATATGTCTTGTCTTCTTGGTTGCCCGAAAACAAGCGTGAATCAACCTAAGATTCCGCCCACATTTTATACTTTCCTTTAATGTACATTTAAATATTTAACATCCACTGAATTATACTGTTAATAAATGTTTTTATACACATTTGAAAAGTCACTATTTCAAAAGTGTTAACGAACATTGGTAAATTATGTGTTCAAAAACGTTTTGACATTTTGATCTGTAAGTTACAGACACTTTGGTCTATAAGTTACAGACATTTTGGCCTATAAGTTTCACCATTTAACACTAACCCTATGGGAAATTCAGTGTTAAAATACTTTAGCCTATAGTGGCTCCCCTAACTACTGATGAGCGATTGTCGTAGACCCACAAGCAGTGAATTTGAGAAATCCAAATGTGCAGAAATAAAATCAAGAACAAGCCTTTCCAAAGATTTTTGAGTCAAATAATGTCAAAGGCGACCAAGCTTTCTAATATGCATAAAACAGCGCTTGCAAATCGCCTCAATATTTGCACCCATCAAAAGACGTGAATCAAATATTACCCCAATGTTGCGAACACTATTTGATACTATTTGTTTTGAGTTGCCAATGTCTATAGATTTAATTTGAAAATCAGAAGGAATTTTGGTGCGAGATATAACTAACACTTCTGTCTTATCACCATTCATTTTTAACCCATGACTAGCCATCCAGTTTCGCACCTTATTAACACAGTTTTGCATCATCTCCTCTGATTTCAACGAATCAGACTCTCAAAGTGCATTAAAAGACACATACAGCTGAGTATCATCGGTGTAGAGGTGGTATGGAATGCCTTTATCCCTCAGCATTTGGTCCAATCTGGCAGTATATAACGTAAATAACATAGGGCCCAGAATTGAGCCCCGTGGAACACCACGTACAAGGGATTTACTATCTGATTTCGTCTTTAAGGTAGAAACCTGTTGCTTTCTCAGTGAAAGGTAAAATTCAAACCATTCCAGAACTGTTCCTGCTATTTCTAGTTGACGTAACATGGACAGAAGCAGGGAATGATTTACGGTGTCACAAAGCTGCTGAGAGAGAAAATGAATATGTGTAGAACAAAGATTAATTCCAACTGTAGAGCGAAATGTGAAAAAAACTAAAAAAAACAGATATCGGGCTTTTGTCATTGAGAACAAGTGTGCCAAATTTTATGATTGTTTAGAAAGCCGAAGTGCGCGAATAGTTGTCTGAGGGAAAAAATAGCTAAAACTTACAATAAACGATTCCAACTTCGTTGAATGCTATAATTACCGCTTTTGTCAGTACTTCAGAGGCGGATTGGCCGTATGGTCCACCGGGAAGTTTCCCGCTGGGCCCCCTATTACATGTCCCCCAGCCCCCCTGAAAACTGATGTAACCCGACACCTGTGGTGCATTGAATTCCGTTAAAATTTCCAAAAGGCGAAATGGATCTGATTGCATAGACTGTCGGTTTATCGAAATGCTCTCCATGTGCCTTTGGGCATTTCGATATACCAGCAGTCTAGTCTGCCATAAATCGGTCAGGTGCAAGGGAACAGCATTCATTCGGTTCGAAAAATTAAAATCTTCTTCTACTGGGCCACACTATACGGTCGGTCCGTTGAGTCCGGGCCCCCTTTAGTGCAACCATTTTTGCCAAATGAGCAACAAAGAAGATACAGATATGCCATCGAAATGCCCTCTATATCGACTGCCATTGATCGCTCAGATGCAAGGAAGCAGCGTTCTTTCAGTTCGAAATATTAAAATTTTGTCGGGGTCCGGGTTCTCTTGGTATATTTCTCGGCAACATTGGTTCCAAGGGAAGGCAATCTGCGATAATACCCTCAAACCAAGTCTTTATTATTTTTATTATACCGAATAGTTTTATCTCCCCCCCCCCCCCTCCCCCAGTTAGATGAATTTGAAAAAAATTTAAAAAAATTACATCCAACAACACTATACTAGAACTTGAACACTTGATGCCATTTTCAACTCAAGAGTTTCAACTCGTTAGGAGACAATATTGAAAGAAAGAATTTAATTTAATGGTTAAAATGTGGTTAATTTAGTTAATATGATTAATTTGAATGGTTAAATTCAATAATCAACAATCTGAGACAATGCAACATGAAAGCTTCTTCTTTGTCGGTCGTTTCCGGCATCATTTTCAAGGAACCTTGGCCCGAGCGGGAGACATTCCTTAAAATGTCGCACGGGAATATAACCCGCGAAGGGAATATTGTAGAAGACCAGACCAAATCGAACGGCAGTTCACCATAGCCTTTTAAAATGAGGTATAAGGCTAAAAGAGTGTTTTGATTCTCGGGCAATCCCTCATTGAATTTGAACCCCCTCATTGGACATTTGTATTGCCTCTCAGTTTCTTCCAATATTAATACAAAGTCAGAGAGACCCGAAACCTTATTCATTTATTTTTTTATTGATGCATATTTATTTAGTTGCGTCTCCAATATGATTGCATTGTTACAATTTATGGATGGTGCCTGTAGGCACTCTCCAATCAATTGCAACGGGGCAAATCCCTATAGATTAAATACTTTTACTTCAAAGATAATTTGAAGAGCATCGAAAGAATATGTAGTCTTTGAATTTCATTCAGTACCTACAGTTTGTTTTTAGAGGAATGTTGTATTTTTCAAATTAAAAATGAATTTATTTGTATAAGTATGCACTTTCTATATTTCTGTATGTAAAAAGACAGCCGAAATCCTCTCCATGTTTGCTCAATTTAAAAAAAAAAAAAAAAAAAAAAAAAAAAAATTAGAAATAAAATTCTCCCGCCCTCAATGATTTAAAAAAAAATTGCCTGAGAATCAATTAATTTATTTTGTGTGGCTTAATAATTTTTTTTTATTATTTTCAATATTATTTTATCAAACCAAATCGAATGGCACTTTACTACAAGCTTTTAACCCTTTACCCAACGTAACGGTCAAAACCGGCCAGCGCGATTCTCAAAAATCGCCAATTAATTTTCATTATTTTTTTCATTTTTTGTCTCAAAAACATAGGTTATGACCCCTCGTTGGAACGAGCTCGTCGAGCTCGTTCCAACGAGGGGTCATAACCTATGTTTTTGAGACAAAAAATGAAAAAAATTAGTTATTCAAGAATTATTTTTGCAAGTGTCGTCTGCTTTTCAAGTTAGGTAAAGGGTTAAAATGAGGTGTAATAATAAAATTTATTTATTTATTTTCAATATTATTTTATCAAAATTCCCCCAAAATTTCAACAAAACTATATCATGTGACCCCCTTCATTGGAAGGAGCTCGTTGAACTCGTTCCAGTGAGTGTTCACATGATATGGGTTTCTTTTTAAATGTGTAGAAAAAAAAATCAACCTCTCAATTAGTATATTTCGTTCGTGAATACGGCCGATTCGTCTGGTAAAGGATTAAGAATATTTCAGATCCTTGGCAAGGAACTTTCACAATATTTGTTCTTGGACATTTTCATTGCCTGCTTTGAAAAGGTAGCGTAAGGTCCCAAAATGGAAGGAGAAAAATAAAGTCGTCCCCATAACAGGATATCACCAGTGTTTTGGAAAGGAATTTGAGAATAAAATCAAATCACGATTTGATGGATAACACGGTGGATCTGACCGATTTGTGAGGTATGGTATTAAGAGAAAACACGCAGTTTTTTACCCGAACTTCAAAACAAAATATTAAAACCATCAGAAAATCTGATCTTTACCTGTTTTATAAGAAAGAATATTGAGAAAAATGTGTATATTCTGGTTCAGTATATAAATGAAATCTGCATGAAAACATGTCAGAAACATACCTGTGTATCTGAAATTGATCATTCTCATAATTTATCCCCTCCTCGAGATGATACAGTATGAAACTAAAGACTATAGGAGAGAACAACATGCAAGTTGGTTACCATTAACATTATGGCTATGGTGATGGGTTTTCAGCATACGTTGATTGCAAAATGCTCCCTGACCCTGAGGCTCATGGACCGGGAGGGGGGGGGGGGGGGTGTACTTTTTCGCCAGAAAACTTTTCTCTCCGAGAACTGTAACTAAGAAACTATGAATATTTGCTTCTGACGTAGTTTACGTGTGCCAAAAGTGGTGGGGTGGGGGTGCACTGGAAAAAATATAGGTTCTCTTTAGAACCAAAATTGGTTCTAATCTTGTCCCTGAGATGGAACCAGCTCTGTTTAAACAGTATTTATTTCAAATCAAATAAATTTACCAAGATTAGCATTCAATTTTAACAGAATATTACATGAACTGAAGTAGATTCAGCAGTAAACTTGGAGCTTATTCAACGCAGTCGACAAACATTTTGAAACAAAGGAGATATGAACAGTTGGCATATCGAACCAGTTTTGGTTCTGTACAGAACCAAAACTGGTTCGATATGTCAACTGTTCATATCTCCTTTGCTTAATAATGATTTGAGACAACCTCGTATAAGCTCCAAACTTACGACTGAAACCCCCTCAATTTATGTTTAATTCTGTTAATATTTAATGCTAATCTTTATAAATTTATTTGATCTGAAATAAATACTGTTTAAACAGAACTGGTTCCATCTCAGGGACAAGATTAGAACCAGTTTTGGTTCTAAAGAGAACCTATATTTTTTGCAGTGTGTATAGGGTAGTTATAATGACGGAGGAGGGTCAATAATCACCAAACAAAAAAGCTATACTATCGGCGGCGTGATTTTTGAAGCCTTATATAATTATCGTCCCTTAAGTGCAACAATGCGCATTATGCAATGAAAAGGCATTGCAGGTGGCACCTTGTTGCATCCAGGGGAAGATATATAACGGCAATACTATTGCGTGTTACAATATAATTTATGATACGCTGTAAACTCCGATCTTAACCCATGCCATATTTTGTCCCTCTCCCCACCACCACTTTCATTTAACCTGTATACGCCCCTACACTTCTTCTAAACCAGAGTAAGATACCGATACTAGGGATAGCGATGGCTCAGTGGTTATGGCATTGGACTTCAAATCGAAAGGTCCACGGCACGATCCCAACCAGGGGTAACCGCGCTGTGTGCTTGGACAAGATACAGAATCCCGTTTGGCCACGTTGGAGTACGGAGGTGTTGTGTACTGAGGTGTATTGTACGTCGATGGTGCATTTGTCTTGTATCAATGCTAACCCTGATTTTGCGGAGTTACTACGTTGGGGAGTCTGACAGTTGCTCGCCGCTGATCGGTGGTTCTCTCCGGGTACTCCGGCTTCCTCCACCCGTAAAACTGTACAACTACTGGTTGTCAAAAGTGTCGCTAAACCCAATAAAAAAGAAAGAAAACTCTCATGCCCAGAGCCAAGTGCCCTTTTTAATAATTCTCCCCATTCTTGCTCCCGAATGTTTCCGGCGTCCTTCGTTGATTGTTTAAAAGTAGTTATTTCCTATGCGATCAGAGAGGGCTATACACTGATTTATACCATAATTACCTGTTCTACTATATATAAAAAGCCTATGACATACATTTTAGCTTTACACACCAACCGTGGTGAACACGCCAGCAATGGGATTTCATTAGTTAAATTTGACACCTACAGTAGAACTACATCCAAGTTCACCTTTGGTGACATCGACCTGAATTCAAACTTCTCTAAATTTACCGCACGTCGCCTCGCGAAGAGTGAAATGAAACCAGCAATTATTTATTACGTTTTTAAATGGGTTTACCTCATAAGATGCCAAAAATTAACAAACATGCATTGTCTCGTGTTATTAAAGCACCCATAACTCGAATAGTATGTTTTTGTGTTATTAAAACGAAAATGGCTCCGTTTCTTTTTCCGTTTCGTTTCGGCGATAACATTGGCAGCGGAAGTACCGCCGACCGATGCTCATGCAAACAAAAACAGATTCGTACGTATGTACGTCCGAGGTTCGGTAAAATCGAGAAAAAAATCTGACGGTCATGGTATAAATAAAACGTACCCAAAGTAGCTTGGTGTACCAAATGTTCACCACTCGTGGTGAAGTGGTGTTAACCGCGCGCCGAAGGTTTGCGGTTAACACCACTCGTGGTGAACATTTGGTACACCAAGCTACTAGGGGTATATTCTATATATTACCATATTTAAAATTACATCATAAAATTCTGTTACATGGCCCAAAACAAAAGCTCGGGAGGCACGTTGTGAACTTATTACTCCGTAACATATTCAGATTCCCTTTCCCCTCTGTTGGACACCCGACTTATTTGCTAATTGACAAGTCTTTTGAGACTTATAGAAACTGTAAGAATTCCATATACTTAGACATAGACTACAGCACGAGAGAGTACATACTTGGTAATCGGGATTAAGTGCTTTGCCCAAGGATCCAACGCAGTTACCGCTGGTCAGGACCTTTCGATTTGAAGTTCAAGCTCTAAACACTGAGCCACAAGGCTTCCGTTGGAAGAAATAGGAAGAGATAATGGATACCTGCTTTTTTAAGACTGAATAATAGAAACAAATATTTTTTTTTGATTTGCTTCAGATTAAAGGCATCACATTCACAATTCTGTTGAATAGTGCAGCAGTGTATAACCGCTCTTTGTGCCCATTGGCCATCGCTTGGAGAAAGCACACTTATAACTGATACACACGCTCTATTTTTCTCTTGAACAAAGAAATTCATACCTTTTTGGCAGCAAATAAAACTGAGGTCACTTATCGACCAACAATATCGGCATTTAATAACTTACTTATTGATGTTGTTGTAATGAATGGAACGGTAGTTGTAGATATCGTGGTAGGTTCCGCTGTAGTTGTTGGAGGAACTGAAATAAGACAAAATAACCGGTCATTTTTTGTAAAACTTAAACAGACAATCAGTCGAAAAAAATATAAGTTGGCAATTTAACAAAACCACAATTTCCGTTATGCAAAAGTACCTTCTGTTTTGAATATCATTCGTATGAAAGCGTCCGATTCGATTAAATAAATTAACTTGAAGGTGCGAATTTATCAGATATCTGAAAAGGCTGCCAGTGTTTTTTCAATCCGACCTGGTCATTTGATTACTCTCGGAAAATCCCCGAACAGAACAAACTGCAATATCATTTTCCATACTCGGCATTATCCGCTTTTGAACACAAGTGCCCTATTTATAGCGTATGCGTTCATGGAAGTTAATCGGGATTGTCGTTGTCGATATTTATTATTTATTTATTGGTGTTTAAGGTCACATATTTATGCACAATGGCTAATCATGACCACGACAGTTTTATGGGTGGAGGAAGCCGGAGTACCCGCAGAGAACCACCGAGCAACGGCGAACAACTGTCAGCTCCCAATATACTAACTCTACACAAGCAGGGTTAGCATTGGTTGAAGACAGGTGCACCATCGACGTGCAGTACGTCTTAGTACATAGCGTCACCGAGCCCCCACGTGGGCAATGGGGCTGAAGTGTCTTGCCCAAGGACAGCGCGATTGCCGCAGGTGTCGTCCTTGTCGATAAATGTGGTGTGAGTTTTATCAGCGGCATAAGTGTGGCTTATTAAAAATAATACCAAGTTATTGATCTAATAATGCCAATTATTCCTAAAATAATGCATAGTTGCAGTTCGTGGGGGCCATTCGTTGGGACAACATCGATTGTAAACTTAGAAACCACATGTATTTAGAAATTATATCGCATTCTTGTTTATTTCCGATAATATTCGGGCAACTTCTTTTGTATCTGAGCAATGTAGTATCTTTGGAAACTCGTGTGCAATAAACTTTTTTAACCCTTTACCCAACGTAACGGCCAAAGCCGGCCAGCCCTATTTACAAAAATCGCCATTCAGTTTTTATTATATTTTTCATTTTTGTCTCAAAAACATAGCGGATGGACCCCTCAGTGGAACGAGCTAGATGAGCTCGTTCCAGTGAGGGGTCATAAGTTATGTTTTTGAGACAAAAAATGAAAATATTTAGTTATTCAATAATTTTGTTTGCAAAAGTCGTCTGGCTTTCGTGTCAGGTAAAGGGTTAATTACAGATTTGAGTAATTTAGCGTTGCTTCTGGTATCTTACACTTGGCATAGTGTTTTTTTGCGTGCTCTTTCACACACAAGAAAAAATGTAAGATTCGATATTTTTCAAACTAGCGGCTTACTGTCCATTTAAACTACACTGGTCATTTCGTTCTTGACGGGCAATATAACTCTTGTACACTGTCAGATGGCCAGGTATTGTCGTCATTCAGAATGTTTTTTTGAGTTACCCTCCCCCCTTAAATTCTTTAACATTTCAATGCCTTGGACATTAATCCTTTTAATCGTTATGTGAGAATGTTTGCTTTTTCGCAGAGAAAACGTTAGCCGTCTATGAGGAGGCAACAAAATGTGCACCAATCAGGGAAAAAGATTAAGTAATAGGCTGCATCGACAAATAGGTTAACGCCACCTATTTCCTACAATTCGTCTGCATTACAGAGACTAATGTGAATTACTTGGTCTACGGAGTGCTTAATTTCAGAGCTTCCGTTGGTTTTCATTGTGATGTAAATGAACCGAGTTGTCTTAACTACGAGCATACTAATTGAGAAGCTGAACAGCTGCGTGACTTAGTCTCATAACTTCATTACACCGGCAAATTTGGCAACGCTCATATTATCGTTTTTATACAAGCCGATGTTGATGGTCATGTTGAATCGTTGATTGTCGTGTACAATGGTTCCAAGAGGTGGTGGGTTGGCGGTGGCGGATCCCGCGGTGTTGTCCTTTGGAAATAATTATATTATGCTATCCAATGGTGTCTCATTGTTTACAATACCGCAAATACCAAACAGAAGTAGTACGCCCAAGAACGACAACTCACTTTCTGATAGACGATACATTTTAACCTCAAGGCGCCTTTGGGGCTGTAGGATTAAATTATTACTGAACGTCCCTTCAAATGTAATTTGGATGCACCCATTTCCCAAATACCATTAGTGCATTGGACGATAACATTCAGGACGTCAGCGGTAAACGCTTAAGGGTATAGGAATTTGGAATGTAACCTGAAAATTCTTTATGTTACCAAAATTGAATTCATAATATGCCCATAATTTTGGCCTTTTTGGGCGAAATGAAATATACTACTCAAAACGGGTATGGAACCACCTTTAACATTTCGGTAATAACTCTGGGCATGAGAGTTTTCTCAGAGAGAGAGAGAGAGAGAGAGAGAGAGAGAGAGAGAGAGAGAGAAATGAAACAATAAAGAAAAGTAATACGCCACGTTAACGCATTAGCCATGGTGTGTGAGCGCCTCCACTCCCCAAAATTGTACACCGGCCTCCCTAAACTCCTGAAATCTACTTTCTACATAGGGCGTCAACTGATGAAATTGCAGATGACATATCGCGCTTGGTGTTCTTTCGAGCCTTACAATAGCACCATTGAGGGCATATTTTTGAAATATCCTGGGAAGGCTGAAAACTGAGCCTCCCCGAGAGATTTTTTGAAAAATATACACCCAGCGACCCGATGAACGCGAGAGGGACACCACATTTCTAATTTTCCAAACTCACGACTAAGGCCTTCGTGATATACCTACGGTATAAAATGCCTATACCCCTGCCCCTCCAAAATAAAAAAAAGATCCATGTGCCTCACCCCCAACCAATATAGATTCCTGGCTGGCTACGAGCCTGAGTAAAAGTTAATTCATTTGTTGGCGAATGAAGGATAGTTTCGGACAAATTCATTGAAAGTGTTCATGGTACCACCCGTCACATGTACGAGTAGTCGGTATCCAAAAACACAATTTTCTTGAAATTATTGGGTGTGTCCACATCTGACATCTCAAAAACATGCTATGATCCCTCTTTGGAACGAGCTCGTCGAGCTCGTTCCAATGAGGGGTTATAACCTATGTTTTTGAGACAAAAAAATGAAGGAATTAGTTATTCAAGAATATTTTTGCAAGGGTCGTCTGCTTTTCATGTTAGGTAAAGGGTTAACCCGCTGTGTATTTTTAAGATATTTTTCTTCAAATCTAGTCATGGCTGTTGCAAAGCGGCCATGACTAGTTTTGGTTTTGATAAAAAAATGCATTTAAATTTTATTCAAGAAATCATTGGTGAGAAATTCAATTCAATTTCCAGGAAATCATTTGATTGCATCTGCCCAAATTATACTCATTTCAGTGGCAGGAAATATCCTATTGTGGGCAGGAATATCCCCCAGCAGCAGGCAATGAGTTAAAGTATACAAATTGCTTAATAAACAGATGAACGATAAAATGCACAGAGATCTCACGCAATACATGTGTTGCCAATCAATTTGTGATTTTCAAAACACTGCCTTGGCCTACTGACTGGCCTCTGTGATGGTCAAGGGTGCATATAGACCAACTACAAAATTGACATTTTCTTCAGTGGCATAGCCTCCCCCCCCCCCCCCCGCAAGATAGAGACGGGGGCCCTTTCATAATGGTGGTTGCCTTTAAAACGGGAGCAAATTTAGTGTTGTTACCGTGCACAGCATACAGGATTTCACGTAGTACATACGCCATAAATTAAATGAAGGTATAGCCTATAGGATCGATTCTAAAAGTACGACTCTGTAGAATTTTTCATTACATGTTAGTAGGTGATAATTGAGAGTATACTATCACTTGTACATGTACGTGTACAACATACGCACACGATGCGTTCACCAACGTGGAATTCAGTGTTAAATCACACGCTTGTTCACAAAAACTGTACATGATTTTGAATCCGCTCATGTACAGTCAGTGACTCCTAGATCGCGCTTTTAGCGTTCAAATACTCGTGGTGAACGCATCGTGTGCGTGTGTTGTACATCTTCAGTTGTATCGTTTTTGGTCTACGTTCGCATCGCAGATCAGACCCACCGATCCATCGTCGGCGAACGCGAGCGAAAGCATAAGATTCTGACTCATCATCAAAAAACAGTTTTTGCAATTCTAAATCAGTGATTCTGAACTCTCAATTGCTTTGGTACAGATGATTTAGAACTCTCCCTTGTTTTTGAGGCGGTCACGTTTTTGATTGATGTAAATATAAAGGAGAAAAAAATATAAATAAATAGTTATTTAGAAAAATAAATATATCAAATCGAATAGATAATAAAAAAAAAAAAAATACGTAAATCATGAGCGCTTCCCAGATGATTAGAGCGAGGTTTCTTTTAAACATGCTGATGAGAGCATACGCAATCTGCGTGAACGAACAACTACGTCCCATCTTGTTAGAACGATGCGTCGGATGTCGGGATCATCTAGACTTCGATCACGAGGATCATTCGTGTCTGACGATGGAAAGGGAAGATATGGTCGTCATGTATTTCGAACCGGCGTTCGAACGCGTTAAATTCGACGATGTGATCACGTTTTGGAAGAGATTAGTCTTCTGTAAGAATCGAGACAGGCCCACAGATTCGGAAGAACTGAAATTGGCGCGTAGAAGTTTGACTTTAGAAGACAAGGGATGCATCAAGAAATTATTGCTGAACGAAGCATACGTCTAAGTTTTGTTTTTCGTTGATATAAAAATAAGGGAGAGTAGAAAATAAAAAAAAAAATAAATACACACATAAATTTTTCATCTAATATTAGAAAGAAAAAACACACAAAAAAAATGAGAACCAGAAATAAATTGTATCCGACGTTAGTGGACGACGAGGACGAGAAGCCGAACGGCGTTTTGCAGACGGCGCCGTCGCTAGAAGAAAGAGAAAGAGGAGAGAGGTATCGCATCGATCAAATCAATAGAATCCAAGAGTATCTGACTCGAGAGAGAGATTCTCGTCGTTCCCTCAAGAAGAAGTATTCGCGTTTCGTGAAATTCGTCAACGGGATCGACACGACACTCATCACGATTTCCATGGGTTTACACGCGGCCGGCATCGGATTGTTGTCGACCGCGGTCGCCATTCCGATCGTGTTGACCGTGGAAGGAGTGGCCCTCGCCGCCGGATTGTTCAGCACGGTCGGAAACTTTTTGAGTAGGAAATTATATCTGAAGGCGAGGAAACACGACAAGATTCGCGTCTTGGCCGACTCCAAGATCGACACGATATCCGAAATGATCTCTATGGCGTTGAAAGACGGTAGGATATCGGACGGAGAATACTTCGCGATATTGAGCGAGAAAACGAAATACGATGCCATGAAAGAAGCCGTGAGAATCAAGACTCGTCAGATCATCAAGGAAGAGTTGAAGGATTCTCTCGTGGAAAAGGGTAAGAAAGAGGCCAGGGAGGAATTCAGTAAGATGATAGAACTCAAGAGCAGCGATTGAAAAAAAATATATATATATATATATATATATATATATATATATAATAAGAACAGAATTTAAAAAAAAAAAAAAAAATATTAAATTTATATATAAAATGAAAAAAAAAACGAAATTAATTTAAATAACTCTTCAAAAAAATGTATTGCGTAAAGTGTAAGAGAGTTACCGAGACGAGTAATTCTAGAGAAGTGCGAACTAAAAACGACAGATGGATGCTTCGCGGAATTTGCAATGTGTGTGGTTCTATAAAGACTAGATTCGTCAAACAAAAGAATGCGAGCAAAGGTAAAGGCATCGTGAATAAAATGATCAACAATCTACCTTTCGAAATGCATCTGCCCGGTCACAGTTTCACGGGACCCGGAACGAAATTGAACAAGAGACTCAACGCCGATCTGACTCCCAAATCTTGGAGCAAACCCGTGAATAGGGTGGATGCGGCCGCATACGATCACGATCTGTGCTACGCCGGACATCCTGACACCAAGACTTGCAACGACGTCTGCAACAAAAACATGTTGACGAGATTGAGAGGCATATCGAATCCGACCAGGAGAGAGAAGATGGAACGTTCGCTGGTCGGGAATCTGATCGGTGCAAAACGTCGATTCGGATGGGGTGTTCAAAAAAAAAAAGCGCATCTGAAAAAGAGAAGAAGAAACGATTATTGACGAGCGAATTGGCCGAGGAGTTACACAAACCCATAGTGTGTAAATTTCGAAAGAGAAGGGTGTTCGTGAAGGGTCTGGACGACATTTGGTCCGCCGACTTGGTCGACATGAAATCGTTTTCGAGGTGGAACGAGGGCGTCAAATATCTATTGACGGTCAAAAAAGCGCATCTGAAAAAGAGAAGAAGAAGAAACGATTATTGACGAGCGAATTGGCCGAGGAGTTACACAAACCCATAGTGTGTAAATTTCGAAAGAGAAGGGTGTTCGTGAAGGGTCTGGACGACATTTGGTCCGCCGACTTGGTCGACATGAGATCGTTTTCGAGGTGGAACGAGGGCGTCAAATATCTATTGACGGTCATCGACGTGTTTTCCAAATATGGTTGGATCAGAGCTTTGAAGAATAAATCGGGACCTTGCGTCGCCGCGGCTCTGAAGGGCGTGTTCGACTCGTCCTCTCGAAAACCGAGTAAATTGTGGGTGGACAAGTGAAAGGAATTCTACAATAAGGACGTTCGTCGATTGGTAGACCTCTACTCGATCGAAAATGAAGAGAAAGCCAGCGTGGTGGAACGTTGGAATCGAACGATGAAGGAGAAGATGCACAGATACTTCAATGCGAATTCGACCAAGAAATACATATACGCTCTGAACGGTCTGGTCAAAGATTACAACGACACGCGACACAGATCGATCAAGATGACTCCCGCGGAAGCTAGCGATCCTCGAAACGAAAAACGGGTCTACGCGAATCTATATCCTGAGAGATCTAGGATCGGGAAGAAGTCTAGAACGCCGAAATTTGCGGTCGGCGATCGAGTGAGAATCTACGCTTATAAGAAGCACTTCGAAAAGGGTTATACTCCTCGATGGACCTCGGAAATCTTCGTGATCATCAAAATATTTCACACCAATCCGGTGACTTATGAAATCGAAGCTTTGGATGGAGAAGAGATCATCGGAAAGTTTTACGAACAACAATTACAGAAGACGAAGTTTTGATGAAGAATGCAAAAAAATTTTTTTTTATTTACTCTCTTTGACATTTTCTTTGTTTACACACATATATATAAGAGAGAAAAAAAATAAATAATAATAAAAAATAATTAAAAACTATTTTTTTAGATAAAGAAAAGCAAGTGAATTAATAAACAAAAAAAAATAAAAATCCTTTAAAATGACAAATATACTAGATATAACACAAAGCATAGTGAAAGATGTAAGCATTCAAGAATATGAGGTTCACGAATACGAACCGGTAACCGGAACGAGTTTGAACAATGCGGGAGAGATAAGAATCAACGTCGAAACTCAAGATCTATTTGTACATCCTAGCGAGAGTTACATAGTGGTGCAGGGACGTCTCACCAAGGAAGATGGGAGCAACTACGCCGACGACGACATGGTCACTCTAGCCAATAATGGCATCATGCATCTATTCAGTTACATAAAATACATGCTATCCGGACAAGAGATAGAATCTGTTTTTCATCCCGGTCAGGCCACCACGATGTTCGGACTCTTGACATATCCTGATGATTTTTCGAAATCCAGAGGACTTAATCAGTTGTGGGTGAAAGACACCGTTGGCCCTGCTAGCGCCGGCGCCGCCGCGATATTCAACTACGTCGTCAAGACGTCCAGACCTAAAGGAACGTTTTCGTTCAGGATACCTTTGAAACACTTCGGATTCGCGGACGATTACAACAAGATCATGTACGGATTCAAACACAATCTGACGTTGATTCGAAAAGGAAATGACGACGCAATAGTGAGACTCACTGCGACCGATGTGGGTAAGATAACTCTACACAAGATATTGTGGTTCGTTCCGCACGTGGAGCCTACGACGGATGAGAAAACGCATCTCTACAAGATCATACAATCCAAGAGTAAATTACCCGTGGGATTTAGAATGAGACAGTGTGACACGGCTAGCATTCCTCCCTCCACGAATCGCTTCGATTGGAGATTGATGGTGAAATCCACTTCTGAGAGACCGCGTTTCATCGTGGTCGCGTTTCAGACCGATAGGGACGGGTCTCAGGAAAAGAATGCATCGCTGTTCGATCACTGCAATTTGAGAAACATGCAAGTGTTTCTGAACGCCACGAGATATCTGGCAATCGATTACAATGCGTTGTTCGACAAGAACGATTTCTGCAGGCTGTACGGCGACGCCGCCGATTTTAGAAAGAAGTATCACGGTCTAGATGAATTGATGAGCAATCCCAACATATCTCCCGGCGAATACAAGTCGATGTATCCCATGTTCGTGTTCGACGTCAGTAAACAGAGTGAACGACTCAAGAGTAGCGTGTTAGACATTCAGATCAAGATGCAATTCGATAGGAACGTGCCGAGAAAAACCGAAGCCTTCGCCCTGGTCCTGTCGGACAGAGAATTACAATTCGAATCGGACGGAAATAAGATGTCGATCATTCGATGAGAGACGAGTGTGTGAAAAAAAAAAATAAAAAACAAAAAAAAAAATGAAAAGTAATGTGTGATTATTAAAAACAAAACAAAAAAAAAATAAATAAAGTAATGTGATCTAGAGAGATTGAACATCTCTCTATATCTCATTACTTTTTTTTGTTGTTGTTTTTAATAATCACACATTATTTTTTTTTTTTAATTCATTATTTTTCCACGCGTTTACTGTTTGTTCAAAGGATCCAGTTCGATCAGTAGACTCACCACGGAAGTGGCAGCTTCGGGATTATTGGTTTTCGTGATGAAATTAATCCTGTCTCCGGTGTTCACTTTGAGAGGCATGCCGAACGTGCTAACATTCGCGTGTTGATTCTCAGTCTTTTCGACACTGTATCTCTTATCGCTCTCCACACCATTCACCATGAGATTGACGACCGCTCTGTTATTCAAATCCGAGGAAGCCAGTCTCATTCGAAGGATTTCACCTCCCAGCGGCATGGGATATCCCATCTGACCGTGTTTCGATCCGCTACCTCCATTTCCGAAAGACCACTCGGCTTTTCCCTCCTCTAAGGCGTCGGACTCTTTGGCCCACATGGTGATCAATTGTCTGGCATATTTGACTTTCTCCACCACCGAAATCAGGGTGCAGGCATCCGGCATGTGCACGGGTTTCGGTAGATTTGTGAGCGCGTGTCCGCCCATGTCTAGTTTACCTTCCATGATGTCGCCCTTTCTCCAGACTGAGTTGTCATCCACGTACTTCCTGCTTACCGCGCTGGAATCGAATTCGGGATTGTGATCGAGACCGAATAAATTGTGACCGTTCATGTTGATGCCACCCTCCATGGTTCCGCCAGATTCTTTGTTCAGGTAGAGATCGTCCACTTGCGATTCTAGATATTCTTGTGATTGTAACACGGAAGAATTCACGTAGCCCTTGTTGACCGCGGTTGAGTCCGCATCCATGTTGTTGATCTTCGACAGATTCAATATCTTGTGGAATCCCGCATTCAGATCCGATTTCATTTCACGTCCGTCAGACTTTCTCCGTTCCAGATCTACGTAGTGTTTGGTCGCCACGTCCTTGGGATTCATGGGAGCGGCCACGTTCGTTATCTTGTAAGAATTGGCGTTCAATTCCGAGTGTATCGTTTTCGTGAAGTATCTATTTCTCAGGTGTTCACTGAATCTCATGTGAGAGTCGTCCGCATATTTCTTGGTGGTGGCATCGGTGGGATCTACGGGATTCGCGACGTTCACCAAATGTTTGGATTTCAGATCGAGATCGTCGGTCATGGTTTTATCCACGTAATTATCAAGCAGGATTCATTTGAAAACGGCGTTCCCCCTGTCAACGTATTTTTTAGTCGCAGCATCTGTGTCTATCTTTTTTCTCGGGAAGATTGTAGAGCTTCTTATCATTCATGTTCAAAGGTTCTTCTCGAGGTTTGTATCTCCGAACGTAACATTCGTCCAACAAGTTGGCAACGTCGTAACCATCGTCGACTTCGAACGTCTTCCTCTTCTTTCTCGGGTTGACTTTTTCATCGTCACTTCTACCAAATTTATCGACTGTCATGTTGTTGTGGGATTTTTTTTTTTTGTTGTTGTTTAGAAAAAAATGTGTTCAAAATGCAGTTTATTAAAAAATGAACTATGTTATTTTATTTTTCGTTTTTTTATTCGATTAAAATTTTTTTAAAATAATTTTTTATCTTTATATATATACTATAAAAAAAAAAATCTCTCTCTAATGTAAGTCATTGAGAATGTCTTGAAATTCATCTCCTTCAGACCATCTCTTGAGAACGTAGAGACACAGGTGACCGCAAAACACTTGATCTGGCGATTGTACTTGATCCGTGTTGTAAAGAACCATCAATTTGTTGAAATAGTTCTTTATTTCTTTCGGCGGCGAGATTCCGTAGCTGTCGAAATAATAATTCTTCTTCCCGTTCTTGAACCACGCCACCCAGTGAGTGCCTTCACCCGATGAATCATCTAGATTTAAAATTCCGCATTCCGATTGTCGAGGTCTTCTCTTCGGCAAGGCATCTCTGGAAAACACACCTAGAAAATCTTCGATTTTCAAATCTTTTGCCGCATTCAACAGATCGATGCCCGATAGGGGTTCGTTGGGTAAGACGACACCTTCTACGGATATCTTTATTTTCTTATTCATAAATAAGTATATATTTTTTTTTATTTATTTTATTATAATTCACTAAAAGTGACGTTATTTTTTTTCTATTTTTTTTTCTTTTTCTTTTTAAACTAACTCTATCGACTTCCACAATCTTGAATCCGTCAAATTCCTTGACTTCTATAATCTTGGATTCATCTAATTCTTCTTGATTTTCTGGAATCCTACTAACTTTCTCGATGTCACTATCGATTTCCATAATTTTATGTTCATCTATATCCTCTTGATTTTCTGGAATCCTATCATCCACAATCGTATCTGGAATCTTATCATCTGCAAGCGCATCTGGAATCCAATCATCCCCATTCATATCGTCTAAAATTAGATGCAAACTCCAATGTCCGAGTGCCAAAGTGCTTATTTTATCGTCTAACACGAATCTCTTGTCGTCGTCGGCCGTCAGCGAAATCTTGTTGACTATTTCGGTATACAAGTCGTGATTTTCGCTTCGAATCGATTTCATAGTCTTATACACTGGACCACTTCCTAACAGACAATCTTTATACTCTTGGAAAGAGATGTTTTTCTTCACCACGCACGCTTTAACTCCTTTGCACTTCTTGATCTCTTCATCATCTTCTAGACGATAAGCATACAGTTTGGGTCTCAAGCCCACGAATTCGATGATCTGTTTACCGCCACTCTCGTCCTTAAATTTACCCAACACCTTCTTGTTGTTATTCGATTGAATGTTGGACGGGTGATCGACGGGATAATTGCTCATGTCGAACCACTCGGCCATGTCCGGAGATATGTCTCGGTAGACGTCTTTCGTCTCTATCTCATAAACTAAACTGTCCGTGTCGGTGAACAGTAGTTTGGCTTTGTCGCCAAATTTTCGTTTGACGTAATCGTAGTGAAACTCGTACATCAATCCCTTGCTGACATCTAAGATGATCGGTCCGAGATAATACGGTTTGTCGAACTTCAGGTGCGTCTTTTGCATGTGAACGGCCACTAGATTTTCACCGAATATGGTTCGGTGTTTGTAATTGGCTTTCGCCACTAATTTTTTAGCTCTTTTCTCAGACGTGACGAGTCGAATGTTGGTTCTCTTCCTGATGTTTTCCATCGATTTGCCGTACACGCAGTTGTTCATGAGTTTGAAGAAATCTTTTTTGAAATCGTTCTCGGCTCGGGTTCTGAGATTCGTGTTGAGATCGATGTATTTTTTCATCCAAGGCTCTTCGTCGAATCGAATGATGCGATGTATGTCGACTAATTTCATCCCGTAATCGACGTACTGTTTCAAATTCTCGCTGTAGACGACGTAGTTATGTTTGTTAAATAAATTGGGAATGAGTTTTTCCTCGTCTCCTTCGTTTGGTTCCATTCATTCGGGAGCCAGCGGATTATCGTTGTGTTGATCGTGTAATTCTTCCGGATAGTTCAAATCGACTTCTAAAATGCAAGGATAGTCTCTCCATTTTTGCATCTCT
Organism: Pictodentalium vernedei; assembly: GCA_031216915.1. Classification (NCBI taxonomy): domain Eukaryota; kingdom Metazoa; phylum Mollusca; class Scaphopoda; order Dentaliida; family Dentaliidae; genus Pictodentalium; species Pictodentalium vernedei. The sequence goes on from CM062297.1 coordinate 172,301,044, forward strand.
TCCGGTTCCGTCACCCATTCGAAATTTCCAATCGGTAAAGGATGACTCATAGCCCAACCATACAGATTATTAGCGTCCCAATACTGTATGTATTTATTCGATCGTTTCAAATCAAAACCTTCTTTCATGTAAGGATTGTTAGCCTCAGAATGTCTGTGAGAGATCATCGAGATGCCACCTCTCGCAGCCCTTTCGAACATGAGCAACATGTCCACGTCGGATAATAATTCCAATTGAACTTCGGTGGTCTTCAACAGAGCGTCCCACGCCAGACCGGGTGTGGTGAAATACCAAGCGGGATCCAGATCGTAATTTCGATGACAGACGTCTCGAAAATTTTCGAACACGTCTGCCAAGAGCAGAACTTCGGTCTTCAGATAGAGATCATGATAATCTCTCATGGTTTTCATATCGAATGATTTCCACACGTTTTTGGCGTGTTCGTAATTCTCGTCGGAAATGTCGGAGTCATATAATTTCGAATAAAATTATCTTTCGAAGGTAGTGTGGTGTCTTCGAATCTCTTTAGATCGTTCATGTAATCGTAAGGATAGACTCCTTTCCTCAACATGACGTCTACTCATTCTCCAAAATGTTCGGTCGTGATTTTAAATTTATCCTTGCTAATGTTATCGACTAATTTTTCCAGTGCGGTCGACATGAATTTAAAAGTGTCGATGAAACGTATGCCTCTACGAATGGATTTCGTTTTTTCTTTCAATGTATTTCCGTCGATTACTCTTTTCCTCTCCATGAGCTTCCATTTCATGAAGGAAATGTATCTTTCTTTGCTGTTCGCGATGCAATTTAATTCTTCGTGCGAGGTGCCGAGATATTTCACGAACAGATGACTGTCGTAACCCGAGAGATTGTGAAACATCACCGGATAGAAAGCGGCGTCTCAATATTTCAAATTACACTTGCTGTGAGCCGGAGCGCGATACAGACCCATGTAATGATCGTGGTCTCTGACCTTCTTATTTTCCTCCGAATTCTCATCGAACAATTATCTGCATATGTGACATTCGGTAGCTCTGTTATTTTCGTCCTGCTGCTCTCGCGTGATGATTATTTTCGCCGGAGTTTTGAATTTGTCGTATAACATTTGAATTTTCGATTCTAACTCTTCCACGAACCTTTGAGCCACGTCGTCGTCTTCACGTTGTTTCGTGTAGGTGAAGGGACCCATGTCGTGTTGCGAGTCGAAAGCGCATTTCACGTAAATGCAATAGCCCGAAGGTATGTGTTTTTGATATCTTTCGACGTAACTTTGAAGAGCGTTGGGTTGACAGGAACTCATTTTCGCGGTGAAACATTCAAAATCGGCGTACACGATGAATGGTACTTTTAACCTTCTGTTGTGATTTTCAAACTTCACGATGGTGTTGGGTTTGGGCATTTCGACAGCGACACCTTGATTTCCGTTGCAATATTCCTGATGTTTTGCCAACGAGTCTTCACTGTGAAACACGTTCATGCAATTGTAACATAAAGATATCTTTCCGTTATGATTATTATTTTGTTTCGACAGTAATCGACTCTGATGTTTAACCCAACAATAATGACGATTGTCACCATTCGAAATCGATAATAAAATAATCGTCTTTTCTCTTCCACGATACGAAGTCCGTCTGAGAGGATAGATCTTGATTTTCGTCGTCGTATCCTAGGACGTTCACCGCTATGGTGGGATTTTGAACCTCGAAACGTTCGATGTGTTTTAACTCTGTTGGAAAACTCACTCCAGTCCAATCGAGATTTTTAGAAGTTTCCTCGTAATGAGAAACTCTATCGGAGTTTATTTCGACAGGGTATAAAGCGGAGGTGACTGCCCATTTAAAACACTGATCATCTTTATTTCTCACATGTTTCTTAGTCAAGAAATACGGTAATTCCAAGTAAGAACATCCTTTCAATGGTTCGTTTTTAGTCATGTGAATTCCGAGTTTCAACACCTCACCGAACGTCCAATTACTACCTTCATTTTGATAATTCGCGAGAGACGTCAACATCTTGTCTTTCATCTTTTCGAAAACGTCCGATAGATCTGAACCTCGAAATACGGGTTCGACGTTAGATCTGAAATATGCATTTTTCACGATGCTCTCGCCGGACTTCACATCGATTTTATTCATTATGCAATGGAGTATCATCTTAATTTTTAATCCCAAGTTCGTGTATTCGCGAAACAAATCCAATACTTTTTTCTTCACCCGTTCCATGAACAATTTCGGATCGACTTTCTTCGATGAGGGAAACACGTCGAAAGTTTTAAAAATGTCTTCGATCGCACTCTCTCGTTCTACAGGTTTCGATTGGAATAGTTCTGCAACAAGTCATCTTACATATTCTTCTCCTTTCTCTTCATCGATTGCTCATTGAATTTTGCTCGATATATCTCATTTGTCTTGAATCTGAAGTGCATCACTCGTTTTCATTTTAGTTTTTCTTTTCTTTTCTTTGGAAACTTGATGTTTTTCAATGGCTTTTTGTTTAGTCGTCTTCTTATTTTTCACAACCGTCGCATCTTTTGACGTCGTTGCTATCGACATTTCGTTTGCCTTTCTAGTGTTTCGCAAATATTCTTGTATGACTTCAATTTTTTTTGATTTAGTTCTATGCTTTCTGAAGTCTGAAATTTGTAATAGATTACAAATCTCGTTTAACTGAGGTATGGTTTTCTCATTTAAATTTACCATTGTTTTATCTGTTTGCTTCATTTGTAAGAATTTTTTTTTTTTTTTGAATTTTGTATTAAATAATTTGTTAAAAAAGTTTTGCTTTTTTACTCTATATATATGATAGAAAAAAAAGAAGTTAAATTTTAAAATTCAATTTTTTTAATACAAAATTTAAAATAAACATTATTTGTAAGAATTCATAAAAAAAACAAATAATCGATCATGACAACAACACCTAAAAGATGCGGATTGAAATTGAAACGAGACGAAAAATATGAGAAATCCAGTTTTAATATCTATACATTACAACCACACGATCCCATCGAATTGAATGAGGTCGAGATGGTGGACTTAGAGCGCTACTACCACAAATATCGAATGTGTTTGAAAGTGGATGAAACCGCGCTCGATTTGTTTTACGAGTACCAAAGCGAACTGTTGATTAATATCATCGTCACCGAAGACAGAGAATTCGACAGGGGTGATTTATTGTTGTCCTATGGAGGTTACATATATCCAATAATCTCACCCGAATTCGTGAAGAAATCGGGTGGTGAGAGTGCATTCGCCTATGAAAAAAAACTCAAAAGAGTAAAGATGAACATTCACACCATTTTCGTATGTGGAAAAATAATGAATGTCAACTTGCTAATAACGAACTTGGAAATATAAACAATAGAGAGATTGAAATTAAAAAAAAATTAAACTTTTTATATATATATAAAGAGAAAAAAAACTTTTACTAAAAAAATTTTTACATTAAAGAAAATTAAAAATTAAAAAAACAACTTTTTTATATATATAAAAAGCAAAAAAAAAAAATAACAAACTTTTTTTTTTTAACAAATTATTATTTAAATACAAAATTTAAAATATACATTATTGCAAGAATTCATAAAAACAAAAAAAACCCAAATAATCGATCATGAAGACAACAACACCTAAAAGATGCGAATTGAAATTGAAACGAGTCGAAACGTATAAGAAATTTGGTCATAAAATCTATAGATTACAACGACATGATCCCATCGAATTGAACGATGTCGAGACGAAGGGCTTAGAGCACAAATACGAGAAATATAAGATGCCTCTGAAATTGAACGAAGCCGCGCTCGATTTGATTTATGAGTACCAAAGCGATCTGCAGAACATCGTCATCGCCGAAGATAGAGAATTCGACAAGGATGATTTGTCGTTGCCCTATGGAAATTACATATTTCCAAACATCTCATTCAAACTCGTGAAGAAATTGGGTGGTGAGAGCGAGTTGACCGATGTAAAAAAACTCAAAAGAGTAAAGATAAACATTCAACATGTTTTTGAAAAAGGAGTAGACACGAGCGTCAACATGCTAATAACGGACTTGGAAATATAAACAATAGAGCGATTGATTTTTAGCGAAGAAAAAATGAAAGAAAAAAAAAAAAGTAATGGGATCTCATTTACTTTTTTTTTTTTTTTTTTGTTTTCCTTCTTCTTCACTATCATCATAATATATTATAATAACGTTTCCTTTTCTCTCAAATTTCTGCGTCGATTCTTCTTTTTCTTTTTTTTTCTTTTTCTTTGTGATGTGATACATTCATGATAACATTTTTGTTTATCCGAATCATAATTATGAACGAATGTTGTGCATCTCTTGGTAACACTAGCATCATTAGCATTCACTTCAGAAGGTAGTGGTGACTGTGGAAAGCATCGTCTCATTCCCAACCGTATATCCCGCACTTTATCTATCTCTTTCCTTAGATATCCATCATTAGCGTCTAACCATTTTTTTATTTCTTCGCTCTCTGGCTCGCGATGTTCGTCATTATCGTCAAATTCATCCAGGTGATAAATTTGTTTCTCCACCTCTTCACCCATTTTAAATATATATTATTTTATACTTTCTATGATTTTATATATTTTATATAATTTTATATTTATAATAACATATTCAAAATCGGTATGTTCTTAAATGGCGAATTGTCACCGAGCAACAAACCCTTGCCGTATCGCTTGACGTTCCGTCCACTCTTCAGAAAGAGACCGTTTCCTCTCAGAGTGTTGCCACCTCTAACGGGTTCTAGATACAATCCTTTACCGCTGTTGTCTACGTGAACGTGACACACGGCTCCTCCCTTCTTCAAAAACTGTCCATTGCCACCCATTAATTTCTCAACTCCCGAACTAGCGAGTCCTGTGAGAGCTCCCACGCCGAGAGTCTTTCCGAGAAAGGGTAGCACCTTTGCGGTGAAGGGTAATGCTTTTGCGGTGATTCCTGCCAATAGCGGTAGGAAACCGCCTTTCATTCTCAAATTGTATCTCAATTGAGCGGGACTCAATCTCACCGCCAACCCTCTTCCATCGTGAATCGCTTTCTCCATCCTTTTGATTTGACTTCTGGTCCAGGCGATCGAATGCTGTCGGCCTCTCGTCAGATCTTCGTGAGTGAATTTGAATCTCACTGCCTCGCCTCGAGTTGTTAACGCTCTCTTAAGTTTCTTCCTCTGTCCTGCGGATATGTTCACGTTTTTAACCACGTATTGTGTCATAATTCTGTTTGTTTTTTTTTAAATATATTTACTTCAATTGTTTCTTGTTTAATAATTATATTAAAATAATTTTGTAAAAAATTAATATTACCGTTTATTTTATTTTTGTTATCTATATATATAATATTTTTTTTTTTTTGCTTTTTATATTTCTCTTATGTGAAATCGTATTGTCACTCTCTCTCCGCGAAGATCTAACAGTTCACCATTTTGATCCGTCAACGTGGTTTTGAGACTATACAACGTGTCTAAAATCACTGGTAGATAAACTAAATTTCGAGGTCGCTCCACGATCTTATAACCCGGCAACACGTTTGGAAAGAAGGAATAGATCGTCGGCTGAGCGCTACCATTCACGTAGCTTCCGGCAATCACGTCCACGTTCACCAGAATGCTATTGACAGCGAGAATGTCGACCGTATTTTCAGATGCCACGTGGCCTCGATACGTCTTTCTATCGAATCCCAACATCTTGCCTATAGAATCGACCGTGTTGAAATCCACACGAAAATTATCTTCCAAATCCAACATCGTCTGTAAGGTATTAGGATTGGGAGCGAGTCTGATCTTGTTGCTTCCCTTTCCATCCGTCTTCATTCACGTCTGAATGGAATGGTTCAAATCGTCTATGTTGTAACTCCCTTTGGGAATTCGAATCTCCAACCAATCCACTCCGTCGGAATACTTGAATGAGTTATTCTTTTCGGGGACGTTGGGAAAGGAATAACAAGTCTCCAGATTCACCAACGCCATCTCGTAACTTTTCTCTCTGTTCAATTCGATAGAAGGTTCGAATTTCGTAGCGAATCGAGTCGAATCGCCACTCACCACGATTTGAATGGATTGTTTCGCAGCCGTATTCTCGGCTATCCGTTCTAACAATTTTCCATGTTTGAACATTATATCTTAATTTTATTTTATTTTTTTTATTCAAAACTAATTATTTGAAGATTTATTATTTTTCTAATTTTTTTTATTTTCACGCTCTATCTTATTATTATCATCACCATCGGGAACATAAAACTTGTCGAATCCGCACCGATATTTTCCGTGATTAAATTCGCTCCTCAAATCGATCACGACGAAATTGTAAAGTCCACCATCCCAAACCCTCTTGCAGAATCTCCTGAATTCGACAGCGCTCATGTCGTTTGCGACGTGATCGCTGTAGATGTGATTGAGATTCTTGAGATCTTGGCGAAAGAGACACAGAAAATTAGCGTTCTCCCTTATCGTCTGTCTGGGCAATCGAAAATAATTCTGCGACAGGTAGAAACAGTCCACGTTGCTGTGTCGACCCCTAACGTAATACGATTCGCATCGGTTCTGTCTCTCCAAAAGCAGATCGTCGAAAATCATGAGATTCTTATCTTCCGATTTCAGTTCCCTAGGATCCGGAACGTCGCTAGCGTTCTCGTAAAATCGACACTCGACGTTCGAAGATGCATTTCTCTTCATCAGCTCCGTCGCCGCGCCGTCCAAAATGGTCGAGAGCGGAGCTCCGCACTTGTCAAATTCCTCCCTGCTGTCAACGATTCTGCTGCTATGACGTCCTTGGGCAATCTGCGATCCATGCACTCTCGAAGCAGTCTGTATTCGGGTTGAAACAAGCTCTTGCCAAACACGAACAATCTGTCGTAATCCAACCAGTCGGGTCGGGACAACAGATTGGTCTTTCCACAATTCGATTTTCCCACTATCAAACCTCTTATGCTCTTTGGAAAGTACTCGTTATTCGACCTCTTGGTCGCGGCGTCGTTCCAAGACATATCTTTAATGTTCATCTTTTTGTTTTATTTTTTTTTTTTTTGTCTGTTATTTTAGATTCTTTTCAAACACAAAATTTTTTATGTTTTTTTTTCAAACTCTGTTTTTAATGTTGTTATTATTATTATTTTGTTTATATCGCACCGTCGCGAGTTCTCTTCAATCCGGATCCACTCGTCATTTTGGCTAAATCTTGTATGGGCACCACGACATCCTCAAAATCTTTCCAACTTTTCGATGTTCGCTCTAACGCAGCTCGCTTCGCCGGCGGACTGATCAACTTGTCGATCAACGCGTCGGCTGCCCTCTTGCCAGCCACAGAAGCTATCCTACCACTGGCTTCGGAAGCGGCTTTCTTACCAGCATCCAAAGCCCGTCTTCTTACCGACCTCAAACGCGGTCGATGCGAGTTTTCTACCCGCATTGCTCGTGAACGCTCGCATTATAGAATCGACGATGCCAGAACCGCCTTGTACGTAAGTCCTGACGTATCCCCTGTTCTTTATCACCAACATATTTTATTTTTTATGATATATTTTGTGTTTTTTTTTTCACAGGTAAATCGTTTTGTCGTTTTTAAATACTTTTATTATTCTAGTGTAAGAATTTACTGTTTTATTTTTGTTTGTTTGTTTGTTTGTTTGTTTCTCTCTCTCTACTTATTATTATATTCACATCAATCCTTCAATTCGTTCATCAGCCTTTTATACTGGTTTTTATTCAAAACCTTCTGTCTCAACAATTCGTCAGATATGGCAACTATCTGATTATCTAATCCCGTGTTACCAGCCCGTCTGCTCCCCATCAACAAACTCAATCTCTGAGACAGAGCGTCGGGATCGCTCAGAAGAAAAGTGGTGGTTTTCACCCCTTTGCCGGTCATCGATTCGATGAACTTCTTGTTCGCATTCCATATGGGCTTCACTATTTTCGTCCACTTGTAACCTCTGTTGGCTTTGGGTCTCGTCTCTCTGGCATCGTTATTTCTATTCATGGCGTGAGTTTGAACTAGAATGTCTCCGTAATTGTAGAAATCCTGTTCCCTGTAATCTCCGGGCTTATCGAAAAGGAGCAATCTCTGCAGACCATCGGTTACTTTATATTTATTCGAACCCACGATCAATTCATCATCATCCATTTCCACTTCAGTGTCGCCCACGAATTTTCTACCGCTCGAATCCTCGCGAATTCCATACAACAGATCTCTCTTACCGCCACCATCATCATCGGACGATGCGATGCCATCATTGGTGATAGTCGAAGCCGTATCATCGCTCTCACTCACGTCGGTTTCGATTCTCGTGGGAACGTAATCCGGTGTAGATTGAACGGAATACCGATTTCCAAAACTAGAAGGCAACGAACCCATTCTCAAAGAACTCTCCTCTATGGGTCTCAATTCTTCGACTATCTCCTTCCTGCTTCGCTCTTGACCCTCCGTCACGGGTTTAAATATTTTTGTGGCTTCGCGTGTGAGTTCCATCTCACCGAGACGTCTGCTCCTATCAGCTGCCTGAATCGCCTTCTTAGCACTTAAATACTCGGCTAAAATTCGATCTCGGCGTCTAGGATCCATCTGGAAAAACATCTTTCGTTTTAATTGTTTTTATTTATTTTTCAAAATTAAATGTTTAATTATTTTTTTTTTATATTTTATGTTTTAAGTATTAAAATCTCTTCCCGTCTTAATATAATATCTGAAAAATATTTACATCTCAAACTCGCTGTGTTAATTGAAGTTAAAAAAAAATACGTTTTAAACAGTACATGACAAACCGGTTTCTGATGTAACGCATTTTGACAGTAGTGTTTAAATTTTTGTCAAAAGATCTTCATTCATTCACACATCAATTCATCGAGTGTCGAATTAAGAGAAAATCCTTTTTTTGATGACTGTTAGACAGTTTCAACACACAATGGAAAACTGATTTTAACAAATCTCTCTCTCCGATTGCTATCGTGAATATATTAAAAATTTTACCACTCGAAACCTAACTGAGCGGAAAATGCGTTTTAAACATTCCGATAAATGTTTCTTGACTTTATTCAAGGAACGCTTAACAGTCAACCTCATTTCTCATAGTGGAGGAATTCTCAAAAAAAAACAAAACAAAACTCAATTTTTATCCATCCCATCAACAGAAAACATCAATGTCTATAATACAGGCTATATTCACAATCGACTCTTTTTGAACAAAACACCTCAATTACGATAACATGTGTTAGTTGCTTACTTCAGGAAGACGTGACTGGGTTTGCAAATTTCCAAACACACAGACACTCTTCGTTCAGATCGAGTTTTTATTACGAGAATCGAGCGATTCGATCGCTCGATCAGCTGAGTGTTTTTTTTTGAGAATTTTCTCATAGTGGAGGAATTCTCAAAAAAAACCCCAAAACTCAATTTTTATCCATCCCATCAACAGAAAACATCAATGTCTATAATACAGGCTATATATTCACAATCGACTCTTTTTGAACAAAACACCTCAATTACGATAACGTGTGTTAGTTGCTTACTTCAGGAAGACGTGACTGGGTTTGCAAATTTCCAAACACACAGACACTCTTCGTTCAGATCGAGTTTTTATTACGAGAATCGAGCGATTCGATCGCTCGATCAGCTGAGTGGTTTTTTTTTGAGAATTTTCTCATAGTGGAGGAATTCTAAAAAAAAACCCAAAACTCAATTTTTATCCATCCCATCAACAGAAAACATCAATGTCTATAATACAGGCTATATTCACAATCGACTCTTTTTGAACAAAAAACCCCACCACCGCCTCAAAAACAAGGGAGAGTTCTAAATCATCTGTACCAAAGCAATTGAGAGTTCAGAATCACTGATTTAGAATTGCAAAAACTGTTTTTTGATGATGAGCCAGAATCTTATGCTTTCGCTCGCGTTCGCCGACGATGGATCGGTGGGTCTGATCTGCGATGCGAACGTAGACCAAAAATCACGTACACGATACAACTGAAGATGTACAACACACGCACACGATGCGTTCACCACGAGTATTTGAACGCTAAAAGCGCGATCTAGGAGTCACTGACTGTACATAAGCGGATTCAAAATCATGTACAGTTTTTGTGAACAAGCGTGTGATTTAACACTGAATTCCACGTTGGTAAACGCATCGTGTGCGTATGTTGTACACGTACATGTACAAGTGATAGTATACTCTCAATTATCACCTACTCATGTTTTAAGTTTCACCCCCACCATCCAACGATACACACATGCACGCCCAACATGTGTGACTTGAGAGGCACCATGTATGTATATTGTTTATTTCCCACCCGTACCAGTTACAATGATGTAGCGTTCACTTAACCCTTTACCAAACCTGAAAAACAGACGACACTTGCAAAAATAATTCTTGAATAACAAATTTTTTTCATTTTTTGTCTCAAAAACATAGGTTATGACCCCTCGTTGGAACGAGCTCGTTCCAACGAGGGGTCATAACCTATGTTTCTGAGACAAAAACATGAAAAAAATAATGAAAATTAATTGGCGATTTTTGAGAATAGCGCTGGCCGGTTTTGGTCGTTACGTTAGGTAAAGAGTTAAAAGAATAATACATAGACTACAAAGAGTACGTCGTGTAGAAGTGAGAGTTTGAAATTATGTGTATTTGGTACACAGTCTCGCCCTCTCTCTCTCTCTCTTTCCCTCTTTCTTCCAGCGTTGGGACGTCCTTCAAGACAGGGGCCCCCTTCTAGCAGCCCCCCCCCAGCAATGCGGGCCCTGCGGGCCCATCCCCTACGCTACTGATTTTCGAGTGAAACTTTTTGGATTCATGTCTTACATTTCGTAAAACAGACGGTCAAATATACTTTCAAAAAAAGTAGGAGAAAGCTGGGGTATATATAAAGTGACATTTATTAATTTGTGTCCCTTGTTACTAACAATTTCGACTGTTACCGTCTGTAAAAACTCATTTAAAAATTGAGAAAAAACCTGTTTGCGCACCACTTCGCCTATCCGTGTTTTAGTTTCTTAATTTTTGTCATCAGTGTACGCATCGTGTGACAAAAGAGGAACAATTTCCTTTCTAGGATATAATGACGGAACTTCAGATAAGAAAAAATAATAAGGCCTAAAAAAGGTAAAAATCTGTTTCTCAGGCTCCCGCATGGTCCTTTTGTCTTCCGCATGCTCTCATTTTATAACCAAACTTTTAAAAAAATTTAAATAGTTTATCTCTGATATTTTACCCAAGTTAATAAAATTAATAAATTTGTCCTTTGAGTGTAACAAGGCTTTGCAATGCCTTAGCATTGCAAAGTCTTCTTGCACTCAACGGACGAAATACACAACTACCCATGCTATTCTGTAGACTATGAGGCATAAAACATAAAACAAACCAAAAACATGAACTTTTGATGGCAAATAAATAATTACAAAATAAAAAAAAGAATAAAAAACCGCCCGCCCACATGCAAATTTACAAAAAATGGCCTGAGAAACAAAAGATCTACTTTGTGGGACCTAAAGTGGACTTTTTCTTCCTTTCTATTCCATAATCTTGCATTGCGTATAAAACTCCTGTTAGCCTTACATAAATCTCACATAGACTTCCACTAATCAATTATTTTTTATAATTATGGGTGAATTTTGAAAGCTGTTTTTTATTTTTGTTATATGTGGTATCAAAAGCTGTCAATCGCCAGATCTTTTCAAGGGCTACAAGGGTTAACGTTGGAATGGTTTAAAAATATACATAGGAACGCGAAACGTTACTAATTTCTTAATAAAATAAATAAATATTGTATTTGAGGATGAATAAATTTCTGATTGATCCGTCCAATACAAATTTATCCATATGGCAGTTACAGTGTGAAAATATCTACCGTCCTTACTCGAGAATTACAGTCATCTCTTTTTAATCCTTTTAACACAGAATGAGTTCCGAGATGGCACCATCCTACAGAAGAGTAATTACAATGAGGCTAATAGGTTTTTTCGTGTTTCTCAGAAAACTTGCCTCATTACTTAACTTGGGAGATTTTGATTTTTCAGATTAGGATTCGTTAGGTTTAACCCTTTACCCAACGCAGACGATATCAAAATTTATTTATTTTAAATATAATTTTTTTTAAATTTTTCAAAAAATTTCAACAAAACCATATCATGTGACCCCCTCAATGAGCTCGTTCCAATGAGGGGTCACATGATTTGGTTTTGTTAAAATATTTAAAAAAAAAATTTTTTTTCAACTGCTCAATTTGCATATTACACGGGCGGATGTGGACGATTCGTTAGGTAAAGGGTTAAGGACAAAAACACAGTTTAGGTTAAGTTTTTCTTTGTGTTAAGGACATGTAGTGAATTTCAACTATTTTCAGAACTGTGTTATAAACTGACCAAGGAAGGGGAAAAGCCTCAACCCTCACATCACAAAATTGACGACAATTGCCTCAGAAACACGAAGTTCTTTTTGATAGGCCAAAAATGGTCTACTTTACGTCCTCTTTGGAGATAAGTACAGCGATTATTTAATTACGATCAAATTCTTACTTTTTATTGGAGTTTAACGACAATCTCGACAGCAAGGGTTACCTCGTGTCTGACAGTTTTACGGGCGGAGGAAGTCAGGGTATCCAAAGAGAACCACCGGGCAACGGCGAGCAACATCACGCTAATACGTCAGGCTCTCCAATGTATTAACTCAGCACAATCAGTGTTAGCATTGGTTGAACACAAGTGCACCGTCGATGTGAATAGTATACAGCGACACATGGGAAATGGGGTTAAGTGCTTTCCCTAAGGACTCAACGCAGTAACCCCTAAAGGTTGAAGTCACTCCATCTTAATTTAGATTGTAACCTGATTCTTAATTTAACCCACACTTCATTCGGAACATCGTCTGCTGCACGTGAGAAAAATCTAGAAAAATGAAACAACTTTCAAGACACTCCCTCGATGAAATAATTCCGAAACGGGCAACCTCTTTCAAATATTTCGCGTGGTGACGTCGAACGGTAACACAATGCTACTGGGTCCGTAAACACTGAAAACACTTCCCGAGCTCTCGTACAATCAGAGAGAAAGGATTTTAGTTCTATTGGAACATAATGCAAACAAATCCAAAAAAGATAAGTACCTCGAGTCATTCAGTTCATAATTTACCAACTTAAAATACTTTAAAGTGAAAGAGTCGGTGATAACACTGCAATTACCTATCGATGCGATACAATCTTTTCGGACAGGATAGAAAACCTTTTTGTCAACCCTTTACCCAACGTAACGGTCAAAACTGGCCCGCGCTATTCTCAAAAATCTTCTATTAATTTTCATTATTTTTTCATTTTTTGTCTCAAAAACATAGGTTATGACCTCTCATTGGAACGAGCTCGTCGAGCTCGTTCCAACGAGGGGTCATAACCTATGTTTTTGAGACAGAAAGTGAAAAAAATAGTTATTCACGAATTGTTTTTGCAAGTGTCGTCTGCTTTTCATGTCAGGTAAAGGGTTAAATGCATTGGGACAGAATTAGTAAAATATTGTTTGTGACTGTGCGTGGCATTATAGGGAAGATAGGGAGTGTGCTGGCATCATAGGTTGAGATGCAGGCTGCAAACCGAGAGGTCCACGGTTCGAATCACACCTGTGGAAACCGCGTTGTGTCCTTGGGCAAGACACTTAATCCCAATTAACCACGTGGGGCCCGTTGGCGTTGTGTACCAAGGCGTACTGCACGTCGATGATGCACTTGTCTTCAACCAATGCTAACCCTGCTTGTGTGGAGTTAGTACGTTGGGGAGCCTGACAGTTTTTCGCCGTTTACCCGTCGTTCTTTCCGGGTACTCCCGCTTCCCCCGCCTGTAAAACTGTCCGACACGAGGTGACCCTGGCTGTCGAAAGTGTCGTTAAACCCAAATAAATAAATAAATATTATAGGGAGGATATAGACATAGTTCGCTGCTCGGATTCAAGTACAAATTTTATCTCGATTGGGGTGCGCAGAGGATTATTTCAAGTTAGATGAGTGAAATAATCCGTGCGGCCCACGAGAGGATAAAATCGTACTCGAATTCGAGTAGTAAACTTTTTAATTTATTTTATTTTCTCCCTATTTGTTTTCCAAAACAACCCTTTATAATTGATTCCGTGGTAACTTTCAAAACAGGTAAAACAAATAGTCCGTCATCGCTGAGAGTGGAATACGATGCTGGGAGTGGAATCCAATTTTCGGCGAGTTTGAGTGGGAATACGATTTGTTTTGGAGAAGAAAAACGAATGAAAATAAAATAAAAACAAATATTTCTCCTTTCGGATTGGGAACAGAAGTGTGATTCGATATGGTTTAAAGAATATCTTACCAATGTCCTGGCAAAGGTGTCCACTAAAACCGTTTGGACAGGTACATACATTGGTCACTTCCCACTGGCCACCGTTTAGACATACCTGTAATATATAACCTGAAAGGTCATTTTTTCATTGCCAACCAAAGTAAGTTGTTGCATCTTTTCTGAACAATTTTATTAATATAAGGGGTTGGTTTGCGTATCATTCTTATTGTTTGTGAATACTCATATACCATCAGCAATCGTTGGGGGGGGGGGGGGGAGAGGGGGTTACTATGGGCGGATTGATAATCAAAGTCAGCAAATAAAATTTTATCGTGTTGATTAAATAAGAAGTTGCGTCACGACTTCTGTATGTTTATTTTTATTTACAGTATAGTCGCCGTGATTGGTCGTAATCCACACGTGGGCAGTGACGGCAACGCATGCATTTATCACGTAATAAAATCATCATCAGCAAAATTATAATTAATGAAGAACCGGATTGTACCCGGTGTTTTATTAATTAAATTTTTGATGATTGTTACTACTATAATTAGTGTTTGGCATCTAATATTATTGCGTCCGCGGAAAAATTGCCAACCCGTGGAAAGTGACCAGTCCACGGCGGCTGTACTGTATTCACTAATAAGTTTGGTGGAAGTGTTGAGTTTTTAACTATAACTGACACTGACTAATATTCCAACAACACTCTTGTAACAACAAGTAGTGTAAAAATCAACCAGTAGTGTAATATTAACCAGTAGTGTAATAAAAATTAACGAGTAGTGTAATATTAACCAGTAGTGTAATGAAAATTAACCAGTAGTGTAATAATCAACCTGTAGTGTAATACAAATCAACCAGTAGTGTAATAACCAGTACTGTGATAAACTTAACCTGTAGTGTAATAAACATCCATGAAAACCAACAATTTTTCAACAAAATTTGAAAAACAACCCTCCGTCATCTTCGACGTACCTAGCTGGAGGTTCAGAGGAAATGAATTCAATTAAACATTTCTACGGTGAGAGGCAATCGTCAGTTCCTTTCACCCTGGGCATCAGCGTACTGATTACTATTATCGATGCTGACTGGAAGTAGCTCTTTTCTGGCGACGTCTTGACATTGTATGGGTAGTGTAGATAAACATGTTAGAAACTTCCATTCCCTAAATCCACATTAAACTCTTTAAACACTGGCTCTGGAAGGTACAACTTCAGCCAATACTGTCAATAGCGAAATGGGAGAAACCATCCTGATTTGTTGGGAGGTTCAGTAATAATCTAATCCAACAGCTGTTTCCAGCTATTGGATTACATTATTAGCGAGTCTCGCTTCAGAATTGTTGCTCTTCATATCGTCTGCTCGTTCACTATCAAGTTTTTTTTCACGTAAAAATTTATTCACACCGGGTTGAAAGGATTAAAGGGGCGGATGATATGTTTGCTGGAAAGCATTCGACTACAAGTTGATAACAAACAGCTTACCTTTCTTAGGCCTGAGATTATTCTGTTCATAAGAAGATTTCCGGGAAATGTGAAGCAGAAATTATTTGGCGAAAATCGTTGTGGACAGAATTCGTTTATTCATATTTTATGATACACCCATGCTGCTCTTGTATTCTATATCTTAAATAAGTAATGTTGAGCTCTACAAAATTTGTTTTAAAATCTAAATATTCAAGAAACTCACTTCTAATAGCTATTTTATCAGGGCACCCAATTTCATTGTTGAGAGGCACAACCTCTACAGCACCAATGTCAACAATTCTCTTTTTGTGGTATATATGAGCTGAGAACTGGAAGGTTGATCTATTGTGTCATACAAGAAATAATAATGAGAGTTTTGTAAATATGTTAATGTAGCTCATGTAAACAAAACCCGCCATGCTGTTTTTCTGTCTAGAACGTATGGTGAGTCAATCAGTTAACCCTTTACCTAACATGAAAAACAGACGCAAAAAACATTCTTGAATAACTATTTTTTTTTCATTTTTGTCTTAAAAACATAGGTTATGATCCCTCGTTTGGAACGAGCTCGACGAGCTCGTTCCAACGAGTGGTCATAATCTATGTTTTTGAGACAAAAAGTGAAAAACTAATGAAAATTAATTGGCGATTTTTGAGAATAGCGCTGGCCGGTTTTGGCCGTTACGTTGGGTAAAGGATTTTGACCGTTACGTTTGGTAAAGGGTTAACAAGGTTTTTCGTAAAACGTTTAAAAAGTTAAAAAGTTTCAAGCATTATTTATTTGTGGCACAATATATCAAATTTTCACGGCTCGGCTCAGATATACCCCAAAAAGACAAAACCGTTGATGCTGGTTTTGCCGTGGTTACCCCACTCATGATGAGAAAGAGAGCCAATAAATAATATTCTTTAAGAGCGAATTTATTAAAATTTAAAAATAAAAACTATAATTCTCGAGGTATGTTATTTATGGTATGGATTTAAAATAAACAAAAAATAACCACAAACTGGAATTAATAGCCCTTTTTGCTATGTGTGCTATTTGGTAATTTTCTCCGTATTGTTTCTGTTTTCATTCTCCTTAACGTTTGGTTGTCCAGCAGGACTGGCAATCTATAAAATGCAGATGTAACAAATTGCCCCCCCCCCCCACACACAAACACCTCCTCAAATTGCGGAGACGTGTAATTGCTCTCCCAAACATCAGTCTATGAAGAATAGTTTTAAAACTATTCTTTATGTAAGAATGTCGTACGCTTGTCGAGTTTTAGTATAATGCTTTCATACGATTTCTTCAAATACAAAACAATTAAGTGGAGTGTGTATTGAAAGTTTACCACAGGGCAACAAGATTGTTAACGTTAACAGATATATTAATTATTTAAAACGTTGAGAGAAAATATGGTTTAACCCAATTCGACCTACCATTTATCACCCACTATTTACTTTGTTCCCAAAGCTCTTCAGACCCACTCTGTTTGTTTAAATTTAGCTCAGTTTCAGCGTACACTTCAATTAATGGAAAGTCTGTCGTTTTTAATGCATATGCCCACTCAATGTTGCTAACACTGTTACCACAGTTGGTTACTGTTGAAAGGTATCATTCATCTCTGCTCTCACCTGGACTGTAAAAAGTATTGAAGTATTGATGTGGCTTAGGTTTTGAAAAGAACAAAAGAAAATGTTTATAGCATTAGACCCACAGTTAACACTTGAAGTCCTGTCATGAAATGCGCACAAATAGCACGTCTGCGCGTTAATCTACGTGTTATGACCATAGTAAGGCTATCAAATTCTGTACATATGGCCCGTGCACAAGCAATGTTTCAGCCAATGGACCACCGGGTGATCCAGAGGTTCATTGGCAGAAACATTGCATGTGTTTGCTATGAGTAACCAGGAGAAACTGCAGTGCGTTGGATGCCATTCGATATGGCAATTGCCCGCAATTCCCAAATAAGCCTAGATGAGTGCACAGTTCGTGACAGGACTGCTAGTTTTGACTGTATTCAATATTGTTTCGTCACTAACGTTCACACAATAACATGTATTTTAAAACTCTGCGTTATGTAAGAATATCGTACGCTTGTCAAGTTTTAGTACAATGCTTTCAAACGGTTCGCTGAAATACAAAACATTTAAGTGGAGTTTGTATTCAATCGTTGCGTGATAGTGTACCAAGGAGCAACAAAACAAACTTGTTAACGTTAATAGATATATTAATTATTTAAAACACTGTCAGGACATTACGACACGAGGTGACGCGGGCTGTCGAAAGTGTAATTAAATCGCAGTAAATAAATAAATAAAATTGATAGGAAATATGGTTAACCCATTTCGAAATGCAATTTGTCATTGCTTGCTTTGTACTCAAAGCTTTAATCCTTTAGTTTAAACAGTATTTATTCAACGAGTAAAAAATAAACACATGCAAAACATATACAATAAGGAGATATACAACTTAATAATAGGAACATCGATACAAGTTAAACATAATTGAATAATGGAAAATTGAGATATTGACAGGATTCGGCATCAAGCCTGAGCTTAATCCTTTGAACTCTAGTGGTATCTTCCATTCCAAATCGCCAGAGAAAAGGTTATAGGGGATGGTAACCTTAATTGGCGAGAGGGGGTCAAATCAAAGAGGTCTCTGGGTGGCCTGTGTGAAAAGTGACGTCTGATTTTGAAGATTACCCTGATGCCACCTTTGGGGGGCACTGTTGTTCAAGCTAAGGTCGCGGTCCCTGGAGGTGAGTAGAAAAATTGGGGAAAACAGTGAAAAGGAGTGGGAGATGTGTAATTTGGGCGTGGTGGTGACCCTGGAACACTTTCTTCTAGAATGCCCAAAATACCAGTCTAAAAGAATACGATTCACTGGGAGCATAATGGGGACATGGGATGGGAGAATGAAGGACATGTGGTTAGTGAGAGACTCAAAGGAGAGAGGGTTAATATGCTAATCGAAGAGATTGGGAAGAATGGGGCAAGGGATGTCATCAAGCCGTTCGTTTCCGAGTGTTGGGAGGCGAGACGAAGCGTGGGAATAGGGAGGTAGTTGGGAGGACAGGGGTAACCAAGGCCTTCTCAGCCGAGAACCGCGACAAATCAGCGGCCGGCCAAAGTGTTATTATTATAGAAGAGTCCATATTCATTATTTGGGCTAGACCAATCAATATTTTAAACGTGCAGCCTCCGGACTGCACTTTGAAAATATTGATTAGTCTACCCCGCCCATTTACTGAACACCCATCCTATTTAATGACGCTGTGATGTATCAAGTTCCTGGCAGGAAAAGCAGCCGCTCGGGTTCAAAGCTTTAAACCTACTCCATTTATTTATATTTTACCTAATTGGGCAATATTTTTGAATTGTTTGAAGCATAAACCAACAGTTACTGGAACTCATTACTGCAAGAAAGTTAATGCGATTTTATGGCTCTTTTCAAGACATTTGTTAATGTTCACACAACGAATGAAATATTATTCAGTGAACACTGTAGTTGCAGTAGATTCTCCCTTAAAACCATATTTATTCACTATACCACTGGCCTAGACATGTCGGCACTCAATTCGATTCAAGCCAAACGCCTAATTTATAACCCCCGCACCCCCAACATTAAGCCAAAGTCACAGACGAAAAATAGAGTTCTATGTGGGCCTCCAGCAAAGGAAATGTCCTCGAATACCTCCAGTAACCATTCTTTTGTTTGATCAAGTCTAAACAGTTCTGTTTACTTAGCTCTCTGTAATTTCTATCTTTGAGTGAACGCTGGACCCAGGAGAAGACACGCGAATGAGAAGATACGTCATGATTAGGACTGTGCTTTCTAGATTAGGTTGTATAAATTAGAATCATGTATCACCCATTATTATGTCTCAAAGTTAGTTTGTCCAATCAAAATGCTGGAATACCTTCTAAAGATTCCACCGTATCGGGTTACTCACCTGATATTAATTAATATCAGGTGAGTAGCCGCCATTACTATTTTGATGCAATTCCCCTCACTTCGAATTTTCAAAATCTGAATTAAAACAAAATAAGAGAATTTAGGTTCCGAAAATATTTTCAAGATACCGTATTTTGTGATTTAAAACATTAAATATGTAAAAAGATGGGCAGAAGATAATATTTGATGATGAAAACGAACATTTGTCCAGCTCATCAATGCCAAAGGGTGCTCCTATTTTCAGAAATTGCAAAATCGGCAACATCAACATCACTATAAATAATAAATGAACAAACTTGTTTTTGAAACATTCCGATCAAACAGAATTAACAGAAAGTCGGTGTGCGTTTCAGATTCAACTTCAAAGTTCAAGTTGCGTTATTGTTATTGTTTGCTCAACAGTAAAAAAGTGATTTTTAATGTTCAAAACTGCTTTATTAGTCCTTTTTAGGTAGTAACAACAGTAAATGTACGCAAGGGGCCTCCAGATTATGCCGAGTTGGCAAGCAGCACTGATCTCAGTGGCAAGCAGCGATTCGTTTCATTTGTAAACAAGTACGGCAATCGCCCTTCGCAAAGTGATGATTTGTTTACAATTACTATGGTTACACGTACCGGTGCCTGTTACTGTTCATGATTCTGCGCGGTGCTATCAATAGTGGTTCCTGAAAAATAAATTCCGGGCCGTTGTTTGTTTATGGAGAAAATTATTAATCGCTTGATTTACATGGACTTTCGACGTAATAAATATGTTACATGGCGTGTAGCTGGCTGATACATTTCCATACAAGGCTCTGAGTGTTCATATCAGGTTCGGCTTCGCCTCACCTGATATGAACACTCATCGCCTTGTATGGAAATGTATCAGCCAGCTACACGCCATGTAACTTATAATATCGGGTCAATCCCTGAAACAATCAACATTCCTCTGATAATTATATTTATCTACCATTTTCCAAAAAACGCAATCGCAAACAGCAATATCAGTAGCGATAAAAATTCGGCGATAAAAGATCTTGTATCGCTATTGCAGTAACGATAAACGTAACATGACATCGCGTGAAAAGAACGCACGCGCGCCTGACAGACTATGTCAGTGTTACTGGCAATCACAAATCATTTCCTTCAAAAACTTAAAATGCTGCAACGAACGATACATCAAGTTTACCTCAACATACATTCCATGTTGCATGGAATTACACAATCCATAACATAATAATTACTTTGTTAATGTTGTTATACGTTTCGGGTCAAAATACACAATTCCCATTTGTCAGCTGGATGAAAACGTCATAGCCAAATGTAATTCATTTTCCAATGAATACATTTGGTCGAACTTTGACCCGCATTTACGGTAGAGCGCAGTTAACAGAATGTAATTCGGGCTTTGTCTTTTGTGTGAGGGCGGTTTTTCGCCTCGTTCGTTCGTACATGTTTTATTTCGTCTTTCTGCTTTGTTGTTTGGTAAAAAGTAGTTTAAACAGTTACGGAATTATAAGAAATGAATGTAATTTTTATAATCTTTATTGGAGTATGAACGTGTGGGAATGGGTACAAATTGTATGAATCCCTTCGGGATTCATACATAATTTGTACCCATTCCCACACGTTCATACTCCAACAAAGATTATAAAAATTGCATTCAATTCTTAAAACAATCCACCATGCAAAACACCAAAACAAGAAATATGGAGATGAATCACAAACATTGAAAGTTATAGCGAGACAATTCTGAAACGTAACCCCAATCTCATTATGATTTGGTCGCTTCTAAAAATTATGAATGAAGAGACGTCATGTATTTAATGCGATCCCTGCGCACTACAAAAAATATAATTCTCTAGTTCATTTCGAAAATCAGCCATCTTGGCCTTGGGTGACCTCATGAAATTAATTAAATTTGGTTAGAAATATCATTGCCCGACGCAAAAGCATACTTGGGCTGAGTTTGATTATTATTTTTCACAATGTACAATTTTATTCATGCTGAAGGGATTTCTTCACGTGCCGTTGGGTTGAGAGAATTGAAAATGGAGATCTATTATTTTAATCTGTTGAGTGTGGCTTTTTGTTTGTTAACATTTAATTTTGAGAAGTAAAGGCTATCTGTTTTTTTTGGACTGAAGGGTAAATAAATGTGTTATGCGCTCACTGTGCTTGTGTACAATCTTTTTTCGCTACTCGACTCGTTTTTGGGGAGGTATACTCGCAGCTATACGTCCCCAAAAACGAGCCTTATCGCAATAAAAGATTCTGTACAAGCACAATATGCACATAACACATATGTATTATTTTGTTTGCTTAATGTATCTTTCCCTTTTCCTACTCCCCGGCCGATTCAACGTATTTTGGGTTTTTTGAAACATTTCCTTTTCTTTACGTTAGAAAAGGGCTACTCAGGGGTACTAGTCTTTAGGTGCCCTCTCAAATTAAGCTCTCCTCTAGTTTGTCATTCCTTTTGCCTTCTTTGTTTTAATACGGACGGAAATATTTTCTGTTTTCAACCAGAGCATATTTTCACGCTGATGAAGTACATTTTCAAATAATTTAATCATTTGCCCCGCCTCTGCGTTTGATTGGTTGAAAGCATACAGCGTGAAAGTTGTCAAAATCGTATAAACCAAATCACGTCATGATTTGGAATGTATACACGTTCGCACACATCCGATCCAACTTTGAAGACTCTGGAAGCCCCGCCTTCTCAACTCAAATTGTCACCGTGAGGGCGTGACGGCAGACTGATAGATGGATAACAAGCTTGGAAACAAAGATCAATGATCGAATTTTCATCGCTTCCAATCAGCGAGAATATAATGATAATTTCTCGGGAACATTTGAATTTAATAAAATATACCGAAGTGGGAGACGAATAAAAAGATCATACATCGAAACGTGATTTTGGGGGAACTTAAAAAAATGTTTTTAATGCTATTGTTACGTGACTTGCTAAATATCTGTCGTCTGCGATCGAAAATCAAAACAACAAACAATTTGACAATGATTGGCGTGACCTGTTTGTGACACACTTTCCTGAGTTTGACTGTTGTCTTTTGCAAAAATTAAAAGTTTTTCGTTCATGTACACATAGTTTTTATATTTTAATATTACATCCAGATTAAATTATAAGAAATAACTGTTGTTTTCCTTCTGTTTATGCGATATAAACCGAAAATTTTCAGCACAAGCTTTATATCGCATAAACCGAAGGAAAACAACAGTTATTTCTTAATTTGTAAAAAAATATTTTCCTTGAAAGCGTACTTGGTTTCCTCGAAGACTTTTATTCTATATATCTTTTGATATTAAAGGTATTGTCGACTATTACGGGCACATTTATATTCCTTACAGTTCCGCAAACAGCGACACTGCTAAATTTTCTGTTGACTGTGTTGGCAGTAATTTTGCCCTGTTTCACTGTGTGTCGGCCTTAATAAGGCTAATTGAACTATTCTTCTTATTATTTATTACCTTACTTTTATTGCATTTATTACATTCATATCTACTTCGTCTGTTCCCCATCATGCTTTTTTCACTTCATGGTACTCCTCTGACGGGAACACATGTTTTCACTTACTTTTAACGTTTATTATTATTGTTTGGAATATGGAATAGAATGGGAATTTCAACTTTCCTTGACTTATTCCCCTTGTAGGAAAGGGTTTGTTTCTGTCTTTCAGCGATCTCTTAATTACAACTAATTACCCTTTTTTCTCAGTCTGTCTGTGTTTTTGAAAAAGGCAATAATAATAGCAAACAACAAAATTCTCTATATAGTTGCTGAAGAGTTTATCTTATGCCGAGGTACAGTACGTGGAGAGTGGATTGTAACTAAATCACCCTCAGGGTGAAGTTATCACCCAAGCTATAACTTTCAAATTTTGTACATATCGAACAAAAAACACAAGCAATGTTTCAGCCAATGGACCTCCAGGTTTAACCCGGAGGTCCGTTGGCTGAAACTTTGCTGGTGCTGGTTATGCTTTGCAACAAATTTGCAATTATTGCTCGGGTGGAATCTCCACTCTGCGGGTGATTTAGTGATAATACACTCTCCACGTACTGTAATGCATATCTTTTAACCTGTGGTAGGTCTCAGTTGGATTACAGCTAATTACGCTTTCAAATTCAGTATCGATTTCTAATTTTGTGCTTGCCGTAACTGTTCTTCTGGTGTTTATAGCAGTTAGATGTGATTCATCTTATTAACGTATGGGCTTTATGATCTCAGTTAACACGGACCACGTCTCTCGTGCACAAAAACGTGTTATTTGACCGTATACTTATAATTATAAATAGTTGTCTTATTCTCAATACAGCTTTTCTTGCATATTATTACCACTCTTGCGGGCGTTCCTAGCACATTAACGATGTTTTGTCGGGCGTTGAAACCCCGTAATACTCAACAAGTCATGTGACGTGTTGGGCCGTTATTGACTATAACAGCCCAACACGTCAATAACAGCCCGACACGTCTAAATATAGACAGTGACGTCACATCTCCCAGCCGATCAACAATATTTTTCCCAGATTTCCATTTGGAACGAAATTCAATTCGGATTTTTTTAATTTGTAAACACAATTAACACATTTGTTTCAAGTGTTCCCCTTTGTGTCACGGATAGATAATGTATCAAATATAGGAAGCGATACACACAAAGTAAGTGATGACATCTTTGATGAATAAACTCCTTGCCTAAAGTTCTCATTTCGAAGATATATTTCGTCATCTAACTTCCCAAATTTCGTCGTAGACTGATCCGGCGATAGGCATGTTACCCGGTTTGTTTGTCAACAAATCAGACGATAGTGTCGCTGTTTTTTTAATTCTAAAACGTCAAACTTCATTTATTTATCTTATTTCCCATACAATTTAATTGTAATGTCTCCGATGTACGAAGGTGGCAATAATAGAAATAACATGACTTTGTCGGGCATTACAGTGTATCAACGGCTCAACAGAAATGGTTAACAGTCCTTGAGCTTATTAGTGGCCCTCGACTTCGTCGCGGGCCGCTAATAAACTCTTGGGCTGTTAACCCTTTCTGTTGAACCGCTAATACACTGTAAAACCCTTCAAAATCATGTTATTGTTATAATAAAAACGTATGTATTGGAATCGATGTTAAGTGCAAATGTGGTGCTACCACATACCTTTATCGGAGTACTTTCCTTCCAATATGATCCTGGACGTGTTGGGATGGATGTCACTTCCGGTCCTCCATACCCGGCTTTGCTATTTTGTATTACCAACTCTTATTTATTCGTGGTGTCTTCGGAAGACATCCAGTTACAGACATTTCCTCTCCATACGGGTTTGGTACGCGTCTATTGTTAGGTCCGCAATTCAGATCTCTTGCCATATGCAGGGGACTTATCCCCATGCTTATGAAGTGCACTGGTCGTTTCCCAGTCGTTTTTAAAAATATTCAATAAAACCTCCACAGTTCAGACAGTTACATTACGTTGCCAATTAGTGTTCACTCGGTTTGCACAAAAGCAAAATTACATATTTTAGACCCCTTCTATTGGGCAGTTCACTCCATTTCAAAGCGTGGTTGAACTTCTTCCTTTGAAGAATTTTAAAATACGGATATTTATATTCTTTCTGGAGATTAATTTATCGAAACGGTTTGTTGGTCAATATTTGAACAAACGCATTCCACCGTTGTACTGTTGTCGTCAGTAAAGTTCTAACTTTATAATTAGAAGCTTCTCATCTCCCGTTGCCATTTCATACTCAGTTTAACACTGATGGTATTTTTACGGAACAAATTCACTGTGTCACGTCATAAGGTAGTAATAATTCTTGGTAACTTTTGCTGCGATTGACTCATGTGTGCTATTAATCTGAAAATTCACAGTATTCTGACTCCACTCTTATCTTATGAATATTAAGTATTTTCATTTCACCAAACTGTTGCGAGGCTACGTTACCAGGTTTATAACTTACTGGGCATGCATGCGGGCATATTATTTGCATCGCAAGCAAGAAGTAGGTATAATGTGCGGGTTCTAGCACACCACCCTCCCTGTGGCAGAATAGGTGTGCCAGAAATCAGTCGTGATGTTACGCGTTTTTCATAGCAATATATCGAAGTGTTAAAGAAAATCGAGAAAATTTTATAAATTTATCTGCATTTTCTGACACACTTCAAAATTTAGATACTTCGCGATAAAGTACACTAAAGTGCCGAGACGTTACTTTGCCAAGAAAATGGAGGAAAACAAATTCTCTCATTAAACTGCACGAAAATGCTGAGACGTTACAGTGAAAAATGTCGGACTATTATCAAAAACAAGGAACCCTCAGTCTAACCACAGGATTTTTATGAGAAAAACGACTAGATTCGTCTAGGAATTCCAGAACGGCTGCCTTTTCATCTGGTCCAGTCAATCAAGTCAAATTATACCCCAACCACCAAGAAATTGCTATACAAATGTTTGTATTGTTTCTGGGCAGGAATGAGTATGCAAATAACATATGAAAAATCCCATCACGGGAAAATGGTTATTTTGGGGTGAAAACATTGAAAAAGTCAATAAAATCAGTGAAAATTTAAATTTGCTCAATACCCATTAAAAGAGTTAAAAAAACTATCATTTCCATGATACTCAGATCAAACATAACCAGTGACCTCCCACCTGCACCAAAGTCCTTGCTAAAGATGAAAATATGTAACTGTGCCTCAGGTGGTGAGATGTCGAGGTGTAGTTGAAAAAACACCCCAGACTGACCTGTTCAAATGCGTATGGGAAATGACAGGAACATAATAACCGGCGCAATGTCAGTGCAGATAATCTGAAATCCAATTTCGCATAGCGGCAGAACCATTTATCGGATCTCCAGATTATCTGCATTGACATTGCAGCAGTTATTATTTTATATTTATTATTTATATACGACATTGATATATATCTGTAACCCTTTACCCAACGTAACGTCCAAAACCGGCCAGCGCTATTCTCAAAAATCGCCAATTAATTTTCAAAATATTTTCATTTTTTGTCTCAAAAACATAGGTTATGACCCCTCGTTGGAACGAGCTCGTCGAGCTCGTTCCAACGAGGGGTCATAACCTATGTTTTTGAGACAAAAAATGAAAAAAATTAGTTATTCAAGAATTTTTTTTGCAAGTGTCGTCTGCTTTTCATGTTAGGTAAAGGGACATTTTACCCCTAAAATCACATTTTTAGCTCAACTTAATAACGTCAATTATGAGCTATTGGGATGGGCTGCGATCCGTCGTCTGTCTATACTCCTGTCCGACAGTAACGTTCGTACTTTCCTTTGTACGTCTACAATTCCTTTTGCACACCCACAGGCCGCAGCTGTCACCCAATCAGTTCCAAATGTCATACGCGACCTTGGGACAATGTCTGGATGTGAGCTATCGAACGTTTTCAAATTTCGTTAAGAAACATGGCTGCCAGCGGCCATATTAGATTTGGCATATAAATTATCAACAATTTTAGTGGCACACCCTACTGGCCGCATATCTCACCCGATCACTTCCGAATTTCATATGTGGCTTTCGGGCAATATCTAGATGGGAGCTACTGAATTTTTCCGAATTTTGTTGAAACACATTGCCACCAGGGGTCATCGTATATTTGGCATATAAATTACCAACAATTCCATTAGCACACCCTACAGGTCACATCTCTCACCCGATCTTTCTCAAATTTCACATGTAGCATTGGTGTGATATCTAGATGGGAGCTGTCGCCTTTTGCAGAATTTCGTTGAAAAGCATGGCCGCCAGCAGCCATCTTGGATTTTTTGGCACATAAATTGTCAAAAATTCCATTAGTACACCGTACAGGCCGCATCCCTCACCCGATCGTTTTCAGACTGCATGTGTCGCTTTGGTATGATGAGTGTTTCCTCCAGAAACTTGACTAAATGAGTTGGCATTACTGGAGCTTTCTATTTAATGTCCCTTTTTGGGCAGGTTGAGTTGCAGCGTCAGTGACGCTTTCATCTTGCTACAATTTATTTGGAGTTTAAGAGAGGTATTAATGATACCGATTTAGTGTATAATACGATGACAGTGTTTGTGCTTGGAACTATTTGAACGAGTAGTGGTGAAATTCCAATTTTCGTACATTTTGTTTACCTTTTCACAATTTTTACCCCCAAAATTATACATTTTCTTGTGTTCAGTAATTAGGATATCAAGTATAATATTGTACACGTTAATTTCACCTAAGCACCACGGGAATGGTTGTTGTCTGATCTCCTTTAATGGATATTGAGCAAATTCCAATTTTCGTTTATTTTATTGAATTTTTCAATGTTGTCACCCCAAAATAACCATTTTCCCATCATGGGATTAAAGGGGATTTTTCATATGTTATCTTGCATACTGATTCTTGTCCCAAAAAACAATACACACATTTGTATAGCAATTTCTTGGCGGGTGGGTTATAATTTGACTATTTTCATTTTCTCGGGAAAAAATAAGTCATCAAAAATATAATTTCCCATTGTGGAATTTTTGGGGGATTTTTAGTAAGTTGTTATTTTGTCATATATGCTGCGATTAAAAACAAAATCTTTTGTATAGCAATTTACTGTGGGTTAAGTATGCAACATCGTCAGCGGCTTAAAACTGTCGAAAAGGTAGCAGTGTGACATTTTTCTTTCAAATCTTTTCATCTTTCACGTCCAAATCGAATGGAAGAGTGAAGAGGGAGAAACTGCTGTTTCTTTCAGGGTGTGCCAGAAAAAAATGTGATGACCGTGCATATCGAATCGAAGAGCAAAGAGGGAAAATTTCCGTTTCTTTCGGGATGGTCCAGAAAAAAAATGAGATGACCGATGCATTACCGAAAATATATGCAGACGAGAACTTTGTCTCGCTTTCCATAATTGAAATTCAATGATTTAGAAATATTGATGAACGATGAAGTACTCTGCGGTGTTAACTTAATGGCTAATTCACAGATGTAGAATATTAATGAAGAGAATTTGAAGATAAAAAATGAATTCGTGTGGCGAACATAAATTTTTAGATGTGTGAATAGAATTTTCTGATCAGTTGTGTGTTTGTAATTTTCTGGGAAAAAAACGGGATTGCATTTATTGACCCCGCTCAGATGTGAAATGTTGAATATAATAGGTGCTTTAGACAGATTTTTGGGGTGTGTTTTTTTTATTTAATAATTCTTCGGTTGCTCTCACAAATGTTTTTATAAAATAGGAAAAAATAGATAAATAAAAATACTATTTCAATTATTTTAGTTGTTTTTATTGAAAAGACCCAAAACTACAAAATATTAAGCATTTCATTTTTAAAGATCAATGACCTCATGGAGAAAACGGAGAAGAGATCTGCATGAAAAGTTTCTCAGAGATATCTTCTACAGGACATGTGCCCATATCGCAGATTTAAATATTCCAAGAGCGATGTGTGAAAGATGTCCAGGTTGCATGTCAAAGGGATTGATTGAACCGCACACCTGTTACACCGAAGACAAAGACGCCATAGTCCTCTGTTTTGCGTCGGAGTTGGAAAAAACTTGACGATGATCAGGTGATAGATTGGTGGAAGACAACGATCATGTGTCGAGGGTAACCAAGGCCTTTGGAATTCGAAAATTGAGGAATTTCCGAAATTGTGAGGAATCTCACAAACTACGATTCCGGAAGTATTTTGTATTTATTACCTGATAAATATAGATTATCATGATAACGTGCATGTCCTGTGATTTGTATCCGATTCGAGGTAGTGTCCAGAATGGGACCCCAACGAGCCGGCTTTGCCGGCGAGTTGAGGTCCCATTCTGGACACCACCGAGAATCTGATGCAAATCACAGGACATGCCCAGTATCATGATAATTCATTTGTCTAACAATTCTGTTACATAAACAGATTAAATCTTAAATTATTAATAAGTTTTGGGGCATAATGTTGAGTGATAAAAAGTTTTAAAAATCCATATATTATGGAACAATATTATTGTGCACTTTAAAAAATAATGAGTAACACAGTCAACGCAAATTTTCAAAGTTGTGCTGTAAAATTATTCGCTCTCAATGTCACTTCCTAGGATAATACGCTTGAATTTACAAGTGTGTAATATTTAATTGTGTAGTTTCTATTTATTGTGCGTGTGTGTGTGAGTTTGGGGGGTGGGGTGGTCATTGGCTGTTAATAGTTCTGTCTCTGATTGCAAGGAATTTTGTTTTGTTTTGTAAGCGATCAGCTGAGACGATCACTGAATGCACCCCTTATAATAGCCGTTGCATTCCCGGAAACGGGTCGACTATTTGATACGGAATCAGAATGAGTTGTCTATATGATACGGAATCTGCACATATTATGTGATATATACCGTTTTTGGTGGTTTTCGAGCCAAAATGTATATGATTGTTAGATAAGGAATATCCCACTCAGATCTTCTGAAAAAATGGATTATTCATAAGCCGTTAATTATCTCACTATTTTTGCAGAATGTTATAAAGAGAGAATGGAAAAAATCTTCCTCCTAATGGGTGTGTTAACACTCATTGTAAGTGATATGGCAAAACTATATTAGTTGATAATAATGATGAAAGAAGAGCGACTGCAATTATTTTCTCACTTCTAGAGTGTTCGAAGAAGAAGACAGAGAGAGAAAAAAAGTCAAAAAAAAAAAATAAAAATCGATATTATAAACATTTATTTACAAAATAAAAAAAAAATTAACATTTTATTAATTTTTTTTTACAAAGTCATATCTTTTACTAGTATGCGATCTCACTCTCCCCTCCCTCTTTATTTATATGGAGTTACTCGATGACCATGTCTACTTTTGTTAAATTTTTTTTTTACATTTTCGAGAGCTTTTTCTCCAAGTCGATTTACAACATGTTTATCGATTTTCGAACATATCTTGTCCTTGCCAGTGATTAGAATGTAGTCACCATCCTCGAAATCTTTCTTTTCATCCTTCTCAGGATTTTGTGACACGATTTTTCCAAATCTAGAAACAAATCAACTTGATCTTCATTCAATATTAATCCAATGTTATAATTCTCGTATTTATATTCAAATTTTATCACCTCGACATCTTTCAATTCGATGGGACGAAGTTTCAAATAAAAGGATTTCTTTTTTACTCAGTTTTTCTTGCCATTGACACAATTTCTTCTTTTGACTAATTTAAAATATTATTAAATTAATTTATTATTTTTTTTAAATTTTTTAAATACATTTGAAATTTTTTTGTACTAATTTTTAAAATGTTATTAAATTAATTTATTTAATTATTTGTTTTATATATGTAAAATTTTAAATTTCTTTTAGGAGTAATCAATTTTGTATTTCTTATTATATACATAAACTTTCTTTTTTCTATTTCTGATTATACATATAAAATTCAATCTTTTCAAAATTTCTTTTATATATGTGAAAAAAAAAATTTGGTGTTCGAAATAATTGTTTTTCTTGAAATTAAATTTTTCTTTTTTTTATTTCTTATATATATGAAAAAGAAATATACATTATTTGTTTTCTTCATTATCCCATCCTGTAATTCGATTTCACTTGACATCTCAGCTCGTCTTTTTGAATACTCGTGTTTTTCCACCAGATTCGTTCTGATTTTTTATCACGATTCTCGAGTACTTTCTGTTTGATTTCATCGTTCACTGCTTCATTGGCGAGTTCGGGATTCGGATCCTTGATTCCTTTCTCTTCTTGCAACTCTCCCATGATTTGATCGAGTATCTCATCGAAACGACTCATTTTGTCTTCGTTATTCAATACAACTGTGAACAGAAATTCTCTGAACTTATCTTGGTCATCCACGTTTCTGATCGCGTTATATATCATGCAATTTTCTGAGATGAACTTGTGAGAGCTATACTGCTTCACTCGCTTGATCACGATTGGAGAAATTTCAGCTTCTTCCTCTTCTTCTCTGTCTAAATGCCTCACAGAGATATCAGCTTCTTCTCGTTCTACTTTCTGTTTAATCATTTTCCTCTTATATGCTCTTGTTGGTGACATGATTTTCGAGGGTTGGGGGATGACTATTTTTTTTAAAAAGTTGTTATTAAATAAATTATTTATTTGTTATATATATGTGAAATTTAATTTTTTTTAGGATAATTAAATTTAGATTTTTTTTTATTTCTTATATATATGTGAAAGAAATTTCAGTGTTTAACATATTTTTTTTAATGTTATTAAATTAGAATTTTCTTTTTCTTATATATACGAAATAGAAGAGAAAAAAATGGAAGTTTGCAAAACATTTTGAAAGTTTGAAAAACAATTGAAAGTTTGCAAAACATTTTGAAAGTTTAAAAAAAATTAATTAATCTGAAAAAAAATTAAAACTATATATAATAAGAAATCAAAATTATTGAATGTTTGTAAAACATTTTTTCGAAAGTTTACAAAAAATGTCATTTTTATTAGAAGCGTGCAATCTAGGCGAATTGAAGAGTTACAGCAAGAATCTCGGCATTGCAAGATCATCGAGTTATCGAACCAAATGTTAAATGATCGGTGTCAACCCTGCCAAGACCAGTGAGAAACCGATACCGGAATTGAGATCTAAAGTGCATCAGATGGGTTTGAAATGTGTATGGTCGCTAAGCAAAATGAGTTGATAGAAGGAGAAGAGAAGGAGGAGAAACCGAGAAGATAAAAACAACAACAACAATAACTCAAATGGATGGAAAGAAGAAGACAAAGGAAACGAAAAAAAAAAACAATCCGATTTGATCGACAACAGTGGAAAAAAGAGAAAAACAGACTAAATAACGAATATCGTAGTTGCAGCCATGGCCAAACTCAAAAAAGTTGGCGATGGTAACATGGAAGAAATCTAAGCTAAAGTCACGCACAAACAATTGTTGCACACTCTCGTAAAAAGAGAGGAGGTCATCAAGGGATTTTTCAAAACGTTTGACGTCGACGGTAGAAAAAAAGTTTCATCCCCCACATTTCTTGAACGAGATCAAATCTGGCGTATTTGATTCATTTTGTTGGACGCTAAGCATGGGTATCAAAGCGAAAATGATATTGATGTGTAAGATGGAGAAAATCCACCGCAACCCGGGTGAAGTTAAGGAAAACACGGCCTATTTTCAATCTCAAACGGAGACCATGACCGACAGCTTTTCGATGTCCGATATTTTCGATGGCATGAACAAATATATTATAATCTTGGGTATAGTATCCAAACGAAGGTAGCAACTGGAAATTTGGAGAAGTTTTGAATCCAGAGATTCACATCGACATGTATGATCCGTTGCGAACGTCTTCATATATAAAGTTGCCTTATTTCGTAGGAAAAAAGCTGTCATCAACGTTTAAGATAAAGAGGACAGCCAATGCTTCAAATGGGCCGCCACACCTGCCTTATACCCCGTAGTAAAACATCCGCGGAGACCGCCTTAAGGACATGGAGGCTTGTAAGAATTTAGATCGGTCGGGAATGAATTTTCTGACGTGGCTACACATCGATCACTTCCTCTGAGGTTAAGTTCATACAACAAGAATCGTGCGGAAAACACCAATTGATTATTGATTTCGAAAGACGATAATCAACATAATTGTTGGATGAAGAGCATGAGTCGATCACTGTCTATTCAAACTAGCGGACATCTGAAAGATAGACTTTTCTGTCTCACCTGTCTGCATTCCTTCCAAAGCATAGAATTGTTGGAACATCACAAGAAATGTTACAACTCAAATCAATACATTGCCATTGACATGACCAAACCTCAAACTCACATCGAATTCATACATCACAGCAGAAGATTAGGAGTGCCTTTCGTAGTGTATGCCGATTCCGAATGCTCCACCGTGAAGATCGATTCGTGCCAGCCCGACGAAAAATATCAGAACCACATACCCTCGAGATATTGTTTCTACATAAAATGTTCTTTCAATAATTGACATTCTTTGTCCGTACACCTACGATGACGTGACATAAAAGTTTGTGGAAGATTTGAAATCTCAAATCAAAACAATATACGAGAAATTCAAAACTATCGAGAAGATAATCAGTACATACGCGCAATTGAAAGTGTGTAAGAGAGCCACCACATGTCACATTTGCTGACAAGCGTTCACCGAAAATTCGGCACTCGAATACAAGAAGTGAAAGATCACAATCACCACACAGTTAAATTTCGAGGTGCTGCAATTGCCCTCTAATGTATCGACGTGCAAAGTTCTTTCCAGTGATATTTCACAGTCCATCGTGTTATGACAGTCATCTGTTCATGGAGAATCTCTACAGTGCCAGCGAAGGACATATAAGGTGCCTCGCACATCTCAAAAAGTGAGGAACAATACACTTCTTTCGTGAAATGGATAGCGATAGACAAGAAAAAGAAGAAGTAAGACGATTTCAAGAGAGAAATACGTACCATAGATAGTCTTAAATTCGTGTCGACTAGTCTCCAGAAACTAGTCGGCAACTTAAGGAAGGAGAAATTCTTGATCAAATACTTTCGAGACGAGCGACAATTGGAGAGTGTATTGAGGAAAGGGGCCTATCCCAACGGTTACATAGGCGATCTGAATAGATTCGACGAGTCGACTCTATCTTCTATAGGTCATTTTTAATCGAAATTACTACGAGCACGCTCAAAAAGTGTGGAAAATATTCGACGTGAAATTCATGAGAGATTATCTGTATCTGATAACCGACGTGTTCTTCTTGGCAGAAGTGTCCGAAAATTTTCGAGACGTCTGTTGGAGATATTACGATCTAGATCTGGCTTGGTATTACACAACTCCCGGCCTGGCTTGGGATGCTCTGTTGAAGATGATCGAAATGCAATTGAAATAATTTTCCGATGTGGACATGTTGCTCATGTTCGAAAAGTATATTAAAGGTGGAGAGTTGACGATATCTCAAAGACTCTCGAAAATGAACAATCGCAACAAGGAAAAACGATTCGATCGGCAAGAACCGAGTAAATATATAGTATATCAAGATGCTAATAGTTTATACGGTTGGGCCATGCATCATCCATTACCAACAGGAATTTCAGATGAGTCGAGAAACGCGAGGAGATGGAAACTTGGAGGCACAATCCCTGTCTTCTGGAGGTGGATCTTGTATATCCCGAAACGTTACACAATTGACACAACGATTATCCGTTGGCACCCGGACAACTGGAGGTGAACAAAGTCGACAAACTCTTTGCAAATTTAAACGACAAATCACGTAGATACGAAGTCTACTGTGAAAATCTGATTCTCTACATAGACAAGAGCATGAAATTAGTCGACATGCATACACAGAACGACACACGTGTAAGAATGGGTTAATCGATATGGCACGAGTGCCAGCACGGAAAGATAAAACGAGAAGCCGCAGGTCGCGAGTTTTATCCTTCCGCGATGGTACAAGTACCATATCGATTGCCCATTCACACGCGTGTGCCATTTTGTGTTTATTACACGCCTTCACGTCTGTAAAAACAATTATTAGAAGGACACTCAGCAATTCATTTGAAACTATCAATAAAAAGAACACAAAGTTGTGAGGGGAGCCCGTGTTACTATTTCGTCCTCTGGGTTCCAATGTCTTCTATGTGCCTACTGGCACATAGTACACATTGGAACTCAGGGGACGATTTTCAGCTATCGCGAGCAATTCAAATTGTAATTGCGTTGCACTATTTGTAGAAAATTCCAGTGAAATTTCGCTTCTATTTAAAAATAGTCCGTCAGCGATTTCCGTTCCGCACATATGTGCGGAACAGATTGTCATATTCCACATGGCTGAGTGGTGTTGTAGATGGCGATTTCATACAACAGGCGTATAATGAATCGCATCATACGATTCGATGAGGAGCCTGTGATGAAGAAGTACATAGGTCTGAACATGAATTTGAAAATGCAAGCCGATACCTTACACATCGGAGCCCCAGGAAGGTGAATTACTGCTTGTGCAGTATACAATCTCTGCTTTACTGGTGAAAAACATGACGCACTCACAAGTGCTTGGGGTGGAAGTCCTCTTTGGATGTACTTTTTTAACCGATGAATTAATTTGTTTCTTCCAGCAAAAAAAGTTTAACATACCAAACAGCTTACCAGAAATAACCCATGGAAATTCCCCCACATTTTCCACAAGAGACGACATGACAAGAAGTCAATCTAGTCGAGCCTCAGCATTTTGTTTTTATTCGTCGAATGCTGACAGGAATTAAATGGTATAAAATAGTCGGGTGGAATCCATGACAAATTTACTAAATGTTAGCGAATCATAAAGATATTTTGCTGGTTGAGCGGTGAGAGGGCTAACGTACAGCACTCGTTTGGGATGAGACGGTTGACGTATATACGCAGGGCGACATGCGTGTGTGAATGGGTTTATCGATATGGCACAGGTGCCATATCGATTAACCCATTGACACACACGTGTCGTTCTGTATCTGTTACATGCCTTCCCGTCTATAAAAGGCATTATTAGAAGGATACTCAGCAATTCATTTGACAACTATCAACAAAAAGAACTCATTTTATCGCAAACCAAATTTGCGAGTGGAACCCGTGTTACTATTCTGTCCCTGAGTTCCAATGTGTTCTATGTGCCCAATGGCTCATAGAATACATTGGAACGCAGGGACGATTTTCAGCTATCGCTAGCGATCCAAATTGTAATTGCGTTGCATGATTTGTAGAAAATTCCCTTGAAATTTCGCTTCTATTTAAAAATAGTCCGTCAACGATTTCCGTTCCGCACATATGTGCGGAACAGATTTTTATTTTCCGCATGGTTTAGTGGTGTTGTAGATGGGACTACATAGAACAGGCGTGTAATAAATCGCAGCATCCGATTCGATGAGGAGCCTTCGATAAAAAAGTACATGCGTATCAACTCGAATTTGAGAATGCAAGTCGAAACGTTACACATGGGAGCCGCGAGAAGGTGAAGCACTGCTCGTTTAGCACAGTATACAAGCTCAGCTTTACTGGTGAAAAGTATGACGCCCCCACAAGTGCTTGGGATGGAAGTCGGCTTTGGATATACTTTTTTAAATCGATGAAATACTTCGTTTTTTTTCCAGTAAAAAAACGTTTAATATACGAAACAGATCACCAAAAATAATCCACGAAGATTCCCCAACGCTTTCCACAGAAGACGACCTGACAAGAAAACAATCTACTCGAACCTCAGCATTTCGTTTTTATTCGTCGAATGTTGACATGAGTTAAATGATAAAAATAGTCGGGTGGAATCCATGACAAATTTACGAAATGTTAGCAAATGATAGAGATATTTTGCTGGGTGAGAGATGAGATGGCTAACGTACACCACTCGCTTGGGATGAGACGGTTGTACATCAATACCAGTGTGCGCAAGACAGAAATCATACATATATTTAGCTTGTTCGGAGATAAAAGGGCTAACTTACGAGTATTTTTGTCCAACACTCATCGATTTCACGGCTTTTCCGACCAATAGCATTTATCCATATGTATAAAATATAGAATATACCCTTAGTAGCTTGGTGTGTCAAATGTTCACCACGTCGGATTATTAAGAGTCGCTATTATTTTGTCTCGATTTTGCCGAGCAGCAGCCGTACATTCGTGCGAATTTGTTTTTGTTTACATGAGCATCGGTGGGCGGTACTTCCGCTGTCAATTTTATCACCGAAACGAAATAGAAAAAGAAACACGGCTTTTTCATTTTAATAACATAATAACATATCGTTTCGAGTTATGGATGCTTTATTAACACGAGACAATGCATGTTTGTTAATTCTGGGTGTTTTATGGGGTAAACTCATTTCGCTGTCAATTTTATCACAGAAACGAAATAGAAAAAGAAACAGGGCTTTTTCATTTTAATAACATAATAACATATCGTTTCGAGTTATGGATGCTTTATTAACACGAGACAATGCATGTTTGATAATTTTGGAGGTAAACTCATTTAAAAACATAATAAATAATTGCCAGTTTCATTTCAATCTTCGCGAGGCGACGTGCGATAAATTTAGACAAGTTCGCATTCAGGTCGACGTCACCAAAGGTCAACTTGGATGTAGTTCTACTGTAGGTGTAAATTTTAACTATTGAAATGCCATTGCTGGCGTGTTCACCACAGACGCACGTGTTCACCATGGTTGGCGTGTAAAGCAAATATTCATGTCATAGGCTTTTTATATATAGTAGAATATTTAATGATGGTATAAATATAGAAAAATAGGTACTAGGGCCGATAATCAGATTCACACTACAAGCAGGATAAGGGTTTTAACCACTCGGCTTGCCGAGTGGTTAAAGCCCTTATTCTACATGTGGTTGAAATCTGATTTCCAACCCTATTATCTATTTGTTTTAGTTATGTCATGCTCTTAATAAATAATCGACTTTGTCACTTAAAATGATGAAAAAACGACACTTTCAATCGCAAACACACGGGTTTCTTTTATTTACAACTGCGCCGATGGGCAGTATTCCCGGTTGCACGTGAATGCTTGATTGACAGCTGACCCATCGTCAATGTTGATTGAATTTGCCTAGCTTTTTCAGCCAAATTATTATTAACAATTCTTAAATTTTATTTTAAATATTTAATTGTAGGTATTTGAAACTTAATAAGTCATTGCACGCAGTAGTTAGTACCAAAAACCCCGTATGTTTGAATGAAACATCGCGAAGTGTGACTGTATCGAAGTTGGCAAGTTGCGTCATGTCAAAGGTCAATTTGGATGAACTTTCTACTCCTGGTGTAAAAAAGTTTTAACCGCAGTAGAAGCTTTACACCGGTATTGGGGGGAAAAGCTAAAATTTAACATAAGGCTTTTCACGGGTAGTAACATAGGCGAGCATGGTATAAAACACGATTCATTTCACGAACTTTCTTGTTGAAAAAGATATTCCATTTGCTCGTCAAAAAATAAATAAAATAAAAAAGAGCAGCTTGGAACTTTTAGATTTGAAGAACAATGTACACTAACGATGGTGATTCCCTGGAAAGGTGAAGCTTTGCTTGATTACCACAGTATACAAGCTCTTTTTTACTGTTGACAAAATACGACGCACCCATCAATGCTTGGGATGGAAGTCCTCTACAAAATGTGCACAACATGGATATATCTCATCCGTGGTCATGATTTGCCATTGTGCAGAAAAGATAGGTGACCATAAACACCAATACATATATGTGGAGTGTTGTTATGGCAGAGAGATTTGAACAGAAGAGTGGATATTTATTTATTTATTAAGACTTAACGGTACTTTAACAGCCATGATCATATCGTGTCCGTGGCAGTTTTATGGGTGGAGGAAGTCGGAGTACCCGAAGAGAACCACCGAGCAACGACGAGCAGCTGTCACCTCCCCAACATCGTAACTCCGCACTGCAGCACAGGCAAGGTTAGATTGGTTGAAGAAATGCGATCCATTGACGTGCAGTACGCCTTAGTACACGGCGTCATCGTGCCCCCTGTGGGCATTCGGGGATAAGAGCCTTGCCCAAGGACACAACGCGGGGTCCAAATCGATCGATCAGACGGTCACCCACCCAAGGACTAATCGGGCTCGACGTTGCTTAACTTCGGTGATTTGACGAGAACCGGCTACCGCAACGCCACAGAAGAGTCGAAGATAAAAAGCTATTGATAAGTTGTTGAACATATCTGATCAATACTTGCATTTTTGAATTAAGAAGTTATAAAAATCATTCGCCTGAATGCACATCGAGAATGCATTGAGAACATAATTTCCTCTCGAACGCAATTTAGCCTTTTTGTCATTGTGCTTTCCGCCACACCGGGAGCAGCCGCCAAGGCTTTATAGTTACTTCACAGAAAAACTGTTTACTGCCTTTAGCCAGCTTAGGATGTTGTCTCATAGACTTAATAATTATCCCTAAGAACAGATTGGAAAACATTTCTCAAACCACGTTACATTCCGTGATTCTCTCTCTCATTATTAAATGACGTCGCATATGGATGGAGTAGAACGTGATCCGAATACAAAATTAAATATCGCTTCCGATAAATTAATTAATTCTCTTTGTTTGTCTCACCGAAACGGATCACTGCCTCCAATTAAAATGATCTCAGAACGCTTATCGCAATGACGATAGAATGACTCGATTGTTTATTGAATAACAAAGTGTGATGTGAGGCCTGATGCGAATGATTTCAATTTGTTCTGTTAAAACTCTTAAAAACAAACAAAACAAAAAAAAATCCCAAAGATGTTCGATTGGCGACACCTCTGGCGAAAGTAGGGGCCAGGGAAGAAGTACGATGCTCTGCTCCTCAAGAAAGTCACGATAGATACGCGCCACGTGACATCGAGCATTGTCTTGCTGGAATAACTGCAGTCCGACGTTAGCGTTGAACAACGGGACAACAACAACGTTAAGAGTTTCGTTCCAATATCGCTGTCCATTCAGATTATAATTGACGAAGATCAACTGCGTTCGATGATGCAAGGAAATTCCTATCCAAACCATTACACTACCCCCCACCGAAACGGTCGCATTCCCGCACGCAAGCATCAGAAAACTGTTCTCCTCGTCGACGATACACTCTTACCCTACCATCAGCGCGCCGTAGACAAAATCGTGATTCATTACTAAAAAGAACTGTGCTCCAACGCTGCTGACTCCAGTGAATGTACCCATTCCATTCTGACGGTAAGATGACGTTGGGTGAGGATTGGTCCGTGGTATGGACGCCTACTTCGGATGCTGTGTTCAGCGAGTCTGTTGCGGCCATTTGTGCACTGATTCTATTGTTTGTTCTACCAGGAGCAATTGCTGCTGTCCTCGTCGCCGGAAGGAAGCGACCCCGCAAGTGAGACGTCCTGATGTGTCGGCCTTGTGCAGGGGTAGTAACTCTTGGTCGACCTGAACGCGGTCGGTCGGCAGTAGATCCAGTGGTTCTATACCTTCTAATGAGACGGTAAATAGTGGCCACAGTGACTCCGAACTCAACAGCGTGCTCATCTGTACCCCAGCCTCATGCATACCAATGCCACGCCCCCTCTGATTTTCGCTTAACCTTGGCATTTTTTAAAATGTCGGAAGACAAAAACTAGCGTGTTTTCTCAATAACCCAGGCTCTCTAGCACAACATAACACAACGAAAATCGTCGGTCAGCAATTCAATTTGACATTCTCGGGTAGCACGTGCTATTTTGAAATTCGTAGCAAAATTGTATACCGTTGGGTGGACAACAACAACATGTCATTAAACTCTTTGCACGACTTCTTGTCCACAAACATGCAACATTAGAACTAATATATTTTATCCTTTATGCTATTTTTTCACATTTGTTTCTATTATTCTTTCTTTTTTGACTCGGTATATTAAAAAAAAAAACTGGAGTTGCCCCCGTGACGGGTGTCTGTGAATTAAGGACTCGGACTCGGACTGAAATCGCACACCGAATTAAGGACCGGGACCCGGACTCGGACTCAATTTCGATCCAGGTTTTTCTGTAGAATTGCAATTGATTTTCCGCGTTTTCAAGTACTTCATTTGTTGGAATGCGAAATACATAAAATCCTCAGGACCATAAGCGAACCCCCCAAAAAATTCTAGCTATTATTGGGCCATGACATGTTGCCGATGGTCGTCATATCAGAGGAGGGTGTCCCAGGGTATCTAAAGTACAGGTTACGATGTGGATTCCATGAGACCGATCTATGGTCTGTCACCTACACCCAGGAATTCTAATCCTAATTTAAAACTTTCGGTCTTCCTTTTTAGTCTTTAACTTCCATTCGAATTTTTATTATACCTCGTCGAAAAGTATTTGGTTCAATTGAGTGTCATGAGCAAAAATAAAATTAATGCATTAACTATAGAGACAGAGCGAAGGCAGTTGTGAGGGTGGAGATGTAGTGATCGTTCGGCAACGTATATCTGGACAATGCCTTGTTCTGGAGATCTATCACATCATATGACTCATACAGTCTCTAATACCTCAGTATCGTCCAGGCAATGCCTTTCGGAGAGATCTATGGAGAAACTTTACAAGAATCGTAGTTAGCGACTGGAATTATGCTTGAATTAAAATAAACCTGGCGATTTTTAGCTACTGTTGAACAAAGGATAACAGAAAAATAGTGAAACAAGTAACTGGAATAAACCATTTATTACTTTTCAAAGTGTAATTTACTGGGATTTCCCGGTTTGATTATAAACGATAACTTCACAGGTGAGTTATACAATCAACAATTGGGTCATGTGTCCGCGCGCGCAAACGAAGACGCTTTGTCGTGGGTGTAATGGGGACTTCATTGTTTTTTTTGTTTTTTTAACCCTTTACCTAACATGAAAAGCAGACGAAACTTGCAAAAAAAAATTCTTGAATAACTATTATTTTCATTTTTTGTCTCAAAAACATAGGTTATGACCCCTCATTGGAACGAACTCGATGAGCTCGTTCCAATGAGGGGACATAACCTATGTTTTAGAGACAAAAAATGAAAATTAATTGGCGATTTTTGAGAATAGCGCTGGCCGGTGTTGACCGTTACGTTAGGTAAAGGGTTAAATAATATAATTATCGTTAATAATGAAAAGTAATAAACAGAGTAATCGCTTGACTGGACTGGTTACGTGAATTAATTCATTCGAGGCGAGGGACTATATTGTAAAACACTTGTGCGCATTCGCGCACTCGTGTTTGTACAAAGTCCTCACCTCTCATGAATTATTTCTCGCAACCACTCCAGTCAAGCGATTACTCTCTATTTATTTCTTGGAGCAGCTTGAACTGATACTGGCTGTTGTGATACTAATCAGTTTACTACTCTGTTTAAACAGATTACTCAATCCATTTAAACAGATTAGTAATCCGTTTAAATGAATTAGTAATCTGATCTGTTTAAATGAGTTAGTCATCTGATTAAAATGGATTTAGAAACTCTAGCCCCCACCCCACCCCACACACCTCGCACACCTATTCCATGAGTGACCCGCCAATGATCTGCCCCAGATGCCTTGGAAAAAAGTGATCAAAACCACTCAAATTAAAAACAGACAAATCTGCCCCCACCCACCCAGCAAACCGAGCCGTTAGATGCCGTCGATCGCCAAGGCTCTATTTTTGATCTAGGAAGTAGGATAGAATGGGGTTAGTGCCCCAAACTCTCCCCTGCGCATTTCTGGCCCCTAGAAATCACGACTCCTCCACCGCTCGACCCGCCCCATCGTCCCCAGATCGAACCGTTTCATTACTTTGTCACATTCGTAACGAGGTTTTATTCAAAATTATGTTTATCAATTGCGTTTTTCCTTGATTAAAAAAAAACAAACAAAAAAGAAATAAAATAAAATGCGTTTTTCCAATATTTAATTTAAAAAAGAAAATCGTTCGACAAAACTTGAATACGCCAAGCGGAAAATTTGAAAATAATTAAATCATTTCGCTTCGATAAACGCTCAAAAACAAACAAACATAAAAACAACCCCAATAAATAATCGAAACAATATTGTATTTACAGCCAGTTTTACCGATATATATTAAAACCACATATATTAAAAGCATTTTTGGATTAGCTCCCTTTGTTCCACTTCGCGCGTGAATACTTCGGTCATCACATTCCTTTTTCTGACCTTTCCCGACAGAAATGGAAATTTGCGATCTTCGATTTGATTCGCACGCCGCACAGTCATCACATTTTTTTCTGGCACATCCTGAAAGAAACAGCAATTTTTCGCTCTTGAGCCTTCCATTCGGGGGAAATGGGGAGATTTGTAAGAAAGAGTATCACCGCTACCTTTTCGACATTTTTAAGCTGCTGGCGAAGAGGTGGTAGGGCCAGAAGGGCATAGGGGACACGTGCCTCCCCACTTTTTTTCTACGGCTTTCTAAACAACGTGTTCAAACTACTGTTTGACCATTTGTATGTTTCTTAAATTTTTCTTTAGCCGGGCC
Source organism: Pictodentalium vernedei (assembly GCA_031216915.1). Classification (NCBI taxonomy): domain Eukaryota; kingdom Metazoa; phylum Mollusca; class Scaphopoda; order Dentaliida; family Dentaliidae; genus Pictodentalium; species Pictodentalium vernedei. The sequence goes on from CM062297.1 coordinate 172,344,625, forward strand.
GGTGATAGCACATGACCATTCAATTTCTGTTTGACAACAATGCAAACGAAAGTTGAAGTTCGGTTGTTGGAATGTGGTGGCCTCCCGCCTCATTTTGTACCGATTCTCATTCACATTCTCATTCTGGATGAGATAGGTGTCCGTGCGGTCATCTGAGCTGATACCTTGTGACACCATCACTTAGCCACAACCACACTGGTCTTGCTCTGACACTTGACATCAGCTAACCTCAGCTGTCCCTTTACTTTTTGAGGTGCAACTTTCCAGAAAGTCCAGACTTTAACATTGTATTGACTGTTTCGTCCTTTCTGAAGAAGGCGACCTGTTGATTTCCTTGCACATAGGCGAGGGCTGTTGAGTCGGTTCCTGGTGTTTTGTGAGGATATTGTTGCTTCAGTTGCTTTATGGAGGTTGCTGTGCCGAGCTCTAGCATTGATCGTGCGGCACATACACGTCATGGTGGCAACGCAAATGCTATAATGCGCTATTCAGTTCTCATTTTGGACATGCACAATGTTTTCTTTACTCTACCAGGAGGTCAGACTTGATTCTAGGCCCAGGAAATCACAGTTTGGCTCATTTCTAGTGCAGCAGCAGCCCGTCTCTTTGGCATTCCTGACTACCATATCCCCTTTTCCCTCTTGATTGTTTTTGTAGATTCAAATGAATGTCTGAGAGTCGCACGGGATATCGATTATCACTCTAGACTGTCAAAGTGATGTTTGAAATCTAAATGATAAAATTAGTAAGATTTCAACAGTTATATAAAAATGAGCCTAATTAGGTTTGACATCCTCAGAAAGGGGGATGTTCCGCTTTTACAGCAAAAGATCATAGATGATTGGACACATACAACAACAATTTAAAGGGCCAGGGGTTTGACAGCTAAGAAAGGGGGGTGCATTTGGCTGAGACATAACAACAACAATACTATCGTACAGTCGCCGTAGATTGGCCATAATCCAAGCTCCCGGTGCTTCATTAATTAAATTGTTGACGATTACCCCACAATTAGTGTTTGGATCTAATATTATTGCGTCCGTGGAAATATTGCCCACCCGTGGAAAGTGACCAGTCCACGGCGGCCGTACTGTAAACCTCAAGTCGAGAAACAGTTCAATAGAGCGACCAAAAGAGTAAGAAACTACTCATTAGCAGAGATCAAATGTATAAACTGTTATTTTCTGTCCATTGTAAATTAGAAGAGATACAAAGGCCACACTAAACCAGAAATATACAAGGCAGAAAACTTAGAATTAACAAAGCAGGTTAAACAGCTTAATACAAATATAGTTAAAATCAACAAAAGCATCAACAAAAATGCAGTTAACATCAGCATAAATATTTCTTCTGAGGCAGAAAATATAAAATAAGTAACATAAAGAAAGCCATCAAATTCCCGATCAATACGACAGATGGTGTACCCCCAGGCAATATATTAGGTCTCTTGATTACGAAATACATACTGCTTTGACTCGTACAGCGAACGCTATCACATAAGACAAAAGTCTTAGCTCCTGCAAATTGAAGCAAAAGAACCAAAACTTTAACATCTCGTTGTCCCAAATATGCTGTTTTCCAAGGCTCAGAACTCGGAACTCTACTGTTCACAGTCTATACCTTACTACTCTATGATATCGCAAGGAAACACTCTGTAAATTGCCATCTGTATGCTGATAATACCCAGCTGTATTTGTCTGCCGACCTCTCTAAAATAAACGACTCATTAACAACACTGGAGGCACGTATCGAGGATATTCGATAATGGATGGTGAGAAATTTTCTCAAATTAAATGATGACAAGACAGAATTATTACACTTGGGTGTGAAACATCAATTAGACAAATCTCCAATCAGCTTTCTGAAAATAGGCGATGTCAATTTAATCCAGGCGAAAATGCTTTGAACCTTGGTTTTACTTTTAACAATAGCTTCCATCTGAGTAACCAAATCACTACAATGAGCAAAAACGGCTTCTTCCAGATAAGAAACATCAACAAAATCAGAAAAAAATACTTGATCAAGACACACTAAAAACTGTTATATACAGTCTATGGTCCTGTCTCGACTGGACTATTGCAACTCTCTTTATTTTGGACTTTCGCTGAAATCTATTAACCTGCTTCAACGCATTCAAAATACAGCTGCCAAGATGATTACTGGCATTACTGGCGCCCCAAAAAATTTGACAACATTACACCAATCCTCAAATCTTTGCCTTGACTACAAGTTGAGTCTTGCATCATATATAAAGTATTAACGATAACACACAACATCATCCACGGAGATAATGCCCCTACCTACTTAAAACAGATTGTTACTTTACACAAACCGGTATTGAATCTAAGATCATCTTCAGAGAATCTTCTTGTCGTGCCCCGAATACAACTTTTGAGGCCCCCTCACTATGGAATGCACTCCCTCAGAATTTAAGGAAATCACCCAATACTGAAAATTTAAAAAAAGGTTTAAAGACTCATCTCTTTCGGATAACCTTTGACTGCTGAATTCTTTCTTTGAATGTCATTTTATTTTGTGAGCGCTTTTGAGCAGTGTTTTGCTGGTAAAAGCGCTATATAAGTAAATTATTATTATTATTATTATTATATCTTTCATCTCTCTTCATCTAACTCAATAAGAGGGGCCTTTTTAGGAAGAAGGGAGAGCCAATCATACATTTTTTAGTAAAGGGAGTAGGTGGGTTTATCTTTTTAGTCTTTACTACAGATTGCAGAGGTACCCCAGCATTTCATCAAAATTAACCTTTTGTACACTTCTACCCAAAAATGTTATTGTTCTGTGTAATCACGCTTGCTACCACGACTGAATTGACTCAGTTTGATAGAAAACCGATGAACAAGGACGCTTGGAACCTGGTAATTGTGAATGCTGATCACAACGCAGTCACTCTAAATTACGACCGCCGGGTAAAGGACAAACGCCCAGAAAAATAAAAAAAAACACACCAAATAAAGCCCTTCCTAATTATATCTGGCTGTCATTCTGATTTAAACTTCAAACGACATCAACCAAAACCCATGATCTGAAGCTTTTACCTATCCATGTGGCACATGTGACCAGTCAGTCACAAAGGAAGAGAGAGAAATAGTACATGGCACATGCAACCAGGGATATGATGTGATGGAGGGATTTGACAGAAAGCTTGGAGCTTACTTAAGTCATCGCACTATATCTCTTCTACATCAATGAAATGCTAAAGGGAATCAACTCCAGACTCAGACTTTTTGTCGGTAATACTATTGTTTATTTGACCATTACAACCGACGGTGACAGTGTCCATCGGCTGGAAGATCCTGACAAGCTAGCAGAATGGGAAACAAAATGGAAACTGGCCTTTCAGCCGGACAAATGTAACCTGTTAAGAATAACCAGTACACGAAAACCATTTCTAAGAGAGAACACATAACATAGATACATTCTCCAATCGGTAACCCCAGCGAAGTACCTCGGACACATAATATAGATACATTCTCCAATCGGTAAACCCAGCTAAGTACCTAGATTGTACCATCAGTTCTGACATAAAATAGAATGACCGCATAACTAATTTCTGAAACAAGGCCAACAAATCCAAGGGATTTCTCAAAAGGAAGTTGAATATCAACAACATCAAATTGAAACTAATTTGAATGAAACAACATACAAGTCCTTAGTTCGACAAACCCTGGAATATGCGTATGCAGTTTGGCTCCCCCACCTACAAAATAACAAACACAGACTTGAAGTGGCCCAAAAAAAGAGTAGCGAGATATGTGACACACAGATATCACAACACCTCATCTTTCAGGTCCATGATTAAAGACCTCATATGGAAAACTCTCGAAGTCCGAAGGAGAATATCTAGACACACGATGATGAACATATACAAAATCGTCAACGGCTTTGTACACATAAAAGTAGATAATAGGAATTTACAATGTTGCATTACAACTACTTCATTTTTTCTACCCCCTTCCTCTTTCTATTTCACTCTATTATCCTCTTCTATATTTCAAAGCCTTTTCTCTCTCCTGCACAAGGAAGGTACGAAGACAGAAAATCTGGCTATGCCTTATCCTACCAGTATACGAATGAAGTATTGACGGATTTGTAACCTTGTGTCAACAACATTTATACATTGTAAATGTTCAGATTTTATGTACTTTGTGTTTAGTCTTTTGTATGCTGATGAATAAATAATATATCATAAAATACAGAGTACCCCATCCAACCAGATCGACTATTCTGTAATTTTAACACAATGGAGGTCCAAGTACCATCATGTCGAACAGAAATTAGAAAGGAATTTTCTACCCGTGTACAATAAACGAATGGAAAATTTTACCGAACAACACAGAAACCGTGGGAAGTGTTGAATGCTTCAAGGTACAGTTACGTAAAAACGCGCTCTCCTCACAAAGTAGCAGAACAATCAAAGTATCGATTGTGGCTACTAAATGGTAGAAGTAGAAGTAGTCCCTGCTGCACAATGCATGACATGAGGCAAGGCAAAGATTACTTGTGTCTGAATACAGAAATGCGGCATCAAAAAGGGGGATACAGAAATTTTTCTTCACAGCAAAAACTCTCTCAGTGGAACTTTGGGAGTAGTTTTGTGTGGAAAAAATAGTCTGTCCCTAGAACTAGGAGGATTGGATTTTTTTGATTCGATTTCGTTTCGGTTTCTGGAAAACTCGGTTTCGTTTCGGTTTGCCTGTGTGTTAAGAACGTATAGTCAATAACACATCGGGCTCCCTTTACCTAACGAATCGCCCGCATCCGCCCGCGTAATGTGCAAATTCAGCAGTTAAAAAAATATTATTTTTCAAAAAAATTCAACAAAACCATATCATGTGACCCCTCGTTGGAATGAGCTCATCGAGCTCGCTCCAACGAGGGGTCACATGATATGGTTTTGTTGAAATTTTTTGAAAAATTAAAAAAAATGATATTTAAAATAATAAATTTTGATATTATGTGGACAAAATCCGCAATAGTTTGCACGACACCACTCCCCACAAAATGTCCTGTCTGTACGTATTTCCATTGGGTTAAGCCCCACTTCCCTTTGATTCTAGAGGATCGGTTGCTAAGCCTATTGAGTGCCCCCCCCCCACCCCCCAAAAAAAGAAAACAAAACAAAACAAAAAAAGAAAAACAAATGCTTAAAGTGCATCTGATCAATATTGTGTTCTCATTGTCACATTTTCTCACTTATTGACTCGACGAGTAAATATAGGAGAAAAGGTGACAATGAGACAACGGTGTATTCGCCTCTTCGCCGGACAGACGGACGCTCCAACATTTCGGGTTTATGGGCTACCAAAAAAACATTTTGTATGTTCAAAACCTTATTTTTCCCAGAACCCCACTCCCTCCACCCTAGAACTTATATTTAACTCTAACTCCACCCCTCCACCCAAAAACCACACCCTAACCCTAACCCTACCCCACCCTGACCCTAAACCCTAAAAGCCCACCCCAGACCCTAACCCCCACCCACCCCCAGGACCTAACCCCCAATCTTAAACCCTACTCTGGGGCTACCCCTAACCCTAACCCCACCCCACCCCTGACCCAACCCCACTCTAGCCAAGCCAATAGGATTAGGAGCTATTTTTCGGTTTAGGGCTACTAAAACTAAAACCCCTCCCCTGACCCCAACCCTCCCCCCCGGACCTAACCCTCCCCAACCTTAAGCCCTACTCTGGTGCTACCCCTAACTCTAACCCCACCCCACTCCTAACCTTAACACTACCTTAATTTGGACGGTAGACCCTAATAATAATATCTCCTAAACCTCCAATGTTGGCCCGAAGTGACGAGAGTTCATAATACTGTTCACAAGCCCAGTTCCCCCAATAAGATAGTGTGATCAGTTCATGACCAGTGAAAATTGCACTAGTTCATCTATCCTATTTTGTTGCGTGGTTTTCAAATAAAGCACTTGCTAAATTAAGTTTTAATAATTTCATGTATGGCATCTCAAAATGTGCAGGATATTTATTAGGCACAAATATCATAGTTGGTGTGTATGCGAGGGGGTGGGTATGGGGGGGGGGGGTAGTCACGGCTATGCAAGGTGTGAGTGATTCTGGGTATGAGGCAAGGCAAAGAGTATTATTGAATGGACAGATAAATGAGGCATCAATAAGGTGATACAAGGGTAGAACTTTGGGGATAGTTGTGTCTGTAAAATTGTATGTCCCTAGATCTGGGAAGTTTTGCTCTTTCAGATTAGGATTTGTTTTGGTTTCAGGAAAAAAAACTGCGTTTCGGTTCAGTTTTTCTGGTGTTAACACTTTACCCAATGTAACGGCCAAAACCGTCCAGCGCTATTCCCAAAAATCACCAATTAATTTTTATTATATTTTCATTTTTTGTCTAAAAACAAATAGGTTTATGGCCCCTCTTTGGAACGATCTCGTCGAGCTCGTTCCAATGAGGGGTCATAATCTATGTTTTTGAGACAGAAAATGAAAAAAAAAAAGTTATTCAAGAATTTTGTTTGCAAGTGTCGTCTGCTTTTCATGTTAGGTAAAGGGTTAAGAACACATGGCAAAGAACACTTTGGTCTCCTTAACTTGGAAAAAATCCGTAATGGTTTGTACAACACCACAAATAATAATAACACTTCGGCCGGCCACTGATTTGTCGCGGTTCTCGTATGAGAAGACCTTGGTTACCCATGCTCTACCAACTGCCTCCCTATTCCCGCGCTTCTTTTCTCCTTCCAACACTCGGCGACGAACTGCTTGATGACATCCCTTGCCCCATTCTTCCCAATCTCTTCGATTATTATATTAACCCTCTCCTTTGAGTCGCCCCCTAACCACATGTCCTTCATTCTCCCATCCCACTTCCCCATTATACTCCCCGTGAATCTTGTTCTTTTAGACTGGTATTTGGGGCATTCTATAAGAAAGTGTTCCAGGGTCTCCACCACGCCCAAGTTACACATCTGGCACTCCTTTTCACTGTTTTTCCCAATTTTTCCCCTGTGACCGCGACCTCAGCTTGAACAACAGTGACCCCCCCCCCCCCCCAAAGGTGCCATCAAGGTACTCTTCAAAACCAGGCTTCTCTTTATCACGCAGGCCACCCAAAGATCTCTTTGATTTGACCCCCTCTCGCCAATTACGGTTACAATCCTCCATGACTCTTTCTCTGACGATCTTTTTGCCCTGGTTTGCACAAACGTAAAGGTCCGAGCACCAACGTCAAGGTCCACAAAAAGTTCTGTCCGTGTTCAGCCTAACTTTCTCTTGATCTTTTTAAGGGGTTCTGTGGGGTCAATTGTTTGCCCTACTAAGTCCGAAAAACATAAGTTAGGGAAAAAAATAATAAAGTCCGTCTAATCTAAATTGTTTTCTCATTTTCACATTTACTCCCTTATTGACTCGTCCGGTGGAGTCCGGTGGACGAGTCAATAAGGGAAAAATGTGGCAATGAGAACCCGATGTATTCGCCCCTTTGCCTGATGGATTAGGTGACGAGAGCTAATAGGATCCACAAGTCCAGTTTCCTCCCAGTAAAACAGTTTATTTATAAACACAGTAAAACCGTTCGGCCGGTTTGTGAGAGATCGGGGGGAGGGAGAGTAAGGTGTCCCGAAAATCTTAAACTGAACCAGAAAACCGAACAACCGCCCAGCTCTATCTGTCAAAGAGTAGTTCAGCTGTCAACTTAAATTTAGCTACATATGATTAGCCCACATTCCATTAGAGCCCCAACAAAATAATAACCTGAGCATCAGTGGTGCAAACTATGAGTTTCCCTTGGCACAATCAAGCTTTCCTTTCATGTTCCTATCTTTAGAGAGAGCACGCTCTTCCTTTCCAAATTCTATTCTTATTAACTGTTCTTTCAATTTTCACCAATAAAATACGTCAGTACTAATGAAATAACTGACAATTACACAATCACTTACTCTTCACCTTGACTGATCATAAACATAAGATAATATGTGAGTAAAAAAAGTGAATGCTTCCAATGTTGTGCAGATTTCCAACATCAGACACCTTCCTTTGAATTTTAAAAGCCGAATCAAGCTCTCAGGCTACCAGCCAAATTCGACACTGTTATGGGTTGCCAGTTTACCCACTATTCGTGAAGTTTAAGCCCTGACTACAGTTGATTTACTGCGACGTCTCTTTTCTCATAACTGCAGTACGGCCGCCGTGGATTAGTCACTTTCCACGAAGTGGGCAATATTTCCACGGACGCACTAATATTATATTCCAAATTCTAATTATAGGAACAACCATCAAAAAATTAATTAATGAAACACAGTGTACAACCCGGTGTTTAAATAATTAAAATTTTGCAGATGATGATTTTTATTACCTGGTAAACGGATACGTGGACATCACTATCCATGCGTGCATTACGACCAGTCCACGGTGACTGTACTGTACATGCAGATATTCTTTCAAATCTGTTTTCAGCCTATTGCAGGTATTCATTCAGACAACCTTGACAATTTTATTTGAATAGTCCCACAGACAAATGCATTTTCGACTGACCATTTTACTATGCGAGATATTGTAATTTCAAAATGTGTGAGTATATTGTATTTATTGTATTTTGGGCACTATATTGCATCCTTGCAGGAACTATTTTCTGTCAGAAGATACGTTGTTGTTTTTTCTTCACAAATAGATCTTGACTGAATTATGTGAATTCGAGGGGATGGCTTGCAGATAAGTCAACTTAATATACTAACTGAAAATTAGAGATATCCTAACGGGATAAATTTCCCACCCCTTCCGCCCACCCGCAAATGTAATTGCGGTGAACATTTTTGGACTGTCGGAAGGTTTTATTAGCAATTTTATTATGTAGTTTCTTCTTCCTTGGTGAAGCACTTCTTGACTAAGAGCGCAGAAATTGCTGGGTCTAAAGACGTGTCTACGAATGGATGGACAATGGCTTTAACGTAGAGATAAAATGTCATCTTCCTTGGTGGGATGCTTCTTGCCTTGGTGCACAGAAAGCGTTGTGGCTTTCGACGTGACGGCAGAGGGATGGATGAATGGAAACCGATTTGACCGTTGACCTTCAAAATCTATATAAGAAATGCATATGGTAGCATTGTAAGCTTGGTTGAACGGTCATAGATGGGCCTCGACGCCCTGATGATTATCAGTGTCGGCCGTGTGCATTAGGGGTATGGTAGGAATACAATACATAAAGATATATGTTTGATATTAACGCATCTCTACATTGTGTTTTGGCTACATATTTAACAAATTTCTTCAACGAACATTATAAGTTATTGTGATGAATTGACAGTACCATGGTCTGAGGTTTGAGGCTCGGAGCTTATGTTCAACCGAGACTGCATCGAAAGTCTGATAGTTGCTTACCACTGCTCGGTGGTTCTCTTCGGTTACTAAGTCTTCTCCCGCCTATCCAGTTACCCACCAGAAAAGCCGAAAAAGCTTTCCTTCCTTCCTTCCTTCCTTCCTTCCTTCCTTCCTTCCTTCCTTCCTTCCTTCCTTCCTTCCTTCCTTCCTTCCTTCCTTCCTTCCTTCCTTCCTTCCTTCCTTCCTTCCTTTTCCTTCCTTCCTTCCTTCCTTCCTTCCTTCCTTCCTTCCTTCCTTCTCTCTCTGAGCATGACTACCCCTGACATTGAACCTTAGAAACCTCTTATTGTGATGAACTGACGGCAAAATGGTCTGAGGTTTGCGGCTCGGAGGTTATATTCAACCAAGACGCGAAGCGTCTCGGTTCAACATACGCTCCGAGACGCAAATCTCAGACTACGTTCCAATAAGACCATACCCAAAGTCAAAGCCCACACCGTGAAATGAACAAAGCAACTTCAATGAACAAACCAACTTTAACGATAACAAATTTAGTAAATAAACCTCTCGTGTGCCCCGCGACGTCACTGGACAACAAAAAATCAATATCTTTAACAGAGGTCGAGGTTACACCATCTCAGTTCAAATCATGAACAAGTTCATGATTTGAACTGAGATGGAGTAACCTCGGCTTTCGCGAAGTATCGAGGTTGAACATACTCTCCGCGCCGCAAAGCTCAGACCATGTCACCATCAATTCATCACAATAACGTATATGTTCCAATAAGACCCTACCCAAAGTCAATATTCACATCGTGAAATGAACAAGGCAACTTCAATGAACAAGGCAACATTAACGGTAACAAATTTAGTAGATAGAAGTCGAGGTTACTCCACCTCAATTCAAATCATGAACAGGGAGACGACTATCAAAAGCTCCAAGCTTACTGTCGAATCCCATCCTACAATGTGTCTACGCCTGTTGTATTTGTTACATTATACACAATTAATTCAAATCATTCTTACTTTTTCATCTGTTTGTTCCACATGATGTAACCATGTAACATATTCGTTTCAAATAAATATTGTTTAGACTAAATCATGAACACGTTCATGGTTTGAACTGCGATGGGGTAACCTCGATATTTTATAAGTGGGTTATGAGTATACATTCATGGAATGATCACTGGCCTCGAAAATACGATTTTACAGGCAGTAAGCATTTTGAATCTCCTCCAATTGTTATCATCTTTTCAAATATTTCGCTTGGTGACGTCAGACGGTAACATATGCCACTGGAGCCGTAAACATAGAAAAACACTAAGCGGGTTATCTTTCAATCTGAGGGAGGGGATTGCAGTCTTATTGGAACGTTGTTTCAGATAGGGGAATGTGTTCAATTTAGAGCAAGCAACGTGCATTTTTCTCGACTTTAATAAAAGGCGTAGAAGAGACAAATTATTTGAGAGAATCTTCGATCACATCTTAAAAATAAAGAGTCTTCTACCCTAATTCTGCTAACCTATTACACGTGGGAAGTCGGTGATTCCGTGATTGTGTTCAGCCAGGAAAATTCCTCCGCGCGGGTGGGATTTTCCCGTCCTGGGATGGGTGGAACTAATAGTTGGCATTGTTGACATTGGACCTTATAAAGCTCTTACACACAGCTTTCCAAGAATCTATTTTTAGGGGCTGATATTATTCTAAAAGGAAGAAACAAAGAGAATTTTTTTCTATGTCACTTTGGACCATTCACAGTGTAGAATCTTAAACTGCAAAGGCAAATTAGACAGGATTGACGAGCCTGTATAAGTTAGGCATAAGGGCGACTTATTTATTCGGAGTAGGGGGTGTTTAAAAGGATGGGGAATACAAAAAGAAAAAAAGCAAGAAAAAAAATACTTGCCGCTTTTTTAAATTCTGCTTTTTTTGCACAGAATTAAACGCCCCCCCCCCCTCATTACCATCACCATCACTAAAACAAGCACAAAAGGAGAGTTCGAAATAAAGCACCTTACTACGCATTTCGACATGTAAAGGTACGATTTATACAACAAACAAACAAACCAATATAAAAAATAAATAAATAAATAAATAAATAAATAAATAAATAAATAAATAAATAAATAAGAACCGAACAGATATCAGGAACGTTTTACTTGAAAAGAGATGATCGCAATGGAAAAATGCAGTCTGCGCTGGGACCTGAACTGAACATAAATTCTCAAAGTACATTTGATCTAAAAAAAATCTTTACAAACGGAAATACTTTTTTGACAGTAAGAATAAGAAATATTTTGTACACAATCAAAACGCGACAAAGACAGTGACAAAAAATATAAAATATAAATAAATAAACACACAAATAAATAATGTACACATTCGAAACACAACTGGACAAACAAATTGCAAATGGTTCGACTACGCTGTAAAGCAAAGACTATCTGATATGAATTTACAAGAATGGCGTGCTACCCTGGATAAATCCACAAAATTCCAATTCTATGGATTAATTAAGTCACACCCTATATTTGAAGATTACCTTATAAATCTACAACCCTCATTAGCTACTGCATTACTTAAGTTTCGCGTGCGAAATCACCACCTGCCAATAGAAGTAGGAAGCTGGTCATCTACTGAAATATCGCAAAGAAAATGTAATCTTTGTAGCTTAGATATTGGTAACGAATTTCATTATATTCTGGTTTGCGAAAAACTCGGGTACCTCTGAGTAAAATACATAAGAGCTTACTATTCACGAAATCCAAATATGCTTAAGCTGCAACAATTATTTACCACCACAAACAGTAAAGTAACAAGAAATCTAGCCAAGTTTATAAAAGAACTTCAGACAATTCTGAAACCCGTCCGTGTCTAGTGTGCCGATTCTCCCCCCAGCAATCATTTACCCAACATAACTGCCGGAACCGATCAGCGGTATTTTGAAGCAAAACGCTATTAAACTGTATTTTTATGTTTTTCATTTTTTGTCTAGGAAGCATGGTCTGTGGCCCCTCATTGGGGTGAGCTCGTCGGGCTCGCTCCAGTGAGGGGTCATGGGGGTGTTTTTTGGACAGGGAATGTAAACTCTTGAACAATGAAATAATTATTATTTTAAGATATTATTCTCAACAGAACTTCTTAAGGCGGTATTTATTCTGGTATCCAGGTCGATACCAATAATAAAACTCTGGCAATTACTTACCCTATACAACGCCTAAAACCATTTAAATTGTATTATGCTCATAATTTTGGTCTCCAGAACAGCGCTTGTGGTCCCTCATTGGAGCGAGGTCGCGGAGCTCGCTTCTATGGGGGGGGGGGGGGGGGGGGGGGGGGTCATGGGCGGTGTTTTGAAGACAAGGAAAATTACTATTTTCAACGACACTTCTCGAGGCTGACCTCATGCTCTCATCACAGAACCCCACGGATCTTTTAAATAACATGAATTGATAATCATAGCGCTCTCCCCCTCCGAAATATCTTCTTTCTTTCCTCCGTTCCTGCCAGACCACACATGCGGCAATCTAATATGGGTATCCTCCTATCTCTTCATCTATGTATATATGCATGTGTCTATGTGCATTGAAAGTGTGGGTTTGAATCTTATGTATACTTAATGTATGCAGATGGATATATGCGTGTATTTGGATATGTGTGCATATATGGGTGTATGTATGCATGTGTATGTATATGCGCGTGCATATATGGGCTCGTATGTGCACATATGTTCAATGTGTATAGTATCTACAGACTCATGTTATTTCCGGGGAAATATAATTTAGTTGTTTCGTACACTAAGTGGTAGAATAGCAGATTTTATTCTTTAATACAGAATGTTTGAATTTTGCGGCTGTAACCGCAAACCTATTCTGTTGTAACCGGATACAGGATTGGAGAATATAAGGAGGGGGGAGAATGTCAATGGGAATTCATGAAGTGATCAATATAATATGAGGTTTGGGGGCAATGGATCTTAGTAAAATAGTTTATTATATCGGAGTTAGTATAACATACTGTGACACCTAATATTCCTGAGTGCCTGTCCTTGTATCACAGTGTGCACACTCACCCTTCTCCAAAACGCCCCCCTTTTCGTCGATAGGTCTAGAGCCCTAGTTCATTTCACCAACATCTCGACTGTGTAGAGTAGAGTTCTCTTCCAATCAATTTCTTGTTATCTATAGGTCAAGGGGCCTGGAACAGCCTACCGAAATTTCGTTCGTGCTGATGGTAATACAAGGAGGGGAAAGTCCCGGGTAAATACTACATGCAGTTGGAAGGAAGGAATACACACTGTAGCCAGTATTCTTATGTCAAGATCTCTATACTAAAATTACCCTTGATCATCCACTTTTAGATCGGTTTCCATTGTGTGCCTGTGATTTTACCACGTATTAACGCCTAGCCACCCAAGCCTAATACTGCCCCACGGTGGTAATGTAAATATCTGTAGATAGTTCAGACTCATTATAATGTGGGGCGTAATTCGTTTAATCCTCAAGCTTTAGTTACTCATTCAACTGTACCCCACAAACCCTACCAACGTTGTGACTCGATACTGTTATAATGCTGTTAACACTCACGAGAAAGAGAGACAGAGGGAGAGAGAAAAGAGAGGAAAGGAGACCGTATTAATCTGACAAGTATATATTTTATAACTACCACAGACATGCTTATTATTATTTATTTTATGCTGCTTTATGTTGATTTGTATACCTCAGATGAGGTAAAAAGTGGAAATAAATCAAATGAAATCAAAACCCAGTCCGCCTGTACTGCATATAACTTACTTTGATTGGAAACAAAATGGTGCTTGCCGAATCTGTAGAATGCGAGTCACAGCTTTCTCCATTGTCTGTATAAGTGGATAAGTCACAGTTGTGAACACTGGATCCACGTCTGTAAGTAGCTGATAAACAATTGTGATTTCCCACACATCGCTTTGCACAGTCAATCTTACTGCGAGCAGATTCTGACGATATGATACTGACTGTCAGTTTTCGCTGATTACATGTTTTAAATGAAACCACATCTTTAGACAATGTACTGCTGGAATAATGTACAAAAAACAGAATCATTGAGACGCATTGGGCTACAATTTCTGGAAATGTTGGCCTCATGATGTAAGATGGTTCTGGCCTCGCACACGACTGATTCTCAACAACAAGCACACAACTTCGGTATGTAGATGGATCAATATCCTTTTGAAAATATCTGTTCATAACCCTGTTGTGCTCTCTATGAACAAATGTAGCAGATCTATTTTCTTGGTTAACGACACATTGATAAAATGCAAACAAATATCTTCCTTCAGAAGGGAGTAAATTTTTAGTGCTGAAACGGTTAAAAGCTTTTTTTAATCAATTAATCACCTTGGTCAACCGATTAATCACTTGCCCTAATGGGGAGCTGAATAATTGCCGTTGATGATTTACGGCATTAACCCTTTTCCAAAGTAGCGTGAAAAAACGGGCAGCAACATATACACAAATCTCCATTCAATTTTTATTATGTTTTCAATTTTTCTCTCAAAAACATAGCTTAAGTTTTAGAGGTAAAACTTGAAAAAGTTTTTCGTAATTCAATCATTTATTTTGCAACTATCGTCTGCTATCCGCATTTAGTAAAGGGGTAAGGATGACCCTTTTCAGCTACACCGGCTTCCTTCACCCGTAAAACTGACCGACACGAGGTGACCCTGGCTGTCGAAAGTGTCGTTAAACTCCAATAAATAAATAAATAAATAAATAAATAAATAAATAAATAAATAAATAAATAAATAAAACAATGGAACAGTGGTCGTATGTGAACAATAAACAGAGCCCGTAAATCTCAAATTTCGGGTCTAATCTAATCAAGAATCGAGTGAGACAGAGGATTTTGAATTGAATTAGATCTCACAAAAAAATTGATACAACAAAGTGCAGTTAAAAAACATGTTTTCCTACGCACATATCGAGATTGGTTTCTCTGCACCTTTCACAAAAATCTTGTTTTAAAAATAAAATTTTACCAGGGGAGTATCGGGTTTGGTTTCTCTGCATACTGTAGGACAAAAAAAAATGGATTCGAAAAAAAGCTGTTAACCCATTACCCAACGTAAGGGCCAAAACCAGCCAGCGCTATTCACAAAATCACCATTAAATCTCCATTTTTTGTCTCAAAACCATAGCTTATGACCCCTCATTGGAACGAGCTCGTTGAGCTCGTTCCAATGAGGGTCATAAGCTATGGTTTTGACGCAAAAAGTCAAAAATATTAGTTATTTTATTTGCAAGTCTCGTCTGCTTTTCATGTTAGGTAAAGGGTTAAAAACATTTTCTACCCACGCGCGTATCGATTTTGGTTTCTCCACTTACTTTAGAAAAAAGGTGATTCGAAGCATGGTTGTCAAAACCCATTTTCCCTTCGCGTGTATCGAGTTTGGTTTGTCAGCATACCTTAAAAAAAAAATTCGAAAAAAATATTATTAAATACTAATTGTCCTTACGCCTACACACGTATCGAGTTTGGTTTCTCCGCATACTTTAGAAAAAAATTGATTTCACAAAATGGTTGTTACAAACCACTTTCTCCTTGACACGTATTGAGTTTGGTTTCTCGGCATACTTAAAAAAATGCATCGAGAAACATTTATTTGAGAGGACTGTGGACTACAAAATTTAAAGGAAGGCCAATCGACGAAATTAGTGCATACATTGGGAATCAGAGGTGTTTCCAAATTGCAGAATGATAAGATCACTCCGATAGATAGCAAAAAAGTTCCGGATTTAAAAAAAAATAGTGAAAGAACGCGGATATGATGTTAAGATTTCTTCACTAACAGAAAGAAGGAATTTTTCTGTGTGTTGGTGGGAAAGAAGCCGGCGGTCGAAAATGTTTCTGTCGCTGCTTCTCCTGACAAAAGAAGGGGGGTGGGGGAATGTGGAGATAGGAGAGAAAGTCGTTCCTGGCGAACCCACCTTTTCTCCAGTCAAACGTTGTGGAGCAGCATAGAGAGGGGACGGGGGCGGGGGGGGGGGGGGTGAGGGGCGAGCATTCTCGAACAGTCTCGAAGCTACGAGGTGGAAGGACCCCAAGACGGCTACCAAATTATGGATGAAAAGACAGTTTGAGATGGTAGGAGGATCCTCAACCTTGAAAGAAAAGACAGCGAGAGGCATAATGTATGGGTGCCATGGAAATTAGCGACGGATTACGGAACTTGCCAAAGGCGACATTCATTTGTCACAACGGTCGTATCAACTGCAAAAAGAACCTATCTCGGCAATTTTTTTCTTAAGTGAGATATATGAAGAAATATATTTATATTTTCATGGACAAGACAGTTGAGGCATTGCACTGTGACATGTCGTGAGTGATTTCAGTGATAGTTGGATGTCTGACAAGCACACATTCCACGCACTGAGCTGTAGAAGACATGGACCGTCAGTCAGAGAATTTACCACATTCAGTCCAAGACCTCAATACCTTGTAAATCCTCCTCGGTTCGCGAGACAAGCGCGGATCCGACGTGACATACTCCTCACCAAATGTTCAATATCAGCTTGACTGATGTTATTTCCTTCTTCCTGCAGTGCAGCGGCGAATTCCTGGACATTGGTAGGGGGTTGTTGGCATTGGCATATGCGCCTGCCAAGCATATCCCAGACGTGCTCGATTGTTGAAAGATCTGGATTTAGTGCTGGCCAAAGGCAGTGTAGTGATGTTCTGCTCCTGGAGGAACTCTGTTGCGACACGGGCCTTGTGTGCTCTTGCATTCTCATCTTGGAAAATGAATCGACGGCCGTGACGTCGCGCAAATGGCACCACATGAGCTGCTAACATGTTGTCACGGTAATACTGCCCCGTGTCACGCCCTTGGATGACATGTAATGCTGTTCTGCTTGTCATGGTTATGCCTCCCCACACCATAACCGATCCACCACCAAAACGATCGTGGTGCCTAACGGTTACGCCATGGTATCGTTCGTTCCCCCGCCGCCAGACTCTGTTTCGACCGTCGTGGAAGTCAAAAGTGAACCTCGGTTCAACCGAAAACATGACGTTGTTCCACCGACGGTTGCCCCAGCGCTGCGCTCCACACCAATTACGCCTTGCTACGACGTGACGTTCAGTCAAACGCGGAATTATTCGAGGTCGTCGAGCTGTGCAGGCGATTTCGGTTAGTCTGACCACTGACTCGCACATCTGTCTCTCGGTGCAGCTGCTGTCCAATTTCTGAGGCACTTTGATTGCGGTTACGTAATGCTGTGGTTCGGATAAAACAATCCTGGTTAGTAGTTGTCGCCCTTGGACGACCTGACCAACGTCTGTCATCAACATTGCCTGTCTGACGGTAGCGTGACCACAACCTGCTAATCAATGATTGAGTAACGTTGAGAATTTGAGCCACTGCAGTTTGTCTGTTGCCAGCTTCCAACATGCCAACGGCACGTAAACGTTCGTCACGTGTCAGTCTTCGCATACCTAAAAGGTCACTTTTCGGTCAGAAACTATCGATGAAGGCGTTTATACCAACAAAAGAACGACAAGACCTCCGGATAAGCCCTTCCAGCACAAACGAAAATTTCAAAACGTACCCTACAGACATTAACTCGGCGCTCGTGCGAAAAACCTGCACGAAGTTTTCGTGGGCCGGTGACATTCATGATCCACATTAAACTTGGTAACATGTTGATGTGTCCAATCACGCGTATAAAATACCATTTTCCGAAAATATCAACATCAGTTTGGATATCCCCTACTTTTTTGAACAGTACATCATGTAATCTCCGCGAGAACGACAAATAGAAAGAACGAAGCTATTATACCAGACAAAACCGCAAACAGTCTGATAAGACAGCTTCTTTTTTCGGCCTGTATATTTAGCTTCTTCCCCTCCGCCAACCCGTGTATCTCTCTTTATACCCATTTAGACGGGTCGTGTTTTTTGTATACCTACTGTTGAATAAAGGGCACAAACACGGGTAACTGGCGTGTTCTTTGACGCACAGAGCTATTTGGAAGGAGCTGTTCGACGAAGTCTTGTAAAATACACATGGCTTGATCTAAATATGGAAGAGGAGTCGGAAATCGTCTGGCTGTCTGTCGGAGATGTGGGTACTCAAAAGCGGGCACAAAAATGGCATGACATGCGGCACAACTGAATGGTTGAATTTAGGCGACTTGCGGCGATAGAGGCATGCAATCCATTTAGAGGGGGTGAAATAATAGCCACAGCAATAAATAAGGCCACTATGGACGAAATAATGTCAGAACAAGAGCGGCAATTCACCGACATAGACACTCAGCGCGCCCCCCCCCCCCCCCCAATCCAAGAGGATACCTATTGCAGAGGGATCGCGGGTACTCATGGAAATCGAGCTTATTCCTCGCAACAAAATGTGAACTCTGTTCACTGATCAAACATGTTGAGAATGAGGAATAACACCTCCTTTCTGATGATATTACATACACAAGTTTATTTACATATGACATTATCTGCATTCACTTCATTTTACTTTAATAATAATATCACACAAATATTTCGTAGTACATTATAAACCCTGAAAAATATAATTAAAACGACTTGAGTAACTTTAAATAATCAAATTATGGAGGCTAACCCTTTTAGCGTAAAAAGGGTAAAGTAATCGATTCATTGTTGACCTGACTGATGAACGATCGGTGTTTAACAACAATTGTTCTGCAAGCAGAACAACAATTAATAAGTGAAATATTAATAATTTAAATAATCTTACCTTTTCGAAAAGACTTAGGTTCTAATAATTTAAATCATCAAACAAACAGCAACAGCCTCCATAACAGGTACTTTAGTCAACACTGAACATCAAACCGAGATTCCGCAAAACAATAGAATTCCCTACCAGAGCTACAGACAAGTCAACAAAAGACAGACAGTGAACACGAAGCGAATAACCCTTCAACTAACAAAACCAAGACGCATTAAGCCGACGTGAACAAGAAAGCTATACCTACAACAAATAATCATTAGTAGATCTGGCGTATAAAATAAAAAGTTGAAGCCATTATAAAAAAAATGCAAATTGCTCATTACCACATTCTCCCCTCCTAAAACAAAATGGCGTCCTCGTTATTTAGTTTCGTACCAAGTGATATCTTTTCCCCAAAAGAAAACAAATAATCATTATACCCTAAACATTTTCTGTTTTCTCAATGGAAATTACCATTTGCAACATCTGAAATGGAAAATGGAACAATTATGAAATCTGTAAATCACATATATTTTTGAAGCACGCAGCACTGAAATATAAATAAATTATTTTTTGTACATAATTAAAATAAAATTTATAACAATCTAAACACAACTTGAAAGAATGAAGATTGGAGAATGTTTTATGAACATCTTTCCTGAAATGAATTAAGCTATGAAGCAAAAGGGAATGATATATTCAGTACAAAAGAAAAAAGCATCTGAGTTGTGTACTTACTTAAAAACGCACTTGTAATTTCATTGCTCATGAATGCTTCAAATTAAATACAATTTAAAAGAAATAAATACCTGATACTATATTACAATTAATACATTATTCCAAAATTGTGCTGAAAATTGCGTGTGAAGTATCAGGAGACATACCTGACAGTACCTGTTTGTTTGTAAGTTTTTAAGCCATTCTGTTTTATCGACAAAGGAGGGTTTTAGTACTGGATGCTCTACACTGGAAATCTGACTTAAAACATACTCACCACTTTCAAGCCAGGAAGGAGATTTTCTATTACTCTGTGATCTATGTGGTGCTGGAGTAGGATGCTCAACAGAAACAGAAGCTTCCATTGGTAAAATACCTGAAACATTTGTTGGAACTACACTTTCAGAACCAGTACCTGTTTTTTGTATTTCAAGTCATCCATGGTCTTGGATGACAATATTATCACAAGATAATAAATCAGAACTTTGACGATTCAAATCCAAGTCACTACCTGAAGGGATTTGAATACCAATACCACTATGAGGTATACTTTCTTCACTTACCTTTATGATTGGTATGGAGATCGCCACCTTCAGAAGAAACTACACTAGTCTTTACCCCAACCGTCGATCGTCACCAAGTTGGGGTGAGACAACTCTTTCTTTGGGTAAAGTAGTTGACTGAGGAACAACATGTAGTTCCAATTCTTCGTCATTAGAAGAAACAATCTCGGATTTTGAAACTATTTTCTTCTGAATATGTGTTCGATTAGCTGGAACAGGTTTCCCCTCTTCTGAGACACTTGTCATTGGATTCTCTTGAGATTCTGGTACATCTTCGGGTTCCAATTCTAGTGGTAAAGAACCAATTGGCAACAGATGATTCCTATGTAGAGTCTTTCTCAAACTAGCTTCGTTTTCTACAACAAATGCAGGGATATCAGTGTTTGGCTGGTCAATCACAGTATACACGTCATAGTTAAAATGATCTGACAACTTGTGATGGCCATCAAAAGCTAAGCTTTTTACCAACACTCTATCCCCTGACTTCACGGATGACTTCACGGATGCACCACGAACCTTAAGATCATAACCAGCATTCTGTCTCTCTTTGCTTTCTTTGCAGCAGCAGTAGCAAGGCCATATGCAGACATCAGTTTCTTGCGAAGATCTGCAACATATTCTGGAAGAGAACTTTCTACTGAAGGATCACAAAGTCCAAATAAAACATCAATTGGTAGACGAGGCTCCCTGCCAAACATGAGATAGAATGGAGTAACACCAGTGCTCTCGTGTTTGGTACAATTGTATGCATGGACTAGCGGACCAACACAGCTCTTCCAATCTCTCTTCTGTTCTGGCTGCAATGTCTCAAGCTTATTTAAAAGAGTCTGATTTAATCATTCACACAGGCCTTTTCCCATCGGGTGGTAAGATGTGGTTCTGGACTTCTGTATTCCACAAAGCTGGCAAAGTTCCTTGATTAGAGTATTTTCGAAGTTAACACCCTGGTCTGAATGTAGACAAGGAGGAAAACCATAGTGATTGATAAAATTGTGGAAGAGCACTTCAGCTGTTGTCTTGGCAGTCATATTAATGGTCTGTAGCCTCAAGAAGATACTGATAACCACTCTTCAATGTCTTTAAACTAAACGAAGCCACACATAAAAACTTCAGAGGGTGTGATGTAGTAATAAATACTAAGGGTACACTTGAATTTGTTTGCAATTTTCGATGCAGATATCATGGACAATTCTTGATCCATTTCTCCACAATGACATCGATAACAGGCCAATAAAACCTTTCCTTAACCAATGAGATTGTTCTTTCCCATCCTGGATGTCCAAACTCATTGTGCAGAAATATCAGTACAGTTTTGACATGAGAAGATGGCAAGACCAGAAGCTGATGAACTTTGGAATTAAAAACTTTCTCCATAATGTGTGCCTCAGTGAATCTTGACCATCTTAAAATGCCAGTACATTGCTGAGTGTTCTTTTGTCATAGACAAAGATGAACCTCTTGGACATATTCCTGTTTCAACAACTGTCATCCATGTACCTAGAACTGGATCTTTTTTCCTGTAATTTTCGAAAATCTTAGGGAGTCATATCGTCAATGTCTTGGCCAACAAAACTCTAATTTATGTGATGGATAAATTTCTTTCAGAGTTACTAACACCTCTGCTGGCAAAGGTGATAACCCTCTTTTTTCCATTTTGATTTGGTACAATACTGCACCTAATCCACATGAGTTAACATCAGTGTGCAGCTCAAATGGATAACTATAGGCTGGATAACCCAGAACATGTGGTACTGACAAACAGTCTTTAAGTTTCTAAAAAGCAAAATTTTGTTCATTCTTCCATACCCATTTATGTAAACAACTTGATCTCTTTTTACTTTTACTCTTTGAATTGTTAGTAGGAGGAAGTAAATCTGTTAGTGATTCTGAAATCCTGGAAAAAATGTTAACATACCTGCGGTAGTAACACACAAAACCAAGAAACTTTCTCAATTCATCTGGATTGGTAGGTGTTGGCCAATTCACAGTTTGCTCAATCTTGGATGGGTCAGCTTCTTTTCCTTTAGCTGACACAACATGGCAAACATAAACAACTGTTTCTTTAAATGGTTGGATGGATATATCTTCAAACCACACTGTCTTAATCTTTCAAAACACCATTTGTAGCCTCTCTATGTGTTGCTCATATGAATCAGAGCATTTTTAATCCAAAAGACATACAATAGAATTTATAAAAAACAAAAGCCCTGCCGTACATGCCATATGTCCCTTATGCTCCTCCAAAATCTCCAACTGATGATAACCAGACTTCAAATCCAGAACTGTAAAATGCTTTGATCCCGTAAGATACTCAAACATTTCACCCATTCTTGGAAGTGCATAAGAATCCTGTATAGTTTTCTTGTTAAGAAACCTAAAGTCTATACACATTCGAAGGTCACCAGATTTTGTTCTGACTAAAACCACATTAGAAGCACATGGACTATGTGAATGGTGAATAATACCAGCTGCAAGTAACTGATACAGATGATTTCTAACTTCATCTAACATTCCTGGTGGAATTCATCTACAGTACGTTGAGAGTGGATTGTAACTAAATCACCTGTGGAGTGGAGTTATCACCCGAGCTATAACTTTCAAATTTTGTATATATCAACAAAAAACACAAGCAATGTTTCAGTCAATGGACCTCCGGGTTGAACCCGGAGGTCCATTGGCTGAAACTTTGCTGGTGCTGGTTATGCTTTGCAACAAATTTGCAACTATTGCTCGGGTGGAATCTCCACTCTGTGGGTGATTTAGTGACAATACACTCTCCACGTACTGTAAAACATTGTTTAAATGGTATCTCATCTTGCAAATCAATTCCGTGTTTAAAAGTATTTTATCATATACCTGTTGAAGATATAGCCCATGTGTTATAGATTATCTATAACACATACCCCTATGCCATATAGATTGGAGAACGGACTATAGTCTTTTTCTATATTATAATATAATGATGGCATTCGCAAAATTGTTTATAAATCATGTCAAATTTGGTGAAATTGATTATCAAACATATTTTTGTCATAAATCATAAGAATTGAGGTGTAAGTATATTTTCTGTAATTGTTTTCCCAGTTACAGGGCCATTTTCTAAGGGGAACTATACTCTATCATTCACTTGAATTTGTAGCCTTGTTACACACCAACAGCTTTTCCGGGCACATCACATGTATTCATGCCCAACAAGAGAAAGCAGTCGACTCCACTCCAGATGAGTCGACATTTTGACACGAAATCATCCCCAAAAACCCTTTAAAAATGCAGAAAAGAACAAAAATGGTCGGTATAAGATAAATACAACAATACCATAGTGTGTTTTGATATGTTTGATATCTCAGCTCGTTGAGATATCAAACATATCAAAACACACTATGGTATTATCGTATATATATAAACCAACATCCTGATCATTCTGAGAAATAATATCTGAAATTGTATGTATAAGTTGTGAAACTTCTCTCAGATGATCAGATGACAAAATTAAGGATTCAATATCAATCTTATTTAATGATGTTTCATCAGATAGAACATCAAATTTATGAAGGTCACTTCCAACAGATATTGGTATTTTCTCACATATGGTTGCATGAAGTGCAATGGTAGTAATTGTTCTGGATGATATGTTAGATAAATGCACTTTTATAATACCATTGTTATTATAATCATATTTAAGTCTGTAAGGTGCAATTTCAACACCTGATAAAGTATTAGAATCTGAAAGAGGCTGCAAAATGGCACATTTTGGATGATATGGTAATTTATGACCAACAAAACCTGAAATAACATGTTGAGTATTAGGATTTAAAATCACATGAGTCTTTTCATCACTTTTCACAACTCCTAATTTGAAATTATTTTTTCTAATTTCTTTTTCCCTAAGTGAAAGACATCAAAATCTCATATACCAAGGAGTTGTTAAATCTGCAACCTGTAAACATTTATTACCATGATTCTGTTTACATTCATCCATAAAGATATTCAATACATTTGTCCTTAGCAAAACTGGTGTTGACATATTAAAGCCACTGTCTGGTACTACAAGAAGAATACAGCACTTTTGTGTGCTATCAGCTAAACCTGGAATAGATAACTCAACTTTAACATAACCCAAATATGGAAGTTTTCTTCCATATGCACATACAATATCAAGAATATGATCCTCTGGATTAAATGCAAAATTATTAAAATGTGTTTTATAAAATGTCTTGCAAACAGTAGAAACAGTTAAACCTTTATCCAATAACCATTTTTCTAATACACCTGCAATAAGAACATCAATATCAGTGGTACTAGCATACAACCCAGGTGGTTCGTTTGTTTCAACATATTTAGGTTGTATATTCCGAATGCCTACAGGTGACCTGCTACTGAATACACTTCTTAGTTTAAAGGATTGCAATTAACTTTTCTAGATGTATTTACCCTGCTCTGCAGGCAATTGCAATATGTCCATAGTGATGACATTTAAAAGCATCACTTTTCCAGTGGCCACTGCCGTATCTTTGAAGATGTCATCAGCACCTCTCTTATTCACTGAAACCACAGAGAATCTTGTAGAAACTTTCTGGGACTTCGAAATCCAAGAACGTTTAAGTCTTCAACAATATATCGAGAACTGGTATGTTCTTAAAGGATGAATAACAAGTTGAAGACCTCGGCCATCGCTTATGCATTTTCCTATCCCCAGGTATAAACCATCTCCGTACTTTTTAAATGCATTACACCTCATGGGTACTAAATAGAATCCCTTTTCATCAGTTTCGACTCGGCAGATACATCCTTCATGTAGAAACTATCTCCCATGATTTCCTACACACCAGGAAAGGCTAGACTCGAAAGCGCACTGATGCCTGGAGCTAAGAGTACATTTTTGTGAGAGCAGGTAAAGCTCCGGTAGCTAGCTCACCAACATTCCCAGAAAAGCACCTTTCATCTTCAAGTCATATCTAAATATGTTAAGATGCTGTTGATTGTCAGACTGTCTGTCACATTTTCCAATGTGCCTCGACCCTCATATTTGGATTGACCAAAACCCAATAACTTCATGATTTTCATTGTGAAATGGATTATGTTTTGTTGATGTGTTGCCAGCAATCTTTTCTAATAATTCTTTTTTTTCTGTCTTCTTATTTTTTCTTTTTCTCTTTTATTATTATTTATTCTGAAATGTGATATTTGTCAACTCCATTCTGACAAGTTCCATTGCATTTCTCTCTCCTCAGATCAACCACCACGAAATTATGTGATTCAAGTTCTTGAGATCTTCCTGAAACAGGCACAAACAAATTCGCGTTTGTTCTGGTAATCTGTCTGGGTAGTTAGAAGTAATTTTGCGATAGATAAAAGCCATCCTCATTACTGTATCTACCACCATGCATTTACCGGGTAATAAGAATCATCATCAGAAAAATCTTAATTAATGAAGCACCAGGTTATACCCGGTGACTCATTAACTAAATTGTGATGATTGTTCCTACAGTAAGTGTTTGGAATCTAATATTCTTGCATTCGTGGAAATATTGTCCACCTGTGGAAAGTGAACAGCTCGTGGTGGCCAAACAGTCCTCTTGCCAAAGACAAACATTCACCTATATATAAACCTTTTTTTCTGTTCATGCATTTTCAGGCAAAATGGTTGGCTAAATATTTTTTGTGTTCGTATCACAATGAACTGACAAAAAAGCATTCAGGCCCACCCTATTCCACACAACAATGCCAATCATTAAATTTACGCTTCACAGTGTAGATAGAAAATAATCTCTGCACGCTCATACTGTTTCAAAATGAAAAGTAATTAATATTTATCGCACCATTTTAAATGTATTTTAAGTGGTGAGGATGTTTCAGTGAGATGTGTCTTCATTTCAAACAGAACTTTAGAAAACTATGCCCTTTTTAGTCAGTTCTCAATAGGAAGCATGATGCGACCTGGTTATTATTACAAATCCACAAAGAAGAAAGTGTTTAAATTTATTGCCACCCAGGTTTAGTTATAAGGGATGATCATTTGATTCTGTCTATTTCTTGAGTTATGAACCCCCTAAAAACAAAGGCCAAACATAGCATAAATGGGCTATGCCCATTTACAGAGTTTGGCCTTTGTTTTTGTGGTTTTATAACTCCAGAAATAGACAGAAACAAACGATCATTTCTTATTTAATCCAGCCACTTGAGTCTCAGAAAGCGATTCATCAAGAGGTTTGGCTTTCCTCAATCAGATTTTGCCACGATCAAGCCTCTTATGCTTTTTTGGCAAACTACGGAACAATGAATCTCTTCGAAGTCGTTTCTTTCAAAAATAAATCTTTGATTTGCATGACTATTTATTTCTTATGTTTTTTTCTGTTTCTTTATTTTACAATTTTGACTCTTTTTTAAAATAAATAAGGAAGTGATTTTTGTATGTTTTTTATCGTTTATAAATGACTTTCATTCCGGATTTGATGTGTACTTTCTCAACAAGTTCGTGTATTACTTTGATGTTGGAATAACCATAACTGTCTATCAGCTTATTATGTGTTCTTTCCTTTTATTCCATGATTACCTGTTCTCCTATATACAAAAAAGCCTATGACATAAATTTTAGCTTTCCATACCAACCGTTGTGAACACGTTTGTCTGTAATGAACACAACAGCAGTGGGATTTCAATAATTAAAATTTATACCTACAGTGAAACTACATACAATTTGACGTTTAGTGACCTCGACCTGAATGCAAACTTGTCTAAATTTATCATACATCGGCTCGCAAAGAGTGAAATGAAAGTGGCAATTATTTATTACGTTTTCAAATGGGTTTACCTCATAAGATGCCAAAAATTAACAAACATGCATTGTCCCATGTTAATAAAAAAAAACACCCATAACTCGAAATAGTATGTTATTATGTTATTAAAATGAAAAAGGCTCTGTTTCGTTTTCCATTTCGTTTCGGCGATAAAATTGACAGCGGAAGTACCACCCACCGATGCTCATGTAAACAAATACAGATTCGCACGTATGTACGTCTGCTGTTCAGTAAAATCGAGAAAAAATAATAGCGACTCTTAATAATCTGACGATCATGTTTCAAATAAAATATAACTAAAAGTAGCTTAGTGTACCAAATGTTCACCACTCGTGGTGAAGTGGTGTTAACCGCGCGCCAAAGGCTCGCGGTTAACACCACTTCGCCACTCGTGGTGAACATTTGGTACACCAAGCTACTATGGGTATTTCTATATATTCCCACTGTTCAGCAATTGCAGGTAAATTGCACATTGACTAATAATGCCCAGCGCTCATCTCATTTCCCACTGCAATCATGTCCTTCAATTTCCTCACATTTAGTTATTTTGAAACAATTGTTTCTCACGTAGTCCAAGTCAACCATATGTCTTCTTTCACCTGCTTGCGTGATGAGAGATTTAGAGTAATTCCCTCAAGGCGCCTTTAATTAACCTGGTTACTACAGATAGAGGCAATGATAGTTGGATCAGTTCAATAACTTCTTTTCTTCTAACCTCGGCTCTCTTCAGATCATGAAGAATGAATGAAAGCAGCAATTATTTATTATGTTTTTACACGAGCTTATCTCAAAAGATACCAAAAATTAACAAACATGCATTGTCATTGTCTCGTGTTAATAAAGCCTGCATAACTCGAAATAGTATGTTATAATGTTATTAAAATCAAAAAGGTACTGTGATTTGCGCGTTTCTTTTTCCATTTCGTTTCAGCAATAAAACTGACCGCGGAAGTACTGCCCACTGGTGCTCATGTAAACAGAATCGCATGTGTGTATGGGCAAGGTTTAGAATTTAATATTGAATATTTAATATTTAAACTCTTAATAATCTGACGACCATGATATAAATAAATATAAACAAAGTAGCTTGCTGTACCAAACGAGTGGTAACATTTGGTACAGCAAGCTACTATGGGTATATTCTATATGTCCCCCTTGAATCTCTTCTGATTTCAGAATCAGTTTTCGTCATGTGGGAGGCGTGATCAACTTCTTGAAATCTATGGTTCTATTACCTTGATCCTTTAACCATGGCTAAGCAATCACGTAGCTAACTAGCTAGCCATCCTATTGTCATGTGGCTGAGTGGGCTGAATCACCGTGAAGGGTTGTTCTACACTCTAAAATCAATTGGGTTAAGAATTAACCCAAATTAACTGGATTGAGTGAATATGAATCCAGTTGGATTTCTTTTCAAATGCCTGTGCCGAATTCACTAAAAACGATCTGAACCGAGGTTTATTGATGCTTCATATTGATTTTAGAGAACGAAGGTCAAGGAATTTATGTCAAAGCATGGCGAATTCTTTTTATCAAATAATGTGTGATTTAACATTTTAACATAAAGTCTAAAGCTGGCCAATGCTGTTCACAAACATCGCCAACCAAATTGATTTTTAAAAAAATATTTTCCTCAAAAACAAAACTTATGCTCCCTCGCTGGATGGGGCTTGTCGAGCTCTTCCATCGAGTGTCATAAGCTATGTTTTCGAGATAAGGAATGAAAATCTTTAGTTATTCGAGGAATATTTTCTGCAAACGTTGTCCGGTATTTGTATTAGGTAAACAGTTAAAGAAATATAACAGAAAGTTACATGTAATTCAATTCTACTTCCAAAACCAACCCACTGAACGTTACAAAACGGACATTGGCATCTGACGTCATTCCCATGTGAGACTTGTTGTGCATGATATTTTCCCTAATGAGATATTTGGTGCTAATAAGATTGTGCACACAATAACAAAGACAGTGTAATTTGTATTCCAATCATAACGCTGCTCCTCAGTACAGTGAGCAGAAAGATTAGAATGCCTTGAAATGCACTGTGCAATAAATTTTCTGTTCACCCCCTCCTCCCATATAGGCACATGTTGTAATTTGTATACCTACGCCGATGGACCCAGAGCCTGGTAATCGTATAGTTACATGATTATACCTGTCAAGTTACTAAGACGGAGTTGTTTAATATGACTGACTGAAACGACATTTACTGCTGTCTCTGCGTGAATAGCACACAATGGTAAGCTCTGTAAAGAGTTCTAAACGTGGAGTTGCCCCATTTCAGCATTACCCAACAAATTATACGAGAAATGAGAAAAACACATAAGCCACTTATCTCTGCAAGCCACCACATCATCACATGCTAACCTGGGATGGGACCCAAGTAGGCCGGAGATGACATGTCGTACAAAGGCCAAAATAATACAAACTCTCTGTTCTTTTGTAAGAGATTTTTCAAACAATTCTACGTATTCCTGGCCTCAGAGATTTGGTCAGAGCTTCTTGCCTGAAGACAATTACCGTTTTAATTTAATAGGACTTTTGCCTTCCCTCAAAGATCTTCTGAGGTGTATCTTACGTTCTCCCGAGTGACAGGCGAAACATAAGAGCATACGAGCATAAGTTTTCTTAGAACATTCTTCCACTGTTATCTCATAAATGGACTAATGCAACTGGTCGACGGTTCTGATCTGATTGGTCAATCTGGTTGTAATCTTGACCCTTAACCTGTAGATCAATCAATCAGTTAGATGATCAGCCAAGGAGGGTACTAAAATAGATCAATAAATTGTACCCTGAGTTTCAATGTGTTCTCTGTGCCAGTGGAACTCAGAGGACCAAATATCGAATCTCATAAAAGTGAATTTCTACATTTTAATTAGGGTATATTCCGACACTTTGAAGACCCAATAGCAGGCTCGGTAGTTGTTGTTATTTGTGTTGTCGGAAATTCCGGAAGAACGTGTGCAGCGTGGCTGAGTAAAAAACAAACTTCCCATGACTGAATAAAAAACAAACCCGTCCCCCCCAAACATCCCAAAATATCCTTTTAAATACCCCCCCCCCCCAAGACCTACCTCCCATATTCAGTTTGACACCATTATAATTCGAGCCCGTAGCATGCATATTTTGGCGGCGCTAGACGTGGATGTCATGTACACAAATATAGACATTAAGTCGGGCCTTGATTCAATCAAAAAGGCCTTTGAGAAATTTCTAAACCCAAAACGGCCTGATTAACAAATACTCCAACTGTTGGGAATCAGTCTAAGCAGAAATGATTTTGAGTTTGACGGTCAATATTATCAACAAATCAAAGGTACTTCCATGGGGAAAACATACAGTCCGTCGTTTACCTCCATTTTTATGTCAGATTAGGAAGAAGCAGCTTTGGATGCTGCACACAAAAAAACCATCAGTTTTTCTCGGGTATCTGGACGATATTTACTTGGTGTGGGAACACCCTTGGTGTGTTTAGGAATTTGTGTATTTTTTAAATAGCCGCGACCCAAACATCACGCTAAAAGCTATCATTTCAGAGCAGTCAGTTGATTGTTTGGGCGTCACTATTTACAAAGGTGAAAGATTCCAATCCACAGGTTGTTTGGATTACAGGACGTTTTTTAAATCGACACACTCCCATCAGCTACTTCACAAAAAATTCCTTCCACCCAAAACATACTTTGAAAGGTATTATCAATTCGCAGATTATTCGATGCCATAGAAATTCGTGCAGTAAAAATAATTTCAACTCTGCCTGCTACACGCTATTCGGTACCCTACAGGAAAGAGGGTACAGTAGTAGATTTTTGCGTGATATTAAGTAGGAAACCTCAAACAAATAGAAAATGCTGACCCCACGTCGCACCATCCCGATTAACCTATTAACCCTTTACCCAACGTAACGGCCAAAACCGGCCAGCGCTATTCTCAAAAATCGCCAATTAATTTTCAAAATATTTTTATTTTTTGTCTAAAAAACATAGGTTATGACCCCTCGTTGGAACGAGCTCGTCGAGCTCGTTCCAACGAGGGGTAATAACCTATGTTTTTGAGACAAAAAATGAAAAAAATTAGTTATTCAAGAATTTTTTTTGCAAGTGTCGTCTGCTTTTCATGTTAGGTAAAGGGTTAAAATCAGACACAATCGACCGGTTGTGGGCAATGGAAAGGCCACCCCGTGCAGCACAACCCGCTGTAAACAAAGTTACTTCTTCAAGGTGTCTGACTTATTTTTCAGTCATCAGATCAAGTGCCAATACAAACTGCGCGACGAGATGCACTGTGACTCGAAAAATATTATTTACCTGATTACTTGTACTTTGTGTAAATGCCAGTATGTGGGAGAAGAAACCAGTTGGCCTTTAAGAGCCACCCAACACGTGTCCGACATTGTCAACGAGAACGAAACACCTGTTTCTGAGCACTTCAATACTCCTGGCCACAACATCGGGCAACACTTTAGAATAATTCCAATCGTGAAAAATTCCACTTCAACAAGACGAGGAATCTACAAATGAATTCAATAAGGTTCGCGAAGGGTTTTGGATCCGAGAACTTCAAACTTTAACACCTCTTGGTATAAATGTGCGTGCAGGCCACGAAGGTAAAAAGCAATTTCTCCCCTTTGTCTTTCAGTATAACCGCCAGGCTGTCCAAATCGGTCACATGTTTAAAGAGGAATTTAAAACCATCAATTCTAAGTTAAAACAGCCCATCCAGGCGCGACCCTTGATCGCCTATTCTAAAAATCGCAGTTTAAGGGATATCCTAGTCAGTTCCAAATTTAAGCCATTGAGCGTAAACTGAATTTGTAATGAGAACATGATTTATTGTGAACCGGGGGGGGGGGAGAGATTAATTGCCGGATGTTGGGGGGAATTACAAGTCTCGCAACGCTCACTGTTCCTCACAGGTGGAGCCGTGCCTAAGTTTTTTTGAATTTACACGCGACCCCCACCTGTCTTGCAATGGTGGGCTTTGTTGGATGTTCAAACCCTCTTTCTCTTCCATATTAAATGAGGACGTTAGGTACATTAAAAAATGAAAAAAATCAACAATACGTCGACCCAATATTATCTGGATAATTAAAAAATAAAAAGCAAGTCCCGTAAACAGGTTTAGTCAAGAAAGTGATTTCGCTGTGCCTGCCTGCCTGTCTTTGTATTTGACTGTTTGTTACAAATTTTATTTGCCGAAGTCGGATTGTGAGTTTGGACTTAAATGTTCCGTTTTCAATCCGATCAACATACATGTTACGCCGTTGCGCCGTTACGTCGATAGTCTTTAAACGAAACTAATTCTTATGACCAAGGTAACTTAAGACCAGAACTTAAAGTCAGAATACGTATTTCGCAAAAGAAGTTTTCAAATATTTTTTGTTCAGAAACATTTACCGCTGCTTCTTTGGCAAAAGTGGAAGTTGAATAGGTCGCCTGCTATTTTCACATTTCACGTTTGACCTCGACGATTTTCTCGTTAATTATCGTTCTGTTGCCGACAACTCATTCTTTTATTTAAATCTGTGTTATCGTTTTGCCTGCAAACTGGGCCCATACTTGCAACCTGTTTCTAATCATCTCCCATTTGTTTCTACTTGGGGAATTCTAGGCAACAAATATTGTTTGTGAACTGTTTCAAACTTTGACAGTAAATTTAATTTTTCTGCTCACACCGAGTTTCGCTTATTTATTTAAACTGTAACCCGCTTTCCGTTCACTTTGCAAGATTATTGATCTAAGTGCAAATATCTCCATGGATTTAAATTTTAGACAATATCTGGCCTTCGGCGACAATTTCAGTCGATGATCGGTGACAAATGATTGATTCGTAGACAGTCGCCTTTCACGGAATTAAAATATATCATCCGTTCTCGTTTAGTCGTCGGACCTGTGTCTGACTTTCATTTAAGGAATGAAAGTCCATTTACGCGATGTTTGGACTTTGTTTTTTGGGGTTCATAACTCACGAAATAGACAAAAAGAAACAATCATTCCTTATAATTAAACGTTCGCGACCCAAATAAATAAATAGTGTTAGTCGTCCTCTACTTCAGCGAACAAAGACTTAAAAACTAAAACTGGTAGACATATTATTTTTCTGGCATAAAAGAGGGCGCATATTATTGAAATGCAGGTAGCAATTGACACACTTTCCAAGTCAAATGCACTTATGTCATTAATTTTTTTATTGACCAATGAATTACGTAATACAAAGAAAACGTCATAAGCCACGCCTCCCTCAAATTCCATTCAACTCTTCATTTCACGTAAAAGTTACGTTCCGTGGTAGGTGGAAGTAGGCCATCAGTATTACATTGTATTTTGGTTTTGACCGTTTCCCGAGAACTGAAAAACACAGTTTGTAAATGTGGAGTTAGATATAAAATCATTTTGATTTCCAAAAATTTCATTCAAATTAGCAATGTCAAAATTGCCGTATTCGTCGTGACCAGCCATTGTTTACAATCGATTTGGGTAAAACGATGAACGCAGACGATCACCCAGTGTGCGTAAAAATTGAAATGTCAAATAAATACAGTTGTGAAGAAAAAGAAAAATTGACCCACCACGGTCATTCAAATATTTTATAAATAATTTCATGGTGATAAATTAGTAAAATAAATTTATTTTTCTTTTTCACATTTAGAACGTGCCAGTGTTCTCACTTCTATTGATTTGACACCATGTTGCAACTCCGAAGACTGGTATTTTAGGGGGGTGGCTGGGGGCGGACCTAATTGTGTTTTTTCGGTTCACTGAGTTATGAAAAGAAAAAACAGAATCGTGTGAGCCAATCGTTTTATCTGAAAACGTGAACCGAAAAAAAGTTTAATTATTACCTTTTTCACACAGGCATTTTTTCAGAAACTCTGAGCCACAAAAAGCTATGGTTTGGTGGGGAGGACGGGTATGGAAGGAGCAGGAGGGAGGTACTCTTCCTGGTTTTTCGAAAGAAGATTTTAAGCCCCATACTTGTGTACCCTATCCAATAAGTTTGAAATTCATCAAAAATAATTTTCGGGAACCACCAGTCTCAATGCTTTGAGACGTGACATTTAACTTCTTTCAGTGAACTAGATTTAAATTTATGCACAGATGTTTCTTGTTTATGTTCTGATTAGAAGAGATTCCATGTTATATGCACAAAATAGAAGTCTTTCGTGCTCCCGTTTCGCGCACTTATGCTTGAACAAAATTTTCTTGTTTTTGTTTTAAATAGTTTTTCTGTTTGAATTTCTTCTTAACTAAACTCGGGTCGATGAAATGCATTAGGAGGCATGTCACCGGCTTTATAATACCGTTTTAAATGGATAACTATAGGCTGGATAACCCAAAACATGTGGTACTGACAAACAGTCTTTAAGTTTCTGAAAAGCAAAATTTTGTTCATTCTTCCATACCCATTTATGTAAACAACTTGATCTCTTTTTACTTTTACTCTTTGAATTGTTAGTATGAGGAAGTAAATCTGTTAGTGATTCTGAAATCCTGGAAAACATGTTAACATACCTGCGGTAGTAACACACAAAACCAAGAAACTTTCTCAATTCATCTGGATTGGAAGGTGTTGGCCAATTCACAGTTTGCTCAATCTTGGATGGGTCAGCTTCTTTTCCATTAGCTGACACAACATGGCCAACATAAACAACTGTTTCTTTAAATGGTTGGATGGATATATCTTCAAACCACACTGTCTTAATCTTTCAAAACACCATTTGTAGCCTCTCTATGTGTTGCTCATGTGAATCAGAGCATTTTTAATCCAAAAGACATACAATAGAATTTATAAAAAACAAAAGCCCTGCCGTACATGCCATGTGTCCCCTATGCTCCTCCAAAATCTCCAACTGATGATAACCAGACTTCAAATCCAGAACTGTAAAATACTTTGATCCCGTAAGATACTCAAACATTTCACCCATTCTTGGATAAGAATCCTGTATAGTTTTCTTGTTAAGAAACCTAAAGTCTATACACATTCGAAGGTCACCAGATTTTGTTCTGACTAAAACCACATTAGAAGCACATGGACTATGTGAATGGTGAATAATACCAGCTGCAAGTAACTGATACAGATGATTTCTAACTTCATCTAACATTCCTGGTGGAATTCATCTACAGTACGTTGAGAGTGGATTGTAACTAAATCACCTGTGGAGTGGAGTTATCACCCGAGCTATAACTTTCAAATTTTGTATATATCAACAAAAACACAAGCAATGTTTCAGTCAATGGACCTCCGGGTTGAACCCGGAGGTCCACTGGCTGAAACTTTGCTGGTGCTGGTTATGCTTTGCAACAAATTTGCAACTATTGCTCGGGTGGAATTTCCACTCTGTGGGTGATTTAGTGATAATACACTCTCCACGTACTGTAAAACATTGTTTAAATGGTATCTCATCTTGCAAATCAATTCCGTGTTTAAAAGTATTTTATCATATACCTGTTGAAGATATAGCCCATGTGTTATAGATTATCTATAACACATACCCCTATGCCATATAGATTGGAGAACGGACTATAGTCTTTTTCTATATTATAATATAATGATGGCATTCGCAAAATTGTTTATAAATCATGTCAAATTTGGTGAAATTGATTATCAAACATATTTTTGTCATAAATCATAAGAATTGAGGTGTAAGTATATTTTCTGTAATTGTTTTCCCAGTTACAGGGCCATTTTCTAAGGGGAACTATACTCTATCATTCACTTGAATTTGTAGCCTTGTTACGCACCAACAGCTTTTCCGGGCACTTCACATGTATTCATGCCCAACAAGAGAAAGCAGTCGACTCCACTCCAGATGAGTCGACATTTTGACACGAAATCATCCCCAAAACCTCTTTAAAAATGCAGAAAAGAACAAAAATGGTCGGTATAAGATAAATACAACAATACCATAGTGTGTTTTGATATGTTTGATATCTCAGCTCGTTGAGATATCAAACATATCAAAACACACTATGGTATTATCGTATATATATAAACCAACATCCTGATTATTCTGAGAAATAATATCTGAAATTGTATGTATAAGTTGTGAAACTTCTCTCAGATGATCAGATGACAAAATTAAGGATTCAATATCAATCTTATTTAATGATGTTTCATCAGATAGAACATCAAATTTATGAAGGTCACTTCCAACAGATATTGGTATTTTCTCACATATGGTTGCATGAAGTGCAATGGTAGTAATTGTTCTGGATGATATGTTAGATAAATGCACTTTTATAATACCATTGTTATTATAATCATATTTAAGTCTGTAAGGTGCAATTTCAACACCTGATAAAGTATTAGAATCTGAAAGAGGCTGCAAAATGGCACATTTTGGATGATATGGTAATTTATGACCAACAAAACCTGAAATAACATGTTGAGTATTAGGATTTAAAATCACATGAGTCTTTTCATCACTTTTCACAACTCCTAATTTGAAATTATTTTTTCTAATTTCTTTTTCCCTAAGTGAAAGACATCAAAATCTCATATACCAAGGAGTTGTTAAATCTGCAACCTGTAAACATTTATTACCATGATTCTGTTTACATTCATCCATAAAGATATTCAATACATTTGTCCTTAGCAAAACTGGTGTTGACATATTAAAGCCACTGTCTGGTACTACAAGAAGAATACAGCACTTTTGTGTGCTATCAGCTAAACCTGGAATAGATAACTCAACTTTAACATAACCCAAATATGGAAGTTTTCTTCCATATGCACATACAATATCAAGAATATGATCCTCTGGATTAAATGCAAAATTATTAAAATGTGTTTTATAAAATGTCTTGCAAACAGTAGAAACAGTTAAACCTTTATCCAATAACCATTTTTCTAATACACCTGCAATAAGAACATCAATATCAGTGGTACTAGCATACAACCCAGGTGGTTCGTTTGTTTCAACATATTTAGGTTGTATATTCCGAATGCCTACAGGTGACCTGCTACTGAATACACTTCTTAGTTTAAAGGATTGCAATTAACTTTTCTAGATGTATTTACCCTGCTCTGCAGGCAATTGCAATATGTCCATAGTGATGACATTTAAAAGCATCACTTTTTCAGTGGCCACTGCCGTATCTTTGAAGATGTCATCAGCACCTCTCTTATTCACTGAAACCACAGAGAATCTTGTAGAAACTTTCTGGGACTTCGAAATCCAAGAACGTTTAAGTCTTCAACAATATATCGAGAACTGGTATGTTCTTAAAGGATGAATAACAAGTTGAAGACCTCGGCCATCGCTTATGCATTTTCCTATCCCCAGGTATAAACCATCTCCGTACTTTTTAAATGCATTACACCTCATGGGTACTAAATAGAATCCCTTTTCATCAGTTTCGACTCGGCAGATACATCCTTCATGTAGAAACTATCTCCCATGATTTCCTACACACCAGGAAAGGCTAGACTCGAAAGCGCACTGATGCCTGGAGCTAAGAGTACATTTTTGTGAGAGCAGGTAAAGCTCCGGTAGCTAGCTCACCAACATTCCCAGAAAAGCACCTTTCATCTTCAAGTCATATCTAAATATGTTAAGATGCTGTTGATTGTCAGACTGTCTGTCACATTTTCCAATGTGCCTCGACCCTCATATTTGGATTGACCAAAACCCAATAACTTCATGATTTTCATTGTGAAATGGATTATGTTTTGTTGATGTGTTGCCAGCAATCTTTTCTAATAATTCTTTTTTTTCTGTCTTCTTATTTTTTCTTTTTCTCTTTTATTATTATTTATTCTGAAATGTGATATTTGTCAACTCCATTCTGACAAGTTCCATTGCATTTCTCTCTCCTCAGATCAACCACCACGAAATTATGTGATTCAAGTTCTTGAGATCTTCCTGAAACAGGCACAAACAAATTCGCGTTTGTTCTGATAATCTGTCTGGGAAGTTGGAAGTAATTTTGCGATAGATAAAAGCCATCCTCATTACTGTGTCTACCACCATGCATTTACCGGGTAATAAGAATCATCATCAGAAAAATCTTAATTAATGAAGCACCAGGTTATACCCGGTGACTCATTAACTAAATTGTGATGATTGTTCCTACAGTAAGTGTTTGGAATCTAATATTCTTGCATTCGTGGAAATATTGTCCACCTGTGGAAAGTGAACAGCTCGTGGTGGCCAAACAGTCCTCTTGCCAAAGACAAACATTCACCTATATTTAAACCTTTTTTTCTGTTCATGCATTTTCAGGCAAAATGGTTGGCTAAATATTTTTTGTGTTCGTATCACAATGAACTGACAAAAAAGCATTCAGGCCCACCCTATTCCACACAACAATGCCAATCATTAAATTTACACTTCACAGTGTAGATAGAAAATAATCTCTGCACGCTCATACTGTTTCAAAATGAAAAGTAATTAATATTTATCGCACCATTTTAAATGTATTTTAAGTGGTGAGGATGTTTCAGTGAGATGTGTCTTCATTTCAAACAGAACTTTAGAAAACTATGCCCTTTTTAGTCAGTTCTCAATAGGAAGCATGATGCGACCTGGTTATTATTACAAATCCACAAAGAAGAAAGTGTTTAAATTTATTGCCACCCAGGTTTAGTTATAAGGGATGATCATTTGATTCTGTCTATTTCTTGAGTTATGAACCCCCTAAAAACAAAGGCCAAACATAGCATAAATGGGCTATGCCCATTTACAGAGTTTGGCCTTTGTTTTTGTGGTTTTATAACTCCAGAAATAGACAGAAACAAACGATCATTTCTTATTTAATCCAGCCACTTGAGTCTCAGAAAGCGATTCATCAAGAGGTTTGGCTTTCCTCAATCAGATTTTGCCACGATCAAGCCTCTTATGCTTTTTTGGCAAACTACGGAACAATGAATCTCTTCGAAGTCGTTTCATTCAAAGATAAATCTTTGATTTGCATGACTATTTATTTCTTATGTTTTTTCCTGTTTCTTTATTTTACAATTTTGACTCTTTTTTAAAATAAATAAGGAAGTGATTTTTGTATGTTTTTTATCGTTTATAAATGACTTTCATTCCGGATTTGATGTGTACTTTCTCAACAAGTTCGTGTATTACTTAGATGTTGGAATAACCATAACTGTCTATCAGCTTATTATGTGTTCTTTCCTTTTATTCCATGATTACCTGTTCTCCTATATACAAAAAAGCCTATGACATAAATTTTAGCTTTCCATACCAACCGTTGTGAACACGTTTGTCTGTAATGAACACAACAGCAGTGGGATTTCAATAATTAAAATTTATACCTACAGTGGAACTACATACAAGTTGACATTTAGTTACCTCGACCTGAATGCAAACTTGTCTAAATTTATCATACATCGGCTCGCGAAGAGTGAAATGAAAGTGGCAATTATTTATTACGTTTTCAAATGGGTTTACCTCATAAGATGCCAAAAATTAACAAACATGCATTGTCCCATGTTAATAAAAAAAAACACCCATAACTCGAAATAGTATGTTATTATGTTATTAAAATGAAAAAGGCTCTGTTTCGTTTTCCATTTCGTTTCGGCGATAAAATTGACAGCGGAAGTACCACCCACCGATGCTCATGTATACAAATACAGATTCGCACGTATGTACGTCTGCTGTTCAGTAAAATCGAGAAAAAATAATAGCGACTCTTAATAATCTGACGATCATGTTTCAAATAAAATATAACTAAAAGTAGCTTAGTGTACCAAATGTTCACCACTCGTGGTGAAGTGGTGTTAACCGCGCACCAAAGGCTCGCGGTTAACACCACTTCGCCACTCGTGGTGAACATTTGGTACACCAAGCTACTATGGGTATATTCTATATATTCCCACTGTTCAGCAATTGCAGGTAAATTGCACATTGACTAATAATGCCCAGCGCTCATCTCATTTCCCACTGCAATCATGTCCTTCAATTTCCTCACATTTAGTTATTTTGAAACAATTGTTTCTCACGTAGTCCAAGTCAACCATATGTCTTCTTTCACCTGCTTGCGTGATAAGAGATTTAGAGTAATTCCCTCAAGGCGCCTTTAATTAACCTTGTTACTACAGATAGAGGCAATGATAGTTGGATCAGTTCAATAACTTCTTTTCTTCTAACCTCGGCTCTCTTCAGATCATGAAGAATGAATGAAAGCAGCAATTATTTATTATGTTTTTACACGAGTTTATCTCAAAAGATACCAAAAATTAACAAACATGCATTGTCATTGTCTCGTGTTAATAAAGCCTGCATAACTCGAAATAGTATGTTATAATGTTATTAAAATGAAAAAGGTACTGTGATTTGCGCGTTTCTTTTTCCATTTCGTTTCAGCAATAAAACTGACCGCGGAAGTACTGCCCACTGGTGCTCATGTAAACAGAATCGCATGTGTGTATGGGCAAGGTTTAGAATTTAATATTGAATATTTAATATTTAAACTCTTAATAATCTGACGACCATGATATAAATAAATATAAACAAAGTAGCTTGCTGTACCAAACGAGTGTAACATTTGGTACAGCAAGCTACTATGGGTATATTCTATATGTCCCCTTGAATCTCTTCTGATTTCAGAATCAGTTTTCGTCATGTGGGAGGCGTGATCAACTTCTTGAAATCTATGGTTCTATTACCTTGATCCTTTAACCATGGCTAAGCAATCACGTAGCTAACTAGCTAGCCATCCTATTGTCATGTGGCTGAGTGGGCTGAATCACCGTGAAGGGTTGTTCTACACTCTAAAATCAATTGGGTTAAGAATTAACCCAAATTAACTGGATTGAGTGAATATGAATCCAGTTGGATTTCTTTTCAAATGCCTGTGCCGAATTCACTAAAAACGATCTGAACCGAGGTTTATTGATGCTTCATATTGATTTTAGAGAACGAAGGTCAAGGAATTTATGTCAAAGCATGGCGAATTCTTTTTATCAAATAATGTGTAATTTAACATTTTAACATAAAGTCTAAAGCTGGCCAATGCTGTTCACAAACATCGCCAGCCAAATTGATTTTTAAAAAAATATTTTCCTCAAAAACAAAACTTATGCTCCCTCGCTGGATGGGGCTTGTCGAGCTCTTCCATCGAGTGTCATAAGCTATGTTTTCGAGATAAGGAATGAAAATCTTTAGTTATTCGAGGAATATTTTCTGCAAACGTTGTCCGGTATTTGTATTAGGTAAACAGTTAAAGAAATATAACAGAAAGTTACATGTAATTCAATTCTACTTCCAAAACCAACCCACTGAACGTTACAAAACGGACATTGGCATCTGACGTCATTCCCATGTGAGACTTGCTGTGCATGATATTTTCCCTAATGAGATATTTGGTGCTAATAAGATTGTGCACACAATAACAAAGACAGTGTAATTTGTATTCCAATCATAACGCTGCTCCTCAGTACAGTGAGCAGAAAGATTAGAATGCTTCGAAATGCACTGTGCAATAAATTTCCCCTCCTCCCATATAGGCACATGTTGTAATTTGTATACCTACGCCGATGGACCCCAGAGCCTGGTAATCGTATAGTTACATGATTATACCTGTCAAGTTACTAAGACGGAGTTGTTTAATATGACTGACTGAAACGACATTTACTGCTGTCTCTGCGTGAATAGCACACAATGGTAAGCTCTGTAAAGAGTTCTAAACGTGGAGTTGCCCCATTTCAGCATTACCCAACAAATTATACGAGAAATGAGAAAAACACATAAGCCACTTATCTCTGCAAGCCACCATATCATCACATGCTAACCTGGGATGGGACCCAAGTAGGCCGGAGATGACATGTCGTACAAAGGCCAAAATAATACAAACTCTCTGTTCTTTTGTAAGAGATTTTTCAAACAATTCTTCGTATTCCTGGCCTCAGAGATTTGGTCAGAGCTTCTTGCCTGAAGACAATTACCGTTTTAATTTAATAGGACTTTTGCCTTCCCTCAAAGATCTTCTGAGGTGTATCTTACGTTCTCCCGAGTGACAGGCGAAACATAAGAGCATACGAGCATAAGTTTTCTTAGAACATTCTTCCACTGTTATCTCATAAATGGACTAATGCAACTGGTCGACGGTTCTGATCTGATTGGTCAATCTGGTTGTAATCTTGACCCTTAACCTGTAGATCAATCAATCAGTTAGATGATCAGCCAAGGAGGGTACTAAAATAGATCAATAAATTGTACCCTGAGTTTCAATGTGTTCTCTGTGCCAGTGGAACTCAGAGGACCAAATATCGAATCTCATAAAAGTGAATTTCTACATTTTAATTAGGGTATATTCCGACACTTTGAAGCCCAATAGCAGGCTCGGTAGTTGTTGTTATTTGTGTTGTCGGAAATTCCGGAAGAACGTGTGCAGCGTGGCTGAGTAAAAAACAAACTTCCCATGACTGAATAAAAAACAAACCCGTCCCCCCAAACATCCCAAAATATCCTTTTAAATACCCCCCCCCCCCCCCAAGACCTACCTCCCATATTCAGTTTGACACCATTATAATTCGAGCCCGTAGCATGCATATTTTGGCGGCGCTAGACGTGGATGTCATGTACACAAATATAGACATTAAGTCGGGCCTTGATTCAATCAAAAAGGCCTTTGAGAAATTTCTAAACCCAAAACGGCCTGATAAACAAATACTCCAACTGTTGGGAATCAGTCTAAGCAGAAATGATTTTGAGTTTGACGGTCAATATTATCAACAAATCAAAGGTACTTCCATGGGGAAAACATACAGTCCGTCGTTTACCTCCATTTTTATGTCAGATTAGGAAGAAGCAGCTTTGGATGCTGCACACAAAAAACCATCAGTTTTTCTCAGGTATCTGGACGATATTTACTTGGTGTGGGAACACCCTTGG
The DNA here is from genome assembly GCA_031216915.1 of Pictodentalium vernedei. Taxonomy (NCBI): domain Eukaryota; kingdom Metazoa; phylum Mollusca; class Scaphopoda; order Dentaliida; family Dentaliidae; genus Pictodentalium; species Pictodentalium vernedei. The sequence continues at coordinate 172,387,577 of CM062297.1, forward strand.
CGTGTTTAGGAATTTGTGGATTTTTTAAATAGCCGCGACCCGAACATCACGCTAAAAGCTATCATTTCAGAGCAGTCAGTTGATTGTTTGGGTGTCACTATTTACAAAGGTGAAAGATTCCAATCCACAGGTTGATTGGATTACAGGACGTTTTTTAAATCGACAGACTCCCATCAGCTACTTCACAAAAAATTCCTTCCACCCAAAACATACTTTCAAAGGTATTATCAATTCGCAGATTATTCGATGCCATAGAAATTCGTGCAGTAAAAATAATTTCAACTCTGCCTGCTACACGCTATTCAGTACCCTACAGGAAAGAGGGTAGAGTAGTAAATTTTTGCGTGATATTAAGTAGGAAACCTCAAACAAATAGAAAATGCTGACCCCACGTCGCACCATCCCGATTAACCTATTAACCCTTTACCCAACGTAACGGCCAAAACCGGCCAGCGCTATTCTCAAAAATCGCCAATTAATTTTCAAAATATTTTTATTTTTTGTCTCAAAAACATAGGTTATGACCCCTCGTTGGAACGAGCTCGTCGAGCTCGTTCCAACGAGGGGTCATAACCTATGTTTTTGAGACAAAAAATGAAAAAAATTAGTTATTCAAGAATTTTTTTTGCAAGTGTCGTCTGCTTTTCATGTTAGGTAAAGGGTTAAAATCAGACACAATCGACCGGTTGTGGGCAATGGAAAGGCCACCCCGTGCAGCACAACCCGCTGTAAAAAAAGTTACTTCTTCAAGGTGTCTGACTAATTTTTCAGTCATCAGATCAAGTGCCAATACAAACTGCGTGACGAGATGCACTTGACTCGAAAAATATTATTTACCTGATTACTTGTACTTTGTGTAAATGCCAGTATGTGGGAGAAGAAACCAGTTGGCCTTTAAGAACGAGAGCCACCCAACACGTGTCCGACATTGTCAACGAGAACGAAACACCTGTTTCTGAGCACTTCAATACTCCTGGCCACAACATCGGGCAACACTTTAGAATAATTCCAATCGTGAAAAATTCCACTTCAACAAGACGAGGAATCTACAAATGAATTCAATAAGGTTCGAGAAGGGTTTTGGATCCGAGAACTTCAAACTTTAACACCTCTTGGTACAAACGTGCGTGCAGGCCACGAAGGTAAAAAGCAGTTTCTCCCCTTTGTCTTTCAGTATAACCGCCAGGCTGTCCAAATCGGTCACATGTTTAAAGAGGAATTTAAAACCATCAATTCTAAGTTAAAACAGCCCATCCAGGCGCGACCCTTGATCGCCTATTCTAAAAATCGCAGTTTAAGGGATATCCTAGTCAGTTTCAAATTTAAGCCATTGAGCGTAAACTGAATTTGTAATGAGAACATGATTTATTGTGAACCCAGGGGGGGGGGGGGGGGGGAGAGAGATTAATTGCCGGATGTTGGGGGGAATTGCAAGTCTCGCAACGCTCACTGTTCCTCACAGGTGGAGCCGGGCCTAAGTTTTTTTGAATTTACACGCGACCCCCACCTGTCTTGCAATGGTGGGCTTTGTTGGATGTTCAAACCCTCTTTCTCTTCCATATTAAATGAGGACTTTAGGTACATTAAAAAATGAAAAAAATCAACAATACGTCGACCCAATATTATCTGGATAATTAAAAAATAAAAAGCAAGTCCCGTAAACAGGTTTAGTCAAGAAAGTGATTTCGCTGTGCCTGCCTGCCTGTCTTTGTATTTGACTGTTTGTTACAAATTTTATTTGCCGAAGTCGATTGTGAGTTTGGACTTAAATGTTCCGTTTTCAATCCGATCAACATACATGTTACGCCGTTGCGCCGTTACGTCGATAGTCTTTAAACGAAACTAATTCTTATGACCAAGGTAACTTAAGACCAGAACTTAAAGTCAGAATACGTATTTCGCAAAAGAAGTTTTCAAATATTTTTTGTTCAGAAACATTTACCGCTGCTTCTTTGGCAAAAGTGGAAGTTGAATAGGTCGCCTGCTATTTTCACATTTCACGTTTGACCTCGACGATTTTCTCGTTAATTATCGTTCTGTTGCCGACAACTCATTCTTTTATTTAAATCTGTGTTATCGTTTTGCCTGCAAACTGGGCCCATACTTGCAACCTGTTTCTAATCATCTCCCATTTGTTTCTACTTGGGGAATTCTAGGCAACAAATATTGTTTGTGAACTGTTTCAAACTTTGACAGTAAATTTAATTTTTCTGCTCACACCGAGTTTCGCTTATTTATTTAAACTGTAACCCGCTTTCCGTTCACTTTGCAAGATTATTGATCTAAGTGCAAATATCTCCATGGATTTAAATTTTAGACAATATCTGGCCTTCGGCGACAATTTCAGTCGATGATCGGTGACAAATGATTGATTCGTAGACAGTCGCCTTTCACGGAATTAAAATATATCATCCGTTCTCGTTTAGTCGTCGGACCTGTGTCTGACTTTCATTTAAGGAATGAAAGTCCATTTACGCGATGTTTGGACTTTGTTTTTTGGGGTTCATAACTCACGAAATAGACAAAAAGAAACAATCATTCCTTATAATTAAACGTTCGCGACCCAAATAAATAAATAGTGTTAGTCGTCCTCTACTTCAGCGAACAAAGACTTAAAAACTAAAACTGGTAGACATATTATTTTTCTGTCATAAAAGAGGGCGCATATTATTGAAATGCAGGTAGCAATTGACACACTTTCCAAGTCAAATGCACTTATGTCATTAATTTTTTTATTGACCAATGAATTACGTAATACAAAGAAAACGTCATAAGCCACGCCTCCCTCAAATTCCATTCAACTCTTCATTTCACGTAAAAGTTACGTTCCGTGGTAGGTGGAAGTAGGCCATCAGTATTACATTGTATTTTGGTTTTGACCGTTTCCCGAGAACTGAAAAACACAGTTTGTAAATGTGGAGTTAGATATAAAATCATTTTGATTTCCAAAAATTTCATTCAAATTAGCAATGTCAAAATTGCCGTATTCGTCGTGACCAGCCATTGTTTACAATCGATTTGGGTAAAACGATGACCCAGTGTGCGTAAAAATTGAAATGTCAAATAAATACAGTTGTGAAGAAAAAGAAAAATTGACCCACCACGGTCATTCAAATATTTTATAAATAATTTCATGGTGATAAATTAGTAATATAAATTTATTTTTCTTTTTCACATTTAGAACGTGCCAGTGTTCTCACTTCTATTGATTTGACACCATGTTGCAACTCCGAAGACTGGTATTTTAGGGGGGTGGCTGGGGGCGGACCTAATTGTGTTTTTTCGGTTCACTGAGTTATGAAAAGAAAAAACAGAATCGTGTGAGCCAATCGTTTTATCTGAAAACGTGAACCGAAAAAAAGTTTAATTATTACCTTTTTCACACAGGCATTTTTTCAGAAACTCTGAGCCACAAAAAGCTATGGTTTGGTGGGGAGGACGGGTATGGAAGGAGCAGGAGGGAGGTACTCTTCCTGGTTTTTCGAAAGAAGATTTTAAGCCCCATACTTGAGTACCCTATCCAATAAGTTTGAAATTCATCAAAAATAATTTTCGGGAACCACCAGTCTCAATGCTTTGAGACGTGACATTTAACTTCTTTCAGTGAACTAGATTTAAATTTATGCACAGATGTTTCTTGTCTATGTTCTGATTAGAAGAGATTCCATGTTATATGCACAAAATAGAAGTCTTTCGTGCTCCCGTTTCGCGCACTTATGCTTGAACAAAATTTTCTTGTTTTTGTTTTAAATAGTTTTTCTGTTTGAATTTCTTCTTAACTAAACTCGGGTCGATGAAATGCATTAGGAGGCATGTCACCGGCTTTATAATACCGTTTTAAATGGATAACTATAGGCTGGATAACCCAAAACATGTGGTACTGACAAACAGTCTTTAAGTTTCTGAAAAGCAAAATTTTGTTCATTCTTCCATACCCATTTATGTAAACAACTTGATCTCTTTTTACTTTTACTCTTTGAATTGTTAGTATGAGGAAGTAAATCTGTTAGTGATTCTGAAATCCTGGAAAACATGTTAACATACCTGCGGTAGTAACACACAAAACCAAGAAACTTTCTCAATTCATCTGGATTGGTAGGTGTTGGCCAATTCACAGTTTGCTCAATCTTGGATGGGTCAGCTTCTTTTCCATTAGCTGACACAACATGGCCAACATAAACAACTGTTTCTTTAAATGGTTGGATGGATATATCTTCAAACCACACTGTCTTAATCTTTCAAAACACCATTTGTAGCCTCTCTATGTGTTGCTCATGTGAATCAGAGCATTTTTAATCCAAAAGACATACAATAGAATTTATAAAAAACCAAAAGCCCCGCCGTACATGCCATGTGTCCCCTATGCTCCTCCAAAATCTCCAACTGATGATAACCAGACTTCAAATCCAGAACTGTAAAATACTTTGATCCCGTAAGATACTCAAACATTTCACCCATTCTTGGATAAGAATCCTGTATAGTTTTCTTGTTAAGAAACCTAAAGTCTATACACATTCGAAGGTCACCAGATTTTCTTCTGACTAAAACCACATTAGAAGCACATGGACTATGTGAATGGTGAATAATACCAGCTGCAAGTAACTGATGCAGATGATTTCTAACTTCATCTAACATTCCTGGTGGAATTCATCTACAGTACGTTGAGAGTGGATTGTAACTAAATCACCTGTGGAGTGGAGTTATCACCCGAGCTATAACTTTCAAATTTTGTATATATCAACAAAAACACAAGCAATGTTTCAGTCAATGGACCTCCGGGTTGAACCTGGAGGTCCATTGGCTGAAACTTTGCTGGTGCTGGTTATGCTTTGCAACAAATTTGCAATTATTGCTCTCCACTCGTTTTCCATTTCGAGAGTAATTCCCTCAAGGCGCCTTTAATTAACCTGGTTACTACAGATAGAGGCAATGATCGTTGGATCAGTTCAATAACTTCTTTTCTTCTAACCTCGGCTCTCTTCAGATCATGAAGAATGAATGAAAGCAGCAATTATTTATTATGTTTTTACACGAGTTTATCTCAAAAGATACCAAAAATTAACAAACATGCATTGTCATTGTCTCGTGTTAATAAAGCCTGCATAACTCGAAATAGTATGTTATAATGTTATTAAAATGAAAAAGGTACTGTGATTTGCACGTTTCTTTTTCCATTTCGTTTCAGCAACATGCATTGTCATTGTCTCGTGTTAATAAAGCCTGCATAACTCGAAATAGTATGTTATAATGTTATTAAAATGAAAAAGGTACTGTGATTTGTGCGTTTCTTTTTCCATTTCGTTTCAGCAATAAAACTGACCGCGGAAGTACTGCCCACTGGTGCTCATGTAAACAGAATCGCATGTGTGTATGGGCAAGGTTTAGAATTTAATATTGAATATTTAATATTTAAACTCTTAATAATCTGACGACCATGGTATAAATAAATATAAACAAAGTAGCTTGGTGTACCAAACGAGTGGTAACATTTGGTACACCAAGCTACTATGGGTATATTCTATATGTCCCCCTTGACATCTCTTCTGATTTCAGAATCAGTTTTCGTCATATGGGAGGCGTGATCAACTTCTTGAAATCTATGGTTCTATTACCTTGATCCTTTAACCATGGCTAAGCATACACGTAGCTAACTAGCTAGCCATCCTATTGTCATGTGGCTGAGCGGGCTGAATCACCGTGAAGGGTTGTTCTACACTCTAAAATCAATTGGGTTAAGAATTAACCCAGATTAACTGGATTGAGTGAATATGAATCCAGTTGGATTTCTTTTCAAATGCCTGTGCCGAATTCACTAAAAACGATCTGAACCGAGGTTTATTGATGCTTCATATTGATTTTAGAGAACGAAGGTCAGAGAATTTATGTCAAAGCATGGCGAATCCTTTTTATCAAATAATGTGTAATTTAACATTTTAACATAAAGTCTAAAGCTGGCCAATGCTGTTCACAAACATCGCCAGCCAAATTGATTTTTAAAAAAAATATTTGCCTGAAAAACAAAACTTATGCTCCCTCGCCGGATGGGGCTTGTCGAGCTCTTCCATCGAGTGTCATAAGCTATGTTTTCGAGATAAGGAATGAAAATCTTTAGTTATTCGCGGAATATTTTCTGCAAACGTTGTCCGGTATTTGTATTAGGTAAACAGTTAAAGAAATATAAGAGAAAGTTACATGTAATTCAGTTCTTCTTCCAAAAACAACTCACTGAACGTTACAAAACGGACATTGGCATCTGACGTCATTCCCATGTTAGACGTGTTGTGCATGATATTTTCCCTAATGAGATATTTGGTGCTAATAAGATTGAGTACACAATAACAAAGACAGTGTAATTTGTATTCCAATCATAACGCTGCTCCTCAGTACAGTGAGCAGACAGATTAGAATGCTTCGAAATGCACTGTGCAATAAATTTTCTGTTCACCCCCTCCTCCCATATAGGCACATGTTGTAATTTGTATACCTACGCCGATGGACCCCAGAGCCTGGTAATCGTATAGTCACATGATTATACCTGTCAAGTTACTAAGACGGAGTTGTTTAATATGACTGACTGAAACGACATTTACTGCTGTCTCTGCGTGAATAGCACACAATGGTAAGCTCTTTAAAGAGTTCTAAACGTGGAGTTGCCCCATTGCAGCATTACCCAACAAATTATACGAGAAATGAGAAAAATATATAAGCCACTTATCTCTGCAAGCCACCACATCATCACATGCTAACCTGGGATGGGACCCAAGTAGGCCGGAGATGACATGTCGTACAAAGGCCAAAATAATACAAACTCTCTGTTCTTTTGTAAGAAATTTTTCAAACAATTCTTCGTATTCCTGGCCTCAGAGATTTGGTCAGAGCTTCTTGCCTGGAGACAATTACCATTTTAATTTAATAGGACTTTTGCCTTCCCTCAAAGATCTTCTGAGGTGTATCTTACGTTCTCCCGAGTGACAGGCGATACGAGCATAAGTTTTCTCGGAACACTCTTCCACTGTTATCTCATAAATGGACTAATACAACTGGTCGATGGTTCGGATCTGATTGGTCAATCTGGTTGTAATCTTGACCCTTAACCTGTAGATAAATCAATCAGTTAGAGGATCAGCCAAGAAGGGTACTAAAATAGATCAATAAATTGTACCCTGAGTTTCAATGTGTTCTCTGTGCCAGTGCATCTCAGAGGACCAAATATCGAATCTCATAAAAGTAAATTTCTACATTTTAATTAGGGTGTAATCCGACACTTTGAAGACCCAACAGCACGCTCGGTAGTTGTTGTTATTTGTGTTGTCGGAAATTCCGGAAGAACGTGTTCAGCGTGGCTGAGTAAAAAACAAACTTCCCATGACTGAATAAAAAATAAACCCGCCCCCCCCCCAAACATCCCAAAATATCCTTTTAAATACCCCCCCCCCCAAGACCTACCTCCCATATTCAGTTTGAAACCATTATAATTCGAGCCCGTAGCATGCATATTTTGGCGGCGCTAGACGTGGATGTCATGTACACAAATATAGACATTAAGTCGGACCTTGATTCAATCAAAAAGGCCTTTGAGAAATTTCTAAACCCAAAACGGCCTGATAAACAAATACTCCAACTGTTGGGAATCAGTCTAAGCAGAAATGATTTTGAGTTTGACGGTCAATATTATCAACAAATCAAAGGTACCTCCATGAGGAAAACATACAGTCCGTCGTTTGCCTCCATTTTCATGTCAGATTAGGAAGAAGCAGCTTTGGATGCAGCACACAAAAAAAACATCAGTTTTTCTCGGGTATCTGGACGATATTTACTTGGTGTGGGAACACCCTTGGTGTGTTTAGGAATTTGCGTATTTTTTAAATAGCCGCGACCCAAACATCACGCTAAAAGCTATCATTTCAGAGCAGTCAGTTGATTGTTTGGGCGTCACTATTTACAAAGGTGAAAGATTCCAATCCACAGGTTGTTTGGATTACAGGACGTTTTTCAAATCGACACACTCCCATCAGCTACTTCACAAAAAATTCCTTCCATCCAAAACATACTTTGAAAGGTATTATCAATTCGCAGATTATTCGATGCCATAGAAATTCGTGCAGTAAAAATAATTTCAACTCTGCCTGCTACACGCTATTCAGTACCCTACAGGAAAGAGGGTACAGTAGTAGATTTTTGCGTGATATTAAGTAGGAAACCTCAAACAAATAGAAAATGCTGACCCCACGTCGCACCATCCCGATTAACCTATTAACCCTTTACCCAACGTAACGGCCAAAACCGGCCAGCGCTATTCTCAAAAATCGCCAATTAATTTTCAAAATATTTTTATTTTTTGTCTCAAAAACATAGGTTATGACCCCTCGTTGGAACGAGCTCGTCGAGCTCGTTCCAACGAGGGGTCATAACCTATGTTTTTGAGACAAAAAATGAAAAAAATTAGTTATTCAAGAATTTTTTTTGCAAGTGTCGTCTGCTTTTCATGTTAGGTAAAGGGTTAAAATCAGACACAATCGACCGGTTGTGGGCAATGGAAAGGCCACCCCGTGCAGCACAACCCGCTGTAAACAAAGTTACTTCTTCAAGGTGTCTGACTTATTTTTCAGTCATCAGATCAAGTGCCAATACAAACTGCGCGACGAGATGCACTTGACTCGAAAAATATTATTTACCTGATTACTTGTACTTTGTGTAAATGCCAGTATGTGGGAGAAGAAACCAGTTGGCCTTTAAGAACGAGAGCCACCCAACACGTGTCCGACATTGTCAACGAGAACGAAACACCTGTTTCTGAGCACTTCAATACTCCTGGCCACAACATCGGGCAACACTTTAGAATAATTCCAATCGTGAAAAATTCCACTTCAACAAGACGAGGAATCTACAAATGAATTCAATAAGGTTCGAGAAGGGTTTTGGATCCGAGAACTTCAAACTTTAACACCTCTTGGTATAAACGTGCGTGCAGGCCACGAAGGTAAAAAGCAACTTCTCCCCTTTGTCTTTCAGTATAACCGCCAGGCTGTCCAAATCGGTCACATGTTTAAAGAGGAATTTAAAACCATCAATTCTAAGTTAAAACAGCCCATCCAGGCGCGACCCTTGATCGCCTATTCTAAAAATCGCAGTTTAAGGGATATCCTAGTCAGTTCCAAATTTAAGCCATTGAGCGTAAACTGAATTTGTAATGAGAACATGATTTATTGTGAACCGGGGAGGGGGGGGGGAGAGATTAATTGCCGGATGTTGGGAGGAATTGCAAGTCTCGCAACGCTCACTGTTCCTCACAGGTGGAGCCGTGCCTAAGTTCTTTTAAATTTACACGCGACCCCCACCTGTCTTGCAATGGTGGGCTTTGTTGGATGTTCAAACCCTCTTTCTCTCCCATATTAAATGAGGACTTTAGGTACATTAAAAATTGAAAAAAATTAACAATACTTCGACCCAATATTATCTGGATAATTAAAAAATAAAAAGCAAGTCCCGTAAACAGGTTTAGTCAAGAAAGTGATTTCGCTGTGCCTGCCTGCCTGCCTGCCTGTCTTTGTATTTGACTGTTTGTTACAAATTTTATTTGCCGAAGTCGGATTGTGAGTTTGGACTTAAATGTTCAGCTTTCAATCCGATCAACTTACATGTTACGCCGTTACGCCGTTACGTCGATAGTCTTTAAACGAAACTAATTCTTTTGACCAAGGTAACTTAAGACCGGAACTTAAAGTCAGAATACGTATTTCGCAAAAGAAGTTTTCAAATATTTTTTGTTCAGAAACATTTACCACTGCTTCTTTGGCAAAAGTGAAAGTTAAATAGGTCGCCTGCTATTTTCACATTTCACGTTTGACCTCGACGATTTTCTCGTTAATTATAGTTCTGTTGCCGACAACTAATTCTCTTATTTAAATCCGTGTTATCGTTTTGTCTGCAAACTGGGCCCGTAATTGCAACCTGTTTCTAATCATCTCCCATTTGTTTCTACTTGGGGAATTCTAGGCAACAAATATTGTTTGTAAACTGTTTCAAGCTTTGACAGTAAATTTAATTTTTCTGCTCATACCGAGTTTCGCTTATTTATTTAAACAGTAACCCGCTTTCCGTTCACTTTTGCAAGATTATTGATCTAAGTGCAAATATCTCCATGGATTTAAATTTTAGACAATATCTGGCCTTCTGCGACAATTTCAGTCGATGATCGGTGACAAATGATTGATTCGTAGACAGTCGCCTTTCACGGAACTAAAATATATCATCCGTTCTCGTTTTGTCGTCGGACCTGTGTCTGATTTTCATTACCTTTTTCACACACAGGGACCGACCTGGGCATGCGCCAGTGCGTATTTGGTTCTGAAACATCAGGACCTGGCTCTTAAATCTCAGAAATAGGCTTCTCAGTTGGCGCGTAACTTCTCAGATCATATTTTGATATTCTTTCGATTGATAATCGTGAGAGACACTCTTACATGTATTATACATATGATTATCATTTATCATTGTTGTAGAGTGCTTAAGTTAATACTTCAAGTCTTAATTACCAAGCATTAATCTTCACTGTGGTTTCTGATCAAGTCTTGGCTGCCTAAATAGGCAGCCAAGACTTGATCAGAAACCACAGTGAAGATTAATGTTTGCTATAGTGTACTAAATGAAAATGATGAGAGCTATTGCATACTTGCAGTGTGTGTTACAAACAGCAGTGTGACTCCGTAAATTGAAATCTGGCGCATAAACTGAAAAAATAGGCTCCGAGGCTAGAGCGTATTTTAAATTGTCCTGATCGGTCCCTGATACAGGTATTTTTTCCAGAAACTATGAGCCACAAAAAGCTATGGTTTGGTGGGGAGGACGGGTATGGAAGGAGCAGGAGGGAGGTACTCTTCCTGGTTTTTCGAAAGAAGATTTTAAGCCCCATACTTGTGTACCCTATCCAATAAGTTTGAAATTCATCAAAAATAATTTTCGGGAACCACCAGTCTCAATGCTTTGAGACGTGACATTTAACTTCTTTCAGTGAACTAGATTTAAATTTATGCAGAGATGTTTCTTGTTTATGTTCTGATTCGAAGAGATTCCATGTTATATGCACAAAATAGAAGTCTTTCGTGCTCCCATTTCGCGCACTTATGCTTGAACAAAAGTTTCTTTTTTTGTTTTAAATAGTTTTTTTCTGTTTGAATTTCTTCTTAACTAAACTCGGGTCGATGAAATGCATTAGGAGGCATGTCACCGGCTTTATAATACTGTTTTGAAAATGTGTTATGATTTCCAACATCGTTACAGTCTAAAACCCTGCCCTTATCTGGATTGGAAAGGATGTCATTAAATTCCGGTTTCTCCATCACCTTTTAATGTATATATGCATAACGTGCCAAAGTGATCGGGATGACAAACTAACTTCATTTCTCCAGCTACCCGTTGTTTGTTGGAAGGTTTGTCAATATTATAAAGGCGTCTCTGTAAAACGTTTCAGAACTTGTTTTGTTCACAATACTCAATAAATATAACTTATAAACATTTACGATTTAACCCGCTCTCCAAAATTACATGGATGTAAGGATGATATTAATAATATTGATATACGTTCTGTACATGAACTTGGAAATTACCTGCCATCTTTTTTATACCAAGTTGCTAATATTGGGAAGTGGAGGGAGTAAAGTTGTCGGTTGGGGTGATCAGCGTTAAGGGGGCCGCTTATAAAAGAATACGCTGATAAACCGTATCCTACCCTAAATACCAGTAGTGACCGGAAGGTTATGAGAGAGAGAGAGAGAGAGAGAGAGAGAGAGAGAGAGAGAGAGAGAGAGAGAGAGAAAGAGAAAGACTTGTATTTCTCTTTTGGTTCCTTGTCATTGCAATCTTATTTTGAATTAACAGGAAGAAGCTGCACAGAGGTTTTATTCTTACGATGTAAACGAAAATTCCCTGGCATGAATTTGCCTCTCTCATGGCCTTCAATGCCGTGAAGATGCAATTTTATTTTACTCCATGTTAATTTGTTAAATATGGGAGTAAAAATTGCTTTTTGCGCAACGTGACGGCCCTTAACTCGTCCCAAATGTTACTGATGTATTACATTCCTGTATTGCAACAGAAACGTTTGCGCCCCCACTAACATATATTACTGTGCAGCTGCTCATCTCCGACCCTGGAAGGTACCGGCACCACAATGTAGCTCGTCCCAAACATTGCTGGTCAATTGTGTTTCTGCCATGTATGATGCAACAGAGGCGCTTGGGTCACCATTAATATATAGCAGTCCATGGGTGTCCTTTTGTAACCGTGCCCTCCGCTCCCAGTTCGAAATGTTTCCAGCACCCTCTGTGTCATTCTGCCAGAATCTGGGGATCTATCGAGTCAAACGTTGCAGATAGGTCTCAAGGAGACAATACAATGACCTGGTTTCCAGCAGCATGCTAAAATAAGTAGATACTGATATGCAAGGGAGAAGTTTAAGTGCTGTGGTTTCTCAACAGACTTTATCTTGTAAATTTGTTTGAAAGATGCCTTTTCTGCCGAGCAAAGACATTTTTGTCCCAAGGATGTTCGGCACAAATGATAGACTGGAATCCGGTCTCCAATTTTCAAGGGATTTTTCTTCAAGATTTTGTTTTTGAAAGTGTTGCTAGCTCCCTTTAACGCTAAAGGTACAGATTCAGATAAGAGTGAAAACGTTCCTGTTTATATGATGACAGCATCCAATTAAGGCAAAGGACCTTTCAATACACCCTAAAATCAGTTGGGTTAAAAAACAAACCAAATCAACTGGGCTGAGTGAATATGAACCCAATTGGGTTCATATTTAATCATCCCACTTGATATGGCTTGCTTTTTAACCAACTGGGTTCATATTCAAACAACTCAGTTGATTTCGTTTGATTTTTAACCCAACTGATTTTAGCGTGAAATAAACTTGTGGGAGTTGGATTGAATATATAAGTTTTAAATGATAGCTTGATTATCAGTTAGCAAATGATAGCCCCTGTAAAAGGTTCGAAAGATGATTGCATCTACCCCCTGTCATCTCATGGCCCAAATGGATCAGGTTCATTCCGGTTCGAGTGATTTAAACTGTCAGGTCATTCTAATTCTTGTTTGACGCTTCGCTTGGAAGAGCGTATTTTTATTCCTGAAACCAAACGGCTTAAAGCATACCAACAAATCTGCTGCAATGAGTTACATTCTGAAAGTTTTCACTTTGATACTCCACATTTTGAGGTGGTAGCTTTTACTCACATATATGTCTCAATGAACAGACAGGCCGCTCGATCTATGCATTTATTTAAGCGACCGTTTTTATTGTTTTAGTTTACCGCTATGCTGATGGGAGATCTCTGACTTGACGAATTTTCAAAGATATGCGATTGTCAAAGACTGTTTTCAAGTATTCTTCAAATATTTCAATTAACTAATTTTCTGAACGATTCTCTGGGTATTACATAATTGCTTTCATGCCAGCTTACCAATCCGAAAAACAGATAACTTAATGCCCACACTCACTACCGTTTGCTTGACATGGTCGTTTCCTGAAGCCCTCAAGCCACCAGACTACATTAACTCTGCCGTGGACCAGTCGCTTCCGCAAATTCCAAACACTAATTATAGGAACAATCATCAGAAATTTAAATAATGAAACATCGGGTACAACCCGATGTTTCATTGATTAAAATTTTGCTGAGGATGATTTTTATCACCTGGTAAACCCATGCGTGGACATCACTGCCCACAACGACTATACTACTGTAATTTTGTAAGACGTTCGATGCTCTTATGACCTGAAACCAATCTAGCCCATGAATAGCCCATCACCTATGTTTAGATTCCATCGCCTGAAATGTGTCAGTTGGTCGTTGATATTCTACCCGACTGAATCTATATATAAAACCATGAACATTCATTTTCTGTGAATCAACACATCAAACTTCTTACTCGAAACTTAATTTGACTGAATCTTTAATTGCATTGCTGTTGCCAATGATATTAGAAATATTTTTATTACACATCCATTAAACTTTAAACCCTTTTATTTAACGGAATCGCCGCTATGACACACATTTTTCTGTATTCAAAATGTTATATACAAGCTGGAGCTTTTTTCCCAGTACCGTTTATACTAGTTTCTTCCCGGTCGAGTCATTAGTTTCGCTTCGAAAAGTTTCCAAATTTCGTTATACAATTATCGATCGTCTGTCGCGTAGGTGAAAATGAAAACGTCCAAAGCAAAATAAAGTCAGTCAGCAAAACAAATAGTTAACCAAAAATGAGATATGAAAAATAATAATTACCAACCACAACATTAACCCAACCGAGGCACGTGGCCGTCTCGTCTACGGATCTCGTTATATCTAAATTGGTCAACTTTATTTCGGTAAATCTCCGGGCATCCTGACATGCTTCGAACTTCTTTTAAAAAGTTTCTCCCAGCTGTTTTGCAAATCAGCCCAAATTTGTACTTATATTTTTACTGACAGTAATTGCCACCAAATGGTTAGGCATGAATGGACACCAGCCGAACAGAAACAGCGATACGAATTTCAACAAACATGCCCAATAGAAGAGATAACGAATGTTATTTAGCCTGGGTTCCAAAAGGTGGTTTTGATTTTTTATCGATCCATTTGATCATTACCGCTTCAAACGAAAATAATGGACTCTTCACCTTTAGGTTTAAACATCGAAATTAAAAATTTGTTTTTTTGACTGAATTTGAATGCATGGGGTGTGAAATAACACAGAACGCGATGTATGTTTGAATCGGTGGGTGTTTTACATAACTCGTTGGAATGGCGTAGTCATATTTCGCGAAATATGATTACGCCATTCCAACTCGTTATGTAAGACACCCACCGATTCAAACACACCTCGCGTTCTGTCTATTTATATCATGCTCGCCTGTCTTACTACCTGTGAAAAGCTTGCATGTTAAATTTTAGCTTTTCACCCCACTACCGATGTAAAGCTTCTGCCGCGGTTAAACAAAATTACACCTGTAGTCGGAAGTTCATCCAACTTGACCTTTGACATGACACAATTTGCCAACTTCGATATATCCACACTTCGCGATGTTTCATTCAAACATACGACGTTTTGTGGTACTATCTACAACGTGAAATGACTTATTAAGTTTAAAATACCTACAATTAAATATTCAAAATAAAAATTAAGAAATGTTGATAATAATTTGACTGAAAAAGCAAGGTAAATTCAATCAACTTTGACGAGGTGTCTAGCTGCCAATCAAGCACTCACGTGCAGCCTACAGTGCGGCCCACCGGCGCAGATGTAAACAAAACAAACCCGTCTGTTTGAGATAGAAAGTGTCGTTTTTTCTCCATTTTAAGTGACAAAGTCGATTATTTATTAAGAGCATGGTATAAATAAAACAAATAGGTACTAGGGTCGGTAATCAGATTTAAACCACTCGTAGAATAAGAGTTTTAACCACTCGGCAAGCCGAGTGGATAAAACCCTTATCCTACTTGTGGTTTAAATCTGATTACCGGCCCTAGTACCTATCTATTCTTTATTTTACTAAATAATTATGAATGAAGACTCAGCACAGCGAAGAATCGTGAATGCGCCGGGTAGTTTCGACAACTGTTTTAATATCCTAATGTTTTCAAGGCGCATTAAATACCTATTGATTAGAACCTGTAGAGATGGAGAATGGAAGGGTATTTGTATGTATTTATGAGTAAAGGACGTTACGTTAAGTCAAAGAGAGTTTACAAGCAAACTACACCAAAAATAGCTTGACGAACAGCCCATGGAAACGTCGGATTCCGCACAGAATGGGACTGATGGCCGGAGAGCATGGATCTGGCTGTGAACAAAGTATTCCTGAAATCATTACGTTATTTAATAAATACGATTGAGGCGTGTGAGGAATGGATGACATAATTATGTGTGACAAAAAAATAAAACAGCTGATACTTACTAATTATGAAGAACGTGGATTTCTTTAATCACCACATGTGATACGTTCGCAGATGACAAATATGACGCGGGGAACCTTCGAACTCTGCAACAACTTATTCCGAAATATTTAGAAAGGTTCAGAAAACATGGACGTTCTTCGTTTAAGAACATGCTACATTCTGACAAACTAGTCGTTTACATTCAGAAACGAATACATCCCAATGCAGAATTTTAAACCTTCATTTCTACATCATCATGCGATAAAAACATAGCGTAATAATATATTAATTGCCTAATAGTAATTTTGTATATAGAATATTTATATGGTGAAATAAAGTATTCGTCTATCTGTCTCATCCAGGAATGAGTGTACACTTAATTTGTTTCATCAGCATTCTATACGAACGATTCACGTTATTGTCAGTGTTCACTATGGAAAAAGGTGCAACCCAGTTGTAAATATAGTGCGCCAAAAGATCGCGAGTGCACATCAAAGATGAAGCATGGCAAAATCACACGATGACCGGCAGACATTAGGGATCCAGAGCATACCTAATTTCTATGAGCAATGGCCCGTATTAACTAGTTGAGAGCTAGAAGCCACTATCATTGCTCTATTGAAACGTACTGGAAGGCGTTTTAGTGGCTGTACACTGTATGCATTAGCTTGATGTTTGCTCAGCAGTTGAAGGAAAATGTTTTGTATAAAACTGTTGCAGTTTTGTATTGTAACAAAACAAGTATTTATGAACAAAATCTTGTGATACGAAGACCACTCTTGCTGGTAGTGTTGTATCTTGAAAAAATACCCATTTTTTTAATCACCTTTGAAAAATAATTTAGCTCTCAACCAGTTAAGTGCAGGAAGGAGTAAGTGGTGGACGTTGAAACTGTAGCCACAAAAATTTAACACAGTATCCCTCCGTACCCAAATTTTACACTATCATTGAAAAATTCCCTGTAGGAATTCCAATACGAACTTTGCGGCTATACCTTCAATCCTGTGTGGAGTGTTATATATCTGTAAAACTTGTAGACCCAAACGTGTAGACGAGGCAATGCTGTGGGAATTTCTGTAGTCAACTTTGCAGTCGACTTTGAGAATCATGTGTTAAATTCATGCGGATATAGATAGTGTCAGTGTCCACTTCTGGAGTATCTTCACCATATGAGGTCCACCCCTGCAAAAAAAAAAAAAAAAAAAATAAAAATCTAAAATATGCATCTACTCTAACTGGAAAGTAGCAATCATATTGGCCTGAACAGTTTCGGCAAGCTAAGAATTTTGGGTGGGTAGATTGGTGGGACTGGGGCGCCGGAATACCCCCCCCCCCCCCCGCTCCCATTTGCTTTCGGCAGTTGATTTCCCTGCTAAGTCTGGACGTACTACCTTTGTTTTTTAGATGTTCACTTCTGTTGATGGATTATTTTTCACACCAAAGAAGTGAGAAATTTCAACAAAATCAAGCAGCAAAGTCTCTCAGAAATTCCCCTATAATGTCTATAACTCCATTTATAGAGAAGAAAGCAGCGAGTAGGGAATATTTCAGACAAGATAACCCCCTACGCTGTGTACTCGTGTGGAGAAATGACTACTTAATATGTTAATATCTGATAGTTGTTTTGTTAAATGTATTTATTTAATGCTCAGGCATCAATTCACGCTGAAAAATTAAGTCATATTCCCCTGTCGGTCGGCAAAACGAAATATCAAAATGATATTTAGAAATCGATATTTCATCGTAGGTTCGGATGACGAATCACATGTACTTTAAACGAGTCAGCACATCAGTAATGAATTCCAGAGTCCCAAATACAAACGAATTCGAATAATTGATAGTGACAGTGACTAAATCAATTCATTAAATCAGCGGTTTCAAAGTTTGACTTTCTCATTCACCTTCCAGCGAAAAGCCGAAATCACTTTCAAATTTCTTCAGTTCAACTTCACACGTCTTCAGTGCATTGAGTTAAAAAAAAATAAAATGACGTGTCTTGTTATTGAAAATAAGAAAGTGGTGTTTTTTGTTATTGTTCTATTTCTTCGAAACACATTGCGATTATTTCAATTCGCCAGCCTTGGTAAATCGTAAAGTTAGGGGAGAAATAAGACGGGACTACTTTTTGTGCGGATATTCACACATTCCAATGGTTGGAGTTTGGTTGTTGTAATTTTTGTATGGACGCCGGTTCGGCACATAAATTTTGCGCCTTAATGGCAAATAAAGGCCACAAATTGGAGAGTTTGTAGTCGTAGAGCATTAAATAAAAAGAAAATTCACGAAAATTTGATGAATACCGAAAATATCTCGTTCGTGGCTACAAGAAATATGAGGATCTTCACGAGCGACGCAGTCGCTCGTGAAGATCCTCATATTTCTTTGTAGCCACTCACGAGATATTTTCGGTATTCATCAAATTTTCGTGAATATCCTCTATGTATTCATTGTTTGCGTGTCATGTACTTAAAAGGTTTGCTGATATCAAGTGGATTAAATAGTTGAAAAAATAAAACGTAAAAATCGATCAGTAACGGTAAGTGGCCACTCACGCTTGTCCATGTTAGCCTATTTGGTGATAATAAGTAAACTGAAAGGTAGAAGAAAGGGAACGTAAAAATGCGAACAGGAAATGGTCACTTCCATTTGTATGCTTTGTTCATTCAGCGCACCCTATTAACAATTTCAGCATCGATTATTTGTGAACTGTGTGTTCAGGAACTAGTAGAGTAGAATAGTCCACTTTTTGCTGCAGCGGTACACCTTTTCTTCATGGGCGGTACTTAACAAAACCTCAATATTGATGTATCCCCAGAATATGAAAAATATAGACCATGTCCCTACTCATACAAAACATATACCCAAAGTACAGTCGCCGTAGGGCAAATCGTAATCCACGCGTGGGCAGTCCACACATGCGTTTACCAGGTAATAAAAATCATCGTCGGCAAACTTTTAATTAATGAAGCACCGGGTTGTACCCGGTGCTTCATTAATTAAAATGTTGATGATTATTCCTATAATTAGTGTTTGGGATCTAATAATATTGCACCCGTGGAAATACTGCCCACCCGTGGAAAGTGACTAGTCCACGACGGTCGTACTGTACATATATTTTAACCACGAAGGACTCTATACAGACAATAACTTGTACATGTATGTAATCTGTGTGTTTATATTTTGAGAAACACAATCATGGTTTGGAAACAATTTGGAATGTTGGTTGCGGATCCCAACGGCAACCCTCCTGTCAAACAAGAGTCCAACACCTAAACAACTAGACCACTGCTCACCGTCTAATAGGTTTCAAACAGGACCAAACAAAGCACACAAAATTAACTTGAACTAAGAGTTGAGTTTAGGAACTGGTTAAACTCACTGGCAATAAATTGATGTTGTTCATTGGTGGGCTTCCGTTTAGTCTTACAGAGAACTTACTCAAACTTTTCTTTTGCATTGGTAGGCCGAAGATTTAATGGTTCTTTAATCTAAAGTTAGTTAAATCGAATTAATCTTTTACTATTTTTGCTATTTTGACATTCAATCTGTTATATATCAAAGTGAAAGGAATGATGGACCTACTTTCGAATTCCCCTCTGATATGTTCATACCAAATGGCACGAAGGTTTGATCTGTATCGATCTTGTTTGTTCCTAAATACATCTATTTCATCTAATGTGTCTTTAATTGGTGGTTGCTCAATTGGATGGATTTCAAAATCGTCCAACGATAGGCCATGAGGGATACAGTGTTGTGTTACTGGGACATCAGCATTATTTTTATATCTTGTTTGTGTCCAATAGTACGCAGTCGAAATGGGTTTTGAATTTGTCTCACGTAGTGTTTCCTACAGTGTTTACAGGGATAAGGTAAATGACCCTGGATGATTCAGACTGAAGGGATCAAAGGATCTAATAAAGAATTTTAGTTTCCTCTTTGAATCTTAAAACTATTTATTACATGCTCGCCTGTGTATTATCTAAAATTATGTAAAAATATTTCTCGATATCCGTCGACTCGATGGATATCGAGGAATATCCCTCAATAGCTTCCTCAATGACGTCACGCTACGCCGCATCACGTCGCATTGAAGGAACGATCAGATGATCTTTGTTATTGTTTTGAGACGTACGCATTTTGGGTCGAATTGGGCTGAATATTGTGCAATAAAATGTCTCGTAGCATATAATAAAAAAGAAAATCTTCTCTATTTTAGTCAGTATCTGGAATTATCTCATTCGTGTGGACCTGAAATTAGTATTTTTCACTCGCGTAAGCGCTCGTGAAAAATAAAACTTTCACTAAAACAGCGTACATATCCTCTATGCATTCTACAGTAATGCTTAGTAGAGTTCATAGACCAACTGCAATTACAATACAGTCGCCTTGGACTGGTCGTAATCCACGCATGGGAAGTGATATCCACACTTGCGTTTTATCAGGTAAAAAAAATCATCAGCTGCAAAATTATAATGAATGATTATTCCTATAATTAGTTTTTTTGGAGTCTACTATTTTCGCGTCAGTGGAAATATTGCCCACCCGTGGAAAGTGACCAGTCCATGAGACCATACTGTATGCAACGGATTGTTGTGTTCAGCTTTCATTGTTTTGATATCATTGAGTTCAGCGGGAGGTTCCAATTTTGTCAGTCTCAAAATCTTAAGCTACGCAAATTGCCCATAGGGTACCCCCTCCCCTCCCCCAGATCTCAGGGCACAAAAAAGGTTGAAACATGTCGCATTGGAATTTACCTTATGACTTGAGTGTTTTTGTTTCCTTAAAATGTGTGTGATTGATGAAATAATTTTGTTTGTAGTAACTGGTGCGAATCTGTTAGTCTAAAAGACGCGTTGTAATATAATTGACTGGATCCTTGAAATCGTTTGCTTTTATACACTGTCACATCAAGAAAATCTTGTCTGATGGAAGATTTTAATTCGATGTTTGTATCATGATTGTTTAAAATTTCTAAAAGTTTATCAAAATCTGCTTTGCACATTTGCCTTAGGCATTTTCCACTCATTCTGCTTCAAAAATGCTTGCAAAATTAGAACTGTAGTTTTTGCTCATACAGTTAAAACTAGAAATCCTGTCACGAAATGTGCGCTTATCTAGGCTCAATTACGCGTATGAATTGCGCGCAATTGCCATATCGAATGGCACCCAAAGCCCGGCAGGTTCTCCTGGTTACTCATTGCAAACACAGGCAATGTTTTTGCCAATGGACCTCCGGGGTGCCCGGAGGTCCATTGGCTGAAACATTGCTCGTGCACAGGCCATATGTGCAGAATTCGATAGCCGTACTATGGTCACAACGCGTAGATTAACGCGCAGATCGACGTGCTATTTGTCCGCATTTCATGACAGGACTTCTAGTTTTAACTGTAGGTCAACCCATTATTTTAAATAATATTGCTCGTTCAGTTGAAAGTCATTACGCTTGAAGCTCAGCTCTAAAAGATCTAACATTTGCCCATCCGGGCGTTTTCATTCATGATATTTTTCGAATATCCGAATTTTTCTTTTACAAATTTAATCTCTTTGTCAATATCCAATATAGCTAAAATGAATTTTTTGAGGCTTTGAATTCAGAAATTTTAGAAGGAATTGTGTATTTATACCACGATTACCTGTTCTACTATATCTGAAAAGCCTATGACATAAATTTTAGCTTTATACACCAATCGCGGTGAACACGCCAGCAATGGGATTTCAATAGTTAAAATTTACACCTAAAGTGGAACTACATCCAAGTTGACCTTTGGTAACGTCGACCTGAATGCGAACTTGTCTAAATTTATCGCACGTCGCCTCGCGAAGAGTGAAATGAAAGCGGCAATTATTTATTACGTTTTTAAATGAGTTTACCCCCACAAAACACAAAAAAATTAACAAACATGTATTGTCTCATGTTAATAAAGCATCCATAACTTGAAACAGTATGTTATTATGTTATTAAAATGAAAAAGGCCCTGTTTCTCTTTCTATTTCGTTTCGGTGATAAAATTGACAGCGGAAGTACCGCCCACCGATGCTCATGTAAACAAAAACAAATCCGCAGGTTTGTTCGGCTGCTGCTCAGCAAAATCGAGAAAAACTAATAGCGACTCTTAATAATCTGACGATCATGGTATAAATAAAATACACCCAAAGTAGCTTGGTGTACTAAATGTTCACCACTCGTGGTGAAGTGGTGTTAACCGCGCGTCGAGGCTCGCGGTTAACACCACTTCACCACTTGTTGTGAACATTTGGTACACCAAGCTACTGTGAGTATATTTTGTATTTATTTGATAGCTTGAATGTCTATTTGCCATAGATTTCAGTTGATAATCAATGAGATCCGAGATGGCATAAAATTCACCGAGACAGTTGGTCTGCCGGGTGGAGTTATCTTTTCTCCCCCACAAAACGTGAAACATACGCGTGTCCCGGGTGAGACAGCAGGTGGGTTATTTCTACCCACCCCACGTGACATACTCATTTGCATATTTTATTAGGTTGCCGGAACTATTTCATCATCGTCTGCACAATTGTAAATAAACAAAATGGCTTCACGATTTCCCGCATGTAATCCACGTGCCATTCAAAATCAACAATGTTGATTTGTTTCATCCGCATGTTTCTCTGCAGATTTAATAATATCACTGCGCGAATTTATCGATCGATCAATAACCTCACAATGCCCTTTACATCAGAGTTTGACAAGCGCAAATTCATTAACCCCTTAACGCACAGTGTTACAAATCATTTTTTTAGTATGTACCTATGGTATATGCCTAACTTTTGTACGATCTTTCAGATGAAATTGTTCGTTTTTCGAAAGGACTACGACTTGATACATTGGGTATGTCAGCACGTGACCTCCAATTATCTATAATGACGTAATCCTCGTGTGGGAGAGAAAAATCATCCTCGATGAGTCTGAGGGTGGGAATGGGGAAATCTCACCCTCGGGGCAAGATATTTGAACCAGACCCTCGGCAAACCTCGGGTCTGGTTCAAATATCTTACCCCTTCGGTGAGATTTCCCCATCCCACCTCCAGACTCATCGGGGGTCATAATAATCCATCCAAGAAGAACGGTCATTGAGGCTTTTTGGTCGGATATAAAAATGTCGTGATTGAGCACTGAGCTTAGCTGTTCAATATCTTGATTGTTTTTGGTTTATATGGCCTCGTCGAGGAGAAAGTTCAAGATCTTATTCAATTCTTCAATATTGTCGGGCCAAATATACGAATCTATTTTCTTATAATGTTTAATATTACTTAGTTGTCTCATGACTTCCTTTATATAATTATCCAGAGACAGAACGATAAACTGCCCCGCCTTTGTATGCTGGTTTAAAAACAAATTTATTATGTTTTCGAAGTTTTGCGAGAGCTTCCCGTTCACTAATTGTTAAATTGTTTTTATAGGTGAGCAAGATCATGCAAAACATTTTTTGGATGATTCGATTGTGTTTGCCTGAATAATTTTGGGATCTACTTCACTATATGGAGGTGATCAACAAAATGATTCTGTAACAGGAAGTTTCGACCACTGGGGTTTCGAAATAGGTCTGTAATTTCGTTTGCCTAACAAAATTACAGTGATGTAGTGATAAATTTACCTGATTACCAGTTTTTGGCTGGAAGATAGGTTAACGGATTTTATAGCTTTGGTGCTAGTACAAAAAGTAAAGGGCGTGAGGGTATGTGTATAGGTGCTTGAGGGGAGGGTGTGTGTGTCCTATCGAGAAACACCGCTATTATGAGAGGTCCCTGTACAGGAGTATAATCACTACTAAATAGCTCCTTGAGGAAATGTCGCCCATAACACGTCTAAAAAGCCCGTGACGTCAGACGTCAACGCGTACATCGTAACGTTGTGAGTGAATTGGTTTCCGTAGTAGAACTGAATTAATCGCCTCTTCTTTTCTTTAATTGTTTACCTTATATGAATGGGAGCGCGGTAGCCCAGTGGTTACGACATTAAACTTCAAACTTTAAGGTCCACGGTTCGATCTTCGCCAGGGGTAACTACATTGTGTCCTTGGGCAAGGCACATCATCCCGATTGCCCGCATAGGGACAACTGTCGCTGTGTACTAAGGCGTACTGCACGTCGATGGTGCACTTGTGTCTTCAACCACTGTTTACCCTGCTTGTGTGGAGTTAGTACGTTGGGGAGTCTGGAGGCTGACCGCCGCTGCTCGGTGGTTCTCTCCGGGTACTCCGGCTTCCTCCACCCCCAGAACTGTCCGATACAAGGTGACTCTGGCTGTCGAAAGTGCCGTTAAATCCCAATAAATAAATCGTTAAATCCCAATAAATAAATAAATAAATAAATAAATAAATAAATAAATAATCTTATATGAATAGCAGACGACATTATCTTTTGCCAAAAAAAAAACATTACATGCATGTCTAAAAAATCATGTTCAGCCTCGAAAACATAGCTGATTGCCTCTCATTCGAAAGAGCTCGTTCCAATGGAGGGCGGGGTATAATCTATATTTTAGATCAAATGTAGTTGGCGATCTTTGTGACAAGCGCAGGCCGGTTTTATCCATTATTTTATGCAAAGGATGACATTACACATTGTGTGATAAAATGAATCTACGTTAAATTCGTCACGATAATCGGTCGTCACGAAACTCCGCCTGGGCTTCGGAAAGCCTTGGCTCAGATTGATGTACGTGAACTCGTTTGAGACATTTTACATATATCGTCATTCATTTGAGATGATCTAAAGGATCTACTGGTTATTTTGTCTGTTTTTGTCGATGAAAACAATGCAAGCTCAACCCTGTCAATAAAGTACTGCAAAGGGGTATCGTCCTTCACATGAGAATTTACAGCAAAAGGGAGTACATATTTTCTATTTGCAGGGTCTAAGAATTACTTTAAACATACAGCCCTACGGGGCTGTTTTGGTAAATTATCACTGACACGGTTCTGCTAAATTATCACTCTTCCTTACAACAATATTATTCGTTGAATTAAGAGTAAAAACTTCTTATTTGCAAAAGACATCATTTGTTTGAAGAGTGTCATGTTTATTGACGTCAAACGCCTTGTGAAGATCTGGGGAAGCCGAAGGAGTAGAACCTTCAGTAATTGCTAACTGATGTAATATATGTTTGGTTGTTTGTTTATTACTGTTTTACGACACTTTAAGCAACTAGGGTCATATTGTGTCGGTCCACATCCATGTGGAGAGAGCTAAGGTACCCAGAGCAACGAGCAGCGGCGGTGGCTGTCGGACTTCCAAGTTACTACACCGGAACATGCATGTTACTATTAACTGAAGGAACGTGTACTGTCTGTATGCCGTACACCTTAGTAGACAGCGGCGCCGTGCTCCCACGTGGGTTGTTGGAATTAGGTGTCTTTTCTAAGGAGAAAACACAGATGCTGCGGGTCGGGACCTTTCGGTCTGAAGTCCAAACGCATATTGCTTAACAATAAAACTGATTCGAAACTTTTCCCACAATCTCAGATGTTTAGACATGGAACATAATTTGACGCAAGTACCGTTAACCCTCTGCGCACTGTTGTCGACATCCGTGAATTATATCGTCATCAAAATAGACGTTATCTCCCATAAAATTATTAGATGCGCAAGGAAGGAGGTCCAGTTAAGAAGCAAGTAATTATTGAGAAAACACATATGTCTTATAACATCAGTAGAAAATAAAGCCTAGATTATTTTTGTTAGTTCTAATAAACGAAAACAACACACAGATCCGGGTGCTGTCTGCTGTTTCCGTTTATTGAAAGTAGAAAAGGAAAGTTGACTTTTTATGGAAAGCTAATTAGAAACAACTAGTTCGCACAAAATCCGTCGTTAAGAATATCTATCAGTGTCACACCCGCAACACTAATCGTCGACTTTGGCTCCTTGTTTAGCGAATGTGTTTTTAAAGTAATATGCAAGTTTTTATTCTTCGTAGGAAAGAAATGTCCTAAACTTTTTTATACCATGATTGCCTATTCTACTATATATAAAAAGCCTATGACATAAATTTCAGCTTTACACACCAAACGTGACGAACACGCCAGCAACGGGATTTAATGGTTAAAATTTACACCTACAGTGGAACTACATCCAAGATGACCTTTGGTGACCTAGACCTGAATGCAAACTTGTCTAAATTTATCTCTCGTCGCCTCGCGAAGGGTGAAATGAAAGCGGCAATTATTTACTACGCTTTAAATGAGTTTACCTCAGAAGATACCAAAAATTAACAAACATGCATTGTCTCATGTTAATAAAGCATCCATAACACGAAATAGTATGTTATTATGTTATTAAAATGAAAAAGGCCCCGTGATATGCGTGTTTCTTTTTCCATTTCGTTTCGGCGATAAAATTGACAGCGGAAGTACCGACCACCGATGCTCATGTAAACAAAAACAGATTCGCACGTATGTACGTCTGCTGCTCAGTAAAATCGAGAAAAAAATAGCGACTCTTAATAATCTGACGATCATGGTATAAATAAAATATACCCAAAGTAGCTTGGTGTACCAAATGTTCACCACTCGTGATGGACATTTGGTATACTAAACTACTATGGGAATATTCTATATATATTAACAGAAAGGAGAGTATCTGTATTATATGTCACGATGCGGACAGTGCTGATATAATGAACAGCAAAACAGTTACAGAACATCAAAAGATGGTGAAAAGGCTGTTTTCATATTTTTAAATGGGTTTTAACAGAGCATCATAATCAAACGCTGAAACTGGGGGAAAATTGAAAAACTCGGCTTTTGTATTTTTATATTCTACAGGAAAGTTTGTAAAATGATGCGTACATCAATGATACATATTCCATACCATTTCGAAATTTCATTTTTCATATGAAAATTTCCTACCCTTAGTGTTAAGTTTTCTGGCAACTTTAGGGAATTAAGGGAAGCTAACCTTCCTGTAAATCACTTCCAATGGCGAAAATTGTCAGCCATGAATTTCAGAATGTCAACCAACAATTTTTTGCCCATAATGCAGTCAGGAATTTATCCAGTTCAGTCTTGTAAGCTCTTTCCAATAATTGGTTAAACTCCTAATTGCGTTACTTGAAAAAATACTGCTTGAACATTCGGTATTTTGATATGATTGTTTAGAGAGTGAATAGGGTGAATTTAGTTGATTTATCACACGATGTTATCTCACGATGTTAAATTGTGTGAATGGAAACCCAAGAACAGGCTCTGAGGCTACCAATCCAATTCTGTTAGGAATGCGACGCTGTTATGGGTTTTTTGTTTACCAACGTTTCGTGGGGTTTGTGCGCAGACTATCGTTCATGTAATGTGACGTCACTTTGCTACTTACTTAGATACACACATATTCTATGTGACCCGTTTAAAGATATTCCAATCAGTTAGTATTTAATTCACACTGAAACAATCAAGATATTAACCCAATTAGTGGAATGACGCATGTGGTTATAAAATTGCAGCTGTGGTTAGTCTTCATCTGTAATAATAATATCACCAAATATTCGGTCAAATCACCTCCACATTGCGAAACATTTCTTCTGTTGATCCAAAGAAAATAAATGTTTAGGGTATTTTTAGAGTCAATCGTGTAGAATATTTCTGTTGGTCGGAAAGCGAACCATAGGTTCGCTTTTACAACCAAATGAAATATTCCAGATGATTTAATCTGAACATAGGCGATCGGTTAGGTTTTCCAAACAACTGACATATTTCAGATGATTTAACCCTTTACCCACGCAGACGATATCAAAATTTATTATTTTAAATATAATTTTTTTAAAATTTTTCCAAAAAATTCAACAAAACCGTATCATGCTACCCCTCATTGGAACGAGCTCAATGAGCTTGTTCCAATGAGGGGTCACATGATATGGTTTTGTTGAAATATTTTGAAAAATTTAATTTTTTAAACTGCTCAATTTGCATATTACGAGGGCGGATGCGTCAATTCGTTAGGTAAAGGGTTAACCAAAACATAAGCGATGACGGGGAATAGCGAAAAAAGAGTCCTGCTGTGCGTCCAGAGACAGACAGCATTCGTAAACGACGATGCACTCTATTTATTTATTTATTTATTTATTTATTTATTTATTTATTTATTTATTTATTTATTGGAGTTCAACGACATTTTCGACAGCCAGAGTCACCTCAGGTCGGATAGTTTTACGGGTGAAGGAAGCCGGAGTACCTGGAGAGAACCCCCGAGCAACGGCGAGCTACTGTTAGACTCTCCAACGTACTAACTCCTCACAAACAGGGTTAGCATTGGTTGACGACAGGTGCACCATCGGCGTGCAACGATGCACTTTAACGTTTAAGAATAGATTTTACCTCAATACTTCACAGGTTTGCAGCGGAGACGACGCAGTTTTCGCTTTTTTATTGTCTTATAAAGCTCACAAAATGTGTGTTTTTGACATAGGGAGATTCGGGTGATATACAGAGACAAGAGAGGTATGTTTAAGTCATTGAGTCTTTCGTTTCTCGGAATCTCATTGTTGTTAATCTGCTCCTCGAAGATTACTTCTTGGTGACCTGTAGGTACCACTTCGTTTCCATTATGTTCCTCTTCCTGGCCGAGTTTCTATCATTTTATATAGCCGTTCATGTGATCGGGCCGTGTAATGGTATGACTTGGGTCCATTCGTCCGGGAGCACATTCAGTACCTTAAGCAGTAGGAGGTGTGGCATAGCACAAAACGTTTCCATTATCCGTCCGTGCGTCCGTATGCCCTTGAGTCTGTCCGCCTGTCTGCCCGCCCATTATTTTTTGTGTGTTTTGGGAATTTTGCTTGTCTGTGGAATAACATGAAAAAGAAGGAAGGATGACTGGCTCTATTGTTAGTGACTGTATGAAGGTTTCGTTGGATAATCAGCATTCTGGCAAATTAAAATGTTTGTTAGTCTGGCAGTTTTGCAACATAAAACATCATATTTCAGGTTATTAGCAGCCCGATTCCCACATCATTGAAACATAATTTAAATCGTTAACTCTTAAAGCGACAGATTACTGTTTACGATCATTACTACCATATACACACGTACACAGCTGCAGATGAATCAACAGTGTTTCCACATCGTTGTTGGCTGTACGGGAAGCCAACAATAATGTAAAAACATTGCCAACCTAAATGCATTCTACCGACTGAGGTTTAGGGAACAATATACTTGTTGGCAGTGTTTTCAAAGCAATATAAAAGTGATAGTTTGTGGGTTAAAGAGATTCGTTGATTATATTTACCACACAAAGGCCTCTCCGCTGAGAGTTTGCGCATTTCAGGTGGCTCTTTGGATGCTTGAAAAGAGACTGGCGTATGCAGGTATAAGTATTTCCAGTTTTGTTTCATCGTTTTTAAGTGTGCATCCTTCATGGACGTATCTCCACGACAACCTTTGTTATCGGCCTGCGATTTTGGTTGTCGGAAGAAGCTTGAAAGCCTCCCACACGTTCTAAGCAAAGGCGCCCATCATTTTAAACAAAAACACATGCATTGTCTGCGAATTTGGACGTGGAGGCACCAAATCGCACAGTCTTGAAGAGAGCCTTTCCTGAGTCAGATATAGGACTGCTGTAATGTTCTCGCACAAGGATAACGACTTCTTTGTCCGGGTGGCTTTATATTGCATGAATGAAAGCCGCCTGGGCTTTTCGTGCATCTCTTTGCAGTGATAATATGGACGTGTCTGTTAGATAAATTATGTATAGCCATTATAACACACCATTTTGGCGAATGTCGGGGAATATGGAGAGGTGTGTGCCAGTGAACAATCAAGCTCTTAGGTCACCAGTCTACAGTTAAAACTAGAAGTCCTGTCACGAACTGTGTGCTTATCTAGGCTTAATTGCGCGTAAGAATTGCGCGAAATTGCCATATCAAATGACATCCAAAGCACGGCAGGTTCTCCTGATCACTCATAGCAAACACAGGTAATATTTCTGCCAATGGACCCCCGGGTTACCCGGAGGTCCATTGGCTGAAACATTGCTTGTGCACAGGCCATATTCTCAGAAATTGATAGCCTTACTATGGTCATAACGCGTAGATTAACGCGCAGACCGACGTGCTATTTGTGCGCATTTCATGACAGGACTTCTGGTTTTAACTGTAATTCTGCAAGAAATTCGCGCCGTTATGGCCTGGAATCAGTCTAGGTCACCGCCTATGTTTAGATTCACTCGTCTGCGGTTCGCTTTTCCGTCCAACTGATATATTCCTGACGACTGAATCTAAAAAATACCGCCCGGGCGACTGAATCCAAAAACTACCCTAGACATTCATTTTCTGTGAATAAAAGACATGTTGGTCAATCGAGATTTGATTTGATCGACATTTTGATGTCATTGCAATCAGAAAAATGAAGACTCATCACAGCTGTAGCTTTATGATTACGCTGCGTATAGTTCCGCAAATTATGTTAACCCTTTACTCAACGAATCGGCCGCATCCGCAAATTCAGCAGTTGAAAAAATATTATTTTTCCAAAAATTAAAAAAAAACATATCATGTGACCCCTCGTTGGAACGAGCTCGTCGAGCCCGTTCCAACGAGGGGTCACATGATATGATTTTGTTAAAATTTTTTGAAAAATTTGAAAAAATGATATTTAAATTAATAAATTTTGATATCGTCTGCGTTGGGTGAAGGGTTAATATCGTGATGTTTTCAAGGGGAATCAAATACAAATTGATTGGAATATCTATAACTGGGACAGGAAAAAATATCTGTGTATCTTTGTAAGTAAAGGCACATCACATTACATCAACGGTCGTCTGCGCGCAAAATGTCACAGAATTTGGGTAAAAAACAGACCATAAGGGCGTCGAATTGTGCATAAAATTAGACTGATGGCGTGCGATATTGAGAGCACTTAACTCTTTTTATAGAAAAAAAGTTCCTCTTGACTAGGGTTCTGCGTATAACCGAAAAACGAATCGAATCGTCGGTTTTATGAGTCACGTCGATTGGTTTTCAAATCCACTGCATCGAATATTTTCGAATCTTTCCACCTGCGTTTAAAATGGTATTCGGTTTCAAAAACAACTTTCTACGCATTTTTCACAAGGTGGTCATCGCGTAATGCATTTGGCCGGTGCATGGAACCTATCTGAATCTCGAGAAACAACGTGACTGCGATGGCCACCGCATTCAAAACATCGGAAGGGTTTACAGATAAATTGGAATGAGGAATGGAATCGTATTTATTATTTTTCTGTCGGCCTGCACTCCAACTTTTGTATCACCCCGGAAATTATGACCAGAATTCCAAGAGGAATGCAAACGTGGGAGTGAGGCTCTGTAGGTAAAAAAAATAAATTCGATTCGACATTCTTCGATTCGACCGAGAAGGTTCCGATTCGCAGTCCCCTACTCCTGACTTATCTCATAACATGTTTCTTGGATTTAAAAGTCACACTGAAATTGAAAGCACTAGACGACATTCATTTTTACTGAAAGTAAACTCCATTTGAGTGGTTATGAGTAATTATTTAAAAAAAGTATTTTCTCCTCTTTCATTATTATTATTAGTGACTCGTTTAACACGCATACTGCTCTGAAGGTGTTTGTCGGTTTGGAATGGACACGGGGCTGGGAGGAACAAAAATTGGCCCACTGCAACTTTCACACAACATAGAGGCCTAAAATGGTCTCTAATATAGAGCTACAACCCTGTACATTCCTCAGATTCGCTCAAGGAGCATTGACATTTTCAAAAATATTCTCCCGAGGTGGCTGGTCCTAACTAGGGCCTTTTGGTCGTTACCCGACCGAAGAGTCCTCGTTAGGATTAGGATAGGCCCCCGAAACCCCATACAATGGCAAGTCAAATATCATCTTTGGTCCTCCAAAACTGACTAGGGCATCCCTATTAAAGAATCTTAGTTACGCGGCTGGGACATGGTGAAGAGTGTTTCGTGGCACAGTCTCTGTTTTAACTATTTGGGTAAATTTTGCTTTTACTGATCTACTCTTCATCAAATTTGATACATAGAACACAGACATAGCCTTCTTTTGTGGACTATTCTTCAACAATAAACGTCACTGGTCTTTCAGCGTCAAGGCAACTACACACACAAGGAGATTGGAGCAACATGATTTAGTAATTTCTAGTTATAACATATTTTACTGCCTTTAATTTGTGTCTTGCTGTTTGACAAATCAAAAAATGGAGTCAAATTGGCCAGGTAGTCATTGCTTATAATTGGTCGCGTCAGAATTACAACTAGATTATTTTGAAATCGCAAAGCGAATTTCTAGATGGCATTTAACGGTGCACGGCCAACGCCGAATCGCCCTTAACGTACCAATCCGCTTGATGACGTCTCTGGCGCAGCTCCCTGTCGCTTCAAAGCAATTCGTGTCTCACACTGGAACGACAGTGCCGTCCGTTTAAAATAAACTATCGCCAAGCTAGTCAGAACAGCTACTTGAAATTTTCAGTATTTCTTTTGTAGGACTACTGACGTTTCGAACTCCAGAATTTGCGCATGAGACTCGTGGGAACCAAACGAACTCGCTCCGTTTCTCCCTCCCGATTTTCTCACCTATTCCAAATACTTGTAGGACTTTGAAGCCCATCTCACAGTATGCATGTTTCCTACTCACTCATATTAATTGCCATGTGGTCGGTCAAGTGTGAAGGGTAGACGCAGGTTTTAGGTAACAACACGTTTTTTCACCCGTAGAGTTTTTAAAGAATATGCAAAGAATGGTGAAAAATTGAAGTGACGTCAAAACACGTACAAACTGGCGATAAATTGAAAAGCACAAAAAAACCTCCCAAAACAGCCATCTCCTATTTTTTTAGTTCTACAACATGTTAAATTTAAAAAAAAAACATCAGAAGCATTTTTTATTTTTTAACCAATGACCACCCAATGACGTCACCACTGCGTTCGGCCATAACAGTTACCAGTTTCCAAGGATGGCAACACTGTTTTAAACACGGCTTTGATGGAAATTATATTGAAAGGCTAAGGCTGAAAATGAGGTTGAAAAAAAAGATATAGAAAAACCCTTAAAATTGGCATCGCGTATGTAAATTTGAACAGAAAAAATATAACCGCACAATTCCAAATAACCAGAAGACAGTGTGTGAAGTTTCATAGCTGTGTCATTTATAAATACAGAACCACTGGAACCACAGAGCATCGTTTTTATGAAGTATATAAAAAATATGCAACGCTTTTAGGCAATGTGAAAACGTCAAAATTACGATAAACAGAACAACGAAAAAACCTCAGAAATCTCATAATTTTTCCGCTCAGCAACATAATAGATCAAAAACAAATTCGCTGTTTTTTACGTTTTACCTTATGACCCCCTTATAACGTCACCTCGGATATGTTTTTTGTGGAGATTATATTTTCGAAAAATTTATAAAATTTCGAAAGTCTGAGGGTAAAAATTAGATTAAGGAAAAACGGTATAGAAAAAAAAACCCTAAAATTAGCTTTGCTGGCATCGGATGTGTAAATTTGAAATGAAAAAATAAAACC
Organism: Pictodentalium vernedei; assembly: GCA_031216915.1. Classification (NCBI taxonomy): domain Eukaryota; kingdom Metazoa; phylum Mollusca; class Scaphopoda; order Dentaliida; family Dentaliidae; genus Pictodentalium; species Pictodentalium vernedei. The sequence goes on from CM062297.1 coordinate 172,420,990, forward strand.
GAACAGTTTCAAATAACCAGACAAAAGTGTGTTAAGTTTCATAACTGTGTCATCTGTAAATACGGAGCTACTGGGACCACAATGTAGGATTTTTCATGAAATATTCTTAACTTTGAAGTTAGGTAAAAACTACAAAATGGCGATAATTCGAAAATAAAAAAACTGCTTTAAAAAAATCTCTTAACCCTTTGAATTTGTGAGCCCCCTCTTCTTTACAGGAACCAAATACGTCATAATTTCCTCAAGTAGAATAGCTGCTAGGTGAATGTGAGAGGTAAATGCTGCACGTTGGAAATATAAAATGGTCTACCCCCAAATAATGAATATGAACTCTTCCAATTGGAGCCATTGAACCGACATGGAAGTTACACCAGGGTTCAAAGAGTCAATGTTTTCATCTCGACAACATTTTAAAATTAAAGAAAGACCGACGCATTATAATTTCTTATCTAATGCCACCTCCCCCATGTCATCACCACAGAGTTCGGCCGTGGCGGTTAGAATTGCCTATGATTGCAAAACAGTTTTAGATATGTTGTTTTGGCAGAGATTATATTCCAAAAATTTCGACGGTCTGAGGCAGAAAATAAGGTGGAGAATAAAAAAATGTAAAATTGGTATCGCTTGCGACGGGTTTGTAAATATGAAAATGAAGAAATAAAACCGCATAATTTCAACTAACTGGAAAACAGTGTGTGAAGTTTCCAAGCTGTGCAGTGTGTATAGACAGAACAGCATTCGCGTTCGAACTGTCATTTTACCTCACGAGATCGATTTTGGCAGGGGGATAATGGTATCCCTCCGTCAAAATCGATCGAGTGCGGTAAAAAGTGGCAGTTTGAACGCATATGCTGTTTTGTATTGAATGCACGCCTACAGTTTACTAAAAAATCATTAAAAACGCAAATTATTGCCCAAAATAATCAAAACATGAAAAGAGAAATTGGTAAATAGTGATCCGTATTGTTCATGGACAACAGAAAAAAAATTATTGTTCGCTTCGGTTTTTGCAGAAAAAGTGTGTATTTTACAAAAATAAAAGCATAGGCGTGCAATAAAAAACTGGAATCACGAAAGTAGCGTTTTAATGAAATACAGTACGTGGAGAGTGGATTGTAACTAAATCACCCGCAGAGTGGGGTTATCACCCAAGCTATAACTTTCAAATTTTGTAGATATCGACAAAAAAAACAAGCAATGTTTCAGCCAATGGACCTCCGGGTTCAACCCGGAGGTCCATTGGCTGAAACTTTGCAGGTGCTGGTTATGTTTTGCAACAAATTTGCAATTATTGCTCGGGTGGAATCTCCACTCTGCGGGTGATTTAGTGATAATACACTCTCCACGTACTGTATGTAAAAAAGACTAAACTTTGATGTTATGTAAAAACGTCAAAAATAGCGATAAATCGAAAAACAGATATCTCCTAATTTTTCAAGCTTTACAACATACCAAAAAATCTGACGTGTGTTAATTGTTTTTGACGATGACGTCAGTAAGGTCACCCGAAAATTCGGCCATATCCGTTTACAATTTCCAGAGTCGGTATCACATTTCCAGATATGGTTTTGATGGAGAATATACTTCCAGCATTTCGAGGAGTTCATACCTAATTTGATATTAAATGTTGAAGAAAACAAAAACGGAAATTGGACGATCTTTTGAATAAAGGTCGAAAAACAAAAAAGTTGCTAAAATCTTCGTTGGGTAACGCCAGTGTGTCAAATTTCATGACTGTGCGTCAAGGATAAATGTCCGAGAAGTGTCTGAACGAAACAGAAAAAAATCGCTACAAGTCGTATGAACGGCTTTATTAATCCTTAAAGTCTCCGACGATTTTTGTTTCAATATTTACTACCTAAAATACACGAACACAACTGCAGTGTTAATTAACAGTGCTAATAGTGTTTCTACATCATTGTTGGCTGCCGATAAAGGAAGCCAACAATTATGTAAAAACATTACCAAGATACATGTGGCTAATCGATTAAAGTTCCCAGGAAGAATACACTTGGGGAAATGTTTTCAAAGTAAAATAAAAGTGACAGTTGCGGCTGTATGGAGACTTATTGGTTTGATAATTCAGTCTAGAATTTTTGTGTTCCTTTAAAGCCAAGTACCAATACAGTGAGTACCCTCACACTGTTTGAAAATTTAAAAATGAAAAGAAAAGGCTTGCGCTTCAACTCCAATGCAATACTCTCCCCATGCACATTGTGCTACTACCTATTTAGTGCCTGTTTTCTGGAGCTACAGTTGGATACATGTCGGTCATTTAACGTAGATCAATCATTTTACTATAGATACAGGGCATGTGTACCTGGTTTAATTAATATTTTCATCAATATGGTGAAGAGACATTCATTTGGTGATGTCTTACACCTACCCAGTAGCTGCCCCACAGCACCCTGCTATCGGTGAGCAGTGGTACAAACCGCTAGATGGCATTCTGTTTCACTCCCGTTCCTGCAAGTGACCGATTCAAGTGTTTCATTCTCACATGACGATCATGGCTATACTAAGAAAATGAAACGAGCGTTGTTAACGCGAGTTATTATCCTTCAAGGAAGAACTGTTCCAGATCTCTCCAGTCTCCCCTTCATCTGAATGATTCCGACGACTGACGGGGATGTGGCTAGATAGGTGGTTGAACTGCAGCGCTGGGTGATATCTTTTAAAGTGATATATTTATACATGCTTATGAACCCTTCTGAAAATGTTCACTAGCCCTGAAACGGAAAAAAGCATCATTTATAATGTATCTGGGTCAGAAAATTTACCGGATTGATATCAGAGTCGAAATTTTGAGGCCATGTCAATTTTAGAGTAGGAAATGTGAAACTCAAGTTTCCAGTTGGAAATAAAAGAACAAAATTTCTCATCATTAGTTGGAGTTTTAATATTTTTCATGAACAATGTTAATTTATTGAATTTCCAACTATTTGATTTTTGACCTCGGAGTTTCCAGCTATTGAAAAAAATACTCCTAGCTGGGGGGTGGGGGTGTCAGACCTCCCCCCCCCACACACACACCCTGTCGCCACATCCCTGACGACTGAAACTTGTGACCTCTCAAAATTAACAAGATGCGGAGGGTAATGGAATTTCTGAACTCAGGCCTGAAATGGTCGACGGATTTTTGACGCGTTGAATACCAGAGAAAAAAATGAATTAAATTCGTCGGTGATGATGGGACGTATATTTCAACAAGATGCGAGTAAGACGCATCACCGACGAATCTTCGTCCAACTGAGACGAATCTCCGTCGGCGATGCGTCTTAAATATGTGTTTGAAATAGTCGATGGATTTCAAACGCGTCAAATCCAATACGAAGTGCGGAAACAAACGAGCGCTGCCGATCGACCGAATGCAACTCGAATGGTAATGAGGAAAGCACATGTCAGTCGCGAGAAATACCAATCTTTCGTCATTTGAGTGTTGAATGTTGACAACTTAAGGGCTTTGTCCACCCAATTTTCATGAAAAACAACCATCAAATTGGGGACATTGGAAACCAAATATCAACCTGTTTCTAAAATATATCATATCTATATGACTCATAGGCATAATGAAAAGTGCCCTCTCACCTTGAAATTCAAATGTTGCTTTTGAAATTGGCAAACTTTAAACCAATCTTTAGTTCCAAAAATCATCCAAGATCAACTCGAAATGTGAAAAAGGACAAAGGGTATAAATTACTGAAGTACCTTAGAATGATGCTCTACTGAATTTAGTGGGATTGATAGTTGGGCATGAAAGAAAATTAAAGTTGAATGGAAATGATTGAAATTAAAATTTAGTTTCAAAACTGGAACTATTTCAGAAAAATAGTATGGTGAGCCAAAAGGGTCATGATGCATGAAAATGGAAGAAACTGAAAATGCAACTACATATAAGATATGAAACAAAACCAATGGATTTGAAATGATTAATAATAAAATCCATGCATGGGAAAAACATTTATATGTATACCTTTAACCCCTTGTTGACGAAATCACGTAAACCTGAAACAAATCAGTTTAGGATCAATATGGTAATTGTAATGAATGATGAATGATAAATGAAACTTACAAAATAGAAAATGGTCTTATTGGAGAAACTTCAGTGAATCAGCTTTATAATCTTCCATTAAATGGTCAACCAAAAAGGGCACGTCATAACCATCATACAGCACCTGAAAAGTAAACTGTGGATAAATCATAACTGACGTTAAAACATGTAAATTAGAGGACGATAACTGAATTCCTCACAAAATGATGAGCCAATGCTTCACACAGCCTGGATGACCTCATTGCTGAAAAAATAAGTTAGCATAAACAGTAACACTCCCCACCCCTAAAAAGACCTCACAGTGACATAGACTAGAAATATCCACCTGAAAAAAAACATTTATTTGGAATTCATGCTCTCATAAGTGTCTGCGAACGAACTGTGACTAGCTGTTGTCATTTTCTAACCTTGTTAACCCTTTACCTAGCGCTACTAGCAGACAACACTCATAAAAACAATTATCGCATATCTAAATATTTTTATTTTGTTGCTTCCAAAAAATAGGTTGTGACCCCTCCTTGGAATGAGCCCCAAGGTCTCATTCCAATGAGGGGTCACAACCCATGTTTTGAAAGCAAGAAATGAAAATATAGATGAAACGAATGACGATTTTCGTGTATAGCACTGCTTTTAGCCGGTAAGTTAGGTAAGGGTTTAACATATACGTGTAATTACGAAAATGAAATATGCTGAAAAGAAATGTTTGGAGAATGAAAAGCATAATATAGAAGTGTAATTTGTTATATTTACTTCATACTCTGCATCTTCATCACCATCTTCTCCGAGTGTTACATGTAGCACTAGACCGGAGTACCATTCACTACGACCAAAATCGTCGATCCACTCATGGAGGATATGTGTGTTGACGAACAGAATCTTGTCACCATTACCATTAGAGACCTCTGAAGAATCTGACGCTACTTCAGGAGTACATGTATTATCACTTGTGGAGCTTGTTGAATATTGTGGTGTTCTTCTAACTTTCTTTCTGGCAATCCCTTTCACTGACTGTTTGGTTATTTTACTACAATACTGCAATGAGAGAGAGAGAAAAGAAAAATGTAAAATGTTGCTTAGCACTTCTGCTCATTGTAGAAACAATTAACACTGAAAGGAAAAACATGAATTAATTGCAATAATAATATAATATGCACAAAGAATGCAAGAACCATGAATATCATGTATCTAAACATTATATCCTGCTTGACGTTTTTAAATACAAATTTTCCAAATCACAATGCATAATATTTAAAATTTCTGTCGCATAAACATAGCTTAGTACTCGATTGAAGAAGCTTGACAAGCTCATTCCAAAGATGGGTCATAAGTTTTTGTGACAAATATGTCCAAGATGCAGTTATTCACAGATAATGGAAAGAGGCAACTGCTATCAGAACAATCCGGCTGATCACACTGTGACATACACCTGATACCCTATTTTATGAACTTAATTACCCATGTGCCAGACTCTCGGATTCCAGGTTTTGAATGTTGAGTACAGGAGCCGTTCAACAAGCTTCAGCACAGGGATGTTCGGTCTCCTTTTGATCACCAGTGAAAAATTCGAAGCTGTTATCCTTTTCTTCCGTTCACTGAACCAGTAGCCAGATAAGGATTGGTCTCGAGTTTGTTGTTCGATGTGGTCCATGATAGTATGTGACACGTTTACTTCTTTTTCATAGAAGAAAGTTGTTTTGTCTTCAAGCTGCTCAGGGGAGAGATCGGGTGTGACATCTAAAGATTCAGGACCATATGCCAGTTTTGCCTTCTTGGTCAAGTTTTTTTTAAAGTTGCCACTTTCCTCTTCCAACGCCTAGTCTTATATGGCTTCTGAGATTGATACAGAGCTGCCTTTTGCAAATGCCTACTTCTCTTGCTATATTCTTCGTCAAAAGCTCAGCCAGCTCGTGTTCCAGTAACCTTCTCCCATGTTAAAGGAACCCAATTCACTCCAAGGTTCTTTCGAAGAAGGGCACCATAACAACGAAAGCCCCATGATCCTTTATTGCATCTATTGAAGACTTTTCCACCATCGAACTTCATCCTCATTCCCATCCAACATTCTGCTAAATTAGTAGTGGCATTCTCTAGTAACTTATCTGCCTTCTGAGCAATTCTGTCAAGGAGTTTACGAACATCATAATGGAGTGCAGGATCGATGCCGACGCTGTCATTACCAAGACACCTTGCTGCAGCTAAATCATTAGCAGACATTCCTTCTGACCAATATTCAGAAACTCCTTGCATAAAGTCCATTTCCTCAGGTGACAGGCTGTCCTCTGTTTCCGCTACATCTGTTGAAGTTGGCTGTTTTGAAGGTGTATATGGCTGCTTCTGCTCTGTGGATTTACAAAATGTTGAACACTTTTCATGCATACTAAACACATGCAAAACTGAGTTCATGATGTTTGCTTTCAAGAGTTGAACTGTTGTTTGTTTATGTTGAGATGGATTTTCGAATCTGTATGATATGGCAGACCTCACTGTTGAAACAATTCTCACCCTCCTCAGTTTTGCAAGATTATTGCGACCTTTGTAATGAGGGGTATCCACAACGAGTTCCTCCAGCCTTGTGCGTAAGCACTTGGTAATGTGGTTGGCACATTCAAGTTTTTCCACTCTGCAGCCCCAAATGGGTACCTCTTCCTGTACTCTGGCATACACTGAGCTGTCGCCATCACCAATCATCCGCATGAATCGCACTCCGTGCATCTTTTCTGCAGCGAGAAAACCTGTTAGGATGATGTCTGCCTCCATTGCCTGACTGGACTCAGTCCAATTTTTGAAACAGTCATGTTGTCGGGGCTCCTTCTGAAGAGTTTCTGCTCTCTGGCAAATGTAGCAATTTTGTTACGGATGCCCATATATAGAATCTTCTTGGTGACTGCTCCAATAATTACATCAACACCACCGAGTGCATTGTATGTGTGTTTATGGGACCGTTTACACCAACCTCCATCACACACAACAGTGATAGCAGGTATCCCATCATGAAAGTCACCTCTTTCCATTGCCAATTTCCCCCCTTCACAACCTGCGACTATCATTTCTTCCTGCACACATTCCTCCCATGTGCGACCAATAGCAGTTTCAATTTTTGAAAAAGTCTGTCTAGTGAATCCACGCATGTCGAAGGTTGCAACTTGTTCGTTTAATGAATTGCAACCACCACCAGTCACCATGGTTCCCCACACAGCTCTAGCATTGACATCATAGACGTGTTGCAAACCAAAGTCACATTTCTTACCGGTATGCAAATAAAATACTTCCAAGCAGCCAGTACAACGCCCACGGAGAACGGATGACAATCCATAACGTTTCGCTTCTGAAAGCAGCTGATATGGTTTCTGTCCAGATGTGATTGCATTCAAAGCTGCTGGACTTTGACACACATGTTTGATGATAATGTGGAGATGTTCATTTAAACTTGTCAAATCAACAATCGATATCCTTCGAGAGCACATGTTTTTTTCTTTTTTAAAATAATGGACACTTTTTGTCATCTTCAATAGTTTTTTTCACGTGAAACACATGTCGATCTGAAATAAGTTGATGTTTAGTACTTGACTCTGAATTGGTATTGTCTTTGCATAAACGTATGCGCAAACCACTATTATTGATTTCTGTTATTCGGTAATTGCTGGTATCACTGAAATTATCGGGAGATATATGTTTATATTTTCCAGTTCGTGTATGCCGTCCAGTTTTTTGCCAAATGTGCCTTTTTTGGAATATTTTGTTCTTTGACTGGTACCCATTTCGATCACAATAACGGCTTCCCTTACTTGTTCACCGAAACTTTTGGAATTGTTGTAAAGGACGATATAGGATTTCTTTTTAAATTTTGACATACTTACCCTATTGTCGTGTAAATACACGCTGATCCAAGCTATGTTCATGCATTTTCTATCATATTTTTACAAACTAATAGCATTGTTTTGAAAGTGTATTGTAAACACCAAACACATGGTGTGATGTTGGGGAACTAGATACATTACGTTCTCTTCAACACAATAACAGGAGATCACGATTAAAACACTTACCAAAAGTTCGGAAAGTCATCAATGCAGGAAGCGCTCACATTAGCACTGAGATCGCAGAAATGACAATACGACGTTCTTTTGATTGGAATAAATTTTGTCCATGAACTTCTACAGACGATTTTGTAACTGTTGCTCCGCGTAGTAATTTTCGTACAATATAGTTCTGCCATCATTACCCGTCTTTCGAGGAATATAATTCTTCTTATAGTCAAACTAACACACAAACGTATTTATCATATGGCAATCATAACATGTGGCCTTTCATTTGTAATAGTATTGAAGATTTACGAATATTTCGGCGACATGGCACAGCGTGAGGAGGCGGTCCAGATTCTGTAAAAAAATTCTGTACTGTTCAGTCTTTTCTCTCACAACACGGCAATTACTTTGTTATTCTAATTCCACAAAGTATTGTAAACATTAGGGCCCATGCTGAAACCACTCCTACCCTTTCGGATTGTGTTGCCCAGTTTTCAACATTCGCAGTTGAATGTGTAACTCGCCTAATGTCGAGGCTAACTGACAGCTAGCACAGCAACCAAGCCGATTTCGCAATTCTTATTTTTCTCCTTCTCAACAAATTATTGTAATACAGACTTTGTAGTGCATCACTGACATCATAATTCTGTTCTACACTTTTTCATACAATTTGACGAAGGTACTACCAAAAAGCAGTTTTGGGGTCCGTAAATCTTCAATATTCGTGCTCCATAAAAACATCTTTTTGGGGTTTGGATGAACATTTTATCCATTTAACTGAAGACACTTTTTATGTTATAACAAATTAACAAGCTACAAACAACTATCCCTGTCATTATTGCGACATAATCACAACCTTTTTCTGTGAAATTTGGGTGGAGAAAGCCCTTAAAGGCTCAGTTCGAGATTTTTTTCAAAATGACCGAAGAAGTTGATAGGTGAGGACGAAAATAATTTTTTTTTAAAATGACTGAATAAGTACTTAAGTGAGTACGAAAATCAATTTTAAACAAACAGCATCAGGCTCGCCTACAACCTACTTTGATAGTTTCAGCCTTCGATTTTCGTGGTAATATTGCTGTTGCTATGGGTAAGTTGGCAGAATATTCTCGTTCAGGAAAGCCTAGCCCCTCACCCCCTGTCTCTATCTGCCTTTAATGTGTTCCTGTCTTATTCGTGATACACGAAATTTGATTTGAGCCGTCTTTTTCCAGAAGCTCTCATCGAATTTAGTTGTTTGTTTATTGCGGTTTTACGACAGTTTCAACAGCCAGTGTCACATCGTGTCATGTAGCTTTACGGTGGGGGAAGACGGAAATAACTACCGAGCAACGGCGACTAACTACCGAACCCCTCAATGTACTAACCGGGGTTAGTATGCGGTTGCGGACATGTGTTCCATCGCCGTGCCACACGCATTTTTGCGGTTTTTTTCGGAGGGGTGGGGGGGGGGGGGGGTGTAAAACATGTTATCACACGAATAATTGTGTTATTGGCATGGATATTAGTGCTGAACATGACATGAATCAGAAGCCGATAAATTTATGTTCGGTTCAGAGGCGGACTGGCCATATGGTCCATCGGGAGAATTCCCACCTATTGTGTCTCCCTCTTGGGTCCCAAAAATGCTGCAGCCCAACACCTGGTGGTGCGGAAAAGTTCGTGAAAATGACCAAAAGGCGAAATGGGTCTGATTGCTCGCTGTGTGGACTGCCATTGACAGTCCACTTAGACGACATTGCGATATACCAGCAGCCTAGTTGATCTTCGATTTCTCAGATGGGATGAAACAGCGTTCTTTCAATTTCAAAAACCAAAATATTCTCCGATTGGGCCGAACAGCGGTCTTCTCGAGCACCCCCCCCCCCCCCGCCACCCTCTTCACCCCGGAAGAACCATACATGTATTTGCCGAAGGATCGATGAAGATGATACATAAATGCCATCGAAATGTTCTCTTTCTGGACTAGCATTGATCGCTCAGATGCAAGGAAGCCGAGTTCGTTCAGTTTGAAAAACAAAATTAATTTTCTCTGGGTCTGGCCCCCTTGGTGCATTTCCCGGTAACGTTTCTTGGTCAAGTCCGCTCCTGGTTTTCTTTTTTTTTGAGAGGGGTGGGGGACGGGTGCATTTCACGGTAACGTTTCTTGGTCAAGTCCGCTCCTGGTTCTGTTTTTTTTTTGAGAGGGGTGGGGGAGGGGGAGGTACTCCTCAGTGCACAGCCATTCCACCGGTGTCTTTAGACGGCTGATCAAAGCAGGAGCGTCAATTCGGCAGCCCCCAATTTCCCACATTGTCCTGAGTCACAATAAGCTGGATCAATAATTGTGATTTCTCGAAATTTAGGTGGGAAGGAAAAAGATTCCATGGCCTAAGTATCGCCCCAGCCGTCAGGGCACCGCATTTGCCCGATGGAATATGGTTTGTTTTCAATGAGAACATATTTGTGAACATATCTCGGTACAAGTAGAACACGTGCACCCAAAATATTTGAGTCATTCCTGGAAATGGGGGGGGGGGGGGGTGAACAGGGTATTCCCCTTGAGGGAAGAAGCACGTCGACGGCACACACGCTTTCAGCCATTGCTAACCCTGCTTGTGCCCAGTTAGTAGTTGGAAGTTCTGACAGTTACTTGCCCCGATGGGAGTTTCTCCGGGTTTTCCGGCCTCACCCGTAAAACTGTCCGACACTGGTTGTCGAAAGTGTCGGTATGCCCGAGTAAATAAATAAATAAATAAATAAATAAATAAATAAATAAATAAATAAATAAATAAATGTTACTCCCTGTGTGCAAACAAATTATTGAAGGAACCTAAAGTTTGCCGGTCGCCCACGATTGGCAAATCAATTAGATTCGAAGCGACGGTGATTCGTCTGTATATTTCAAAACTTCGTGTCGCATCAGCGGCGGATTTAATACAATTAGATTCGACGCGTCAAAAATCCGTCGGCTATTCAGGCCAAAGAAGTATATTCTTAAATAATTAGACGTGGAATCCACGTGGTACCGCAAAAAATACTTTCTATTTTAAATAAGTGCCCATTCAGCACTAATCAAGCTCATAAATCCATCGTTTGTTTTCTGTGGTACTGTTAGCGTTACAGTATATCACCTTTGCGTGATTGCTAGCCTAGATCATTTTATCCAAGAAAAAAATGAACGAATTTTGCCAATCAACGAGGAAACTCGGTGCACTTTTGGTGATCAGTGTTTCTTCTAGTATGAATAAAATACATTTGACAAACTCATTTCAGTACATCGGCGTTTAGTATCAGCTCTCGAGATTCATTGCAAACGGCGGCCGGTCGTATTGTGATATTTTGTGATAAAACTTATCGTTTTATGGGCAGCACTGTCCATTTTGTTCGTAGATTGTCTAAGCATGCGAACAAACCTCAGCCAAGAAGGGGCTCGTAAATTCTCTAAGAAGTGTTCTTCGAGGAGAGAATGAGAAGCATTGAGAATCAGTTCGACGTGCTTCGCGCATCTTGGAGGAAACATTTCAACATAGCTTCAGAATATATACGGTGTATTTCGCCAGAGAACATAACTGCGCTTTGATTTTACATCGAAAATAGGTAAACTTTTTATCGATTGTACGCTTCCATTCCTCGTAATTTTATTGGTTGTGTTATCCTTCGACACTCAGAGGGAAGGGGATTTAGAAATGGGTTCTGTCTGCCTTTACGGTCATTCTTCCATTTGTCCTCCCATCCGTCCTTTCGCCAGCACTTCCTTCCCCATTTCTTGTCCTTGCATTTTAAAGAAAACAGTTCAAAATATGTTTCGCAATTGTAATACATAACAGTCTGGAGATCTTGTCGTGAATGGGTTTGTGAACCAGCTGTGTAGTAGAATTTTTTAAAAGTTATTGCCCTTGTTAGACTTAGAATTCCTTGTCATCACATTTCTATTTCTTGTCACCAGAATTCAAACAAAAACGTGCAAGATATATTTTTCCAAATTTAATATATAGATATTTGGTGATAATATTATGAATTGTGTTGTAAACCTTCATGAGAAATTTATGATTCAGGGAAGATTACAGTGAATTTCAGCTCTGCAACTAATTTCCTACCTAAGAAAATGATACTTTTTGATAATTTCCGCCTATGAAAATGGAATCAAACATGCCATACAGCCAATTTCACCATGATCAAAATGGCACGCACCGGTTTCATTGTATCAAGAACTTTATAGCGGCTTTCTGTTCGATAATCCATACACAAAACAGAAAAAGCGTTTTTGTGATTTCTGCCCATGAATAATGACGTATAGTGGATTCTTAACCCTTTGAACCCTAGTGGTATATTCCATATCAGTCCAATGGCAGCAACGGGAAGAGTCCATATTCTTTATTTGGGGGCAGACCAATTAATATTTTCAACGTGCAGCCTTGGGGCTGCACGTTGAAAATATTGATTAGTCTACACCACACCTTCACTCAAAAGTCAACCTACTTAATGAAATTATGAAGTATCATGTTACTGGGACGAAAAATCGGCCTCTGGGGTTGAAAGGATTAATGCTTGAAATATGATTCATTAGCCATTTTCACTCTGCTTCAGATACCACATACTATAGGACCTACCAAAAGCCATTCAAGGGTTTCTAGTGCTCACGTCCTTTTTGTGGTAAAATCAGGTTGGAATTTTCATATTGTTTTGAAAATATGAAAATAGGCACTTTTCGCACCATTCCACTAATGGTGATCTGTGGCTAACTTCACAAAGAATCCCGTGCCACACAGTCATTATTTAATTCATTGATAAGTCCTATCCAATATATTTAGTGTAACATAACCTGAAAATATGGTGGAATTCGACCAGATCGCGATCCAAAGAGGGTACCGGAAAAGCGATCGCAACAGGACTATTATCATTGCTTGTCGCAACGAAAGAACGCCAGTGGATCGAGAGTTACAAAATACAACATTGTTAAATTAAGAATGAATCTCGAAAGAGTATATGAAATTCGATGTTTTCACATATCGTTTTCAACGGGTGAGATTCTAAAGTATTTTAGGCGGGAAATCGAAGAGAGAATTTCACCCAGGTCTCGACTGGGTCGCGACCCAGTTGAATTTTCCGTCCGCCTTTGCAATGCATGTACTCAAAAAAGTGTATATTCCCCACCACTTTAAACTGTGGGGCATTCCGCGGTAATCATGCTGACGTTCATACCAGAAAATGCACAAGAGAGACAATCTGCACAATATTCAACGGCTATGTCTCACATTATAAGATATGGAGTTGTGAGATTAATGCTTGCAGTAAACTCTAAGTGACACACTCATGTGGAGTAATATTCTTTATTTACAATATAAAAGTACAAAAACTAAGAGGATATATATACATCATCATTCCGTTAAGAAGTAAACAACAGAGAGAGATATTAGTCTGACCTAGTCTTTTTATCTTTCCTGTAAAATTGCCAGAGCCGACTCATAACCATTGAACACAGAAAAATGTATCCTCCCGTTCAAGTCAGCAGCGTTATTGCATTTTGATTACCTAAAGTTATCACTCGCTTATCATTTCTGTTCTTCTTTCGTTTCTATTGTCCATTTCCATTGCAATTCAGAGGCAAGCTCTCAAGCCCCCAGTCCAATTCTGTAAATATTTCAACGTTGCTACGGTCAGGAAGCAGCCTAGCCCTTCAATAGTCCTTCACGTATGTTTACATTCAATCGCCTGAAGTATTCCAGCTGGTAGGAAAAGCGAACCAACGGTTCGCTTTTCTGACCAACTGCAATATTCCATCTAACTGAATCTAAAAATATGATAAACACTCATTTGTAATGAACACAAGAAATGTTTCACAATCGAAAATTGATTTGACCAAATCTTTAATGACCTTACTATTCAGTTGGATGTGTTCGTTTTTGAAATTGTTATGGATGAAGATTCGTCACAGCTGTACTTATATGATTACGCCGCGTAGTTCAACACATTGTATTAATAATACCTTCGTGTTTCCGAGATGAATTACATACGTATTGATTGAAATATCTGTAACTGAAGATCGAACAATTGTTTGTATATCTTCTTGGACAAAGAAACATTAAATCAGTGGTAGGCGGTAGTGAAAAAGACAGCCCCAAACTGCGTGGGATTTCACACAGATTTGATTGATGGCCCGATTTCGATAGTATCTTGTCTGTTTGTTAAAGATAAATGTCTTATAATTAGGCACGAGTATTATGCATTTCTATGAGCGTCTTTGCCGCGTGTTAAAACATAATTCCCGTGTACTGTGAAGTTTTCTGGTGGGTTGTATCGCATCGAGCTCAGGATCTTCCACCAAGCAGTATCTCACAAGTCGCCGGCGACTGCACTGATGGTCTTTTTCTATTTTCTACCTGCCCTCAAGTAATAATAATAATAATAATAATAATAATAATAATAATAATAATAATAATAATAATAATAATAATAAAATACATAATAATAATAATAAAATACATAATAATAATAATCCCAGAGGGGTTTGACCTTCCCCTTCTAGGCGGGTCCTCAGGTGGCGGATAGAGGACGGCCTGCTCAGTTAGGCAGGTTTGCTTGTTTTTAATAAGCAGGTTTGCTCAACTGAGCTGGTTTGCTGCGAAATATAGAAATACGCAGCCCCGGACCAAAATGGTCAATCCTGCTAATTCCATCTTGCAGGCACCTTGTTCTCCCGTGAGGTGCATTCCGAAGGCCCCGGAAGAAGGAATCCTGGCAGTTGAGGACTAATGACCCCGGTTAGGGCAGTCTCCGGGATGGAGACCAGGTCGTAAAGACTGCTTTGGACCTGGTCTCCATTTTGGAGATAATATCCAACACACTGCTTTGGCCCCAATTTCGGGAGTAGAAGGATGGTCGGATGGCCCGTTCTGGCCAATCGGGAGCCCCCATCCCCAAAAGTACTGGGTGTCACGTCGGGGGCATTTGGGGGTCATTCATTCCGTCATTTCTTTTAATCACATACCATAATTGCCATTGTATACTGATTTTAAACATTCTATTTCTAACAACTGTTAAATTTTGCTGCATTGAACTGTTTCAGTTCTACGTGGCAACTATTATTTTAATGCAAAATTGTAAAGTGATTGGTTGGATGATCGCCATCTGAAGACATGGCACTTCCACACACGGGTCAATCAGCAAGTGGCATACTTCGGTATCAACACTGGCTGAGTATATTGCTCCATACCAGGTATGTGGGAATACCGGCAACCCGGTGGGTTAACTGTGAAGCAGTAATCCTACCTCTTGTTGGACACCGCAGTGGATGGGAACCGGGCCAATGAACTTTTAAAATATAAACATGGCTAAAATACCACAAAAAAAAAACAAAAACAAAAACGAGGGTACGAATTTCAAATTTCAGACGCTGACTCTGACTCAGATCAAGACAAAGAACAAACCGCTTTGAAAAGCTGACCAAAATTTATCATAATATATGCTAACGATGAGAATAAAAAAAGCATCTGATATCAATCAATTTGCTTTAGAAAAAGCCATAAAAGGAAAAGCCGGTGATGTTAAAAATGTTAGAAAGGTAAGATCAGGGGCAATTTGAATTGAATGTAAACGGGAAATGCAGGCTTTGAATTTACCATAGATAAACTCGTCGATATGGAGGTCAATACCTTTGCCATAAAACATTAAACAGCTGCAAAGGTATTGCACGTACTAAGGAACTGTCAGGCATTGATGTATTGGAAATTCAAAAAGAACTAGAATCACAGGGGGTTACTAATGTTAAAAGGATTGAGATTAAAAAAAGAAGGAAAGCCTATACAAACAAATACTTACGTATTGACATTTAACTCCTCTCAGCCACCAAAATCATTAAAAGTAGGATACATGAACATCGGAGTGGATTTATTCATTCCAAATCCACTTCGATGTTTCAAATGTCAGAAATATGGTCACGGACAAAATAATTGTAGAGGGAGAAATATCTGTTTTAAATGTGGCGAAGAACATCCGAACCCTTGCATAAATACCATCAAGTGTTGTATGTGGCTGCATCAAAGGATTGCCCTGTTTGGAAAAGAGAAAAAGAAATTCAAAAAGTTAAATGCGAAAGACAAATCAGTTTTAAGGAGGCGAGATCAGTAGTGACATCAATGCCTGGCATGAACCTATGATCACCAACTTATGCAAAGAAATTATCACAAAAATTACCAACAACTTAATACACGTGGCTTAAAGGGACGATTCCCTCTTTAGTACAGGGTTTCACAATAGAACAAACTAAGATACGGTCAACACAAACAAATTCCACAACACAAACAACAGAGAAATTAAAAGCAGGACAAACACAGGGGTGAACCAAAGATTTAACAAAATTAGAAGAGAAAAAAGAACAAAATCCCAAACCAACAGATGATAAAACAGAACGAAAAATAGGAAAGGATACACCCAAACCTGTACAAACTAAGGAACATAACACTTATTCAGAACAGAAAAATGAACAAAACCAAACAAAGTCTAAACCACAGCTAGAACAAAGATCACAACAGCACAATCTGAGTCAGAGTCAAATTAAAAAATTAGAAAAAGAGGAAAAGAAAAAATGAAGCAAAAACATTTTTCAGACAAGTTACCTAAGGCACTTCAAAACCCTGTTGTTCGCAACAGGTTTGAAGGTCTTGAGGAAATAGAGGTAGGTGATTGTATCGATGAAACATTCAAACAATTACGTCCGATTTCTTCACAGAATAGATCCCCGAGGAAAAATTCACCAAACAGAAAACTACCGGGGCCATTTCGCTCATACGTCCACCCTCTAATTCTTCATCGAAATATGGCTAATACAAACAAAAATAACACAACACAGTGTAATTGTCGAGGTTTTAGAGTCAATTTTAATGAACTGAGTCTTCTCAGCAAAAAATATAAACCTGCTGCTTTTTGCCTGCGGGAAACTCTTTTAAAGAAACCCGAGGCTCAGGATCATTCAGCTTTTAAGCATTATACTTCGTATAATGCCTGGGCGGATGGAAGTGACCTTCAGATTCGTGGAACATCTGTTTTGGTTAGAGACGATATCATTCACAGTTCTGTACCATTACAGACAAATTTACAGGCTGTGGCGGTACGCCTAACTTTAGACAAGACAGTTACATTTTGTTCTATTTTCGTTTCACCAAATAAAGCCTTACAACTGAACGATCTTGAGCTGCTGGTCCGACAACTCCCGACTCCATACATTTTGTTGGGTGATTTTAGCGCACATAGCCCCCTTTGGGATAATTCATGCAGTCAAGATGTAAAAAGTAAAACTGTAGAAGAGTTCATTACAAAATATGACTTGTGCTTGTTCAATGATGGGTCAGACACTTCTCTGCACCCCGCATCTGGTACTTACACTTCAACTGATCTTTCAGTTGCATGTCCTTCCCTCTTTCTCGATTATTCTTGGAAGGAGGAAGGCGACTTGTGCGGGAGTGACCACTTTCCGATTGCGTTGAAGAGTGTAGTTCCGGCAGATGATGGGAGGGTGCCCCAGTGGAGCTTTAAAAATGCTGACTGGGAGACCTTCATCTTGCTCTGTTCTGAACGCCTCACACTGGAGAAATTTAGTGAAAGTGCGAACCAGATTGAACATTTTACAACAGAGTTACTTGACATTGCAAGCCAAGTCATTCCTAAAACCTCGACAAATCCAAAACGTTTCACTAAACCTTGGTTTGATAACGAATGTAAACAGGCGGTAAAGGATCGCAAGAAAACTGAACGGGAATTGAACAAATCGCCATCCACAAATAATTCAAATAAACTACGTATAAATCGGGCAAAAACAAGACGACTAATTAAACAAAAAAAGAAAAGTTCTTGGGAAACTTATGTTTCAAAGCTTAATCAAAACACCACCATCAACAAAATTTGGAAAATGATTAAAAAAATCAAAGACAAAGAAACCAAATCAACTGTACAACATCTGAAAGACAACAACACACTTATCACATCAAAACAAGAAATTTCAAACAAATTGGCCTCCACATTTTCGAAACATTCGTCGTCTGAAAACTGTAATCCATAATTTCTCAAAATTAAAAATACAAAAGCTCAACTTTACCTCCAATAATTTAGAAGATTATAACGAACCTTTCTCTATGGAAGAGTTAAATAACTCTTTGCATAGAGCAAAGGATACTGCCACCGGACCCGATGAAATACATTACAAAATTTTAAAGCCTCTGCCACAATCATCACTTGAATTTTTACTGTCAGTTTTCAATGATATATGGGTGACTGGACGATTTCCACCTTCCTGGCATAAAGCTACAGTAATTCCCATTCCAAAGCCTGATAAAGATCACAGCAACCCAAGTAATTATAGGCTTATCACTTTAACAAGTTGTCTGTGTAAAACCATGGAAGGGATGATCAATGATCGACTTGTCTGGTTTCTGGAATCGAACAATCTACTTGCGAATGTTCAGTGTGGTTTCAGAAACCAGAGAAGTACTGTGGATCATTTGGTTAGACTTGAAACGTTCATAAGAAATGCCTTCGCTAGAAAAGAACATGTGGTCGCCATCTTCTTTGACCTGGAAAGGGCATATGACACAACGTGGACGTATGGGATTTTAAAAGATCTTTTTAACATGGGGTTGAGAGGGCGTATGCCCCTTTTTAATGAAAACTTTTTAAAGGACCGCCAATTTCAGTCTCGTGTTAAGTTAACATTATCTGATCCTCACTAGCAGGGATTGGGGGTTCCGCAGGGTAGTATTTTGTCCGTTACCCTGTTTTTCTATAAAAATTAATAGTATCATCGATGCAATTGAGAATATGGTAGATTCTTCATTGTATGTTGATCATTTTTAATCTGCTATAGCAGCAAAAAAATGAATGCTATAGAGCGCAAACTTCAACTGTGTTTACACAGAATCCAGAAATGGGCTACAGAAAACGGTTTTTAGTTTTCAAAGACCAAATCTAATTGTGTTCATTTTTGTAAGCTCCGGAAGCATCATCTTGATCCAGAGTCAGAGTTCAAAATGGATGGAAACACCATTAAAGTTGTAAAGGAAGTGAAATTCTTAGATTTGTTATTTGACAGCAAACTGAATTTCACTTCCCACATAAAACAACTAAAAGTTAAATGTAAAAGAGCTCTGAACCTACTGAAGGTCGTTGGTAGCACTGATTGGGGTGCTGACCAAAAATAACTTTGCTCCATCTGTATATATCACTTGTTCGATCTAAATTAGATTACGGTTCTATAGTTTACGATTCTGCAAGAAAGTCATACCTAAAACCACTTGATGCCATTCGCTATAGTGGTATTAGAATTAGTCTAGGGGCTTGTCGTACATTCCCAATAGACTCGATGCTTGTTGAAGCAGAGGAGCCTTCTCTTGAGAAGCGCAGAATTAAATTGTCTCTCCAATATGTGTCTAAACTTTTGACAATCCTTCAAATCCTGCTTATAATTGTATTTCAGAACCTCAAAATGTTGACTTTTTTAACCGACATCAGAAGCATATTCCTCCATTGGGAATTAGAGTTAAATCCCACATGGAGTCTGCAAAAAAATATTCTGAATCTATAAAAGAAAACCGTAAATCACACAATCTTCCTTGGCATCTTAAAAACCTACAGTTATTTTGGACCTTGCTTCTACCAAAAAATCTGATACCAATTCGTTGCAGTTCAAACAAAAATATGCTGAAATAAAGTCCAAGTATAGTACATATACTCGGATCAATATGGATGGATCTAAAGATGGTGACAAAGTATCATCAACTGCTGTTACTGGTGATCATATCACCTCAATCAGAATACCGAATCAGAGTTCTATTTTTACAGCTGAAGTTAAGGCTATTCAACTCGCGCTTGAACACATCGAAAATGTGGAGGAAAAAAAGTCGATTATTTTTTCCGACTCTCTTTCCTCTTTACTTGCTTTACTCTACCCCAAGTTGAAGAACCCTCTCATTTTGGAACTTCGTGAGAAGTTAACACCTCTCATGTCTGACCAATATGATATCGTGTTTTGCTGGTTACCCGGACATGTTGGTATCGCTGGTAACACCAAAGCAGCCAGGGCAGCAAAACAGGCTTTAACCAAGCCTCTCACTGATTTTAACATCCCTTTCAGTGATTTCAAACCACCTATTAGTAACTACATCAAATCTCTGTGGCAGGCGGAATGGGATGAGGCGACAAATAACGAGCTCCATCGTTTCCGACCTTACATATTTGATCACTACCCATCCAGTAACCTTTGTAGAAAAGACCATGTTATTCTGACACGATGTCATATTAGTCACACGCAACTTACACATTCCTTTCTGTTAGAGGGTAATATGCGACCACAGTGTGTTCCTTGTCAGCAGCTGTTGTCACTGGAACACATTCTTTTATATTGTACTGATTTTAATCTTGTAAGAGGGCAGTATTTTACAGTACAATCTCTAAGAGATTTATTTTACCATACGAGCCCGCATAAAATAATCTCATTTTTGAAAGAAATCAACCTTTTTTAATAAATTTTAAAATTGTTTTTATTCTTTTAATGCAGACTCCACAAGTCTAAATGTCAACAGGTTGATTTTATAAGTATTCTGGTTTTCATAACTTTAGTCATTATTGTTTCGACTGCTCTTGGTTTTAAGTTTGTGATTATTTCATATTTTATTCAATTAATTTTAATTCATACTTGACAATTTTTGTGTCTGTAGTTTTCTCGCCACGATATAGCCTTAGCTGCTGATGTGGAGTTAAGCATAAATAAATAAATAAATAAATAAATAAATAAATAAATAAATAATAATAATGATAAAAAATATTATTATTATTATTATTATTATTATTATTATTATTATTATTATTAAATGAGAGAAGTGATACAGAAGAAATCCATTTTTGGACAAAAGCAGACGTCTTTTTTATTATATACCTGCTCTCGGGTAATAAATGAATATTATTATTATTAAATGCCCATTGGGAGAAGTGAAACAGGGGAAATCCATATTGGATGAATGCAGGCGACAAACATTTTGTTGTTGTGTGTGTTCTTTATTCCATTGTGGACCCAGAGGATTCGATGAACCTCATCATCTCGGTGTATCTGGCACAAATTCAATGTTGGATCGACAACATTCTTTGAACAATGAATTGATGCATTTTACAGCGAAGAAGTTGTAAAAAATCTAAAGTTCACTGAGGGTGTTTTTGAACTTAGAGAATATTTTATAACGCGTGTTGGTAGAAGAGGAACACCATTCTCATCCAGCCCTGTTTTCGATTTTGTCGTATCACACTGCGTGCGCTTTGCCAGTATCAACAGTACCACACTCCATCGGATGCTGCAGTCGGCGTGGACTGGTCGTAATCCAGGTGTGGGCAGTGATGTCAACGCATGCGTTTACCATGTAATAAAAATCGTTATCAGCAAAATTTTAATTAATGAAGCACCGGGTTGTACCCGGTGCTTCATTAATTAAATTTCTGTTGATTATTCCTATAATTAGTGTTTGGAATCTAAAATTATAGTGTCTGTGGAAATATTTCCCATCCGTGCAAAGTGACCAGTCCACGGCGTCCGTACTGAATCGATGATAGACATATATATAATAATCTGTCGTCCAATCATCCAAATCAGAAATGACCTGATCGTTGTCAGATCATTCTCCTGCTGTGTATATTACCGATGCATCAAATTTTAATCCCTTCGTATTTGAAACACAATGTTAACAAGTGGGTCGAAATTGTTTTAGAAGAAATGTTTGATAATAATATATATAAAAATGAATTTAATAAGAATTAAATAGGAGAAAACAGAAAAATGATGTCGATTCAAGTTCAACAGCTTTATTCAGTTGCTATCGTTGACATTCTAGACAACAGTTACGTGGCGTGTTAGCATTAAACAGCGTGCTGTTGCGAAACCACTCGTCTCTGTACAACCGGGTTAGAGGAACGCTCATTTGTCACATATGGAGAACTGTCTCACCGATGGCATACTTGGGGAGAGAGGGGTCGGGCGGATGTTGCTAGAATTAAACAATGCTCAACAAAACGCGAATTCTCAAACGTTTTCAATTATCCGACGCTCCTCAATCGCTAATAGCTTTTTAAAGATTATAATTTGGTGTCTGTGACACCGGAAATACAAATTAATATTTACAATATATTTTAGTTGTTATTGACAGAAAACAAGTGCCGAGATTAGAAAGTTCATAACGCGTAACTAGTTTTCGTGCTGGATGAGCACCACGGCGTTTGATAAAGAGAAAGCTCTTACGCTGTGAATGCTGTCACAGCGTAGTAGCTTAAGTATTATCAAATGTCATCGATGGAAGGTGTCACACCCTTGACTGGCATGACATAGGGGAGAGGATAAATTGTGTTGCGACGTTCTTGTAACCGACTTATAGAGAGAACAGTGCGTGGAAACGATTCTCTATTTTGTGTTTTAATAGTTGAATCTTTTTTTCTCGACAATTTACAACTGAGCATATAATAAACCCAATAAGAATTAAGCCTTATTATGACGAATGAATAAGCATAGAATTATTTTTCTAGCAATCTAAGTATCCATTTATCGGCCGGCACCTAAACCCATTTAATCAAATATTTTCCCGAATTACCAGGTGCATATTGATGTTCACCGAATCCAAAGTTCGGAAAGGTTAAAATAAGTTCCGTAGTACTGATGACTGGTCAAGATCAGGCAATGATAGAATTCAGAATTAAGGCTTTGGATTTGCTATTCTTCTGCTATTCCATACCTGGAAGGAAAGGGCAGGTCGGTTCTCGGGTTGGGCAGAGTTTTATTCTGGATGCAAGTACTGATTCCCAGTTTGCCATAACACCACAAACAGTTCCCAAGGCGGTCGACCTCACCCCTTTCCCATAATGCTCAGCAAAATACCTGATACAGGTTAAGAAGTGTAGTTAACAGCAGGTTCAATTACATTCGCGTTGGACTAGAGTATACAACCTGGAAGGTCAGATTAAAATCATCTTGATTAGCTTCCAAATCAAGACAGAAAAAAAATTCGAGCAGGTATGCAAATATGAGTATAAAAAAGTAAAAATAAAATGTAGGTCCCTCAAAGGTCACTTTTAAGGTCATATAAGGTCAAATAAGGTTGAAATTGTATACCACGCCCTCTCGAAAGTTCTCCTTTGAACCCATTTCATGCCATTTGCTTAGTCTTAGAGTGTCAATACATCTTAACATCGTAAGAAAGTGAAATATACCATAATAGTGTTTAACCCCACAGGCCTCATAATGAATATCTGGGGCTATCTTCCCCTGGTGGTATCTGTCTTTCTGGTACCTCTTGTCTTGTCTGGCAAAACAACAGTAGCTGTCATAAAAGAAGAGTTGGTGAAAGTTCAGCAATCACTGATAGGTCGCCTCTGGGTTGATTGCTCAACTGGCAGTGAGCTAAATTACTTTTGAGTGGTCATTTGTAATGCGAGTAATGTTTTTCAAAGATATCACACGACTAGCAAAAGGAGCCTTTGTTTAGCAACATACCGCTCATAAACCATTGTTTTCTTGCAATTTATTGGAGAGTGCCAATGGGCACTCTCCAATAAATTGTAACAAAATAATTTCATATTAGCACTTTTCTCCTACTGCTGGGCAAACAACAGATTAGCGCAAGCTGTGTAAAGCCACGATAGTGGCTTTCAGCACTTTTCAGTGGAGCCCTGATAGTGGCTTCTAGCGCTCAACCAGTTAATCACACCAGTTATGATAATTTATCCATCTTTAACTTCGCGCTTGAAGAGAAGGTGACCGGCTCCTTCATATGTATGCCTTGAAGTGGATGATTCCATACCCTTTTGCTGCCAGTCATTGGAACCGTGCCAGATGCATATCTTGGAATGTATTGGATATGTCAACATCATTACCAGATACAATGCTAACTGCATTTCTAGGTGGTGAACATATGCCTGCCGTCATCATGGTGGGATTTGGAACTCTTTCTTTCTGGACCCGTTTGGAGAACAAATCCAAAATCGCTATGAGAAATCCAAAGGGGGCTTAGTTGGCAAGTCCCTTTCCTCTGAACAAGTATCTGAATGGATTTTGTCCCATCATGTCTGCAACACTCTTTCCCTGCTCACGGACTGTGTGTTTGAGGAACCAACAGAAGATCGTGATGGCAAGACAAGTGCCCACAAAGAGGTGGCTGAAAGTCGAAGAAGATTAGATGCTGCAGAGAGGAACTGAACCAACATACAAATCCCAATACTACAGAGCCAGAAGAACGACTGTCTAACATCAGAAATGGAAGACTAGCACCCAAGGAAATGGACGTAGGTAATGCCTTTGCCATTGGACATGCAATGGCATGCAAGTTCATGGCTTCCTTACATAATGACTTTCACACATCAATTCAAAGGGAGTTGTTGACAATGGAAACATTGAAGAAAAGGGCAACAGTTGGAGATGCTAGTATCTAATGCATGGAAAAACTTGGTTGCTTGCCATCTCACAGAGCAGGGATATCCATCTATCTGAGGCCATCAGACATGAGCTATCTCCAGTTCCCTTTGCCCTTTTCGATGCGTATGGCGATATGGGAAAAGGAAGCAAACCCTTAGTGGTTGCGAAGTTGGCAGTGTTCACAACAACTCCGCTGGACCCAGCAGATCTTGAAATAGTTGATGGTAATGAAGCCATCTATCATGCCTTGTGGCCAAGAAATACGATGTTGAAGACTTTTGCTGATAACTTGCTGAAGTCATTAGAGAGATCCCATGACATGTCCATCATATTTGATCGGTATGATGAACACTCCATTAAATCCCATGAGCGTCAGAGACAGGCTAAGGGTGCAACACCAAGAGAGTATATTTGATCAGTAACACCATACTTCCATCCAAAGATGTCATCATGAAAAGTGAGAAACACAAAGCAACACTCATCCAGTACTTTTACAACGTTGACAGAACCAATCCACATCTACATCTAATTGGAGACGACAGTGTATATCATCATGAAGAAGCTGATGTGAAAATTGTTAGTTATCTTCTGCTGCAGTTGCCACAAAGGATGCACATTCAAATTCTGGCTGATGACACAGATATTTTTGTCCTCCGTGTGTTTTTCTTTTGGCACTACAAGCCCAATACACATGTTTCCATGAGGAGATATGATGGCAAATTGATCGACATTAATGCCACTGCTGCACAATCAGGTGGCAAATCTTATGACCTGTTAGCTGTTCACGAATTATCTGGTTGCGACAGTGTATCATACCCCTATAGCAAGGGCAAGACATCAGCTATCAATTTGATGCTCAAGTTGAATCTTCATTTGAAGATATTTACGGATGCAGAAGCTGAGGAACATGAATGGACGAAGGCTGATATGGATTTTCTCTCCTATCTGTACTGTGGAGATACTGTTGAATCCCTCAGCAACTTGAGATATATGCTGTTTATCAAGAAGAGGGATCCTCCTGAGATAAAGAGTCTTCCCCCAAGCAGGGAGTCTGCAGCCGAACACATCAAACGTGCGCTCCTCCAAGTTCTTCTCAAGAGAGCTGCCGACAAAAATTCCCCTCCTATATTTTCAACTAACATATCCTGTTTGGGTGGACAATAGAAGGGAACATTCGTGTTCCTCTATACGGTAGTGCAGAGATTGGACCAAAATCAATACTACAGTTTGTCTCCTGTGGATGCAGGTTTGTGCCACTATGTTCGAGACTTACCTGCAGTGGTCGGTCAGATGGACTACCATGCACTACGTACTGCTGGTGGAAATGTTAACGTGCAAATGATAATTCAAAGATGAGGAGGACGAAGCAACGATGCCTGAAGAGTCATCTGAATAGAACAAATTTTACAGATGTACGATCTACATTTGACGTAATTATTTCATAATTTACCCTTTACCTAACCTGAAAAGCTGACGACACTTGCAAATAAAATTCTCGTTCCAAAGAGGGGTTAGTGAATTTTGGCCATTACGTTGGGCAAAGGGTTAAACAGTGGGAACGTGGCTTACGTTTCTAACATGTGACCTTCAAAGTGACCTTCAAGTGAGCTACATGTGATAGATCCCTTTTTAATCCATATCTCTATGCACTCAAAACGAAAATAGCTTATATTTGACACCAAACGTGATGTGTTTATATCACAAGCTACATTTATCATGCTTATTACATTGTAAACAAGGGGGCGTGACTTACAATTACAACCTTATATGAATTTAAAAGTGACCATTGGGGGACCTACATTTGATTTGTACTTTTTGTACTCATATTTGCTTTCTATATGAAAATATCTTTAATTTGATACCAAACATGATATGTTTATACCTCAAAGTATGTTCGTCATAGTTATTATATGGTCAAAAAGGGGGGCATGGCTTCTGACATCATTAAAAAGATTGTCAAAGGGTGCCACAGTGGCATCCATCAGATTCTGAGACTGGCCACCCACATTTACCATTTTCAGCAAAAAAGTCGCATTAGTACCCTACTTTACGGTTATGCTGAGGCCCTACCGGACTATTATTTGTACCTCACTGTAGATTCTCCACACCATAAAAAATTATTGTTTATTCCAAACCGAAAACGACGATCTCTAACGGGTACGCATTCTTGGAATGAATGAATGCAATACAATACAACATGAATATATTTGGGAAATGTCGGCAAAATGTTCCAAGTGCATGGTTGCAAGGAGACAAAAGGCAAAACAACAACAGAGCTGTCTTCTCGTCATTCTTGAAAAATGTTCCTACAGAAAGCATTTTTTACGGTTGTTTCAAAGGAGAAAACTTAACGTCTTCTAAATTTATGTCAGGTAACGGTCAGATATTTTGACAGTCAGGCACACAAAATTAGAATTTATGGCCCTTCCACAGTTCATGAGAAGAGAGGGATGCGACAAAAATACAACCAACGATGCACTGCAAAACTACAATCAAAGAAGTGAAATTAGCGCTACGAGCCTGGCTGTAAAACGCAGACAAACATTTATGAAACTTATCAGTGGGTATATTGAAGCATAGACTCATTAAGTATAATTTTAACCTTTACCAAGTAAGACAAGTGGGCGACAATTGCAATAAATACTCAGAACGACACATGTATGTGAATGGGTTAATCGATATGGCACGAGTGCCAGCGCGAAAGGATAAAACGAGAGCCCGCAGACGAGAGGCCACATGTAGCTCACTTGAAGGTCACTTTGAAGGTCACATGAGGTCACATGTTAGAAACATAAGCCACGTTCCCACTGTTTAACCCTTTGCCCAACGTAAGGGCCAAAATTCACAAATATCGCCAATTAATTTTTATTATTTTTTCATTTTTTGTCTCAAAAACAAAGGTTATAACCCCTCTTTGGAACGAGAATTTTAATTGCAAGTGTCGTCTGCTTTTCAGGTTAGGTAAAGGGTAAATTATGAAATAATTACGTCAAATGTAGATCTTAATCTCCTTCCGCGATGGTGCAAGTGACATATCAATTAACCCATTCACACGCTTGTGTAATTCATTTTCACGTCTATGAAGGCAATTATTAGGACACTCTGCAATTCATTTGACACCGAGTTCCAATATGTAGTAGGCACATAGAACACATTGGAACTCTGGGACGAACTGACAAAAAACATTTTATTGCCAACCAAATTTGCGAGGGAACCCGTGTTACCATGTTAGCTATCGCCAGCTATTCAAATTGTAAATGCGTTGCACGGTTTGCAGAAAATTCCAGTGAAATTGCGCTTCTATTTACAAATATTCCATCAACGATTTCCGTTCGGAGCATGTGTGCGGAACGGATATTTATTTTCAGCGCAGTTTAGTGTTGCTGAAGATGGAGATTTCACAGAGCAGGCGTGTAATAAATATGTTGGAGTTACTAAAGCTTTCCATTTTTTCCCCAAACTTATAGGTTATGTGCCATCAACGGACGGAGCTCATTCCTATAAGGGACCATAAGCTATATTTTTGAGTTAATCATTGAACAAGTAAAAAACAATGAATAGTGAGCTTTGTGAAGAGCGCTTTTTGGGGGGTTTAACACTTTCGACAGCCGGGATCACCTCGTGTCAAGCAATTTTACAAGTGGAGGAAGCCGGAGTATCGGGGGAGAACCACCGAGCAGCGTAGAGCAACTGCCAGACTCCCCAGCGTACTAACTGCGCACAGACAGGGTTAGCATTGGTTGAAGACAAATGTATCAACGACACGAAGTGGGCTTTAGCACACAATGCCACCACGTGGACAATCGGGGAAAGGGCCTAGTCCAAGGACACAACACAGTTACCCCTGGTGGGAATCGAACCTTGGACTTTTCGGTTTGAAGTCCAATGCCGTAACCACTGAGACACTGCGCTCCCCCTGAAGTGCGCTGGTGGATATTTCTTTGCATTGACTCCTTTCCTAGGCAGCGTATTACCCGGAGCATCGCGACTATGACCGATTGGGTAAAGGGGGTAGACGCAGCAGAGGGGCGGCCCACCACCCTCGCGACCGGGGGGGGGGAGCTATCATACCACTTTATAGGCCAGCAGGGGCGAATGCACCACTTTTGCGGGCTCCGGCGACGGCCCACCACCATCGCCGGCCGGGGGGGGGGGGGGCTATCATACCACTTCATAGGCCAGCAGTGGGGCGAATGCACCACTTTTGCGGGCTCCGGGGGCTGCCCACCACCCTCGCCGGCCGGGAGGGGCCAGCATACCACTATATAGGCCAGCAAGGTCCAAATGCACCACTTTTGGGAGCCTGGGGGACCGCCCACCACCCTCGTCGGCCCTTCAGCACCGAGTACCTCAGCAGGGCGGGAGGGGGAGGGTAATGCACCACTTGGGGACCACCGGGGGGGACGGCCCACACCCTTATTAGCCCGGGAGGCCATCATACTGCTTGGGGGCACCAGCTTAGATTCACTTTCTACCCTAACACCAAACGGGCCACGGCGTAGATAAAGAAATGGAAAAAGTAAATCCACCCTAAACAGCAGCAGGAGAGCCATAAGGGACGGCCCACACCCTCGCCGGCCCAGGCCTCTCATAGAAAAAAGCCCCCTCCAGTGGTGAATAATAGTTGAAGCGATATTAGACATATCCTTGACAATGAATATACCCGATCAGGTGCACAATGCGGATAGGTAAAAACACACGTCAGTGGCTTACTTTGAGCTCTACGGTGTATTGGAAAATTTGTTGATGTCACGTGATTTGTTGTCCGTATGTAAACAAGCTGACTAAAATTTAAGTTGATGACAGCGTGACACATTTCTTTACAGCACACAGTGCGATTGATAACCTATTGGCCTAGTTAAATTAAAAAATGTATTAGACACACTCGGTTGAATTAGAATAACAATCTATTCAGAGCAAATACTTTCGCCGAGAGGTTTCAGTGTAAGACATTAACACTGTACACACATGGTTTCTCCTTTTGATGTCTGCTCACCCAAAAGCCTTCCATTACGATGCCGGTGCCAGATACAAGGCTAGCGGGTTCTATAAGCAAAAAAAAACTAAGTGATATATCATATCAACGAAATTCATGTGGCTGTATCCCCGCGACATAGCTTAGGGACCAAGCTTTTTGAAACCAATCACTTGGACATCTTCTCAAAGTATAAACACCCAAATATAAATTCTGGAGCAGTCATCAAGCAATGGCGGAGCACGCCGATAGCCTTCTGGCAAAACCAGGTGAACTTCGCTGTATGGTGTGCGACGACAGGGTGCGGACTCTCAGCTACTGACCACCTGAACCAAACCACAGACTTGTTCGCTAGAGGTTTCTGGCTATTTCATTCCTACTACCAAACACGGCAGATTTTAGCCGAAATGAAAGTTGCCTTACCACAGGACCATGCATGGTCTAGATACAATACCTCATATGACAGACGCACTTTTGAAAGACTATCAAATGTGTGTCGCCTGATTCAGAATGGAGAGAAAAGGGAGATTATAATGATGGGTTGGGCACTTTATACCAAGTCGTGGCATACTACAGCTATCCCCTGACATTATACCCGCCGAGTCGAAGATACATCCATACGGTCACATTCACCGAAAGCTCAGGGCACGGACATACTCATGCAGACTTTATCAGACAAGAGCATGCACATTTTACTACGTTTCTAGTTGATCAGGCAAACGGGTTTACAAGGGCAGGGGTCGAAAGAATCAATGAGTCCATTAGGACATACGTCTGAGCGACAATCGGGTCCCAGGCACAGACCCGTTTATCGATTCTCGGAACGGTTACAGCGTTCGATGTCCAAAAGCAGATTGAGGCGAATGTAGAAGATGCCATTGTCCTCCCAGTGGACCAGGAAAGGGAAATTAAACACCATCAAGGCGTTTTGTCTCACTCCAAGTCAAAAACAGATTATGTATTCGGTCTGGGACTAAATACAAATATAAACACTACGCCAACCCCACCCGTCGTGTCTACGGGGGAGTCGGGACTGGTCAAGCCGCCGCATCGCATTGGTGAGCCTACTGTGGAAGCGGGAGCCCGCAGCGGAGCTTCCTCTCATGTCGAGTCGGCGTCATTAGGAAGCACAACAGGAATTGCAGTCGCACGCCAGCGTGATGATGAGAAAACTGCCGTTATTGTGGGTGGGGTTACAGTTGGCTTACTCGCACTTTGGTTTCTTCGATGATAGCCACTGACGAGCCGTCACAAGAAGCAGATCCCCGACAGCAAGGACCACGGCCCACAGGTTTTCGGCCAGTCAGCCTAAGTATTTTTGTGAGTAGCTTGAGCAGCCACGAAACAATGAAGTCTATAATTCCAGGTAGCGCAGCCACCAACTTCCCAGCTAGCTTGGCCAGGATGCGCCCAAGACCTGTAGGTGCTTTTGCACCCACTCTTTGAGGCCACCCACATCAGATGGTGGTGGAGTGAGAGTACTTCCACCACCCCCGTCGGTCAGCGCAAGTACTAGGGTCGAAATTGCCATCCAAATCGCTTTGAAGATAAATGCGATCATAATCCCCTGTTCCCCGAAGAGGGCGCGAATGCGCTCAGAGAGCGTCGTGTCCTCAATGAGGATCCGATTGATCGTCTCTCTGATTCGGTTGATTTGAGTTTGGAGAGCCTCTCTATTCGTTGCGGCCGCCTCTAGGCGGGAAACTCGTTCATCTTCCAAGTTGCGCAAGCGTTCTGGTACCCGGCGCCTACTAAACTGATCATCTTGAGCTTCATCGAGCTTTCTTTTTTCCAAAGCGATATGCTCATCAAGCTCGTACAGTCTGGCCAGGTTGTTGGTTAACTTTCCTGGGATGAGTTAACGGATGAGTTATGCATTCCTCTGTCGAGTCCACGGAGCTCTCTGATGCAGTACTCCAATCCCATGGTATGAAGTGGAGGGACATTCAAGCTTTTTAGTGCGGTTTCTTCCTCCTCGGTAAGACTTTCCAGCACGTTTTTAGTAGAATTTAACGCAGCATTAGAAACCCGTCCCAAGTCTTACATTTGTATAGTATCCGATCCGATCCTAGCAGCCGCTTCACCCAACTCATTGTTATTGACCCGTAGTGATTCAAGTGCTTTGGCTTAAGCACCTTGCACCCTCGACTCCAGTCCACACACCCCACCTCATTCCGGATGGCCTTACCACCGCCACGCTTTACAGCAATTGTTGAGAGAGCACGGGGTGCTCCCGATTTACTAACAATGTCGACATTTGGATGGGCATTCAGCCTCAGCTGCTCATTTTTGTCGAGCTCAAACATGGAATAGTCACGTAGAAGGGGCACTATCCCTTTCTGAGACAGATTCTGATAGCAGCCGTTGACAGCCTCCTCCAAAGGCTCATGCTACAATGAAGGTATTTAACGCCCGTTAAAGCGCCGCTGTCAGGGGCCCGGATAAAGCTAGTTTCATCTTGCAACTCCGTTGCATCATCATCGTCCTGTCGTCTAGCTAACTCCTCGAGGCCAAAGTCTGCCATTGTATTGAAGACTGATCCGAGACATGTTCATTATATTCAACATGTTTCCAAACCAATATGGACGCAAGCTTAACCCATACCACAGACTTTGAGAGCCTCTTGGTGTAAAGGGAGTTCTGCAGTCGGTTATGATCACGCACAACCCTAGTACGATTGGCCCGAACCGACAGCTCGATATCTGGTTCCCAAACCTCGTGTCCCACGACCTTATCGTACCGGGTACAGTGCGTCTTGCCTTTGCAGTCGCCCTACGGCAATCGAATCTGTATCCCGCTGGACTTTGAACTCCTCGACGCTCATATGCCTTCTGCCAGAGTGCGCTTGGGGATCGGCTCGAGTACGAGCTGACATTCAATGATTACAGTCGAGTGGTCTTGGCCACAGGCGATGCCGATGCCAGTTACACCATTGATAATATCAGCCTGGAATATGAAATGACCGTCCAATTTGAACTCGCTCGCATGGTCCGTAACCAGTATGCTGGTCGTCTCGCCATCCTCTACGACCGCGTCCTTCGCCACCGCAAAATGACCAAAGACAAGAGCGACTCTCTGTGGAACATCAATCTCAACGTTGCCGCACGGAGCAAGAAAGGGATCCTGCTGCTGTTCGAGGACCCTGCTACGGCTAGGAAGCCCGAGGTCTTTTATAACCCCAAGATCACCAAAGTTGAGGTTATCATCGAAGGAGTGTCCAACCAGCTGTACTCCCAGGGATTGCGAGCCTACCAGGAATGGAACGAAGCCACTCGGAATTTTGGAGCTTGCCCCAGTTGCAAAAGAGATCCTGTGGTGGCCCTGGTCGCAAAGGAACTATCTCTGGTTGATGTCACACTGGGAGAGTTCCTGACCAGCAAGTATGCACTATGGCTTGACCTGCGGACCACGGATGATGACGGGAAAGCTTCAGGCCGCCCAGGCAGCATGGTCCCGTAAGCGAATAGAAAGCCTCGATTGGATCAACGAAGAACTACGTCGCCAAGGACATACCTGGCGCACATTCCAGGATGTCGATGCTGCGATTCGCTAGTATGGACAGGTAAATGGGAACAGTGTAAACAGTCTTGGCCCAGAACCGCAACTAGAAGACTTTTACACACCATCCGCCGGGCAAAAGGACCGCGAGATCGCCTTCATCATACTGGGACTGGGTGTGGTAGGGCTTGTTAGCTACAAACTCGTCCAGTGATTCGCTACGCGTATGATTTTAGAATAAAAAATTGTTTTTATTTGGTGGGGGGGGGGGGGGGGGGGCGGGGGGGGGGGGGAGCTGACGAAAGTTGGTGTCAAGTAGCTGTTGCTGTAAAGTAATCCTAAAAGCCCATGAAAATTGCACAGCAACTACAGATCGGCGGGTGCGGTGGTTTCTGGTATCTGCCGTTCCGAAGGAACAACAGCGGGCGCAGGGGGTCCATGTCTCTGCCTAGCGAGTTCTTGGCGTATCAGCAGCAACATCTCGTTTTTTGTGCCCTGTGGGCTCTCTCGGCGAGATGTCTTGCGGATATCAAGCCAGAGTTGGTTGAACTTCTCTTCCTCCGCGAGTACACGACTGAATTCCTCCTCGGATATCTGGCCAACGGCAACAGCCTTTGAATACAGATCTGCGATGCTCGAAAGCTTGGCCTACGCTAAGGTGACAATGGTGTTGTGCTTTTCAAACTTCCAGAAGACACCTGCCAAACCACAGGCCCCCGCTGCAGCTTCTAGAGCTATAACCACGGGAATTGCGCCTACGTTTGGCAACAGCCCAATTCCACCAACGCCGATCCCTACACCGGTTGCGGACAGAAATGTTTCGATGCCATCTGCGATATTGACCCTTCTCTTGTACTTCTTGCCGAGAGAACGCCTGCGGTCTCGTTCGGCCATGAGACGGACTCTTACATCACCGATCTCCTGGATGCGGAAAGTATTCGCGTCGCTAATATTGAGTTCTGGATACAAGCCCATTCTCATTGGTATTATACATCATTTTCTAATACCTTTAAATCGTCGCCCGTCCGTTTCTGCCTGGTAAACCGCAGGCGCTTGAGCTTGGCAGGACCAAAATGTAGGGTATTGAATGTGTCGGTTGGAATCTTAGCATTTGTGACCTTGTACTCGACACCGTTTAATGAGAGCAACACATCTTTGCCACGGATAATGATGACAAGTTCTTTGCCATTATACCGCCGACCCCATTTTAGGGCAAGCCCATGTAGCACTGGTACGAAGTCGTTGGGTGGTATACCCAGGACTATCTGTACAATTGTGGTAGCACCCTTTCCAGGAGTAAGACGATCAAACTCCCAAAAGAGCTTCATCATCGCACATTTTGCCCCACCCGGCACTTACCCGACATTGCTTTCGTGAACATAAATAGCACCTTTCGGGATATAAGAAGCCAACACATGGCCACTGTTCTGGGGTTTACGGAGCCTGTGGCCACGGCCCATTTGGATGGGAGGTTGTATAACTCTGAAGTCAAGTTCCCACCCACCGCGAACAGGGTGCCAAAACAGAGACCACTGACTGGGGTCATTCTGGATAAGTTCGTAGCTCCTCCACGGGGCTGAGCCTTGCAGGTTCAAACCACGCAGCTCGGTAAATGTATCTTGTTGCGGTTGTTTCTTCGGAACGGGCAGCTCTTTTCTCCTGTATCGCCCCTTGGAGAGCTGAAATACATACAATTTGTCCGTCATCCCTGGTTCTCCAAAGCCCTGCATGTCGCCGAGATCAAGCATCTGAAGGGTCGTGCAAGGCAATGCATCATGTGCTCCTGGTCCTCCGCTATTCATCATGTCATTGTTCAGACTCAGACTTGTTGCTGTGCAACAGGTATATTTCGAATATGTAATGTTACATGTGCAGCAATTCAATAGGTCACCCCTGCTACCTAAGACGAGGACTGTAACATTGCCTATAGGGCCTGGGACAAGCCTTTTGTATGCAACAGGTATATTTCGAATATGTAATGTTACATGTGCAGCAATTCAATAGGTCACCCCTGCTACCTAAGACGAGGACTGTAACATTGCCTATAGGGCCTGGGACAAGCCTTTTGTATTGCAAATGAGAGAAAGCTACTGTTCTGCCACTGGCACATTTTTCATTTGCTACGGGTACTGTTCTGAGTAGTGTGCTGGGTAGCCCGTTGTAAACATTGTCCGTGGTCCTGTGACTTCTGACAGATGAACGTAGAGCTCACGGTGGGCCGCAAGGTCAGGTAACTCATCCCCCATCAGCTGCTTCCCTCCGCGAGGGATTTTGTTTGTTGCAAACCCCAAGGTTTCCCAGTTTCAGAGACTTATATGTGAAGATCCAGTATAGCCCCAACCTGACTAAACGCCTCATCATTTAGCTCGCATACATTGTAATAGCCATCTGGCATCTTTATCTTCCGTCCAACTGAGTCATTTTTCTCATCTACGACGCGAATACAATTGTTGCCTAGCCCCGAGCTAATGTTGTACCAAAGAGGGTAGTAGGTTACTTCATTAAGTGCACACTCAAATTTCTCTCCGACAGTGAGCGCTCTTGGTAGGTCCACCGTTTGAACGTCGGATAGTGCCACGTACATAATTGTAAATATCATTATAAGACTTCTCTAATATGGCGTTTAGAGGTCCAAAGGATGCTGGAATACCCAAAAATGGACAACAAGCTTGCAACAAAGTTGGCTTCAATCCACTACAGCTCCGAGGGGTACTGGAAGGGACTCACCGCCATCAACAACCTTGGTTCCACGGCCAAGGTCTCTGAAGATTTGGCTCGGACATGGCTTAAGAAGTAGGTCATCTGGCAGATATTCCTTCCAGCTGTGCGAAGCCCACACATACAACGGCCCAAGTTCGATGTACGGACGCCGAATGAGGTCCACCAGGCCGACCTGCTCTTTCTCCCACACGACCGGGTGGCCTGCAAAACCTACAAGTATACGCTCACATTCGTTGATGCAGCCTCCCGCTATAAAGAGGCAGAACCCCTGGCCACAAAAGAGGTCAAAGCGGTCGCGGCCGCCTAGAAAAGATATACAAGCGTGGACCACTGCGGTGGCCTAAGCGCCTTCAGGTCGATCCCTGGCGCGAGTTCATTGGCGCGGTGAATCGGCTGCTGGCGAAACACGGCACAGATATCCGGCGTTGCCGTGAGGACGTCCACCTGGACCAGGAAATTGTGGAACGATTCAACCGAACCCTGGCAGAGCGACTATTCGGGCACGAATACGCCCAGATGAGGTAACCGTCAGGATGTCAAGTGAATGGGTCGCTTGGCTGCCCGCCGCTGTTGCGGCGCTGAATGGTGAGGTGACTCGCTTAACTAAAAAGAGGCCATCTGACGCCGTCAAGGCCAAGGTTGTGACACAAAAACCTTCCTCTGTGGTTTCTGGCCGCCCTGTTGGCCTCAAGGAGCAGACGCTCCCCTGCAATGTGGGTGTTCGCTATCTCTACCAGGCAATCGAGCTGGAAGGGGGGGGGGGGGGGTCGCCGTCGCGCAACTGACCCTGTGTGGTCCCTCCAAGTGTGCGGGCTTGGACGCTCGGTCACCAGTCCCGGCGAACCTGTCCTCTACTATTTGTTTGATGGACCACCCCGTAGCTTCGTCCTGGAAGACTGCTTGTGGTGCCTCCCGACACCCAGCTGCCTTCCGATGGAGTAGTCCTTCGGACTAGACACTAGGTGTATTGTGCCTCTGGCACTGCTGCAACCTCTCTTTTTCGGTTACACTCTAAAAGGTCAGTCGCACGTTCCCCCGGCACTGCCTCCTGCTGTTGTTCAGCCGGTCGACACTGAACTGCTGTGTATCTTTGGGCTGGTAGGCCCACAGCATCTCGATGTTGCATGTCGTACAGTGGTTCTGTTGGTCCCCCATGAGTCGCAGGATGTAGTCGACCTTGAGATTGAACCCCGGGAGTCCTTTGACCTGGTTCTGGCGCTTGTGGGCGATAAGCGTCCTCGCGATGTTTTTGCGGAGCTGCTGCTCTATGGGCTGCCTGACCTAGGTACCCTCATTTAGTGCTGCATGATATTCAAAACTGAATACCGGTATCGGTATAAAAAAAATACCGCGGTATACCGGTATATCGAAAACTGTTCAGATATATGAACACAAGTACCACAATCGAGACTCGAAGCATCACAGTCGGATCGAATTAGCATGCCTTGATGATGAGATTCGAAAAACCTTTACCCAATGTAGACGATATCAAAATTTATTATTTTCAAAATTTGTTTATCAGATTTTCCCCAGATTTCAACAAAACTATATCATGTGACCCCTCATTGGAACGAGCTCGTTCCAATGAGGGGTCACATGATATAGTTT
Organism: Pictodentalium vernedei; assembly: GCA_031216915.1. NCBI lineage: Eukaryota > Metazoa > Mollusca > Scaphopoda > Dentaliida > Dentaliidae > Pictodentalium > Pictodentalium vernedei. The sequence goes on from CM062297.1 coordinate 172,458,279, forward strand.
TGTTGAAACGTTTGAAAATTATTATTTCAGCTGCTGAATTTGTATATTACGAGGGCACAGACAGCTGATTCCTTGGATAAAGGGATAATATTATTCATTCGGGGATACAGTTAAAACTCAAGAAAATTAAATTATAGGTAAATAAATAATGACGATAAACCGATATTTTTGTAATTACACCGGTATTCAATCGATATTGGTTGAATACCGGTATATATCCCTTTATCGATATACCGTGCAGCCCTACCCTCATCTGGTTGACAGGTCACCCGTTCGAGCTGCTGCATATACTCCACGCTGGAAACGGCGAGGTAGGCGAGGTTGGACCATTGTAGGAAGTCGTCTATGATCCAAACCTTCTGTGGGTCGTGGATAGTGAGACTCTAGTTTGAGTGGACTGTGGGGGCATACCCGAGGCGCCAATCATCGGTCTTGATAGCCTGTCCAGCGGCCTCAATGGTGACTTCAACGATGTCATTGAGGACGAGCTCGTCTTCGCAGTCTGTGCCCAGGATGGGAACCATAATGTTCTGTTTTCGGTTGTCCTTGGGGATGGTATAGCAACGGAACCGGGGTGTCTGGAAAGTACTCCTTGTGTCGTTGGAGCAACAGCTCTTGTGCCCGGTCGCGACCTTCTGCCGGCTAGTGAGGATCAGGTTAACTGGGCTTTATTGCTCCATGAAGCGCTCCCATCCGAGCCAGCTGGGGGAGAGCCTTCCGCATCTCCTGCCACTAGACCTTGTCAGCCTGGAGGCGGATGTGCCTTTTCAGGGCCTGGAGCGCATCATCTTTTGCCCGGTAGTCTGCCTTGACCTCTTCGTAATAATCCACTGGTTGACGTAACCAGTCATGGGGCATCTCACCTGCGATTGGTGGTGGCTGGCCTTGATCACCACAGCAGATAACCTGGACCCTACGCTTGTCTAGCCAGTCCAAGAACATTTCTAGGATAGTCCGTGGCACAGTGCAGACCTCATCCCAGATAATGACGCAAGGGATGAACTTTTGCCCCATGCGATCTGGCGTCCACTCTTTTTGTCCACTCCACCCGAAGAAGGTATGGTAGGTCTGTGCCTTGACTCCCCTACCTCGCATCTCTTTGGAGAGGTGGTGAGTTGGGGTAAAGACAAGTGGGTCTCGCACCATGAAGAGCTCGATCGCTCTCGTTGTCTTGCCGCTACCACCTCCACAGTTGAGGTAACTGAGTCGATGGTGGGTCAGTGGGTAATTGTACCTCGGAGCAGTTGAGTTGGCCAGCTCTTTGGCCTGGCTGACATACTCAGGCTTTTAGAGGTAATCGGCGTGTTCCTGTGGCATGTACAGCTGCTCGCGCTTGTCACGCCACTGCGCTAGGGCTACTTGTGGGAGATAAGGCTCTCCAGTGAGGCAGTTTGCACACAACCCTTCTCCGCAGTCGCAGAGTCCGGGGGCCATATACATCTCAACCTCTTTCGAGTTTGTGGAGCGCGATCTTTTTAACGTATATGCTGTCTGTTGCCACTCGAACCGCCTCTTTTTCATCGAAACGCTGCAACATACTGAGGAGGTTAATATGGGCAGAGGCTAGCATAGGGGTCCTTAAGTGGGCGTACTGGGGCTGTAAACATCATAATACGTGAGGAAGTGGCCCAGAGGGCACCGTTTGGGTACGCCAACCAGGTTGCCTCTTTGGCGAGTGTCTCTCGCAAGATAATCTAGTTCACCCTGATCCGTGAAAAGGCGGCGAGTCAATCTTTTACCTTCGACTTTTGCGCCCTGAGTGAACTTCTGATGCTTCAGCCCGAGTTTCGGTCCTCTGGTAGCCAGACCTCGGATTCCTTCACGAACGCAATGGGGGCTTCGCGGACCCTTAGACGGGGTGGGAGACCCGACTCCACGAGGAAGGCGAGCAGAGGTGTGGGCGCCCAGCCCTGCTCGGCGAAATGCTTCCCAAACCAGGCCGGGATGAAGGGGAGAACCCCTTGTTTGAACTCCCACTCCTGGACCTCGGCGAAGCCTGTGCCGATGTCATTAGGGAGGCTCCCGTTGATGGCCACTCTGGTCATCCTGTGAGGGGGGGGGGGTGCAGGTCTTTGGACCAGGTGTGGCCGATATGGCAGATGAGCTCTACTTTCCCTCTCACACCATTTCCTCCAAACTGATATTTGCCGCTGCTGTAGATATCCTCACCAGCTATAGCTTTCACGATGATGGCCCGCTTGAGGATCTTCTCGAGCTCGGCCACATCGTCGACCATTGCACCAGCGCCATGGACTCTCTTTCTCTCACTCCTCGATTTTCTGTCGCCTGGTTTCCTCTGAGAGTGCCCTCGAAGTGCTCCACCACTCTCTGCACGACACAGTTGAGATCACCTACTTTCATTAGTGCTAGGTTTGCTGGATCTGGGTCTCTGAGAGGGTAGAGACGGTAAACGACAGCAGTAACAGGGCAAGCATTCTGGTAGAACACATGGGCTGCTTGCAGTCGTGCTGCCCTCTCGTCCGTTATGCGGGCATCCAGGGCCAGTCGGCCGGCCCTTGCATGCATACCATCGGCGATCTCAACGTCGCCGGTGTCAAGGGGGTCCTCTGCTTCTACCCTCCACGTAGATAAGACAGCGGCGGCGCCATCAACTTCAAACTCGTCTTTGGCGTCGTTCACAAGATCGACTCATGGTTCATCATCTGGCAGCCTTCGATGTCCAAGTCGAATTGTCTATCTACGCTGGGGCCCCTTGGCTGGCCTATAAAGTGGTATGATACCCCCACCCCCCCCCCCCGGCCGGCGAGGGTGGTGCCCCCCCGCGGTCCCCAAAGTGGTGTATTAGTCCCCTGAAGTGAATCTACGCTGGGGCTCCCTGGCTGGCCTATAAAGTGGTATGATAGCCCCCACCCCGGCCGGCGAGGGTGTTGGCCACCACCCCCCCCCCGAAGTCCCACAAGTGGTGCATTCGCCCCCTCTTAAGTGATCTACGCTGAGCCCCCTGACTGGCCTATAAAGTGATATGATACCCCCCGGCCGGCGAGGGTGGTAGGCCGCCCCCTCCCCCCGAAGCTCGCAAAGGTGGCGCATTCGCCCCCTGCTGGCCTATAAAGTGGTATGATATTCCCCGGCCGGCGAGTGTGGTGGGCCGCGCCCGGAGCCCACAAAAGTGGTGCATCCGCCCCCCCCCCCCCCCCCCCCCCACCCCCCTGCTGTATAATCTTGATTTGTTCTGACTATGATGGCGATAGTGCCGACTATAAAATATTCTTATGGACAAATAAAATATACATGAAGTAGTCGTGACACAACAGCTTATTTAATTAATACGTATTAGGCCACACAAAATAGATCCTCTGTTTTTCAGGCCTTCTTTGTAAAATTGCATGAGGGCGGGCGGTTTTTATTTTATTTTTTATTTTTGTAATTATTTCTTTGCCGTCAAAAAGTTTATGTTCTTTGTTTATTTTATGTTTTGGGCCTCATAATCTACAGAGTGGCGTGGGTGGTGGTGTATTTCGTCCCTAAAGCCTTGCAAAGCCTTGTTGCACTCAAGGGATAAACTTATCAATTTTATTAACTTGGGTAAAATATCAGAGATAAAGAATTTATCGGCTATAAAAATAGAGCATGCGACAGCCAAAAGGACCATGCGGGAGGGCCTGAGAAACAGATTTTTAACATTTTTAGGCCTTATAGTTGTACTGTTAATTCAGTTCCTGGTTCAGTTTATTTCTCTTGTAAGCCATTCTACAATGGTATATAAGGTGAAAAAAGCTGTACAAAAAACAAACAACGTGTTGGAATCAAATATTAAATTGAGTTTTTTATTTGTTTTAATTTAGAAATTAAAGTTGTCATACTGTTCTTATAGACATCGAAATGTGTAAGTCAATCCTGTAGTCGCAAGGAGATTCAGTGATAGTTCAACCCTACACTCCTGTGGGGCTGTATGACTGATCTCCCACGGATACTCCTGCTCAATGTGAAGTTCACTCTGTTATCTCTCCACGGACTCCCACTGTATATTTAATTATCGGCACACCGTTTTATGTACAACTCATTACTTTCCAAAGTGTGATTTACTGGGATTTCCGGGTTTGATTATAAACGATAACTTCACAAGTGAATTATGCAATCAACAATTGTGTCATATATCCGTGTGCGCAAACGAAGAAACTTTGCCGTGGGTGTTATGGGGACTTCATTGGGTTTTTTTTAACCCTTTACCTAACATGAAAAACCAACGACACTTGTAAAAAAAAATTCTTGAATAACTAATTTTTTCAATTTTTGTCTCAAGAACATAGGTTATGACCCCTCATTGGAACGAGCTCGTTCCAATGAGGGGTCATAACCTATGTTTTAGAGGCGAAAAATAAAAAAAAAATAATGAAAATTAATTGGCGATTTTTGAGAATAGCGCTGGCCGGTTTTGGCCGTTACGTTTGGTAAAGGGTAAATAATATAATTATCGTTAATAATGAAAAGTAATAAACAGAATAATCGCTTAATTCATTCGAGGTCAAAGACTATATTGTAAAACAGGCGTGCGCATTCGCGCACTCGTGTCTGTACAACGTCCCTCACCTCTCATGAATTATTTCACGTAACCAGTCCAGTCAAGCGATCACTCTCTATTTACAAGCAACGAAATGTGTATGTCTGTCTTGTCTTCATGCAGTATGGTCGCCGTGGAAGTCCCCTACCGGCATAGCCGGAGGGGACTCTAGGTTTGCACTGTGTCCATCCGTCAGTCTGTCAGTCTGTCAGTCTGTCAGTCACACTTTAGTTTTCTGGAGTTTTTTTGGAAACGCTTCAACGGAACAATTTCATTTTTGGTAAGCTACTATAGAACGATGACTTACAAGTCAAGTTTGAGTTTCATATTGATTGCAGTATTCTTGTGTGAGTTACGGCCCTTGGAAATATGGAAAAGCACCAAAATATCAGTTTTCCGGAGTTTTTTTGGAAACGCTTCAACGGAATGATTTCATTTTTGGTAAACTACTATAGAACGATGACTTACAGATCAAGTTTGAGTTTCATGCTGATTGCCTTATTCTTGTGTGAGTTATGGCCCTTGGAAATATGGAAAAGCGCCAAAATATCAGTTTTCCAGACTTTTTCTGGAAAGACTTCAACGGAATGATTTCATGTTTGTTAGCCTACTATAGAACGATGACTTACAGATCAAGTTTGAGTTTCATGCTGATTGCCTTATTCTTGTGTGAGTTATGGCCCTTGGAAATATGGAAAAGCGCCAAAATATCAGTTTTCCGGACTTTTTCTAGAAACACTTCAACGGAATGATTTCATGTTTGGTAGCCTACTATAGAACGATGACTTACAGATCAAGTTTCATTTACACTCTGTCCATCCATCCATCCGTCAGTCTGTCAGTCAGTCTGTCGGTCATACTTTAGTTTTCCGGACTTTTTTGGAAACGCTTCAACGGAATGATTTCATATTTGGTAACCTACTATAGAACGATGACTTACAGATCAAGTTTCATTTGCACTCTGTCCATCCGTCAGTCTGTCAGTCAGACTGTCAGTCATACTTTAGTTTTCCGGACTTTTTTTGGAAATGCTTCAACCGAATGATTTCATTCTTGATAACCTAGTATAGAACGACTTACAGATCAAGTTGGAGTTTCATGCTGATTGCATTATTCTTGTGTGAGTTATGACCCTTGGAAATATGGAAAAGCGCCAAAATATCAGTTTTCTGGACTTTGTTTGGAAATGCTTCAACGGAATTCATGTTGATCATATCTAGGTTATAACATTTGTATAATTATTAATGCTCATTAGTCCGGTAGGGGACATTGTATTGCTTCAGCGATACGTGCGCTCTTGTTAAATTTGTGATGATTATTCCTATAATTAGTGTTTGGAAACTAATATTATTGTGTCGGCGGAAATATTGCCCACCAGTGGAAAGTGTCCAGTCCATGGCGGCCGTACTGTGGGGAGGCTCGAAGATAGTTCGACCTAGAGCCCTGTAGGGTTTTACTGTCGAACTAACTCGGATCCTACAGTCCAGTTTGATGTTTAATTGGATCACCACGGATTCTCCTATCCAGTTTGATACGCACCGTTATCCCCTCATTCGTCGACACCGCTTATTTTTACGTAAAGGGTTATGCGTATCGTCCTATTCACTAATTACAGGCAGCAAAAAAATCAAGTTATGCTTGTTTTGAAATTTGAAATTGATCATACTGAGTCGACAATGAACCGAATAAGGTACTACAAACATCAATTTGCTTGTCTGACCATTCGTGTGATATTAATCCCAGTATCAATTCCACTCTCGTACGAAAGTGAATGATTACAAGCAATAGCGAATTGATATACAACATTCCGATCCAGATGAAACCTGACTGGAAAAACGAACGGGGAGGGACTGTTACCCTCTAAATTCCACTTAACAACGCCCGCGCGTAGAGGCCATGAAGTACCATGTAGAATGAATTTTTTTTTGTAAAACGTCAGCTTAACATGATTCCAAAACACACAATTGTTACTAGCAACGTGGAACACAACATGGTTAGGAATTGTATTGTGCCAAGCCTTTTCAAATATCTCTTTTTCGTAAAGTACTTGTAAATATTCGCTATGATGCCCCTATCGTTAGATTCATCATCTTCCTCAATGGTCAAACAGTGTTCTTTAGGCGTAGAATCTGGGTCATCGATAAGAATCCTTGTGGTCTCCGGTTCGTTCTTTTTTTGTTTGAGTTCTTTGGAATCAAATTGTTTGTCAGTTGTGGGATTTTTAATGCTTTCCATGAGTCTAATTTCCAAAATATACCATATGATGGAAAGTACTGACAAGAAGAGAATTAAGTTTAAGTACACCATAAGTATTGAAGTTGTACTGGCAACTCTAGGTATCGAGCCTGAAATAACGTTGAAATAAAATGTATACGATAAGAGAATTTTTACACTAACACCTAATCTTTTCGTCGGGAGAAGAGACACAAAAATGTTTACAACAGATATGAAACACATCGGTAGTATAATCAATTTAATATAGAAGCCTGGTTTTCTTTTCAAACGGCAAAAATAGTCTACTGACGTAAGTCGTATCCCTCCGAGGCGTTTTACTATTCGATGAGTCTCCAGTTTGGTATCCCACTCGCCGTTTGTATGCACTATGTCATGCTGCACAATATCTGTCTCTTCCTCAATTTTTACAGAATCGAGTGTGAAATCGAAGGGTTCCATTGCTATGCGACACTTCTGTTCATCAAAAGGAAATTTCGAGATGTCTACTGAGCATGGCGTTGTGAAAATACCTGAAACTTCCGTTCGTATAACTCCCGAGTACTCTATTAAGTAATATTGCGTTTTTTCCAATAAAGAATTCAACCTTGTGTCGGCTTTGGATATGGTAACTTTTGGGGTCCATAAACCGGATTTCTTCACAGACAGTTCCTTAATTCCGCCGTAGTGCTCCGGACGCCAGCCGATAAATTCATTGCGCCATGTAACTTTGACTACCCCACTATAAGTCATCGTTTGATGAACTGGATTGATCTCTGACAGAGATACTACAGCCAAAGATATCGTAACATTTACCGATTTGGACTGGTCCTTTACAGGTTTCATGTAGACTGAAGGCAGATTTCCGAATACAGCCTCGTTCAACCGTTCAACCTCAGAAAAGTTATATCCAGTTACTTCTAATGATGCCAAACTGTACACCGTTAGATATATGAGTGTTGTAATAGCCTGCTGCATGTTTACGGCGGAAATGCACCTAGTGTTTCCTGTAAAACAAATAAGAAGAGAACTATTTTTTTAGAAAAGTAAAAGATGTGTATATATCAAAGTTTAAAATCACAATCTGACAATTTCAATGCGATATGCATAATTGATTTGCAGGTCTGAAGCTTGGATCTCAAAGTTTTTCCAGCATGGTCGGCTGCCTGTTAAAATGTTCCGACAGTCCGAAATATTCGTGTGTTGTTATGATTTTAAAGATTTACTTTCGTTTAGGCTCCACAAAGTAGATGTTCTGTTTCTCAGGCCATTGTTTGTAAAACTGGGTGTGGGTGTCCGGTTTTTTATTTATTTTTTTATTTTCGTAATTATTTATATGCCATCAAAAGTTCATGTTCTTGTTTTGTTTTATGTTTTATGCCTCATAATCTACAGAATAGCATGGGAAGTGGTGTATTTCGTCCCTTGAGTGCAAGAAGGCTTTGCAATGCTAAATTATTTCAAAGCCTTTCTGCACTCAAGGGACAATTTGATCAATTCTATAAACTTGGATAAAATATCAGCCATAAACCATTCAAGTTTTATTTTGTAAGTTTGCATTTGTTAAAAAAGAGAGCATGCGGCAGCCAAAAAGACCACGTGGGGTATGTGGGGAGTTTGTGTGTGTGTGTGGTGTGTGTGTGTGTTGTGTGTGTTGGAGGGGGGGGGGGGATTTTTAACTTTTTTAGGCCGTAACGAAACTAATTCTTTAAAATAACAATAAATAATACACCAACTTATTTTCTTGAACATGACCACTTGATATGGCGGTCAAACGACCAACAATATTCCCGACGGACAACATTTTCCGACAATGAAGGAGATGGGATGCGAACCGTTCCCCACCCCGGACCCCACTAGCTTCGGGCCTGAAGATTTGCCAGCGGACGAGCAGACATCGCAGTGAACAATAACGCGATCAGTAATAAATTAAACTAACAGCTTTATGGAGCTCCAAAGAACTGTAAGATTAAATTATTAGTTTATTATTATCGAACCTCTTTACCAATCAAAGAGCGCCAATGTTGAATGGGTTAACGATTTTGTCATTTTATCCCTTCCCTAATGTAAATTAATTAAATTATTACCACTTTAACGGGCGTTCTCTAGTATATTGTTATGAATTCATTGTGCGCTACTTCACATTAATAATAATTTACACAGCTTGTAAGGAAGCATAATAAACTTGAAATAAAGATTGTAAAGCGTAGCCGGTCGCTTATGGCTATTTTTAGTCGTTATCGCCCGCGAACTGGCTTAGCACGCGCTGAAGTTTTGCACGAGACCTCATTTCGCCTTCCTGGAAATCTGTTTACATTAACCTAACGAGTTTACCTTTCATTACTGTTGACTGAGAAAAATATAAAGTGTTCTGCCTTAAATTGCTAAATAATTGGTGTTTCACATTGCTTTTCATGAAATAATATAAATCCAAAAGGGTCAAATTGTTCTTATAATTTTCAAGTGTTGTCTTAATAATAATGATAATAACATGACTTTCTCAGGGGTTGTATGGCTCCATTACTACCTTCAGTTTTGATTAGACGCCCCCACCTATTAGCGGCCCTCGGTTATCGCTTCGGGCCGCTAATGACTGCTGGGCTGTTAATCACATATGGCGGTCCAGAAATGGAGCCTTACGCCCTCGAAAATCATGTTATTGTATAATTAACGGAGTTTAGCGGGGCGATAAAACGCAGTTATTCACGACGTCATGCCATCGGAAACGAGTGGTGGGCGTTAATGAAAACAAAGTTCATTAACAGCTCTCCGTTCACTCGCTTCCGGTCATGATAATAATAGTAACAACACGATTTTGTCGGGCGTCCCCGTTTATTAACGGCCCTTGAGGACTGAATAACAGTCATCTGGCTTATTAACGACACTCGACTTCTTCTCGGGCCAGTAATAAACCCCCGGGCTGTTAACAAACCGTAACGCTTTCCAAAACTCATGTTATTGCTATATTATCCCACCAGCGCTGTTCACAAAAATCTCCAACTTTTGTCACGTTTTTATCACAAAACAGAGAGGTAGGGGAGGTAGGAACCGGGAAAATACAGGGAGCATGTGTTCCACCGAGAGAGAGAGAGAGAGAGAGAGAGGAGAGAGAGAGAGAGAGAGAGAGAGAGAGAGAGAGAGAGTCCACTCCAACATTATATTATTTATCAATCCGTCATTGCAATCGTATTGCAAATTAGCAGGAAGGGGATGCACTGACTCTTTATTCTTAAGGTGCGACCAAAGATTCCACCAATTGATTTTACTCTGCTAGGAACTTTAATTAACTTGTTAAATATGGAGCAAAAATTGCACATATTTCTATAAGTAGAGGTGCGTGAGTCCCAAACAAAGCTTTGTGAATTGTATTCCTACTTTGCCACTAAGGCACATGGGTCACCAGTGATGTATATAAGTGTGTGAGTGTCCTTGTAGGGCCATACCCTTCCCATGTTCGCAATGCTTCCTGTGTCCTTACTCCAAAATATGACTGATGGCTCTTGTTGGAACGAGCTCGCTCCAAAGCAGTGAGCTATGTTTCAGTCGCAAAAAAGGAAAAGGTGCCATTATTCAAAAGAAATGCTAATGCAAGGATCCTCCTCTAGTTATACAGTTGGTAACTGACTTATAATTACAAATAAATAATTTGTAATGCGAAACAATAACTTGCAATTAAGAAACAGTAACTTGCAATTACGAAATAACTTATAATTACGAGATAACTAACTTGTAATTACGAAATAACTAACTTGTATAACTTGTAATAGCGAAATAATAACTTGCAATTACGAAATAATAACTTGTAATTACTAATTAACACGACCAATCGAAAGCAGGTCCCAATGGGAAACTTCTGTGAGTACTGGAGGATGGATGTATGTACACCTGTTGGTTTACTGTTAGTTTAAACAATATTTATTCAAAAAGAAATATGATATAATACATACAAGTAACTAACTGTAGCTGTACAGAGTATATAATACCAAAGTATGCACTATAGCAAGACAAACATAAGTAAACGACAGTGTAAATGGAAGGGATTCGGCAGAAAGCTGTGAGCTTATGTAGGCAGTCTCCCAGAGTATCGTCGCCTGAGTGCTAGAATGTTCCATGTCCCCTATGGGACATAAAACATTCTAGCACTCAGGCGACGAATTATATCAGACAGTTACAAAATATATCGGTGGTTGCAAATACTGAGTGAAATATTGTTTACACTAATCATCAACAGCAGATAGGAAGTAAGAAAAGAGACATATAGAATGAAATAAAGAAACAGAAAAGCTGCAGAAGAAACCAACATGAAAGCAATGATTATTACCAGTAGGAGACCCAAGAGCACAGCCTGTATGTCTCCACTGATTGATAAGAACATCATCGTAGACCGACCCAAATCCGCAAGTGGACCATTCCTACTCCGGATGCAGCTCGTAGGTATCCAATAATAACCCCGGCAAGGCAGTATTATTTCAGAGAAACAGCCCACACGCAGACATCGGACAGTCCACGGGAATGCATTTTGGCTTGGAAAGCTGTTGTCCAAAGTACGAATAATGGCCGGATTATGGATTCATTTGCTATTAGTATTTTTAGCAGTTTAGTAGCTGACACATTTGTTAACAACAGGTCCCACAATTACTGAATAAAATACCCGAATAAAGTAAGTTAGGACCCATAGATACATTTAATGATGAACTCAATTAACTCGCATTTATGGTAACGCGTGCACTATAGCTCATCTGAAACGTCCACTTTGTATGTTATAATCCTGCACTACTCTGAAGACTGGAACGTTTTCGGTGTGGCTCAGTCGTTCAGACCCAAACAAAAGCATAGAGAAATCAAAAGAAAACGGCAAAGTATTAATTGTTAAATCACGTGCATCTGCATAGTTTGGGCTGAACAGGAGAACATACTCAGTTGTCTCCAAGTCACGACATAAATAAAAAGGAAACGTTGAGAGATGGTTATCATACAAGTGAGCGTTGATACCACTACAGTGCAGGCTTAACCTACAGTGATAAATTTTAGCAGCACGGGATTTGGCCCAGCGTAGAATGTAGGCGGGGATTGGTTCGGGCTGTTTTGGAATGTTTTGAAATTCACGATGGAACAGTTTTCTCTCACTGAGAGAGGAAGTGCATTCCACTGGCTGGTAACGTCTGGGAGAAATGAAGGCTGGTACAGACTAGTACGGCAAAACGGAACACGGTTGTTCTTATCTGAACGGGTATGGTAGTTTATGCTGATGGATGAAATAGTTGGTGGTACCTTGTTGGAATGGTATAGGGGGACAAGCTTATTGTACATCTTGAAAACTGAATGAGATTGTGCTTTCGGCGCCTTTCCTGTAGTGAATCCCATCGAGTCTCAGAACAGAGTAGATTTTTACTGGCACTCATTGTAGCACCCGTAATTATTCTCGCTGCAGCTGCTTAGATTTTTTCGAAGTTCGCAGCGTGAGTTGCTGAGCAGTTGTCCCAGACACAATCGGCGTATTCTAAGAGGGGCATAATAAGCGCAACGTATATCTTTTCTAGGACTTAGCGATCACTTGTGTCCCATCAGCATGTCTAATGCGAGTCCAGACTTTGTCGCAAACATGGTCATTCTAGGTACAAGTCTTGTTTAGAATTACACCCAAATGCTTATGGCTATCCACGTCGGTGAAGCGCGTTCCACTTACATATAAAGGTGGATGTGTAGGAGCATTAATTGTACGCGAAATTAACATGGTCTCCGTTTTTTTAGGATTAAACTCAACCAATCATGTTTTGGCCCAATGTTCAATTGTGGCCAAATCACGGTTGATTATAACTGCAGCTTGGTCAGGATTCTCAACTATGAGATAAAAAAGATGTATCGTCTGCGAATTGCCGTATACTGCTCTGTAGATTTCCAGTTATGTCGTTAATATATATTAAAAATAACAGTGGATCTAGAATCGATCCTTGTGGAACGCCGGAGGTTATTGGTTTCCACGGGGATGCCTCAGAAGCTATTAAAACCCGCCGATTCCGATTCGAAAGGTAAGATTTTAAGAAGCAAAGAAGTCACCAGATATTCCTATTCTCTCAAGCTTGTGAATAAGACCAACATGCCAAACCGTGTCAAATGCCTCACTCACATCACAAAAAAAAACAACCCTAACTTCATTACCGTCGTCACGTGCGCGACAGAATTCATCATAGATTTCTGTCAGTTGTAGAACCGTTGAGTCACCTGGGGTAAAGCCAGACTGGAACTGGCTAAGAATATTATTGTCGTATTTGAAGCGCCATAACCGTTTGAGTACACATTTTTCGAGAAGTTTACCAACACAGCTAATAATGATATCGGACAACACTTGGTAACTACGTTTGAGCGATTCTTCTTCAAAACTGGTGTCGCGTTGGCTTTCTTCCATAATGCTGGGAAATAGCAGTTATTCATTAGGATATTAAAAAGGATTGTAAGTTGTTCGCACAAGGGGCGAGATCATTCCTTTAGCGGACGAGGGCTTACAAGATCAGGACCAGACGCTTTCGATACTTTAATACCTTTGATTGCTTCATTGACCTCACTAGTTTGTAGTATAATACTGTCAAGTGATTGTTGCACATAGATAGGGTAGTTTGACAAGGTCGCATTAGTGTCACTAATTGACGAAATAGAACAGAAGTATTCGTTAAGCACTTTAGCCTTTTCTAGATTGGTTGAGTACAATTTATTAGAATGGGTGATTGTGGGGATTCCCGATGTATTGTTACAGGTTAGTGCTTCAAGAGTTTCCGCCATTCGGAAGAAGATTCTCGGAGCAACGCGACGTTGCTTTAACTTTGGATATGTAAGCAGCCTTTGCCTTTCTAACAGATGAGACAACTTCATTTCATTTACTCTTATATCTCGCCCAGTCACAAAGTAGACCCGTACGCTTTGCTGCCCGATACAGTCGTTTCCTCTGTCTTATTAGTAGACGTATTTGATTATCCATCCATTTGGGCTGATTAGTCCTAGACGTTATAATTGTTAGGAATAAACTTAGATGCCGTGTCGAGTAATTGATCAGTGAAATTAGAAACTAAGGTATCTAAACGTAAATTATCAAACAGGCTATCCTAGTGGAAATTATTGAATGCAGTGTTCAGATCTTCGTAATTCCCTTCCACGTACAGCCACATGCGTCTCCTAAATCTCTGGGACAAGGGCTTCGCAAAGTGGACCACAATATAAATTGGGCAGTGATAGCGCGCCATGTCAGATATAAGCGGCTCGAGAACATCGCATTCTAAAACGTGAACTGTATTACTGACTGCAAAGGGATCGATGGGTGTAGCAGATGATTCGGTAAAGGATGTTGGTGTAATCACAAGCTGTCTACTAATAATTACTTATTTCATGGAAGTAACCCCAAGGGGAAACCAATTGATTTTCAATGAAGTCACCAGAAATAATTATGTCTGAAATTAATGTATCTTTTGCTTTATCGACAGAAGTTGCAATAAACTACTGTTAACTTCCGGTGCTACCTATTCATATTATCAAATGATTGGTATGGGCTACATGTTGTGAAGTATGCTTGATTGTCTAATATGGTGGAATGTTATTGATTTTCTGATCTCATTTTGGGCCTTTTTTATTTCCTTACCATTTGGTTGTTGGGAGGTGTACTCTAGTGGGGTGCAATATCTTTCAGAGCTCCTGGCTTACAATCTGTTGTCTCACCAGCTCCTAGATTACAGCATTATGGCTCGTTCGTGTGGACAAGCCTGGACTTTGTGTATATTTGTGGACTATTGGGACCAGTCTCCAAGGAAAATGGATTAGGGACTTTTAGTGACTTTCGGACTGTTGGGAGATGCTGAGGACTGATGTCAGAAGATGGTGATATGGGGGCAATTGGGGGCTGATGCCAGTAATTTAGGGAATCCTGGTGGAACTTGAGGTAGTGGTTGTGTATCTTTGGAGTTTTTCTGGGGGATTGAAAAAAGAATAGAGGATATCTAGTGTTTTTGAGTGAATACCGAAAATTATCGCATGAGTGACAGAGACAAATGTTTATTTTTCGCGAGCGCTTGCGCGAGCTGAAATACACGTTTCTGTAGGTCGCAAGTGTGATAATTTTCGGTATCCACTCAAAAACACTAGATTTTCTTTTTATTTTTCGCTTTTTATAAGAATCTGATAATTCCACTCGTTTCAACCTTGAAGTGATGCATGAAAGTCAACAGCGCATTGAATCATTGATACGCGGAAGTGATTTGATTGATACTCGGAACAGATAGTGTCTTGCAATCTGATTTAGCTGGCGGGTTTCTAGTCCAAACATGACCTGAAAGTCCGTAATATAAGTTTTTGGTTTGGGTCTTCCTTTGAAAGGTCGTACCAAACCAAATACTTATATTACGGACTTTCAGGCCATGTTTGGACTAGGGGGTTTTATGCATCAATTCAAGGTGAATACGTGTTGAATTATTACCGGGAATGACCGGTTTCCACTTAAAAACACTATAGTTACTTTTTATTATACATTTTTAGAACAAATTGATCATTTCCAGTGATAATTCGATTCGTATTCACCTTGAAGTGATGCTTTGAGAGCCGCCGTTTTGATTGATACCGTGTAAGTGGAGATTTCTATATCTTCACAGTGGGGGATACGATTTCTATCTTTTCGCAATTTCTTCGAAAATCTATCGTTCAGCGTATAATAAAATGGTTTATTGTCTTTTGATAGAGTACTCGAGACGTTTGGCCTGAAAAAGATGGTTGTTGGTGTAAGTGGTTTGCTTTATAGTTGGCTTGGTAGTTGTAATAGGCGCTGTAGTGGTTGCTGTTGTTTTTGCCATAGGTGGTGCTCTATCGGTTGATGCTTAAGTTGTAGTGGTTGGTATTTAGTGATTGTGGTAACAGCGGTTGTGGCTGTTGCTGTAGCTAGGTAGCTAGAGTGGTTACATGTAGTATTTGTAGTGCTTAGTGCAGTGGTTGTTGGTGTAGTAGTTGCAGTGGGGATATTGTAGTGGTTGTTGTAGTTGTGGTTCTTGGGTTCATAAAGGTTGGTGTTGTGTCAGTTCTTTTGGTTTGCGCAGTAGTTGCTGTGGTCGGTGTTTCAGTGGTTTGTTTCATAGTTGTAGTGGGTAGCAATGGTCAGCATCGTAGTTGTGTTGGATGGTGCAATGGTTAGCGTTGTAAAGGCTGTGATAATTGTTTTGGTAAAGTAGTCATGGTTTTTTCGGTTATACTTGACAGCTGAACTAGAATAAAGAACAATTAGAACTTAGTAAAAAGAATGAGAAACAATAATACTGTCAGAAAACTGTAACAGATTTGGAAAATTTTTCAATTATTTCTTTTAGTTTAATAAAAAATAAAGAGGTTATTACATGGTTATGTTCACAGCCCTTGGTAACTTCACATCAGCCATCGACCTTCTTACTGAAGAATTCTGGCTACTGACGGCCTTATAGTCCATGTTTGGCCTAGACAGAAAAAAAGTGAGAGGTGTCAAAGTGATCGAAATTACTATATTACACTGTGACAAAACCAATATATAGAATTGAATTTTAAATCCATATGTACTAATGTGCAATAAATTCATATGTGTTTGGAAGTTAACTTGACATCGTAGATAGGCAAAAACAACAACAAACACAACCAGCCGACATTGTTCTCTATATTCTCTTAAGAAAGCAGAAGACGGAAAAGCTCCCAGTGCAAGCTACAGAAGTCTAAATGGCACTTTTGAAAGCTATGATTCGGACATGTACATCATGATGACTGAAAAGTTCGGACGAGTTATATTCGATTCTCAAAGTGGAATACCATGGTTAATCGTGGTATACCTAACAATGGTATACAAGGATGATTTAAGACATGGTACAAAGACGTGGTGTAACTTGGTACCTTTCTTTGGATGCAAAAAGGAGAGAATATATACACAGAACGACACACGCGCGATTACACGCCTCTAAAATCAATTATAAGAAGGACACTCAGCAATTCATTTGACAACTATCAACAAAAAAAACACATTTTATCGCCAACCAAATTTACGAGGGGAACCCGTGCTACTATTCCGTCCCCTGAGTAACAGTGTGTTCTATGTGACTACTGGCACATACAGCACACTGGAACTCAGGGGGCGATTTTCAGCTATCGTTAACGAGTCAGATTGTAATTTGCGGTGCACGATTTGTAGAAAATTCCAGTGAAATTTCGCTTCTTTGTAAAAATAGTCCGTCAACGATATTCGTTCCGCACATATGTTTGGAACAGATTTTTATTTTCTGCATGGTTTAGTATTGCTGCTGTTGGGGATTTCGCAGAACAGGGGTGTAATAAAACTTATTTCTGCTACTATATCGTAGCACGGCACGAACAAACTCTTTGGTAAGGGGTTTCAATAAACTACATTTTATCATTTAGAGAAACAGTCTTATCGAGGAATTTGGAAAAGCTATTTATTCTCTAGACATTCACAACAATGATTCTCTTTGATCTCACATCAAGCATACGCGTTTTCTAAAACAGCTGAAGACCAGGTGATGCCCCGGAGATGACAGATTGAGGGGGTGTGAAATCATTGTGTCGCCACAGTTATGAGTCAAGTCCCGACTGATAAAATATTCCAACTACATTATCAGGGCATATCTTCCTCGAGTCATGACTAAGTTTAAATAATATTTCAATTTCAAAATCATGTTATATGTACACATCATGTTCAAAAAAGAAAGAAGATGAAACAAAGCGAAATCAAAGATAACAGTACATACATTAACAAAGAGAACAACTTGTAAGTAAGGGATTCTGCAGTATGCTTGGAGCTTTTGTGAATCGTCTTCCTAGTAAAATAAAAACTATACGCAGGTTAATTAATTGGAGGCTTGGGGCAATTAATATACTATAGGAAATTGTTTAAACTAATAAAAAAGAGAAGTCTAGACGGTGTGGGACGTAAGATGCAATCCACGCTAAGGATGGATACTATTAGTTATCCTTGTGTTTTCAAGAATGTATGGGAATTTACACCGGTTGGGAACTCATACACCCTGAGCCAAAGCCGAAGGGTGTATGAGTTCCCAAATCGGTGTAAAAAATTCCCATAGACCCAGGAAAACACAAGGATAACAGATTTATTTCCAAGAATTTTGGTGTACTTAATACTTTAACCTACATTGTGGGCAAAAACTGACAGAAAATTTGTACTTTGTAAGTTTCTTAATAAATAAAACCAGACAAATATGGATATCATTGGAACTGGCTCAATGAGCCAGTTCCAATGACATCCATATCTGTAATATTTTATTGCACATAAATATTAAATTTTCTGTATTTTTATTTTTGTTCTAACATAACTGAGCAGAAGGTATGAATTAATAATTAATAATTAAAAATCGGTACTTTTTTTTAGCCATACAGCCTGCTATTGTATATTCTTGTTTTTACACCGTGGTTAACCACGGTGTAAAAAAACACTGTGGATTGCAAGTTACACCGTACCTCTCATGCAATCAAAACGCAGTATTTTGTTTCATTTGGAAATAAAGGAAGATACACGATGTTGGGTTGAGTCATAACTTGATGATGCATTTGGAATATTGTGTCTATCGGGATTATAGTTTCAAAATCCCGGGAATTCATTTGTAGATTAATGCTTGTTGTTCGTCGCCTGAGTGCTAGAATGTTCTATGTCCCCCATGGGACATAGAACATTTTAGCACTCAGGCGGCGAGTTGTCGTGACGCATGGCTTCCAAACTTCCTGTTTATTACACGTTCCTACTCAAAATTGACAATACTTAGACCGTATCGGCTACAAACCTCCATTTGCGTGAGACCAACTACGCGTGTAATTATAGTTACAAAATCCCGGGAATTCATTTGTAGACTAATGCTTGTAGTTGTCGTTACGCATGGCTTCCAAACTTCCTGTTTATTACACGTACCTACTCAAAATTGACAATACTTAGACCGTATCGGCTACAAACCTCCATTTGCCTGAGACCGACTACGCGTGTAATGCCAAACCAGGTAGCAAATCTAATATTGTAAGAGTACCTACAAGAGCGAATCCATATCTAATACTCAAAGCCAGATAGAAATGTCCCTACTGAACGATTATTAGGGGTCACTCCTCCTACACCATCATAGTGACGCCCCTGATAAAAACGTCTAGCATAAATTCAATTCTTTATTGGTAGTACAGTACAGTCGCCGTGGATTGATCGTAATCCACTCGTGGGCAATGATGCCCTTGCATGCGTTTACCAGGTAATAAAAATCATCATCAACCCGCAATAGACCCCAGCGTGTTGTCGATAACTCTGCTCAATCATCTTGGAGAGCAATTAAGGTAGACGTCCCGCAGGGTTTATTTTAGGACCTCTAGTATTTTTAATGTATATCTATGACATTACTGAGAACCTAACTAGTAGTATAAGGTTATTTGCTGACGACACGTCCTTATTGTCGAAAACCCCTTGCAAACATCAGTTGTTCTCAACCATGATTCAACTGTTATCAAGAATTGGGCCTCACGGCTGGTGGAATTTAAGCCTAGAAAAACTAAAAGTACGTTAGTTTCCCGTAAACGTGATCGTGAAGTCCACCCATCCCTATTCTTCCCGAATAATCAACTCACCGAAGACAGTGAGCATAATCATTTAGGGCTTATTCTAAATGATCGCTGCACGTGGAACAACCACATTTATTATGTTTGTGCTAAAGGTTGGGAACGTTTAGACCTTATGAGGAAGGTAACATTCTTATTAGATCGCAGGGTCCTGGAAAAAATATAGTTTGCCTTTACATCTGGGACAACTGTTCTGAATTTAATGCACTTGATCTAGAAAAAAAATACAACTGCAGCTGCCAGGATTATTACAGAAGCAACTTTAAGCGCTAGCAGAGCTCTGCTGTACTTTCTGGAAAACTTTACAGCAACGGCGTCATAAACACAAACTCATCCTCTTCTACAAAATGTATCATCGCATGATACCAGGCGATGTTGCTAATAGAACACCCTGTCCGATCATACGTTGCCTGACCGTCCTTACGGTCTGCGTTCAAATAACCATAACTATTTGCGTCTTCCTTTTTGTAATACACAGTTATATCAACTGTCCTTTTTCCCGAATGTCACCAACTATTGTTACTATCCCCTTCTCCATTCGCGAGGATACATAACTGAATAACTTTAAAAGATATCTCAACTATCTAAACCAATCGAGCACCAGAACACATTAATTGTGCAATATCCAACCCAGCTCAAATCTACCACTGCCGATTGCGTTTGCACTGCAGTAACCTTAATTTGGATATTATATTATAATCACCTTCACCACTCACCGTTCCGTCGCTGCGGTAACTTAGAAATAGCAAAACACTTCCTGTTCTACTGCCCGTATTATCAAGAGATTAGGAGGGTTACACTGGAGTGTCTTTACCTTTTCCTATATATCTTGACACTCTCACGTATGGCAGTACTAACCTGACCAATACTGAAAATTGTCTCATATTCAGAACAGTGCAGAATTACATTATACTATCCAGACGTTTCGGCTGTCGACAAAAAAACAAGTCTTTTTTAGGACCAAGCAGCGATATAGATCATCGGGACGGGAATCGTGCGTACAACCCACACTTCAGCAATTAGAACCCAAGATCATTAACCTGTCTTCCTACGAACTTACAAAGGAACAGATTAATATCCTTAAATTCGGACTCAAATTCATCCCCACGCCTAAACAAAACAGGGGAGAATTAAAAGGCGATATAGAAGAGTTCTCTCGGAAATTTCGATTGAAAGAATATTGGCATGACAAATCACAAAATAAGGTGGACACGTCAATATTTAAAAACAAGAAAGGCACTAAAATAAAAGGACCCAATGCGACACTGGAAAAACAGTCTCATCGATGTGGATTGTCGACAGATTATTAAAAACTCGACAGTCCTCATTCATGACTGTAATGAGAACAAAAGTGGAAACCATGACTATTATTCTTATTTGCTTGGGTGTAGTAGCGATCATGCTTCACGAGACGTCCGTGACACTATTTGCGAAAATGTTCTCGCACGCGATGGTCGTAATAATGACGCTACTGTCGCGGATGTAGATGGTGACGGTGGAAATAATTATGATGTCGATGACGTCGACGAGCACGCTAGCCACGTTAGCGACGACGGCAACGACGCTGCCGACGGCGATGCTGATGTTGACAACAACGACGATGACGAACACGACGACGACGACGACTATGATGATGATGATGATGATGACGATGATATAAAAAATAGATTGTCAATTCTCTCCCTGAATGTTGGTGGATTGGATAAAAGATTAAATTACAAAGAATTTCACGACTTTATCAATAAATATGATGTTTTATGGTTAACGGAAACCAAACTATACAATGAAGATGTTATAAATATTCCAAATTTCAAGATTATTGCACGAAAGGGCAAATCAATGGGAAGAGGGATTAGGTCGGGGGGTATCACTGTTGCTGTAAAAACCACGCTGGATATTCATCTAAAATATCTCTCAACACAGTCAGTTAATACAGTATGGGTTAAATTAACAGTCAATCATTCGCTATGGTCTATATTGTTAATGTGCTATTACATGTATATACCACCGCAAAATACTAGATATGCAAACGACAAATGGCACATCGATATTGAGCAAGACCTTCTTAACTGAAGAAGGCAAGACGATGATGTCATTTTAGTGGGCGATTTTAATGCCCGTACAGCTTCGTTAACGGATGTTTTGAACGACAGTGACATATCTGACGCTGACCTAGATTTGGGAAGCAATGTCCTTTTAAACGAGTATCTTCTTGACTCTGGCACGCCGATGATCCAGATACCAAAACGTTGTACCAAGGATATGGGTAGCCCTAATAATTACGGGCGTAGATTAATTGACTTGTGTCGTAATACTAATATGTATATTATAAACGGCCGTGTTGGGCGAGATAAGGATCTGTTAACTTGCCGCGAAAGCAGCGTTGTAGATTACTGCATTGTTAACAAACGTTTGTTCCCGTTTATATTCGATTTCGAAATTTTAGATTTTTCGTGTCTATATTCTGATGTTCATAGTGAATTAGGCATAGATATAGCATTTGGTAGCGATCTTAAACATAAAAAAGTAGAGGTAAGTCCAGGTGAAGAGTCTATAGGTCACATTAAAATTCGTAAATGGGACACAGGCAAACAGAGTGAATTTTGGGCTCAGGTTGACAAACAGGCACTAGATAGTACCCTTGAAAAGTTGTGTGGTCTTAATGTACAATATTGTTCCCCGGGAGACATAGACTCTGTCGCCAGAGACGTATCAGGGCTGCTGTGCTCAGCGGCAAAGCGTACGTTTGGTGTGTATCGCACTAAAAAGGGCGCCACGGGTAGGCAACTGAACCGGCCATGGTTTGATAAGGAGTGCAAATTATACAGAAATATCTTTCGTAAAAGGTGACGCTTATATAAAACACGTAAAAGTTTTGCAAATAAATTAGCCTTAAAACGTTCCAGTAAAATTTATAGAAAAGTCATGGATAGAAAGCGGGCCCAAATGAATGACAATTGTTGCCGAAATTTGCGTTCGCTTTCTAGGCATGACTCCCAGGCATTCTGGCGTACTTTGAAGCAACATACTGCTGGTTCCCAGACCCGAGAATAGGCATCGAAAACTCCCATACCGTTAGATAAGGAGACGCTTATATAAAACACGTAAAAGTTTTGCAAATAAATTAGCCTTAAAACGTTCCAGTAAAACTTATAGAAAAGTCATGGATAGAAAGCGGGCCCAAATGAATGACAATTGTTGCCGAAATTTGCGTTCGCTTTCTAGGCATGACTCCCAGGCATTCTGGCGTACTTTGAAGCAACATACTGCTGGTTCCCAGGCCCAAGAATCGACATCGAAAACTCCCATACCGTTAGATAAGTTATACTCTCATTTTAAGGACTTAAATAGTATCACCGATGAACAGCCAGACCTAAATGAATAACGGAAACCATGTGCCCAGACTCTATAGAATATATTAATAACCCAATTACGGAAGACGAAATTAGGCAAGTTATAAATAAATTGAAGAACAATAAATCTCCCGGTATTGATAGTGTTTGTAATGAATATATAACATCAAGTATGACCCTCATCATGCCCATCTATTTAAAATTGTTTAATCTAATATTGGACACGGGTTATTATCCGGTTGAGTGGTTGACCGGCCTTATAATGCCGTTATACAAAAACAAGGGTGAATACTCAGACCCTGACTCCTACAGAGGCATTACTTTATTGAGTAATATTGGCAAAGTTTTTACAGGTATTCTAAACAGGAGACTAACTCAGTTTACTGATGAATTTGATATATTGAAAAATAATCAAATGGGATTTAGAGCAGGTCACTCTACTATAGATAATATATATATATTGTACACCATAGTTGATATTTACTTACAAAGTGGTAGGAAATTATTCTGCACTTTTGTAGATTTTCGAAAAGCCTTTGATACGGTTTGGCGGCATGGTCTTTGGGTTAAGCTTCTGCGGAACATTATTAATGGTAAGGTATTTAACGTCATAAAGAATATGTACGAAGCTACAAAATCTTGTGTGGCAAAAGACGGGCAAAAATCTCTACTTTTTCCATGCATGATAGGGGTGAGACAGGGCGAAAACTTGTGCCCCTTCTTATTTTCTATTTATTTGAACGATCTTGAGGAATTTTTAAGTGGTTGCGTAGTAGAAGGTCTTAACTATTTAAGAGAGAAATTTTATACGGAACTGGATGTTTATCTCAAAATCCTATGTATTTTATATACCGATGATGCGGTCATCTTGACTTTGCAGACTCGGAAGTGAGTATGCAAAGATCTTTTATGGGGAACTGGGAAGATACCCAGTCAGTATTTGTGTCACGAAGAGAATGATGGCTTACTAGTCTAGACTGTTGAACGAGAATACCGGGTCTATACTCGCGAAGAAAATTTATAAACTATCACATATTCTTAGTATGAACGGAAAAAGTACTCATCTGATATCTTATTATAAGAAAACGTTGGAATCTACTGGGTATAATGTGATATGGTTAAACCAATTTCCTTTGGCAAAACATTTATTATCCCAGATAAATCAAATTATAGTTGACAATTTTTTTCAAAAATGGCATGCAGTTATAGCGGTTTCGTCTAGAGGTCAACTCTATAAACATATCAAAAACTTCCCAAATCTTGGTCAATATTACATAACGTTGCCACGACATTCACTGGTATTACCTTTTAAAAGAACGGACTGCCAATCATAAACTTGAAATAGAAACTGGAAGGTGGGGGAAAATTAATAG
Organism: Pictodentalium vernedei; assembly: GCA_031216915.1. Lineage (NCBI taxonomy): Eukaryota > Metazoa > Mollusca > Scaphopoda > Dentaliida > Dentaliidae > Pictodentalium > Pictodentalium vernedei. Next base: position 172,482,347 of record CM062297.1, read on the forward strand.
GGAAGAAAGGAAATGTAAATTATGTCAAAATGGTATAGGAGACGAATATCACTTTGTACTGATATGCAGAAAGCTCCAAGAGTTGCTCTCCAAATACATCCCCGGTTATTACTAGCACAACCCTTGCAGGGAAAAGTTTTATGGACTTATTTCCATCAAAAATGTACAAATCCTGAAGAGGCTCTGCATATATCTAAAATTCGGTTTAATCGAATTAGTCTCTGATAGTAGTAGTAGTAGTAGTAGTAGTAGTGGAAGTAGTATTAGTAGTAATGGTAGTAAATAAGTAATGAAGTAACAGTAGTAGTATTAGTAACAGTAGTGATAGCGGCGGCAGTGTCAGCGTCAATAGCATATTTTTATATATCAGCATCTTGTAATTTTATGTATTTTTCTTTTTCTTTTTTGTGTTCTCTCTCTTGTACCATACTTTTGTGGCTGAGAATAAATTAAACTTAAAGATAAAAAATTCTTGGTTATATAAACAGCTACCTAGTAGTCGAAAACAATAATACGGCACATAAAAACTCTCAAACCAACAAAAAATGCAGCAGAGAATTTGGCTAAAAATGCCAATATCGTCATAAAAGACGGTGATAAAAGCGGGGCGACAGTAATTATGGACAGGGACTACTATCGTAAATTAGTACTGGAACAACTTGAAGATAAAGAATGTTACCGCGAACGGAATGATAACATCGACAACAAACATTTTGCGACAAATCTAGAAGCTTGTAGGTGAACATCGCGCCAGGTTTACAGATGACGAAAAAGATTTCCTCCTTAAATTCGAATGCAAAACAAACAACTTTTACAGTCTCCCTAAAATACATAAATCGAAGGAAATTTTAGATGCGATCAGAACCCAAAATTCAGAATATATTCACATACTTCGACCATCAGACATCAAACACCGACTTATTGTGGCAGGACCTAGTTGCCCAACTCAAAGATTAAGCAATCTATTGTGGCAGGACCTAGTTGCCCAACTCATAGATTAAGCAATCTCATCGACATTATCCTATATCCTCTTTTATCAAGAACTAAGAGTTATGTGAGGGATGACATTAACTTTCTTAATCATTTACCCGACACATCGCATGACTTGTCCCTTCTGGCCACATTGGATGTTATAAGTTTATTCAGTAATATACCACACAGGCTTTGGGTTAGATGCAATTAAATACTGGCTCGATAAACACACACATTTAATAGATCCCAAATTCTCTTCGGAGTTTATTCTCGATTCAATTAATCTCATCTTAACCATTTGCCTAACATGAAAGGCAGGCGACACTTGCAAACAAAATTCAAGAATAACTAATGTTTTTCATTTGTTGTCTCAAAAAGATAGGTTATGACCCCTCATGCAAATTAATTGGCAAGTTTTGAGGAAACTGTTTTCTATTCACGGGTGAAAGAAATATACTCTGAAAGTTATTTAGAATACATCATCCATAACTGGAGACGACATGTAGACAACTGTTTCATAATTTGGGACGAAAAGGATGGAAACATATGAGACTTTCAAAACTTACTAAACTCAATCTGTCTAGATCTAAAATTCACAATTGAATCCAGAAAAGAACAAATTCCATTCCTGGACACCCTGGTTATAGAAGATCAAAATAAATTAAAGACTGAAATCTACTGTAAACCAATGGACACCAGGCGATATTTACATTTTAAATCATGCCACCCACGGCATTCAAAATGCAACATTTCACTTAATTTGGCAGGACGAATTTGCACCATTATTAAAGACCCAGGCTTACGCAAAACATGACTAACGGAGATGACTGAAGCATTAAGAAAGAGAGGTTACCCCCAGAAATTAATAACACATGGTATAAAAAAGGCACAGTCTATTGATATAGAAACACTAAGAATTCCAAAAGTTAGGGCCACAAATCCGAATACACTAACATTTGTCACCACCCATAACCCTAACAACATCAACATGTACCCGGTACAGCAAGATGAATAATTAAATGGCATTCTGGAAAAAAACAAATATAATTAATATACTGAGTCAAAAAAGAAAGTATAAAAGAAACAAATGTGAAAAATAGCATAAAGGATGAAATATAATAGTTTTAATGTTGCATGTGTGTGGACAAAAACTCGTGCAAAGGGTTTAATGACATGTTGTTGTTGTCCATCCAACCGAATACAATTTCACTACGGATTTCAAAATAGATCGTGCTACCCGAGGATGGCAAATTGAATGGGTGACAGACGATTTTCTTTGTGTTTTGTTGTGCTAGAGAGCCTGGGTTATTGAGAAAACACGCTAGTTTTTGTCTCCGACATTTTCAAAAATGCCAAGGTTAACCGAAAATCAGAGGTTGCGTACCATTGGTATGCATGAGGCTGGGATACCTCCAGATGAGCTCGCTGCTGAATTCGGAGTTACTGTGGCCACTATTTACCGTCTCATTGAAAGGTATAGAATCACTGGATCTACTGCCGACCGACCGCGTTCAGGTTGACCAAGAGTTACGACTCCTGCACAAGATCGACACATCAGGACGTCTCACTTGCGGGATCGCTTCCTTCCGGCAAGGAGGACAGCAGCAATTACTCCTGGTAGAACTAACAATAGAATCAGTGCACAAACTGTCCGCAGCAGACCCGCTGAATGCGGCATCCTAATTAGGCGTCCATACCACGGACCAATCCTTACCCAAAGTCATCGTACCGTCAGAATGGAATGGGTAAGTCAGCGTGTTCGCTGGACTCAACAGCGTTGAGACACAGTTCTGTTTAGTGATGAATTACGATTTTGTCTACGGTGCGCTGATGGTAGGGCAAGAGTGTATCGCCGACGAGGAGAACGGTTTTCTGATGCTCGCGTGCGGGAATGCGACCGTTTCGGCGGGGGTAGTGTAATGGTTTGGGCAGAACTTTCTTTGCACCATTTAACGCAGTTGATCTTCATCGACGGTAATCCGAATGGACAGCGATATAGGGACGAAATTCTTAACGCTGTTGTTGTCCCGTTGTTCAACGCTAACGTCGGATTGCAGTTATTCCAGCAAGACAATGCCCGATGTAACGTGGCGTGTATCTGTCGTGATTTTCTCGAGGAGCAGAGCATCGAACTTCTTCCCTGGCCCCCATTTTCGCCAGATTTGTCGCCAGTCGAGCATCTTTGGGATCAAATGGACCGTCGGGTACGACTTCATGATCTTCAGACGTTATGCGATTTACGTAATGTTCTAAGGCAGGAGTGGAACGCAATACCACAGGGTGACATCCAGAGATTTATCAGGTGCATGCGCCGTCGATGTCTTGCCACCCAAGAGGCAAACGGTGGACATACACGCTATTCACTGCATGTGTGAAGTTTTCATTTCACCCCATGCCTGAATTCCGACGTCCTGACGTGACGCTGGCAGCAGTAAGAACATGAAAATATGCAAATTCATACATCTAGACTCGAAATGTGAATTTACAATAATTTGTCTGGGGTTAAAGTCGATAATGTTAAAACAATTGCTCCTCAAAGTTTATTATACTTTCTTTTTTGACTCAGTATAGTAAACGACAACCTGCTAATTTCACCCTTTACCCAACGTAACGGTAAAAACCGGCCAGCGCTATTATCAAAAAACGCCAATTAATTTTCATTATTTTTTTTCATTTTTTTCTCAAAAACATAGGTTATGACCCCTCGTTGGAACGAGCTCGTCGAGCTCGTTCCAATGAGGGGTCATGACCTATGTTTTTGAGACAAAAAATGAACAAATTAGTTTATTCAAGGATTATTTTTGCAAGTGTCGTCTGCTTTTCATGATAGGTAAAGGGTTAAAGTTTGGAGAGAAAAGAGCATCTAAAGTAAGTAAATTTAACCACCCAAACTGTTTATTTATAACTGCATCATTGAAGGCGATTCCATAACATTTAAAAATACCCAGACTACTTTCAAACCAAATACCGACATGACATGCAATTCAAAAAAATTAATGTATGTAAAACAATGCGCGGATTGTAAGGAAGATTATATTGGGGAAAACTGTGATTTTCGGTCTAGGGTAAACCTCCATAGAACACACGTGAACAACCTGGATACGGCCAAACTGCACGTATCAAGTCACCTCAACAAATGCGGAAAATCAAAACTTAGGGTTTTCCCGTTCTACAAAATGCCTGGTTTGGAAAATCAACAGAAAAGAAGATCCAAAGAATCTTATTTTATTAACCAACACAAACCGAAATTAAATGGAGCCCCACAACTGCCTTCACTTATCTGTAAGTGCAAGTACATACCCTATTTACAAAGATTTCCATTTATCTAAGGGTATGTATCATTCACCCTGATTGCATTCCAAACAATGTAATCAAGTTAAACTAGGCTTATCCCCAACATTGAAATAATTACTACAAGCTTCTGTTTTTTAATTGTGTTGCCAAGACAATCAATTTATGTATACACAACTGGAATATAACTATAACAAATAACAAAATAATCTTTGTCAACATTCATTGAACACTGAAACCGGTCAAATACTTTGTTATGTTTTTCCCAGTCATTTAAACGTTTTTACTTTTTCAAAATACGTATGTATATATAAAAAGGGTCTATATTCTGATAAAACAAATCTATTTCAAGTGTGCTGGATCTGAGAGATGCAAGAGCCTAAAGCGAAAGAAATTCGTCTAAATAAAGCTCAAACAGCACAGTAAAAAAACAATTTTAACCCTTTACCTAACATGAAAAGCAGACGACACTTGCAAAAATAATTCTTGAATAACTAATTTTTTTCATTTTTTGTCTCAAAAACATAGGTTATGACCCCTCGTTGGAACGAGCTCGACGAGCTCGTTCCAACGAGGGGTCATAACCTATGTTTTTGAGACAAAAAATGAAAAAAATAATGAAAATTAACAGGCGATTTTTGAGAATCGCGCTGGCCGGTTTTGGCCGTTACGTTGGGTAAAGGGTTAACCTAGCTTTCGGTCTAATGAAGACCTTCTTCAGGGTACAGACACAAAAACAAATAATATACACAGAGGACGAAAGAAATGAACTATGGCGACAAAAGTACTCGTTAGCTAAATTCTGACTGAACGGGTGTGTAATACAACCCGAAAAGAAACGAAAAAAAGTAGAAAGCAAAAGGTAATAAAATTCTGTTATTCAAATTCTGAAAAGTATTCTAGAAAGTCCTGACTCCTGGTAGAACCCGATCTTAATATAGCCTTCGAAAATTAAAAGGAACTGGAATTTTAGAAATGTCAAGATACTTCCATGTATTACATGAAAGTATAATAACTGGATGATTAAAACAAATTTTTTTTGCAGTCCGTCGCCTTAAAATGCACCAAGTAGTCCGATAGGAGGAAATTTTTAGAGTTGGGAGCTTTTCTAGCTGGTGCGAAGCGACGTGGGGATGTGCTTGGACTGTCCCCTTAATGGGGTAGTGCCACTAAAGGCTTGTTATTCGCTGTTACTGGTGCAGGGAATCAACTACGTAGAACTTGCATCTACAGGACCATCACTAGTGGGTCCCGTCGCTGCCTAAAAAACTTAGATGATCGCCAGAAGTTAAAAATGAACAGATGTCGCGGTAGGATGAATGGCGAAAAATGTGTAAATAGGCTAGAAAGACATTGAAGATGATGAAAATAATAGCGTCGAACAAAAATAAAATGCGTCCAGGCCGCTGAGTGAAGTTACTTGAAATGTACGGAATAGTACTGTGATCGTTGATTGAAAGATACGTATCTTTGTCGAGTGCCCAGACCGCGTGAATCGCGTGGAAACCGAGAGGACGATTCGTCCGTACTTAAGAATAGTTTGGATTTAAAGTTCGGTTGAGACCGAGAGGTCTGTACGTGCATAGCTGTTCGATCCAGAATGTTTCCCTGGCGACGCACTCAGCTTTTCTCCAGTCGGACTTGGAATCAATGACGAAGGTCTGAAAAGAAGTGAAAGGGTGACCCCTTGACATGCAGTGTCGTGTAATAGCACAGTCACGCTCCATTGTCTTGAATGACCGGTGGTTATTCACACGTATTTGGAACGGAGTACAGGTTTCGCCGACATACTGGATTTGACAAATTTCGCATTGAAGTAGACAAATCACATTTGAACTTTTGCAGGTGCCGCGGCAAAAAAAATTCTAAAAGATTCCCCAGTACTGTTGCTGTTGAATAAATCGGATGTAGGCATCATTGTGGATGTATTACAACCGGTTTTTCCGCAGGCTTGGCTGACACCAAGTTCAGAATTCACTGGACTGAGGCTGGCACGAACAAGAATGTCGCTAATGTTTTTTTAAAAGCCACGACCGGAGGCTTGGAAAATGTCTTGGATAAAGGTGGATCATTCTCAATGAGCGTTCAGTGTTTTTGAAGTATGTTGGACAGATTTGAAAGATCTGAGCGAAATGTTGCGGCAAAAGGTATGCACGTGTTGTAGGTGAGCCATATCGTAACAGATCGTCCCGTGTTAGTGCATCAGTTTTACTAATGTCACTGTCAACCCGTTCTCGCTTGTAGCTAAGGCTTACAATGTGAGACCAAAGATCAGAAAAAGAAACTTTCTTGTCAGCGGGCTCAGAACAGATTCTCTTGATTCTGATAGCGAGACTGTGTGGACTGTTTTTGACAATGTACGTGGGATGGCAACTAGATAGAAGCAAATATTGGTGTGAGTCTGTAGGTGTGCAATATAAGCTTGTAACTATGTGGATATTGCCAATGTGTGAGGTGGTATCAAGAAAGGTGATGCTATCCGAAGAGATTTCTGCAGTGAATTTGATGGAATGGTGAAGTGTGTTGCAGAAGGAGACAAACTCCAAAATATCAGATTTAGTTCCACTCCACTTTAAATCAATATCATCAATGAACCTGAGCCAAGATGTGGGCGCGAGAAATGGTGAGGAAAAGAGAATATGCTTCTAGAGAGAACCCCAAAAATGTTGGCATAAGAAGGAGCCATGCGCGTGTCCATGGCCGTACCACTGATCTGAAAAGAATTCACGCCACTGAACTGAAAATTGTTTAACTTCATAACAAGTGTGATAAGATCTACAAGGTGCTCTGTAGGGGGGTCTAAACGTGAACATGTATCCAACGCCTCACTACAAAATTCCTAATATTAGAGGGTTAATATTGGGAATCGTCGACGTAGAATTCTATTTTGACTATTTATTTTATGCTAAACGACAGAATATCGAAAAAATTGCGGAAAGATAGAAATCGTGTCCCCCACTGTGAAGATATAGACATTTTCACTTTCACGGTATCAATCAAACTGGCGGCTTTCAAACCATCACTTCAAGGTGAATACGAGTCAAATTATCACTGGAAATACTCAATTTGTTCTAAAAAAGTATAACGAAAGAAAAATCTAGTGTTTTTGAGTAGATACCGATCCTTTCCAGCAATAATTCAACACGTATTCACCTTGAATTGATGCATGAAACCCGACAGCTGAATCAGATCGCAAGACGCTACCTGTGCCGAGTATTGAGCAAATCACTTCCGCGTATCAATGCGCATCAGCTGTTTACTTTCATGCACCATTTCAAGGTTGAAACGAGTGGAATTATCGATAGGAATGATCAGATTCTTATAAAAAGCATATGATAAAAAGAGAATCTAGTTTTTGTGAGTGGATACCGAAAATATCTAACTCGTGACTGAGATAAATATTTGTTTTCGCTCGCGCAAGCGCTCGTAAAAAATAAATGTTTGTCTCGGTTACTCATGAGATAATTTTCGGTATCCACTCAAAAACACTAGATATCATCTATTTATCTTCATTTTCCTGGATAATATTTTCTAGAAAACGCTCACCTGCTCCAGGCTGCATTTTTTCACGGTACAAAAGAGAACTGATTGGGCATCAACAAAGTGATGATATCAGTCGAACCCTCCATGTATCAAATAATATCGCCTCCATGGGCGTGAAATTGATCGGTGCGCCCAACCAATCTCTTGGCCTATTTATTTCTCTCTAAACTTGTAAATGGTTGGTAAATTTTTTTCAGAATCTTTTATTATCTCGCGGCAATTACCATTATGTGGATGTACAAAATATGTATCCGAGTCTCGCTCCGGGTTCTAAGGGCAGATCACAACGAGTGATCTGCCCTTAGAACCGGGAGCTCGACTCGGATACATATTTTGTACATCCACATAATGGTAATAATCTCTATGTATATACATGGCTTGGGTACATAGTATGGGGTATGTGATGGATGATTGATGGATTGGTAAGAATGTTCTCAAAACATTTCCCCTGGAAACGGTTGGCACTGCTAATGTCGCCTTGGCGTCATTGTGTGCACGCGACATTTTCCGCCGTCGAAGTCCGCTATACAATCCGACAATACAATATTGGGATCAGGGTGTGTCAGGTTTGGCTTCTGATATTGGACTGATATAGTAGCACAGTATGGATTTTATATACTGTTGGTCAACTGTAAACCGTTGGTACCACTATTCTACAGAATGTTTTATTCCACTGTGTGGATGTTTTGGGCAGTGCGTAATACTAGGCCAGGTAGTATTTTATTCGCTTGTTGGTTTACTGTTAGCTCTTATTACGACTAATCCACCTAAGGCGTTATACTGTCAGATGGTTGGTATAAGTGGGACGTAGGACTAGGTCACAGAGTGGAGTGAAGTATGTTTGGTTCTCTGATGTGGTAGTTTTCGGCATGAGTTGTGCAATGAGTGCATTAACCCTTTACCTAACGTAGCGACCAAGACGGGCAAGCGCTATTCACAAAAATCGCCAATTAATCTTCTCATTTTCGGTCTCAAAAACATAGGTTATGACCCCTCTTTGGAACGAGCTCGTCGAGCTCGTTCCAATGAGGGGTCATAACCTATGTTTTTGAGACACAAAATGAAAACAATTAGTTATTCAAGAATTTATTTTGCAAGTGTCGTCTGCTTTTCATGTTAGGTAAAGGGTTAACACAAAGGAGCTATTGCTCTCACTGCACATCGACTCATTTCGAAAGAAGAGATCATATGACCACAGATGTATTCTAGAAAGAGATGTTGTGAAAGAGATTGCAGAGGTGGTAATCCGGAAGTTGTGTTCCGTATGTGGGACTTTTGGTGGTGTTTGCTAGCAATGTAAGCACAGTACACACAACACACGAACACATGCCTGAAAGACCGATATGAGCTTATGTGAAAATACAGAATGTGTCACAAAAATATTTAGCATATACGATGAAAAATGGATTCTGTAAACTGACATAGAAGGTGTTCCACTGAACACGGGAGTGGTGTTTGATGGAATGCACGTGTGCGCTAGTACACGATTTGTAAAAAATGTGTAGACATCACATGCAGCACATGCTGCATATGCTGATATGTACTTATGTCTAAGTGCACAATTGGTCTACAACACATGCAACACATGCCCTCAGACTGTGAAAAGGGATTCTATGAGCATAGACATACTATAAAAGGGATTCTCTAATTGGGATTCCTAGCCAATAACGTGGAATGTGTTTCTGCAAGCATTATGCTCTAGGTTTTTACGCCCGTTGGCTTTTATGCCCAGTCTTCTAACGCTATTACTTCCGCGATTGGCTCTAAGTACTATCACTACTAATACTACCGGGTCTCGGTTCATATCACTATCATACTTAGCTCCAACTACTCTTCGACTCATTTCGGAAAAAAGGAGCGCCAACTTCAGGCCTGGCATTCTGAAAAATGCAGGAGGGCAACAAATCGCTCTCCTCAATCAGCTTAGGAGAGCAATTAGCTTTACACAGCATTTTAAGTATCCAGTTGAACGAACTCATTGAAACTGAAACCAACAGACTACATCAGTGATTTTATTAACTTTACTAAGGTAAAGCAAAATCTCTTAGACATCTAGATGTCTCACTCAACAACCGAACACACACTTGACAAGACCTGTGTGTGTACCCAGACCTGTTGTCCAAGAAAGTCATATGCCTACCACTACCACCTTCAACCCCCCTTGGGGGGTTGAAGGTGGTAGTGGTAGGCGTATGACTTTCTTGGACAACAGGTCTGCTTGAATCTACAGTCAAATCCTGGTGCAAGTGCTTCAAGTGACAGGATAGTAGTAATGGTAGTATATTATAGTGTCAATATTCCTTGAACAATTACCCCTCAAACTGTGATGTCAGTTGTTGAACTTGAAACTGACAGAAAAAAAAATATTGCTGTGACCCATTTTCCTTCAAATGATTGCAACTGTGTTTGGGTATGGTTGCAGCCATTACCTTTTACCACTAAACCACTTTCAAAATGCAATTACGTGATGTTATGTGACTTCGAAGTTAAATTAAATTACATTTTTGCTTTACAACAAAAATTTAATGTGAGCATAATACATGTAATCTCAATCATCCCAGACCAAAATATTTAGGAGGGCAATTTTTCGCTCTCCTTAATTCTTTCAGGGGGGCAGTAAGGAGAGCTAAAAAATCGCTCTCCTGAAATTGCCAGGCCTGCAACTTCCAGTCGGTTTTACGATAGGGCTGCTAAGAGTGGACTGCCAAGAAACGTAGATGATGATTTCATCAAATGAGCTAAAGGGCGACGAGAGCAGTTGCGCCTTGAAATAATTACTCTTGTGGCTCTTCGACGTAATTCGGTATTGGTTACAATACACTGTTTTTTTCCATTAGCGACAGTACAAATCTTCGCCATCTCCGCACCTCATCAAGCCGATTTGGGGAAAAACAACACTATATCCATTTAGTTTATTACCTTTTGAAAAAAATTGAAAACAAATATAGGTCGCCATGCGATTTTTGCCTTTAAATTTGATGATTCCTGTACTACCGTCCAGTTTCGCAATGAACAAAATATAAATACTTTTACCCACCCCCTCCCAATTTTGATCTTCTCTCACACTTTTCAGAAGACAATTATGACCAATATTTATTTTTTTTTCAAAACATTCACTATAAAATTTTATTCACATTTACAATATCAGTTCATTTTCCACCAAATAGATAAACCAGGGAACTTTTATCCTCCATTAACGGTTGGGGTGCAAAGCACTAGAGGCGCTTTTAGCAAGAAAACAGTGTATTGTAACCGATACTTCTTACAAAATCGATAAGACTTATGGGTTCAAATTAAAGAAAAAATATCATCTAATCTACTAAATATCCTTGTTTTCAAATTTCAATGCTCCTTGCCTGATCTATCTACATTAAAATTAACTCACCCTGTTTGTTGGAGTGAAAAAAATCATGTGTCACTTTTTACATTTTTCCCTATAAAATGATTCCAAACAACAAATTTAATACATTTGTTCTCCTCAAACTGTCATCATTTTTTATATAAACTACGAAATGCAAAAGGTTATTCTCGGAGAAATAACGGGGTCGTCTCACTAACCCGGTTGCTATTGTTTCGGTAAAATGTGTGAAAATTAGGTAGATCAAAGGGAGGCGGATTATAGTCAGTATCCAGTAAGTTTGTTCGCTTAACGCAATTCGTGTTCATTACCAACAACCAACCGGATAGGTGAGACAGACCACATTAACCCATAGGTGCAGTATATTAATTAAAATTACTTTATAAATACACAAAGTCCGAGTAGTTTAGTAGTCCAATTTCTTCAGCTAGAAATATTCTTTTGAAATGTTCAATTGAATTGTGTATTTTTCTGTATTTTCTTTTTCTGTGTGTAAACTTTCCCCCAGCACTCAACTGCAATATTGTGGATTCCTGGAATGATAGGAAGCCTGTCATCTTGAGTAAATTAGGGTGAGAGCTCACTTTAAACAAACTCAACCTTCTCTGCCGCCTTTCGATGTGCTTTGTAGGACGTGGTTCGACCATATCAAAATGGTTCCACATGAACCGTTCGTGGTCACCTTCCACCCAGTAACTCGTAACATAGTCATGAAACCGTTCAACACTTGAACTGAAGGGAACTTCCTCAAGAGTTAAGAACCAAGCATCGCTCACTAGGTGAACGGGCACTAAAGGAAGAGCAGTAGCCCTCCGAATCGCGCACTGAACTGCTGGCATATTTCTGGTAGTATTGAAACCGTAGTTTGTTGGTTGTTTAAGACAAAAGAAAAAGAAACCCCAACAGTCGCTGGATTGGGAGCCGCCCAGCATGTTATCCATAACGGTTACAAAAAGGAAACAAATCCACCAATATGTGTTTTTGAAAGCTGGGAGTCATCCATCAGTCTATAAGGGAGTGTGGATGCTGAGCCTTGGTGGAGTGATGGGAGGGACCCCCCCCCCCCTCAAAAAAACAAAACAAAACAAAAAACAACAACAAAACAAAAAACAAACCAAAACAAAACAACAAACAATAAAACGCACACACATCCACTCACAGACACACACACATCCGAAAGCCCTTAAAGTGCTATTATATCTTTATTCAAATCTTTATTTATTTAAAATATACACTCGTCCCAGCCAGGCAAGCTTGTTTGCATTTTGCATTTTCTGATTATACCCATGACCTCTTCTACGCTTATTGGTTCGGTTAATTCATGGTCGTCCCCACCTTCATGCCTTTGGTCGAACTTGGGTTTATTGAAAATTGAGTTGTTATCTTGGACAAATTTATTTACTTTTACCTTGAAATCATTGTCATATCTGTTCCATTCTTGTGGACCAACCCATAATACAGCTCACAGAGATAACAAGCTACTGGAAAAATTAATAAATCACACTCTTGGGTGAAACAGGCACTGCTAAAATGAGATGAAAGTGGAGACTTCCACAGGTTTTTACTGGGGCCAGATTGAGAACTGATATGCACTCTGTTCAAATGCTGAGCCTGCATGTTCTAAAAATGTGTGAGTACTAACCATATGAGGCAAACTGTGGTACTCAGGACTGCCAAATATTTAAATTAAGTTGATCAGTAGAGATGAAATTTGGTGAGTGGGGATAAAAAAAATGAATTTTCTCAAATAAATCCGCAATTGAGTTTTGAGTCTCTCAATTCTGTGCAATATCACAGCTCTTCTTCATTTGACCCACATTTTCGAGTATCAAACCAGCAAAGTACATTTAGCTACATGCCCAATACACTCCATCTCCACTTTTTGACATTTCAACAAAAAAAAAGTTTCTGAATCTGGTTGGGATCAGCAGAGTAGCTCATTCCCGCCAGACCCAACAACTTATTTTAACTGAAATCTTCTCAACACAATAGCAGTATAAACTGCTAGGTGTCTCTATTTCTCTATTTCTTGATTTAAAACAAAGGGTGGCATATTACCTTCTACATGAATAGGATGCAATTTTTTATGGTAGTTGTGGTAGTACTAGGAAAAATGACAAATGAAAGACCAAGGACAGAGGAAGCACACAAAATGCCATTTCATTAAAATCAAAAATTGTATGCTCACCATATTTCCTACAGGGATATTCAAAATAAAACTGGTTCCCATTTTTGACGATAGCAATCGGGCAGGAAGGTGCATTGAACCTGAACAGATGCATTTTGTGGTCACCATATTGAACATGGTGTCAATTAAACTCGTAGAGTTTAAAGAATACGGGGGTTTCAAACGATAAAAATCACAAAAAATGTTACAGAATCTGCTCTTCTTGTCACCATTTTGGCAGCTATTTTGACTTTTTGAGGGTCGTCAAAGCATACATGGAAATGTTGACCGTCTATACGCTCAATAGTCTGGAATGCATCCTAGGTAAATTTACGATGTAATGTTGCCAACGAAGCGGTTTGAAAAAATGTGCATAAAATCATCAAATTTCGACAATTTTCATACTGTTGTGTATGTGTATGTGTGTGTGTGTGTTGGGAGGGGTAATTTTTCGCATCATGGCCGCACACCATATGTACTATTCACAAACCTCGACACAAGTAATTTTCTTCGCACATTTGCGGTTTAACCCTTTTCCCAACGTAACGGCCAAAACCGGCCAGCGCTATTCTCAAATATCGCCAATTAATTTTCAAAATATTTTCATTTTTTGTCTCAAAAACATAGGTTATGACCCCTCGTTGGAACGAGCTCGTCGAGCTCGTTCCAACGAGGGGTCATAACCTATGTTTTTGAGACAAAAAATGAAAAAAATTAGTTATTCAAGAATTTTTTTTGCAAGTGTCGTCTGCTTTTCACGTTAGGTAAAGGGTTAATTGACTGATTGATTTTATTTTGCAGCATATAAATATACACGGTAACAATAAGACAGGTTACAGATGAATGCGCTGCAAGGAAGTGACAAAGCCTAAAAGGCTGTCTTCCTGCCATTCCCTTGCGGTTACCAAAACACCAAGTATATCTGGAAATATTTTCAAAAAATATTTCTGCCGAATCGGGAGAATTGGATAATGTTGAATTGGCGTGAAATGTATAAAGATGATTTGCTGAAAACCTTACATGATTACTATTCTTACCTCCCGTAGGACAATTATTCCTGTTATACACGTCACACTATCGTCAACTCGAATTCAATTGAATTAGATTCGTCTGAAATCCGTCAAATCTTCATTTGATATATATGGATGCAATACCGTCGAGTGGAATTCAATTTACGCACGACCTCAACTCATAATGTTTGAGTCTACACACAAATCTTATGTGATATTTCTACATATATTTTAACTGTGTACGCGTTTTGGAATACATTAACCTATGGCTTAATTGTATTTATATGGAGGCTCCATCGTCGATCTGAGTTTGTTAGCAACACGGATCTAATTCAAGTTTGGGAATTAGATTCGTCTGGCTGACACGAAGATTCGTCTGAGGTTCGTCCCATTTAATGGTTATATATGTCGCACGACTGTAATTGGAATTAACCCTTTACCCAACGCAGACGATTTCAAAATTTATTATTTTCAGTATAATTTTTTGAATTTTTTTCAAAAAATTTCAACAAAACCATATCATGTAACGCTTTTTGGAACGAGCTCGTTCCAAAGAGGGGTCACATGATATGGTTTTGTTGAAATATTTCGAAAAATAATATTTATTCAGCTGCTGAATTTGCATATTACGCGGGCGGATGCGGGCGATTCGTTGCGTAAAGGGTTAATTGAATTCGACGCCACAGTCGTGTGACGTATATAACAAGCCTGACGCGGCGTCAAAAACCAACGAGGATCTAATTCAAGTTTGAGAATTAGATTCGTCTGGCTGACACGAAGATTCGAATGAAGTCCGTCTACTCACATTTAATGGTTGTATACGTCGCACTTCTGTCGACTCGAATTCAATAATTGGAATTAATAGAATTTGACGCGACGGTTGTGCGACATATATAAGAGGCTTTAGATCCTGAAGTTAAACTTATTGCATCGTTGTTTGAGAATACGTCAGATTAAAGTGTAATTATCGGTCATGTTTTATTTCCTGGTCATCAGAAGATAGGTCCCGAGGTGCAAAATATCACACAAAAAGGGCCCAAACACACTATTTTGCCTCAGATATTGCTCATCCAATAACCGGATCGTGAAATTAGGGTGGTTGGACTACAACTGATGGGCGTATCATAAATTATTACACACCCGTAGCTGTATTTGTCACGATTACATGGATTTTAGGGGCATGCGGTAATTTTAACCAGAAAGCTCTAGTGCAATCCGATAAAAAAGTACCCTTCGCGTGCACAAGTTCTCTCGTTAGGCTGGTTCTTATAGTTTGCAGCGTTCAGTGGAATATAACCAATGAGAACCATCGGCTATATTTATCTGTCGGAATTACCGATTCTTATTACAAAATGTTTGATGCACAACTATGCTAGAAACTGTTGAAAGTCATGAAAGACACATGATCTCTGCCAAGAAATTGAACAGTGAAACTCAACCTTTGATTTCGTTATTGAAAATCGAGGAAAACTTAATTAATTTTAGTGCAAAAAAGTCCAATTGGGTTCGATATTGCAGCCAGCTACTAGTAACTAGTACAGTTCCTATAAAACTTGGTTACAATGTTGCCCTCACCGCTGCGTGCTGCCGGCGAGTCGACACGAGGCCTACTGTGTAACTTTAATCTTATTCGATTCACACTTCGGCAATGAAGCAGCACGTTTGCCAACGCAAAGCATGTTAAGGTGAAGTAGTCCTCAGGAAGCAAGACTAAACATGAATCTTGAATATTGGTTAACATGAAGCGGAAAAACAGACGACGACACGCCGACCGCGCATGGAGATGTTTGACAGCTAGTACATGCAGTTACTAATTAACTATCTCCAATTCCACCCTTAGGCCTTACTAGATGACCCCCCCCCCCCGCCCTACACTAGCTGAATAAAGAAAATAAATTCGGAAGAATGAAAAGCCTGGTTTTATAAGAAAAACTCGGTATTTTACATTTGTGGAACCAATGTTTTTTACGTGCTAGTGGGTGTTGGGGCAACAGGTTTATTTTATTTATTTGTTTTTTGTGGGGTCAGGGTGGAAGGGCTTTTTTTTAGGGGGATCTAGTATTGCTAAAATATGACTTTCTGGAGTTTGTACTGGGGAAATTAAAAAATGTTACCAGCTACCCACTACAGAAATTCTGAAAAATCTCGAGTAGGGTGGGAATGAGACCATGAAGAGGAGAGGGGTGGTAAATACATGTGGTCTGATGAATGCAATATATTGTCAATTTTATGAGATGACTTCCCTGAAATTCAAAAATAATTATTAGAATATTTAAAACATAGACAATATGACAATATTTTCCAGACACAGATTGATGTGTATTTTTAAATGACTAATTTAGGATTTTTGCTAGTATTTCTGTTTTACAGGGATATTTCTTATTTTGCTTTAATTCTCTGCAACAAAACTTAAATCGAATGCCACCTATGTGACTTAGTTACATGGGTGTATGAGATGGGGAGGGGGTTGAGGCACTCTCACCCCCCCCCCCTCCCCCCCCCCCCACACCAATAAGCAGTTAATTTTGCAGTTTTCATTGAAAAGGACTGATAATTTCAGAACAGAGTGTTCAGAGGGAGGGGGTATTTTTATAATTTTGGCAAATATCAGGGCAGTGGGAAGAACATTTTCATAGGCAAATTCGAGGCAAGGGCCTGCATTTTGATTTTGAAACAAAAGTTCTGGGCAGTTTGATTGGTCAGCCCCCATCGGATCCCCAACAAAATGTTCTCCAAAAGCCTATAACTTTAGCCACATTCTACCAGTCCTCTTTAAAACTACTTACAAAATGCAAATTCAGAATACTAAATTCCAAATTTAAGACTGACAAGATATTGGAGCAGACACATAAAACATTATTTTGTTTTGAACCAGATACCAAGAAAAAAATACAGAACCGTTCAGATAACAAACTGGTGAAGTATAGTACTACTAGTACAAAATAATGTAAACATTAATCAATCTTTGAAAATATTATCATCCAAAATAAGTTGGAACTTACTGGTGAGAACAACCCCCCCTCCCCCCCCCCCCCTCTTTTTTCTCTTTCAGCCTCTGTTTGACTAAGACTGTTGGATACTCATTTTGAAGAAAATGCTGTCAGGTTATAGATGGGAGGGGGGGGGGGGGGTGATAAAAAAGGTGTACAAACTAAATTACTTGTGGAGACAAGACATGACATTTTCCTTTGTATATCTGTGTAGTATTATGTGGACAACCTAAAGCTTTTATTTGTAAGTGCAGCCCATTTCAAACAAAGGTTATCAGGACTTGAGGTAAAATAAAAAGAAGGCTAAATTTCAAGTCAGAAACTTTATAATGTTGAAAAATAAAGTGCAAACTTACCAAGACTGCAGAGTTCACTCAGTCAGAATGGAATCTCAAACTGCCTCACTGCCCTCAGACTCAGTTACTCCAAACGATCGAATGACTGCCCCGGAAGGTTAGGTTCCGCTCCACAGTTTCGCACAGGAGTGAAATTCTAAACATAGGGCATATGTTGAAACTAAGGCCATGTAAAATAGAGATATATTTTTAATATCAGATATATGATTACATTAGGTTTTTTGTTGGACAAGAGAATTTGAAGTTTTGGTCCCAAAGTTGGAGTCTGATACATAGGGGTAAATTACCAGATGAATTATGGGAAACAGTGGCTTCGAAAAATTGGCTATTTTTTAAAATGTAATTTTTACACGGGTTTGTTACCAGACAGGTAACTAAAAAATGAGACGGAAACATATAATTTTTTTTTTGCATTTTAGAAACAGGGGATGCTCTGTACCAGGGGTGGGTAGGTGGGGTTCGTGGGAAAATTCTGCTTTTGAGGCTGCTAGGTGGCTGAAAATGACTGGTTTCGGCATTTTTTCTTGCAATTTGTCAGGTTGAAGTCTGGCCTTTGACAATAAATTATTCCACCCACATTCAGATTGTTTATTTCTACTTAGTCAGATAGTGTTATATGTTTTTTATGGATTTGGGAAATGTAATACATGTTATGAGTTAGATAATAAGCTACAGTATATTTGCATTTGAAGAGAGTGTATGGCATGTCATATTTGGAAATGCCTGTGGAGCGTAACCTTAATTATTGCACAAAATATCTTTTCTCGTCCAGTATGTACGTTTGTTACAGTGCAGAACAGAAATGACCGATGTACAGTCCACATGCGATAGCCTTGTGGCAGTAGTGCATGTATCGTCAAGCCGAGTTCAAACTTGTATTTTTACTATTTTAGTTTCAGTTTAAAAAGCACGAAATTTAAACAGAGCGGCCAGTTCGCACCGTATTCAAATTAAAATCCTTGTATATTTTCCATCCTCCAGATATAATGATGCCCACACACACAATTTTGAAAACACAGTTGAGACCTCATAATTTGTGACGTCTGATATGCTGAACGCAATCTTTTGAGTTTTGAGTGTTCGGATCGACATTTTTTGCGAATAAAATTAAACAACAGCGATTCTACAGATGGCAAGGTCAAAGACTTAAGACTGGTCCTCTGACAAAATTGCCTACCGGGTCTCGTGGTATCCCTGCGCCACTCGCTCTCGTCCCGTAATCGTTAACCCATTCGAACATAAGTGTGGTTCTGTATATTTATCCTTTCGTATGATTTTAAATGCATTTCTGGCCCATTAATAAAACTGGATTGGTGGGCGCTCATTGGTCACATCTAGAAAAGTATCTTGTGGAGGTGGGGTGGGGAGGCGGAAGTTGCTATACATAAAAACTGCTCAACAAAAAAGACCTTCCAGAAAGTTTTCAAGTTCCCATCGCCTCACAATCACCGATCAATTTCTAAAAAGTATAGATTTTGCATCTGTGAAAAATGAATATGCTTCTGATGTGCAGTTTTTTTTGTGACACTGAAAATTGAATATTTATAACATATTTTGGTTATTTATGGCAAAAAGCAAGGACCGAGATTGGAAAGTTGAGATAGTGCTATTAGTCCTACGCTACAGTTAAAACTAGAGGTCCCGTCATGAAATGCGCACAAATAGCACGTCGATCTGCGCGTTAATCTACACATTATGGCCACAGTAAGGCCATCAAATTCTGTACATATGGCCTGCGCACAAGCAATGCTTCAGCCAATGGACCTTCGGCTAACTCGGGGGTCCATTGGCAGAAACATTGCCTGTGCTTGCTATGAGTAACCAGGTGAACCTGTCGTGCTTTGGATGCCATTCGATATGGCAATTGCGCGCAATTCCTACGTGCAATTAAGCCTATGTGGCTTATCTAGGACTTCTAGTTTTAACTGTAAGCACTCGACCAAGCCTGCCTAACAGGAGACACGGAATTACAGGCACCCAGCAACTGACCCAGCTTCAATGAATATGACTTACGCACTGGCTATATATTCACCAATACTCCGAGCAGTGCACTTAGCATATGCACTTCAAATCTTACATTGATTAAAAATCGGAATCTACCGTGGAATTTGCCAGTCACATTTCCAATCAGTGCGTTGTATTTAGTGCGACATAGCATTTCTGTTCAAAGAGCTTCAGACTTTTGAAATCCAATGTTTTAGGAGAGTGAGTGTTTGAAAATGGATTAGAAAAAAAATGCAAATTGAAATTGGGGTGGGTGGGTGCCAAAATGGTGATGTAAAAAAAAATCAACTTAATGTCTGGCGAATTTTTTTCCGCACCCACGGTATACCAGGTTATTTTGAAATGAAACCAGGATTCGGTGTACATATTATATGAGGGTGTTTTCGGGTGATTAGAGGTCAATTTTCTCCACGCACCGGAGAGGTTATTAACACTGAAAGGTGTTAGGTTTAAAATATATATCCAGATTATCATGTGGTCAATGTTCTCACTGTGGAAAATAAGCAGTATAATCGCTTGTGCCCTTACGTATGAACTTACAGAAAGTAGCAAATTGTTTAGAGCGGGGGTGGGGGGGGGGGGGGGGGGCATACACCAATTCAGTCCACGCCCGTATTCGCTATTGATTCAAGAAATTTAATCTCAGCCTAAAAACGGAATGCAAGAAAAGACCATTAGTGATGTGGCCAACATGAAACTAGCCTTACGTTTTACCGGATCACATCATCCCTGCGTGCAACAAGGCGCTATCCGCAATGTTAAAACATCGCCTTGTTACACTTAAGGTACGATTTTGTGGTGTAAAAGCAATTTGGGCAGGACTATATTCATCCCTCGTTGTTATATTTACCGGATATTACTTCGAATTAATTTATTCCTGTAGTGCCCTCTCGTTATGTCACCACATCCATGGTTTGTCGCAACACTTGACCAAACTGGCTGTAGAGTTTCTACATAAAATGTACCAGGACCTGCTAAAAAATCGAGCCCCCCCCCCCGCCTCTCCCTCTCCCCCACACGCACTAAGTTTATTGTGAGGTGGAGGTATCAACCACACCACGTGACTTCTTTACCTAACACCCTTGTTTCTTATCTATTTTCGATGTCGCAACGAAATTAGTATACATATCACCAACAAATAATTCCGGTTATAGCCTCTAGATGATATTCTGTCGGCAAACAAAGTTATTCTTTTCATCCGCATTTATCTGTGTATCGCGGTAGGTGATAAGTTAAAATATAATATCTATTGAATATAGGTGGAAAATGTCAGAGTTCGGTACGTGTAGTTTCCATTGTATTGTAAAATGTCGAGAGAGAAGAGCGGGGCGTGGCTTGAAATGTCGACCTCTAGCATACAAAGTGACCGATGAGACAAAGCGACCCAGACCAACCAGGCTGATTGGAAAATGGCCTTTATACTAAGAACGTTACATTTTGTGTTATTAACATTTCGAAACAAGGGAAGAGTTATGTTTGCAAGCACCTAAGTAAGTACGGCCGCAGTGGAGTGGTCAATTTTCCCACGGACGCAGTAATATGAGATTCCAAACACTAATTATTTGAATAATTATTGATTGTTTATTTATTGGAGTTTAACCCTTTACCCAACGCAGACGATATCAAAATTTATTATTTCAAATATCATTTTTTCAAATATTTCAAAAAATTTCAACAAAACCATATCATGTGACCCCTCGTTGGAACGAGCTCGACGAGCTCGTTCCAACGAGGGGTCACATGATATAGTTTTGTTGAAATTTTTTAAAAAATAATATTTTTTCAACTGCTGAATTTGCATATTACGCGGGCGGATGCGGCCGATTCGTTGGGTAAAGGGTTAACAACACTTTCGACAGCCTGGTTCACATCGGACAGTTTTACGGATGGAGGAAGCCCTAGTACCTGGAGAGAACCACCGAGCGATGGCGACCAACTGTCAGACTCCCCAACGTACTAACTGCACACAGGCAGGGTTAGCATTGGTTGACGACAAGTACACCATCAACGTGCAGTGCGGCCCAAGGACACAGCGCAACCGTAACCACACATGGGCAATCGAGATGTAGTGCATAGCCAAGGCCCACAACGCAGTTACCCCTGGCGGGAATCAAATAGAGGAATAATCATCATCATTTAAAATGTTGCTGCTGATGATTTTTATTATCTGATAAACACATGCGTGGAAATCACTTTCCACGCGTGGATTACGACCAGACCACGGCGACTAAGATATTTACCCCCGCACAAATGGAGAGACATTTAATCTATAATTAAAGTTACCTCCCTTCGATTAAAAATGTGAAGGCAAACCTGCATGAGGTTCTTATTAAAAAATTTCATAAAAAAGTTTGCAAAATAATAAAATATTGAGTGGATAGTAAAACGTGGTTAGGTTGTTTCCCTTATCTTCGGCCAAATGTGGCAATCCCACACCACAACAGAACCAGTGATTGCAACTGACTGACGCATTGCAAAGATGTTCAGCAATATTTATGTATTATGTTATCATAGGATAAAAACCGTTCGCGTCGATTAAAAAGAAAGGGGTTGTCACACGCCAAACTCCAAACAGAAGTCTCACGCGTATTAACCCTTTATCCAGCGTAACGGCCAAAACCGTCCAGCACTATTCACAAAAATCGCCAATTAATTTTCATTCTTTTTTCACTGTTTTGTCTCAAAAACATAAGTTATGACGCCTGCTTGGAATGAGCTCGTAGAGGGGTCATAACCTATGTTTTCGAGACAAAAAAATGAAAAACAATAGTTATTCACGAATTTTGTTTGAAAGTGTCGTCTGCTTTTCATGTTAGGTAAAGGGTTAAAAGTCCCCTGGCACAAGCAGTTCAACCTGTAAGATTCTGGCTGTGTGTGCATCGTGTGGCATTCGTCCTTGCATTTACACTGAGCATTTTACAAAGTGCTCTGGTTTAATTACCCGAAATGTTTTTGCCAAGGCACTATTGGAATCAACTAAGGTTTAATAAATTCCCTAGTTTTAGTTAGGACGGGGAACGGGAAAGAAATTATCCTCAGAGCATGGACCGGAAAATTTTCCAGGTAATATCAGGCAAATTTACGAGAGTAACAAGACGCATTTATTTTAATGAAAACCAACATATTTCATTGACAATTTGCCCTATCCAAACAGAAATGTATTTTCCTGAGAGAAGTATGAAAACATAAACCCGCTTCAATCTCGTCTTCATTTTCAGAATCACTAATATTATCACCTTTACCTCCCCCAACATCAACACCCTCTTCAATGTCGTCATCAGTCTTCTCTACGCGAAGTAGAGGGGACTGGTGATGGCAGTTAAGAGGTGTTAATGTTGAAAGAGGTAGTGTGAATAGTGGTGCTAATGATTCTGAGAGTGAAGGTGAGTTTGAAGTTTGAAGCGGTTGAAGATTTTGCTGTTGAAGATGGGGTCCTCCAGGACTGGTTGGGAGCTACAGTGATTTGGTGAAAAAGGTTCGCCAGGAATCAGAACTCTAAGGTACGTTGGGGTAGTTTTTAAATTCATAAAATTTCAATTCAACACATAAAAAGTGCCACGCTTGGTTTCTGGCTCCGAACTATAGATTTCCCTGGTATTTCGTAACCGGGAACCCGGGAACCCGGGAACCCGGGAACTCGGGAATTCCCGTTCCCAGGATTAAACCCCAGAATCAACTCTCAATTGGAGGAAGCGAAATAGATATATTTCGAGTGTGAAAACATAGGTTGTTACGTGCTATTCGTAAATAAACAACAGCACGGGTTCTAAATACAGAAACATCATTCATCAAGTGTTTATTCGTCACTTCTTCCCCTGCAAATACAATCAGTTTTTGTTGGACGTTTTCCTTTTTGCACCTCAGGTTGTTTAAACTTGAAAATGTAGCAATACGCATTTACAAACAAACAAACAAAAAAAAACATTTCACTTCTGATGATTTCTTTAGCGTCTCTGTTTCCTGTTTTGTTGGGGGATGGAAATTTCGCGAATTTAAACTTCGAAGTAGTATGTCTCGTATGTTTCAGGGGCCAGTTGGGGGAACTCATCGGGGGATCTCATGTGACGTCATAGTCACGTGACCAAGTGGCGCCATGTTGTGCGAGAGCGGCCATCTTGTGACGTCATCTCCTTAGTGATACGTGGTGTGAGTGCGTATGCGCAGCGCGCGTTGTTATGGGAAAAAGTGTTTCCGTCGTCCATTTTGTATACTGGAGGCCACCATCTTGGTTTCTATGGTAGCACGTGGTTGCTATGTTACCCAAAGGCCTAAAACAAGACAAGGGTATGTTCGGAGGGGATGTTCGATTGAATAGGAGTAATTTTCCGATTTAGAGAATTACCACAAACAACCCGGAATGCCTTATATGTATACAGGAGAAATCTAATTAAACATATTGAAAGCGTAAAGCTAGGAAGTAGAGATACAAGTCAATATTAATGGAAGGTAGTTTAGGCAATAGTACTGGTACAAGGCGGCAATGGAACAAACCTGCTGTAGAAGCTAAGGATAGGACAGATAGTCCATAGACCAGTAGTGGCCTTGGAAGCGGTTGGTATGACTACATTAGACCTCATTGGGGGATTTCTCATGACCTCATACGACAAAAAGGGATTCTCCAAAGGGTATCCTCGATAGGTATCCTCAAATAATACAATACCAGGCCATAGGTATCCTCAAATACCGAAATGAGGCTAAGAGTCGTAGTAAATTATACCACATTAAGGGATTTTTCATGGTCCTCATAACCTCAAAATTCAATGAGGCTATGAGGGATAATAAATGAGGACTCATTGAGGGTTTTTACATAGCCCTCATGGCCACATACGACAAAAAGGGGTGCCGAAGGCCATATGTTTTCCAAAAAGGGGTGCCGAAATTGGGGTGAATGGGGATATGGCTATTGGATATACAGGTGATGAGAATCGGATAGGACTTCGTTGTAATAAGGGGAGATAACTCTGCATACAGATTATGGAAAATCAAGCAATCTGATTGGTTAGTTATAATCTATATAAAGGATCTAGATAAAGGAAACTACAAGAGTACGCGGAATAGGGTCAGAACTAACAAGAATAGACTAGAATAGCTAAAGATAGTAATAATAAGCAAAGCTGTTCCAACTGATAGGTTCTTCTACGCTACTGGAGTATACTCCAGGGCAAAGGAACATGCCTAGGATGACGAAAACTATTGCATATATAGATAGGAGCAGAGAATTCTGAAAGAATTCGAAATAGTACAACTTGTCGGGTTGTTTGTGGTAATTCTCTAAATCGGAAAATTACTCCTATTCAATCGAACGTACCCTCCGAACATACCCATGTCTTGTTGTAGGCCTTTGGGTAACATAGCAACCACGTGCTACCATAGAAACCGAGATGGCGGCCTCCAGTATACAAAATGGACGACGGAAACACGTATCCCCCTAACAACACGCGCTGCGCATGTGCACTCACACCACGTATCACTATGAAAATGACGTCACAAGATGGTCGCTTACGCGGGTTTCCATGACAACACAGCATGGTGCCACTGGGTCACGTGACTGTGCTTCATCAATTATTTTTTTTATGATTATTCTTATAATTAGTGTTTGGAATCTAATTTTATTGCGTCCGTGGAAATATTGCCCACCCGTGAAAAGTGACCTGTCCACGGCGCCCGTACTGTAATGCACTAGCCAGCAGTGATGCCAAAGTATAGCTTGAATGTCACGTTATTCTTTAAAGCACATAGTTTGGTTACAGGCAAAACAACTGTTGCTGACGGGTGTCTCGGCAATCAAGTTAGCGCTCTACATTTTTCGTATCTGTATATTTAAAGCAAAGTTGTGGCTATGATAAATTCGAGAAATAGTCATTCGTTCACGTTCAAATTCCGACATCACATTAACCCTTCAACCACAGGAACAAAGAGATGCACTCCTGCACTTTCAGAGATATCGAGCTCAAATTTGTCATCTAGTGGCAATTGCACCAGAAAATTGACCTCGGATGGGCCCCGATCGCATCTCAGGTCGTGTTATCTCTTTAACCACAACAACGGTGGATGCATTCCTCAATCATCTTTTTATCACCTTTTCATCAAGAGTAATATGCGCAAGTTGAATTCTAAATGTGACGATGCGTCAACCCTTCAACCATTAATCCTTCAACAAGAGAAACGCGGGGGAGCACGGTGGCTCACTAGGTAGAGGTGCAGGCTGCAAGTCGAGAGGTCCTCGGTTCGAACCCGCCTGCGGCAACCGCGTTGTGTCCTTGGGCAAGACACTTCATCTCCATTGTCCGCGTGGGGGCACGGTGGCGTTGTGTGCTAAGGCGTACTGTACGTTGATGGTGCACTTGTCTTCAAACAATGCTAACCCTGCTTGTGTGGAGTTCGTATGTTGGGGAGCTGACAGTTGCTCGCCATTGCTCGGTGGTTCTCTCCGGGTACTCCGGCTTCCTCCACCCGTAAAACTGTCACGGTCATGATTAGCCATTGTGCATAAATATGTGACCTTTAACACCAATAAATAAATAAATAGAGAAACGCGGGGATTTGTGGTCATACGTTCAGTTCAAATCTGGTACGTAGGGGTAATTTGACGAGGAAATTTACCTCAGACAGTTCGGTAACGCGACGTCGCATTAACCTTTCAGCCACAGCAATATCGTGATGTATTCATGCAAAATCGAAAAATGGCACATAGGGGAAACTTTTTATCAGGTGTAACTTGAACATGCTATAGGTGCATTTTACGTGAGAGGGCGCGTTTACTATGAAAACAAACCAACACACGATTGTCGTCATCCGTTTGTGTTGAGCTTTTGCCCTTAAGGATAATTTGACCAGGAAATTGACCTCAGGTGGTTTCCGATCACATCAGACGTCGCGTTAATCTTTCAACCACGGCAACACAGGGATGCACTCCTTCATTTTAGAGATATCGAGCTGAACATTGGTAAGTACGGATAATTGTTTTATCAGGTGTAAAATTACCAGGGTGAATTTATCGTGCAGCGACGCATTAACCTTTAACCCTTCAACCAGAACAACGTCGGTATACGCACCCAAATTTTCGGGCTAAATAGGTAGGGGGTGCAGGAAATGGTATCTCCTTCCTGTTGATAATAGCCTCCCCCGAGAAAATGTTATCATTTTGGCGTGTACAGTCTTTTAACCATATTGGACCTCTTTGTTAAGTGAAACTTGCGTTGAACCATTTCGAGGAGGTACATTAATCGCCCCTAAAATTATTTAGATAATTAAACATCATCTATTTTATTCTCAACAAAACGAGGGGTTGCGCCAGGGGAGGGAGACTTGGCTCTTAAAAGCGACCCACTCGACTCTCAACAAACAGATGACTGAGCGATGGAAGGTGTAGGAGTGGTATGTATTTCCCGTTGGTGGGGATCACTCCCACCCCCTGGCAAAGTTTAGAGAGAGAGAGAGAGAAGAGAGAGAGAGAGAGAGAGAGAGTGTGCAGACTCTTTATCATTAAGATATGACTGAAGATATGACTGAAAATTCCCTCGCTTGATTTGTCTCCAATTCGGACTTTAAAGTTGAGAAAAAATGAAAAATTCCGACAAAAAGGTTTATTTTTCACGTATTCTTACCATGCCACTACGGTGCATGTGCCAACGACCCACTAAGATACACAGGCCTCCACTGATTTATATTAGTGCGTGGGACACTGCGGTGCCTTTATATGACCATACCTTCTTCCCCCAACCGAAGTTCGAAATGCTTCTAACGTCCATGAATAACAGACTGAAAACAACGTATTATTATAGAGAATGTGTAAAGACGGAGAGCTATGGAGTTCGCAGTCACAATTCATGCCGCGTTTCAATCATATATTTCCGCTTTTAAATGAAATAAAACTTCACGAATATTAAATTTATAATTGAACTATATAAGAAAAAACCTATAGAATGTTGTGTGAGGAGATGGGAAACGAGAAGGCAATGCATAATTGAATTGCGTAGTGTTACAGATCTAGAGAGAAGTACGGGAGCCTAGGCTCGAACCGTCGATCTTAGCACACAACGCAACTGATTTACCTGGAGACCCAAAGATACGGGCAACTAAGTTGCTTGGTAAAAGGCCTTTATACCTCGACCGTTACACGGTATTTGTGCAGATCGCGTCGGAGGTCTGATCGACGGGTCAAGAGTTTAAGCATAACTTGCGTCACTAGTCTTATTTTCAAATAATTGGATGAGAGCACCGTGATACAGCGCAGAGATTCTTTTGGGTGCCTACAGGGGGCGAATATGGGACCCTTTCCAAAATGTTTTTTTCCCAATTCAAACCAAAAGTTTCCAATCGCAGTCCCCATTCGAACCAATTTAATTAACAATTAGTTTCTGGGACTAAGCGGTCATAAGCTTCCCCGAAACCAATAATTACCAACCTAGTGAAGCATACAAAGCGTCGAAATTCAATTACAACAGATTCTTCTTTAACACTTAACCCCTTGAATCCTGGTGGCGTCGTCCATGTCAGTTCAATGGCAGCAGTTGGAAGAGTCCATATTCATTATTTGGGGGTAGACCAATTTATATTTTCAACGTGCAGCCTTTAGACTGCATGTTGAAAATATTGATTGGTTTACCTCACACATTCACTTAGCAGCCATTCTACTTTTATTTATTTATTTATTTATTTATTTATTTATTTATTTATTTATTTATTTATTTATTTATTAGGGTTTAACGACACATTAACAGCCAAGGCCATATCGTGTCGGTGACAAATTTACGGGTGGAGGCATCCTGAGTACCCGGAGAGAACCACCGACCAACGACGAGCATCTGCCAGCTCCCAATATCGTAATTCCGCACTGCAGCACAGGCAGGGCAAGGTTGGTTTTCAGACATGCGCACCATTGACATGCAGTACGTCTTGGTACACGCCGTCATCGTGCCCCCATGTGGACAATCGGGGTGAAGTGCCTTGCCCAAAGACACAACGCGGGAGTCCGAATCGATCGCTCAGACGGTCACCCATCCAAGGAATAACCGGGCTCGACGTTACCGCAACGCCACCGCACCCCAGACATTCTACTAACGAAACTTATGACGTATCTTGTTCCTGTCCCGGAAAAGCAGGCTCACGTTTTCAACGGTTAAAGGCATAATTCCGATTTTGGTCACTTTTTACTGCAACAAACAGGCTACAGCCAGATTCAGACCGATAGATAGATAGATATCTACTTTACTTGCAGCGTCCACAAAATACATAAATAATTGATGGTAACAAATTATGATTTGAATCAAATGACACACTGCAGGGCGATGTCATAGACAAATTGCTATCTTCCTGTCATGCCCACGAGAAAAGAAAACCGGTAACAACAAACGAATTATAACACATAAAAATAAAATAAAAAAATACACTGATAAAAAGAAAAAAAAATCCTGAAAAATAAATTTCTGACAGCAGGATTGCTGTTGGCAATTCCTGTAAGTATAATCAGTGGAAGCTTTCGCACTATAAACACTGTTAGCTTGGACCGGCGAAATCTACGAGCTGGAAGTACTTCATGAATCTGAGGAAACCGCCTTGGGCATCGAGTAACACCAAGCCGTATGGCGACAAGGTGATATTTAACGGGAGAGGGTGCTCAAACACTTGACACACCGACAGTGGAGTTGTTAGCTGAGTTCCGTCCCGCCCTTTGCACAATCACCCAAACTCAGGGTCTCAGGTATACTAATTGGACCAGAGATATTCACGTGACGCCACTTGAACACGGAACACGTGGTTTAATTTTCTATCGGGCATTTCATGGCGATTACTTACCCCGAAAAGACAAAGCAGCAATGGTGTAAAATTACTAATACAAAACGAAAGAAAATCACCCATGATAGATAGTTTGGGGGGGGGGGGGGGGCGGGAGGGGGGTACCAGACATTACGGATACACTTGAAAGCGGTGTTCTAAGAATCTTGTCAGTTGTTACTAGACATGTCTTGGTTGTCTAGATGGGCTGCCAAGGCTTGCGTAGATACAACTGCAAAACCACATACTGTAGACTGCCAAAGTGATCTCAATTGATTTTGAAGGTAATATTTCTTATTCGTTGTGTGTTTCTTCTCCAAAACAGTTGAACCTTCAAGATGCGAATTTACCAATTGCATTGGCCCGCGGGCTTTCCCAGAGAGGACCGAGGACTCCCTGCAGTGTGCTAAACAATATATAACGCTGATGGTAAACATGCCTTAAACTAATTCTAAAACAAATTGTGTATGGTTAATAAATTAAAGAGTCACCCGTGATTGGCTGAACCATATATCACACTGGTGGTAAACACACCTTCAGCTAATACAAAACCAGCCTGTTCAAGGTTAATAAATTGAAGAGTATCCCTGTTATGTGCTAAACCACATATCACACTGACGGTAAACATGCTAAACATGCTTTCAACGATTACTAACCCCTTTACAAGGTTAATAAATTGGCGAGTCTCCCCGTGATGTGCTAAATCATATACAGTTAACCCATTACCTAACTTGAAAAGCAGACGACACTTGCAAAAAAAATTCTTGAATAACTAATTTTTTTCATTTCTTGTGTCAAAAACATAGGTTATGACCCCTCGTTGGAACGAGCTCGTTCCAACGAGGGGTCATAACCTATGTTTTTGAGACAAAAAATGAAAAAATAATGAAAATTAATTGGCGATTTTTGAGAATAGCGCTGGCCGTTTTTGGCCATTACGTTGGGTAAAGGGTTAAAACTAGAAGTCCTGTCACGAACTTTGCGCTTATCTAGGCTCAATTGCGCGTAGGAATTGCGCGCAATTGCCATATCGAATGGCATCCAAAGCTCTACAGGTTCTCCTGGTTACTCATAGCAAACACAGGCAATGTTTATGCCAATGGACCTCCGGGTTCGCCGGAGGTCCATTGGCTGAAACATCGCTTGTGCACAGGCCACATGTACAGAATTTGATAGCTTTACTATGGTCACAACGCGTAGACTAACACGCACACCGACGTGCTCTTTGTGAACATTTCATGACAGGACTTCTTGTTTTAACTGTACACATAAAAATCCAACTGTCGTGCTCTGCAAAAAAATAATCACTGAGGAAATGACATTACCAGTTCCACTCAATTCAATGCAATTTATTTCTCAGCTTATTTCCTATTACATGGAGTGAAGTTGCATATGGATAATATAAACAACGATAAAAGCACCTGTCCTATAGATGTGAGCAAACAGCTTATCAATGTAATTTCGTGGAGCCTCACACACACAGGCGCGCACTCCCCCTCCCCCCCTCCCGCTCTTCAAATAATTCGTTTGAGTTGTTTTAACCCCATTCAAGCACAACGAAGGTAACCCACATCCGAAAAATAGATGATAAATAATATCCGCATACTCATACACACACGTCAATATTTTCGCATACACTAAATACACTACTACCTTTTTAACTCATTCACATACAGATATTTACACATTCAAATGAATACACATATATACTACATGTTCGAGTTTCCATTGGGCCACCCCCGACACGCTATCATCCTGGTAGTAAAAATGCCACCGAGCCCCAATAAACAAGTATGGGATCACCCCATTTGTTGGTCCTATCGTTCATTTAGCTTCAAGATTTTCAAATGTTCTCCTGGATTGATTTTTGTAACTCATTATGGTATTGTCGCTGTGCCCGGAGGGGAGAAAGTAGTTTAGTCAGTTCAAATGGCATAACATCTAAGTTTGTCTTTTAGTGCATCCTCATATTCATGGACCCACTTGCAACAAAATCCTGATTGTCCACGTCGGGGGCACGGTGGCGCTGTGCACTAAGGCATACTGCACGTCGATGGTGCACTTGCCTTCAACCAATACCAAATCTGCTGTGCGGGGGTGGTACGTTGAGGAAACTGACATTACTCGACACTGCTCGGTGGTTTTCTGCGGATACTCCGACTTCCTCAACCCGTAAAATCACAACGTGACTCTGGCTGTCGGAAGTGCCGTTAAACCACAATAAATAAATAACTCGCCACAAATTCCCCTCTACAACGACAAGCATTTACCAGAAAATTCCACCCTTTGCAAGGTACGCTGTCGCGAAATAACGTAAGGGCAATACACGTGATCACGCCAACACTAACCCATGCACGCTCTTCCTTCACACGCACCTACCAACGCATACACACACGTGAAAATACACAATCGTGCTCGCATTTACCCGGGCGCGTGAGCCCGCATTGTAGGAGCACATACACTAACGGAAAAAAGAAAGTTTTTTTTGTGATAAATATTCGAAATCTGTTATTGATGATTATTTCATTGTTTGGATTTTGATGTTATTTATTCATTACTGATCAAATTTTGACGAGTTGAATTGTCTATGCACAGACGGGGTTTGCATGGATAACGTTCAAACGTGGGCACCCTACGCCATTTCCTGGTTAAAATCAAAAGCGGATGTGCCCGACCCGGGCTTCAGTCGCTGCTCTAACTCTCCTTACCATTAACCCCATCTTTGTTTATGGTCCTTTGTGGGATGTTATTCCACTCTCGAAGAAGGGTCTGCGTGAGATGAGCGACGTTGTTTGTGACGTTGACGCGCTTCCTGACCCCCCCCCCCCCCTGTCCAGCTCGTCCCACAAATACTCTATCGGGGACAGATCTGGACTGTAGGGTGGCCAGTCGCAAATTGGTGTATTGTTTTGGCTGAGAAAGTCACGAAGAACCCTAGCAACGTGCGGCCTCGCATTATCCTGCTGCAACTTAAGGTTATGCGCATGGATATGTTGAAGTACGTGAGGCATGAGGACTCGATCCATATATGCTACGGCTGTAAGATTGCTTTGGATGACCACGAGGAGTGTTTTCACGCCATGAGAAATCTCCCCAAACCATGACAGACTCTCCCCCGAATCTGTCGTTTTCCTTGACGCACGCGTCAGAATATCACTCATTTCGACGTCGATAGCAACGTTGTCGTCCATCTGACCTGTAAAGCGTGAACCGAGACTCGTCAGTGAATAACACACGTCCCCAGAGGGCCGAGTGAAACCGATTTGGTGCATGTACCCGCAGCCTTTGTAATCGACGTTGACGTCGCCTGGGTGTAAGTTGCGGACCAACGTAGGGACGTCTTGGTCTTAAATTGAACTCCCGCAACCGATTTCTAACAGTTCTTGGACACACTTGGCGACCATGAGTGCCTACAGCCAGACTCGCCGTTTCCGACAACGCCTGGAATCGATTACGGAGGTGTGAGAGACGTATACCTCTATCTTGACGTGGAGACGTTACGCGCGGAAGCTCGCTCCTGGAACGGTCAGCTAATCTTTATGTGGCTCTGAGACTCCCAAATAAACGAGCTGTCGTTGACTCATGGACTCTAAATTTCTGGGTGACGATACGTTGCGATTGGCCCTGCATAATTAGAGCAATATCCCCCCCCCCCCCACCCTTAGCAACTTCGGACATTCGCGGCATTTTGATTTTCAATCGAGTTGAAGTGAAATGTTGTTCAATCGATGCGTAATGTCAAACACTTCGATTTAGTTTGGTTTTCAGGCCCATAGCACGTGGGAGTTCCCCGGATGCAAGCTTCGTCAAACAATCTGTTGAAAGCATGCCTCGTCACACGTGGTCACGGTTGACTGGATTTCAACCAAAGACTCCTTAGACAGTACACTGGGGTTAGTACGTGTCAAATTTTGCTACATTTGGTCTGCGGATAAAAAAATCAATTACCAAAACTGAACTTGCGCTTCGTTTTACCGTCAGTATACATAAATATATATACTTATATATAACTTCCTCAAATTGCCGTCATGCTCGGAAGTTTACTTCCTTCTAAGCGGCTTTCATTTTTGACTAATTCTAATTCCGTTACGTTAAGTGCCGTACCAATGTGTATCGCGTCATGGGAACGTAAAATTTAGCGTCACACAGATCCTAATTGTTGAATGGGAATTATAAAATTGATCGAGATACGCGTACGTCTTACACATCGATTTATTATTTGGCAAGTGGCCGCCTAACTCCTGATCACGAACCCGTCTATAAGATCGCCGATACATATCTTCCTTGCGTGGCAACAAGTAAAGATATGTTCCGCATTACACGTTATTCACTGTTTTTAATTGTAAATTATGGACAAACAATACCGTATCAGATCTTCCTTAGGTGGTAACAAGTGGAGATATATTCCGCGTTTTTATGCGCAAATTTTGTTTTCAACCTTAGAATTAGGAGCATTCAATCATTTATCTCAACCTCGCCCTGGTAACAGAGGCAGAAGCCAGTTCGCATGCAGTATTCACACATTCATCCATTCCTTGACCCGAATTGTTCAAACGCGTTGTTCTCCATATCCAAGTGTATTGCTTGTAAAATCCCCGTATCATATCTCCCTTGGGTGGCAAAGGTATGTTCCCCGTTTCCTTTTGTTCCCCGTATTCTCGCTCCGGGTTCTAAGGGTAGATCACGACTCGTCTTCGACTCGTCGTGATCTGCCCTTAGAACCCGGAGCTCGACTCGGATACATATTTTGTACATCCACACAATGGTAATAATCTCTATATATCAAGGCCGCGCAAAACTCATATTTCGGATCATACCAAATCCCAAGTCGAATCAGGAAGAAGATTTCAGTCTCAAATTGAATTTCATCGCTTTTCAAGTTGTTGATTTCATACAATCGTAAATAATATCAGTCTTGCTGAGGAGGTGTTGTACAGTACGTGGAGAGTGTATTATCACTAAATCACCCGCGGAGTGGCGATTCCACCCTAACAATAATTGCAGATTTGTTGCAAGCCATAACAAGCGCAAGCAAAGTTCCAGCCAATGGACCTCCGGGTTTAACCCGGAGGTCCATTGGCTGAAACATTGCTTGTGTTTTTTGTCCATATGTGCAGAATTTGAAAGTGATACTTTGGTTGCTACCTCCACTCTACGGGTGAGTTTGATACAATCCACTCTCCACGTACTGTATGTACCGGTGACTCGTCTATTTGAACAAATCAACCAAACAAGCGAATTATTCCAGAACGGAATCAAAATATATAGTTTCGGAAGCGGAACCTCATTGAACTCTTTTCGTTAAGTCTCCTGTACAGGAGATCTGGTGATCGAAGAAGAGCTCAAGGGGAGACACTTTATAAGAGTTTGATACATCTTGACGATTCTAAATTTCCGAGTCAGCGCGACTGAAATAGAATTGAATCAAATCATATTTCGAAGCTTTGCAGAGACCTAGTTTCCGTGGATATTGCTTCTGAAATTATCAGTCACCGGACGGAACTATGGTCGACCACCTGACATCTTAAAATTTTGTGCCCTAATACACCCCTCACACCTCTCTCACCCTCTCGTTATTTTCCCCTTACTTTGCGTTGGTTCGTTCTCACCAAAGCCTCGTTTTCGGAAGCAACTGAACAGCAAACGTTGTTTGATTCTGGTACAAAGGAGACGGAACCAGTCGGGAAAACACTAGGGCATACTCGCCTTACACTCCCATTTTTTCTATAGACATTATTATTATTATTATTATTATTATTATTATTATTATTATTATTATTATTATTATTATTATTGACATTATTCACAAGAAGTTAAAATTTGAGAGTCAGAAAATGTGTAAAAATAGATAAATTTCTGTAAAACATGATCTGCCAATACACACAAAGAAAAAAGTTAAGCACCCCCGGATATTTTACGACGGTAAATGTATTGCTTGATAGCAGCAAAGTACTCGTAAAGGTGGCTTCAAAAACTGAATGCTAGCTTGAAGGAACATATTCCGCATATACGAACACACAAAAATCATAATCTTCATCATCATTTCAGTTACAGCATTGATAAACCAAAAAAAGTAACTGCTAGAGCTCAATACGATACCCTTTCAAGTATGGAGTTGCAGAGTCAATAAAGCGACATTATTTGGCTATAAATGGATAAAAATGTCACTTGTAACCTCTAGAGAACATGGGCCTGTTACAGTTCAATATCTACTGTATCCTCCATGTGCTCCGATAACAACCTCTATCCTGCGTCACATTCTCCAGTCAATCGTCGTATCCTTTGCAGAAGTAACTGTCGCCATTCCTGATGCAAAGCTGCTTCCAATTCTCGCAGAGTTTGCACTGGAGGCCCGTGTGCTTGTGTTCGACGTCCTAGAATGTCTCAAATGTGCTCCAGTGGATTCAGATCAGGACTCATTGCAGACCAACGAATGGTAGCCAATGCAATGCTCTGAATGAAAAATGATAAACAAAAGCCAAACGTATTCCTTGGTGATGACCTCTTAGATGACGTTTGATGGCCCTTCTGAATCTCAATATGGCTTTTTATCAGGCCGCTCCTAATCGTTCTCATGCAGATGCGTCGACTTGGTAGCCACAGGCTCTTCAGAACAGAACTTGAGCTGAATGACTGTCGTCGCACCAGCCTAAGAACTACATGTTTTCAAGTTGTGATGTCACAAGGGGTCGTTCTGACCGTAGACAGTCATTAACCTCATTGGTTTGCATGTGTTTTCTCACCAAACGACTTGTGACTGAGTAACTGTGACTGTGGATGGTGAGGTGACGGCCGATTGCTTTAAAGAACATACCGGTGGAATGCATACTAATTATTTGCCACCTTTGTGCATAATTATGTCATCTTTCTCATATTATGGCGACAGAGAGTGATTGAACATTGAACAAATAGGTACGAAAACACCCAATTCTGAGTCATGCATAAACCTTATATTGGAAAATTCTTGGGTTGTATTGTGCACGTGATTCCCGGGACCTGTTTGTGGGACACATTCAATCATGCACGTTCACAACCATTTGCTGGATCATCAATATAATCATACATATAACCAGCAACAAACTTTCAATGAACAGTGGCATGTTATCATTCATATTTGGGGGTGCTTAACTTTGTTTCTCTGTGTATATAAAGAGCGTTTGCTATATCTGGTCAATGAATGCCAATTACTCCAATTGAAATATAGTAACCCTTCGGGCGAAAGATTGTTGAGGTAGAAGAAATAGACTGACCCATGTCCGGCACTAAAAGTGTCGAGCTCTCAAGCCAACAGTCAAGTTCTGTAAGGAATCAGACGCTGTTACTATGGGCTGCTTGGTTTTTCGTCTGGATTTCGGGCACAGACAACCGTTGATTTAACGCGACGTTCCTTCACTCACAAAGGTATACATATATTCTTTCGTCCTGTCGTTATAGATATTCCAACCAATAAGTATATAACTGGGACTGAAACATCACGGTAGTAACACATTTGGTGGAACTACGCAGCGTAGTCATTAAACTGCCGCCGCGATGAGTCTTCGTTCATAATTATTCAGAAAACAAGCATGTTTTATATTGTACTGGTAATATTATTAAAAATTATGTCTCGATTGTTATACAATTCTTGCATTGATTCAAAAGAAATGAACGTTTAGGCCCCACGATCTTTTGTTTCTCAGGCCATTTTTTGTAAATTGCATGTGGGCGGGCGGTTTTTTATTTTATTTTGTATTTCCGTAATTATTTCTTTGCCGTCAAAAGTTCATGTTCTTGGTTTGGATTATGTTTCAGGCCTCATGTTTCACACCACCACCCATGCTATTCATACAGAATAGCATGGGTAGTGGTGTATTTCGTCACTTGAGTGTAAGAAGGCTTTGCAATGCTAAAGCATTGCAAAGCCTTGTTGCACTCAAGGGAGAAATTTATCAATTTTATCAATTTGGGTAAAATATCAGACATAAGACATTTAATTTTTTTTATTTTTAAGTTTGCATTGTTATAAAAAGTGAGCTTGCAGCAGCCAAAATGATCACGCTGGAGGGCCTGAGAAACAGATTTTTAACTTTTTTACGCCTTATGGTATTTATACAATTCAAACGGTTAGAATATTTCAGTTGATCGGAGAAGCGAACCAAAGATTTGCTTCTCCGCCAAACTGAACTATTCCAGACAATTGAATCTAAACTCCTGCAATCGACTATATACGGGCTAGTCTCCTTACAAACCACAGTTCTTTACTGAATTTGATTGGTGGCTTAAGAGCTTGTGAAACTCTAAAAGATGTTCGTATTGTTGCTGATATACTTTATTTGTTCGTGCTCTTGCACGAAAGGATGTCCATGATTGCTTCAAAGGCATACATAAAATATATCCATCATTTCCCCACCCCACATAATACTATTTAACACCCCTCTTAACACGTTTATTGACCCGTAAACGAAATGTTTATTATTGCAAGCCTTTTACTTTTTAGCCGGTACCATATTTACAAATCCAATCCGTTCGGATTTCCGTTGACGGACTATGTTTCCATCTGACGCCATGGGCCCATCAAAAGAACTAAACGCCGCCCATTTTTGACCCAAATCAATTCGGAAGCATTGGAAAAATGGAGTTTTAAAGTTTGAAGTTGTCTCTGTGCGCGATGTTTGAATTTTTAAATCAATGGATTCTATCGCACAGAGGCGTATAATAAACACAGAACGCCATGAGTTCCGTCAATACGGCACTCATGCCATCGCGGAAGGATAGAACTCGAGGATGTGCCTTTCGTTCTATCCTTCCGAATGGACATTCGTGCCGTATTACGAACACATTCCGTCACACACCGTGACGTTTGTACACATATGAATCCACCAGTAAATGCTCGCATACCGGTCCGAACCATAATTGGTTGGGGGAGGCTTGAATACACATGGTCCCTTTCTACCACACACACCCTTTTATCGCGCTTCTACCTCTAATGTTAGTGGAAGCGTTGAATTAGGCGTAAGTTAGCCGACAAAGGAAAGTATCAAAAGTATTGACACGAGAGTCACGGAGATGGCCGAATGGGGAGGTGGGATAAACCTGATCTGTCCCGTCAGCGATTGTTCAAGTCTTGACTAATAAAATATTCCAACAACATCATCAAAGAATGCCTTCGGTGATGGCATTCTTTGATGATTTTGTTGGGATATTCGTCAGTCGTACCCACAGTTAAAAAAAAAACTTATGATTTATTGGACATATTTTATTTGTGGTTTAGTGCAGTACAAATGTAGTAGTACAGGTGCAACTTCTATGTAATTAACACATACCGTGTCGATACAACTGAAACTGGTCATGTAGCGCCCAGTAGCTCGGAACGTGTACCATGGCTCTCCATTTGTATGACAAACCGTGCATCTGACATAAGTCCAAGTATTAAAAATTTAGTCTGGACTGAATTCTGAAAAACTTTTACAATTGTATTTTCTAGAATTGTATTTTCTATCTATTAATACAACTGACTAAAATTAATCGTTAGTATTTTAAATGATATGGCAATTTGCCAACTGGTAAATTACCACATCTTTGAAAATGCTAATGGTTCATTTCAACCCATTTAAAGTCACAACTAGAAAGTACAATTTCAGAAAATAGTGTTGTAAAAGTTATATAGTATTGGCCCCTGGTGAGAAAGTACATGATTACTATCAACAATGAATTCGATCCCCGCCATGGGTAACTGCGTTGTGTCCTTGGGCAAGGCACTTAATCCCGATTGCCCACGTGGAGGGCTCGGTGACGCTGTGTACTAAGGCGTACTTGCGTCGATGGTGCACCTTTCGTCAACCATTGCTGACCCTGCTTGTGTGGAGTTAGTACGTTGTAGAGTTTGTCATTCGCTCGCCGTTGCTAGGTGGTTCTCTCCGGGTAATTCGGTTTCCTCTACCGCTAAACAGTCCGACACGAGGTGACCCTGGCTGTCCAAAGTGTTAAATCCCAATAAATAAATAAATAAATAAATAAATAAATAAATAAATAAATAAATAAATAAATAAATAAATAAATAAACGATATCTAAGACTTAGGACCCCAAAATCTCTTGGCGGAAGGGAGTGTCACCCCATAATCCCCCCCCAACCACACCTTAGCTATCCCCTGCAGTTTTGAGCGTAGCCTCAACTTAGCATCATCCCAAAACAGATAATAGATACAAGTAAGGTGGCAATCAGCATGGAGAAGAATAATATTGTGTTAAGGTTTTTAACAAATTTTCTCTTTGTGCAGTATGTGTTGAAAAACTCTATGATGCCTTCTTCACGATATTGAATCCGTTCTTGTATGGTCATATTTTGTTTTTGAGACTGTGGTTCTGGATTAACATCAAGTAATGTCGTCTCTGCTTCATTTTCAGCACTTATATTTTTAGTAGAATCAGTAGACTCCACTGGAGGAGCGTCTGAAAGGTCCTTCATGAATTTAATTTGCAAGACACTCAAAATGGTTGAAAGCACGGATAGAGCAAGAATTAAGTTTAAATATACAATCAGAATTGAGGTACTACCAGATACTCTTGGCACCGAGTCAGAAATGACGCCGAAATAAAACGTATACGATAAGATTACTGGCACGCCAATAGCTAATCGATCCGCCTTCACTGGTATGAGAAAGGTAAAAACGTTTATAGCAGATATGAGGCTCATTGGGATAATAATCAAATTGATGTAAAATCTTGATTTCCGTGTAAACTGGCAAACATAATCTACCGATGTTAGTCTCACACCACCAAGACCTTTCACTCTGTGATGATCCTTCCACTCTATTTCCCATTCTCCATTGGAGCTTAAGCTATGTTCCCGCACACTTGACCCCGTATCCTCCTCGACATTTGGTGAATCCAATGAAAAGTCGAAAGGTTCCATTGTTATGTTACAATATTGCACATCAAACGGGAACTTTGTAATATCTACGTTACAAGGCACAGTAAAAACACCCGATACGTGCGTTCTCACAGATCCAGTAGACTCTATTGTGAAATATTTTAATTGTTCCACCAAAGAGGCCAACGAATAGATATTAGATATGGTCACTCTGGGAGTCCATAATTTCGTTGTTTTCACAAATATTTCTTTAATTCCGCTATGATCGCCTGGAGACCAACTGATAAATTCATTTTGCCATTTAAACATGACAACCCCGCTAAATGTCACAGTTTGATGAACTGCATTGATCTCTGATAGTGACACTACAGCCATTGATACTGTCACATTCACTTCTTTAGTCTGATCTTTAACAGGTCTCATGTAGACTGACGGCAGCTTTTTGAATATAAACTCATTCAGTCGCTCCACCTCAGAATAATTATATCCATTGACTAATGATACAAAACTGTAAATATTTAACGCATTGACTATTTTCGCGAGGAACTGCATGTTTACGTTGGAAACTTGTCAAACTGCCCTGTAAAACAAAGAAAACAAGAGATATTTCTGATAGCAGAACATTTCATACAGATTTAAATTTTCAACCACGGGTGGGACAATTTAAGGATATTATTTATTTATTTGTTTATTTATTATTTATTATTATAATTATTAATTAATATTTTTGTAATCTTTAAATCGCTAGTGACAATAAAAGATGAAAAGGTTGACTTTAGATTCTATCTCCCCCTAATTTATTTGCTTCAGCAGCCATTCAATTTAACATTATTCCGTTGCACTCATATATTAAATCAAAATACTGAAAGGTCAAGTAGCAATTTTCCCATAATGCAACGTGGAATTTAACCAATTCAGTCTTGTTTGACAGAGCTCACTGGGCTCTGTCAAAGAAGGTTGAATTCGTTAAAGTCTAAGTTGCAGTATGGGAAATATTTGCTTCTTGAAATTTTATTAATTCAGCGTCAGTGTGCAGGAGGTCAAGGAAATGTGAATTTTCAATATAACCTAAAACTTCTGAATGTTACAATTGATGAATCAACAGTGTGCGCATCATTTCAAAGACTTCAAACCCTGTCCTTTCGGAAGATATAAAGTATATAGTTCGTCCTCTAATTTATTTCCCCTCGATTTAAGTATACGGCTGTTGCGGGCCGAACAAATCCATTAACTCTTTACCTAACGTAACGGCCAAAACCGGCCAGCGTTATTCTCAAAAATCGCCAATTAAGTTTCATTATTTTTTTCATTTTTTGTCTCAAAAACATAGGTTATGACCCCTCGTTGGAACGAGCTCGTCGAGCTCGTTCCAGCGAGAGGTCATAACCTATGTGTTTGAGACAAAAAATGAAAAAAATTAGTTATTTAAGAATTATTTTTGCAAGTGTCGTCTGCTTTTCAGGTTAGGTAAAGGGTTAAAAACTAAATTCATACATGTTTGACGGTCAATATGTTCATTCTCATTATTTTATCAACATTGCGCCTATTCTGTGAGACAAACATGGATAATATTTTTTTAAATGGTACCAAAATGGACACATGGCGAACTTTTATCTTCAAATTAGTGGACAAACGGTCTGGTTATCTCCTCTGAAATTGTCGTTTATACTTATTTATTGGTGTTTAAGGTCACATACTTATGCACAATGGGTAATCGTGACCTGACAGTTTTACAGATGGAGGAAGCCGGAGTACCCGGAGACAACCACCGAGCATCAACGAGCAACTGTCAGCTCCTCAACATTCTAACTCTGTTCAAGCTCCATTCAAAGAGGGTTAAATACATGTGCACCATCGAC
Source organism: Pictodentalium vernedei (assembly GCA_031216915.1). Lineage (NCBI taxonomy): Eukaryota > Metazoa > Mollusca > Scaphopoda > Dentaliida > Dentaliidae > Pictodentalium > Pictodentalium vernedei. The sequence goes on from CM062297.1 coordinate 172,524,524, forward strand.
GTGATGTACGCCTCATCGTGCCCCCCAAAAAGCAACCGGGATAAAGTGCCTTGCCCAAAGACACAACGCAGGTCGACCCGCGCGGGGATCGAACTCGGGTCCTCAAAAGAAGCAGTCCAACAGTCTACCACTGATCCACTGCGCTTGTCGTTTTGGGGAATGGAAATTAGCATTTCGGAGATGAGACTTTTTACAGTTCCTAAGATTAAATAAAATGTTCAAAAGTTACATTATGGAAGCGCATGTCATCTGAAAGTACAATGCATTTTCTTAATTATAATTGTTAAATGTTGCCAGTTTACCATCTGAATTTTGTTCCCAGTCGTTCATAAAATGTAGTACAATCATGCTAAAAATGTTTAGTGTTTCCATTGACGTTTTGTCATCAATGTACGCGTTTTGGTTTGACAGATGACTGGAAAACACATCAATTCTAAAAATATGATCTTATGTCTACTGTCTTGTAAAAATATCTATATCTATTAGACTCATGTCTTGACTATTGTTCCTTTGATGTCCGAAATGCTGTATAATCTGATTATTTTTCTCACACCTTGGCCGATTATCTCTGAAGCAATATAAACTGATGGGTTCTGATAGCAGATAAGGGGAGATCACCGTCCACTTAAACCAGCCATATGAAGTGGAAAGCTGGGTATGAGCATTCTCGCCAGTCTAAAAAGTGTATTGTTTCTTTATTTATTGGGATTTAACGACACTTACAACAATCAGTTATATCCGAATTGGACAGTATTGGGGGTGGAGAAAGCTAGACTACCCGGAGAGAACTACCGAATAGCAGGAAGTAACTGCCAGCCACCCCAGCTTACTAACCCAACACAAACATACCCTTCCCTCTCAAAGAAAAGACACAGATTGCAAAACAAGAACACAAAAAGTTATTATTATTATTATTATTTACTGGTGCTTTACGCCACATCAGCAAGTAAGGCGGGACAAAGCGAAAACATTCACACGAATGGAAAATTATTTCTCGAGTTTCGAAAAACTCACCTCGGCCAATCATATGCAAGCAATTCGGATGTCGTGTAAGAAAAGTTGTGAAAAAAGTTGATTTCATTGAGGAACGACAGGATTTTATGAAAATTTGTGTTGTAACAGATGTCTCGAAAAGATGCAATATAGAGGATATGTAATATTTTCTTGTGAATACTGGGATTTATCTCATGAGTGAGTGAGAGAATTCGTATTTTCACGAGCAGCTTGCTGCGAGTGAAAATACAAATTCTCTCACACACGAATGAGATAAATCCCGGTATTCACAAGAAAACATTAGATTTTCTTTTTATTATACCCCTTTCATTTGAAGCTTCAACTGAAACGACCCAAACCGACGTCCATACCACGCAAAAAATCTGTTTACACAATCAGCTGATCGCTGTTTCCGCTGACACAGATCACATTGGATGTTGTGTATATCCACACAAAATAGTGTTCGGGGTTGTTGTTCTCACCAGTGGAGCGAGAACAACGTTTGTTTTGCGGTTATGAAAATTCATTTGTAAATTTCAAGTTCACACGAAATGTTAATCACCGAAGTGTTTGATCTCACTAGTGAGAGGAGAACGCAATTTATTTTTTATCGATTCCTTTTATCGATTCCTATCATAATTAGACGTTAGAGGTGTAATAAATTAACCCTTTACCTATCGAATCGCCCGCATCCGCCGGCGTAATTTGGAAATTGAGCAGTTGAAAAAATTAAATTTTTCAAAATATTTCAACAAAATCATATCATGTGACCCCTCACTGGAACGAGCTCATCGAGCTCGTTCCAATGAGGGGGTCACATGTTATGATTTCGTTGACGTTTTTTGAATAATTTATAAAAATAGTAACTAAAATAATAAAATTTCATTTTCTCTGCGTTGGGTAAAAGGTTAAAATACTGTCGTCTGAAGTGTTTAAAATTTGTACACTGCAACAGAACTCCACTGTCAACCCTTGCTGACAAGGAACACATTCTGGTCGCATATTACATCCAACAAAAAGTAATGTATAAGTCTTGTGTAACCAGTATGACATTGTGTCAGTATTACATGATCTTTCCTCCAAAAATTACTGGGCGAGTAATGATCAAATGAATTGGTCGAAAGCGACGGAGCTTGTTATTTGATGCCCCACCCCACAAAACGTACAGCCTTCGAAATTCATTTGATTCATTTGGTCCGGACGATTCGATTCAAGTTGCGTTGATTCGGAAAATTTCAAATCGTCATGGTGTTATCAAAATCTCCCGCAGTGTCTCCCCTTGCACTCTTCTTCTATCATCAGGTCTCCTGTACAGGAAGGGGAGGGGGGGGGGCTGTCCTGTGCAGGGCATGAGACCTGATGATGGAGGAAGAGTTCACGGAGGTTACGCTTCCGAAACTACTTGGATTCCTTTCCAGAGATATTGACTTACACAAACAGACAATTCTTCTTTGAATGCAGCGATACCTGAGAAGAAACAAAATATTCCACGGTTGTTAAAAGGTGCAGTGTCTGAAATTTGAAAAGCGACGAGATTCGAATGGAAATTCGGTTTGATTCGAAATTCTCTGTGTGGATCGATTCGATCTGTGATTTGAGTTTCGCAACACTGAAAATAGTTGTTAGCAGCATAGTGTTTTCATAATGCACTTGAGACTTTAGCCAATTATATCAAACTAGCGGGCCGACTCGTACCAGAACGGATCGTCCCAGCCTCTTCGACTGAAAATATCGTACATTGCATATCAAGGGAGATAATCGAGCTTGAATGTCTTGCTGGGCGCGGCCTTGAACGAGAGCTGAACGGACACTCCCCATTTATATTATAGATTGAGCTCTGTCAAAGGTGTTAGTGAATTTGTTGGACTTACGAGGAAATTTTATTGTTCAAAAGAGCTGAGAGAGAAAGAAAAAAAATCAAACTGTTATTTTGCAGTTCGGCTATTTACGATTTTCGTGGTGAACCAATATGTGAAAAATGCTTACCACGTTCGTCTACATGAATGTATTCGATGGGGAGGGGGGGGGGGGGGGGGTGGATAGGGGAGGGGCCAAAAATATACGAAACATAGCGGGTCTACATGAGTGCGCAATGCAGTCGATGAATATTTGAGGTGTCATCCCACATACAGGTTGTTGAAATGGACTCTTCCCAAAATAGACAGGTCCAAGATAGAAGCTTTCCAAATATACGGTTCCCGATATACGCCTCCCAAATAGACGGGCCAAGGAGAGCTCTATCTCGCAAAACCGGGAATTATAGAGTCGAATGTGTTCATTCTTAAAGAAGACGATACCACACTGTATATGAGCTTTCCCAGCAGGGGGACCTCGGAAGGGAAGCAGTAGTATGTCAAGGGCTTTTGAGGCCCTATTTGGGGGACCCCACAGGGGGACCTCGGAAGGGTAGCAGTAGTATGTCAGGGGCTTTTGAGGGAATATTTGGGGGACCCTGGTGCAGGGGACCGTTGAAGGCAGCCAATAAGCTATCGAGCAGTTACTGATAAGTCATTGCTCGAATGACTCGAATCCCATCGAGCAAATGAGCAAATGAGCTATCGAGTAATTGCTCCTCGAACGACTCTTGGACTCATTTCAGAAAAAAGGGATTCCATAGCCACAGGCGTTTTCGAGAAAGGGATTCCACAGATGGGATTCCACAAAAGGGATTCCATAAGTAGGATTCCGTCTTACCTCGAGTGACTCGCATATATTGCTCGAACGACTCAAATCCCATCGAGCAAATGAGCCAACGAGCAATTACTCGTACGAGTGACTCCTCGAACGACTGTTAGACTCATTTCAGAAAAAAGGGATTCCATAGACACAGCCGTTTTCGAAAAAAGGGATTCCATAAAAGGGATTCCATAAGTGAGATTCCGTCTTACCTCGAGTGACTCGTATATATTGCTCGAACGACTCGAATCCCATCGAGCAAATGAGCTATCGAGTAACTGCTCGTTCGAGTGACTCCTCAAACGACTCTTGGACTCATTTCAGAAAAAAAGGATTCCATAGCCACAGCCGTTTTCGAAAAAGGGATTCCACAAATGGGATTCCACAAAAGGGATTCCATAAGTGGGATTCCGTCTTACCTCGAGTGACTCGGATATATTGCTCGAACGACTCAAAGCCCATCGAGCAAATGAGCCAACGAGCAATTGCTCGTTCGAGTGACTCCTCGAACGACCCTTAGACTCATTTCAGAAAAAAGGGATTCCATAGCCACAGCCGTTTTCGAAAAAGTGATTCCACAAATGGGATTCCCCAAAAGGGATTCCATAAGTGGGATTCCGTCTTACCTCGAGTGACTCGCATATATTGCTCGAAGGACTCGAATCCCATCGAGCAAATGAGATAACGAGCAATTGCTCATTCGAGTGACTCCTCGAACGACTCTTAGACTCATTTCAGAAAAAAGGGATTCCAAAAAGGGATTCTTAAAAAGAGATTCCATAAGTAAGGCTTTTTTAGTCGTATGAGGCCATGAAGGCTATGTGAAAGGTATGACGGTCCTATTGCACTACGTGCTGCAAAATATTCTTGAAGAATCCATATCACATATAGTCGGGTTTGTTTGTTTTTATTGGGTGATTTGAGGATTGGTGGGAAGTAGTGGGGTCTGGTGGGGACTATTTGGGGCTGGTGGGGACTAGAGGCTAATTGTCGTAAAAACCTGTGGTTTCTACAACCGGATCTCCACATCTCCTCCTACTTCACTTCCCCTCTGGCTCTCTCTTCAACCGTCCCCTGCGGGGTCCCCCACCGGAGTCCCCCAAAATAGGGCCTCAAAAGCCCCTGACATACTACTGCTTCCCTTCCGAGGTCCCCCTGTGGGGTCCCCCAAATAGGGCCTCAAAAGCCCCTGACATACTACTGCTTCCCTTCCGAGGTCCCCCTGCGGGGTCCCCCAAATAGGGCCTCAAAACCACATTACATACTACTGCTTCCCTTCCGAGGTCCCCCTCGCGGGGTCCCCCAAATAGGGCCTCAAAACCACATTACATACTACTTACGTCAGAGTAACGGCGATCGGTTACAATACTCCTACCGTAACGGTAATTTTTTTATAGTGAATGGGAAGTATGTTACGAAGAAAATTGCTTTTTATTTACATTTCGTGGTGCCGTATAACCGCAGCCGCTCCACCCCTATATCGACAATCCCGAAAGTAAAACAGACAGCTTTAACTCTTAACCCGCAAAGTATTTTCAAGATATTTTTCATCAAATCTAGCCATGACTAGATTTGAGGAAAATTCTTATTAATTTATTCAAGAAATCATTGCCGCAAAATTCATTCACTTTTACAGGAGGAAAAGTTGACTAAATGTGTCCAAATTATACACATATTTCAGTGGCAAGAGAAATTCTGTTCTGGGCAGGAATATCTGCCAGCAGCATGCAAGGAGTTAAAACCTCTAATGTAATACATTAGTTCCACAGTTGTAAAATGGGGAGTTCGAAATTGATTCTGTCCGACCTCAATGTTATTTTACACTTCAAACCCAGAAGTTGTGGTACTACTCTGTATGTATGTGACTGGACAAGGAACGAGTGCTGCAAAGAAAGAAAACAGTATCTTCTAGGAGGGGGTAATGACAACTCCTTTATTCTAGCAAATGCATATAATTTTACATGCACCCACAGTAAGATAAAATCCCAAAATAAAACACTAATATCCAGTCAGCGCTATTCACAAAAATCGTTAAGTTCTAATATTTGTTAACTTTTTGCACCTAAAACATGTATTATCATGCCTCGCTGGAACGAGTTCGAGGAGCTGGTTCCAAAGAGGAGTCATAAATTATGTTTTTGAAGCACAAAATATGTTTTTGAAACACAATGGAAAAAAGTGCAGTTAAACAGACTTGTTAGTTAGAGGATAACTCGATTTTGATGTCGCACAAAGGACATTATGTCTACTGTCTTGTAGAAATGTCTATATCTATTAGACAAAGGACATGTTAGGCATTGAAAACAAGGAAACAATCAAAAATATATGTCGGTCACAGGTCGGGCTGTAAATGTGAACTAACACACTTTCTGAGTAAATTGGAACCTTTTGTGGGTTGCCGTTGGCTCAGTTGGTATAGTGGCAGAGCATTTATGGCTAGGCGATTGGGTGCCGTAGACCCAAGATCGACTCCCGTCGAGGCCACCTTCCAAAAAACTTTATAAAAGTTTTCAGTCCAGTGACGCGGTGCTAGAACTATGGCTGGTGGAATTCCTGCTTGACATAGGCGATATAAAATTAAATTCAAGCAGTTGCATCTTTACGGAACCTCCACTGATTGAGATTCCTGTGTTTAAATGCTGGGACCATAGACTATTATAACAGTAATCTGTTCAAGATGCTTTGGATGCTAAGGCAAACGATCCACGGGTAAATCTCACAATAAATACAGGCTACATATAGATAATTACAATTCAACACAGAAAACAATTCCAACAATTCAGTTATTGTCAATTCTCGAATATCGGTTTCGGGTCGGGCTGTAAATGTGAACTAACACACTGGCTGAGTAAATTGCAACCTTTTTGTGGGTTGTCGCTTGCTCAGTTGGTATAGTGGCAGAACATTTATGGCTAGGTGTCTGGGTTCCGTAGACCCAGGATCGACTCCCGGCGAGGCCACCTTCTACAAAACTTAACAGTTTTCAATCAAGTGACGCGGTGCTAGGACCATGCCTGGTGGAATTCCTGCTTGACATGGGCCATATAAATTAAATTCAAGCAGTTGCATCTTCACTGATCTTCCATTATTTGAGATTCCTGTGTTTAAAGGCTGGGACCATAGACCATTATAAGAGCAATCTGTTCCAGTTGCATTGGATGCTAAGGCAAACGATCCACGGGTAAATCTCACAATAAAATACAGGCAACTTGTAGACAGTTACGAATAAACACAAAAACAATTCCAACAATTCGTCCCCTGAGTTCCAATGTGTTCTATGTGCTAGGAGGCACAGAGAACACATTGGAACTCAGGGGACGAATTCAGTAATGTAATTGTCAGTTCTCGAATACCAGTCTCGTGTCGGGTTATAAATGTGAACTAACTTACTGGCTGAGTCAATTGTAACCTTTTTTGGACCTGCCGTCGGGTCAGTTGGTACGGTTGCAGAGCATTTATGGCTAGGCGACTGGGTGCCGTAGATCCAGGATCGACTCCCATCGAGGCCACCTTCCGAAAAACTTAACAGTTTTCAATCCAGTGGCGTGTTGCAAGGGCTATGCCTGATGGAATTCTTGCTTGATATCGGCGATATAAATTAAATTCAAGCAGTTGCATCTTCACGGATCTTCCGTTGAGATTATTGTGTTTAAAAGCTGGGACCATAGACCATTATATATATATATATATATAAATAAAACTAAAACTAAAACAAATAAAAAGAAAACAGAGAAAACCTCGTTAGCACAAGAAACAAAATAAGCTCGAGCTATGGATCTTTCAGAAAGCTGAAATTTCTTTGCTGAAATACATCACACGTCCGCCGTAGTATACAAGTTCTGATAATAGAATATGCAGGCTGTGTTTGGAATTCATCGCCACAAGTAAACGGAAGTTAAATATAATCCCCGTGATCCAAGTGTAACATAGTTTTGAAAATGTAATCCCTCAATTGTAATCCCTTTTGTCTATTGTTGAGTGTATCTCTTTGAACGAATCCTTATATCTCAATGGAACAGAATGGAAGGTTTCTTTTTCAGTAAAAAGGCATATATTAGAAACTATATAGAATGTCACTGAGAACACGTAAGTCCGCCTATTAGCTTCTGATAGCTTGTCAACGGAGAACTAAAAGTAACTTGCAGCTCGTCAGCACAAATCGTAAATAATTCAAGGTACAAACGTCAATAATATCTTCTGCTAATACTCGAAGACAAAAACAGAACTCCAGTCACGATATCTGTCTTCAGACTTCCCACGTAAATCCAGCAAACATTAACTTGTTCAAAGCAGAAAACTGATGCAGAACTGCAACTCTTAAATACTAAGGAAGTGGTTGTCCATATCTTATCGTGGATTATAAAGGTACTCCTGGTCTCGATGCATGTTGAAAAACAAAAATTGAGTCACGAACAATAGCGGGAAGAGTCCCCTCCCCACCCCCCCCCCCCCACACACACCTACCTGGGCTCTGCGATGCTTCGAGATTCGATTCGATTTCGAATCTTAAGTTGCTATTCGGTTCGATTCGAATCGGCTGCACGAATCATTTCCTTTCGAATCTTTTCAGTGGAATATCTCACAATACTTATAGTTCTGGTGGAAATTTTACATACACAGAACGACACACGCGTGTGAATGGTTAATCGATATGGCACGAGTGCCAGCGCGGAAGGATAGAATGAGAGGCCGGAGGCCGCCTTTATCCTTTCGCGATGGCACAATTGCCATGTCGATTAACCCATTCACACACGTGTGTCGTTCTGTGTTCATTACATGCCTTCCTGTCTATAAAATAGTTATTAGAAGGACACTCAGCAATTCATTTTACAACTATCAACACAAAGAACTCATTTTATCGCCAACCAAATTTGCAAGGATAACCCGTATTACTATTTCGTCCCCTGAGTTCCAATGTGTTCTATGTGCCAGATGGTTATTTCATCCCCTGAGTTCCAATGTGTGCTATGTGCCTACTGTCACAAAGAATACATTGAAACTGAGGGGACGATCTTCAGCTGTCGCCACCGATTTAAAATGTAATTGCGCTGCACGATTTGTAGAAAATTCCAGTGAAATTTCGCTTCTATTTAAAAATAGTCCGTCAACGATTTTCGTTCTGCACATATGTGCGAAACAGATATTTTTCATTTAGTGTTACTGTAGATGGGGATTTCATAGAACAGGCGTGTAATAAATCAATAATCTAATATATAAATGCGAATGTCTGTATCTCTCTCTCCCTCTCTCTCTCTCTCTCTCTCTCTCTCTCTCTCTATCTATCTATCTACATGTATCTTTGTTCCGGGTGCTCCTCCGTTTCTCGACCGATCAATCTCAAGTTTTCTACACGGGGGAAATTCGTCCCTGCGAGTAACATGTAGTGGGTGCCATGCCCGTGCGGGGTGACCTTGACCTTGAAATTGATGACCTTGACATTTTATTTCGAAAACGGCTTTGCTGATCGGGATAAATTTCATATGTGCGGGTATATTGACCCATCGATCATTTTGACTTTATCGGGGTGCCCGCGCGAGGTGACCTTGACCTTGAAATTGGTGACCTTGACCTTTTATTTCGAAAACGGCTGGGCCGATCGGTCTAAAATTTCATGTGCGGGTATATTGACCCATCGATCATTTTGACTTTATCGGGGTGCCCGTGCGGGGTGACCTTGACCTTGAAATTGATGACCTTGACCTTTTATTTCGAAAACGGCTGTGCTATTCGGGATAAAATTTAATATGTGCGGGTATATTGACCCATCGATCATTTTGACTTTATCGGGGTGTCCGCACGGGGTGACCTTGACCTTGAAATTGGTGACCTTGAACTTTTACTTCAAAAACTGCTGGGCCGATCGGTCTAAAATTTCAAATGTGCGGGTATATTGACCCATCGATCATTTTGACTTTATCGGGGTGCCCGTGTGGGGTGACCTTGACCTTGAAATTGGTGACCATGACCATTTATTTCGAAAATAGCTGGGCCGATCCGGCTAAAATTTCACATGTGCGGGTATACTGACCCATCGATCTTTATCGGGGTGCCTGTGCGGGGTGACCTTGACCTTGAAATTGGTGACCTTGACCTTGTATTTCGAAAACGGCTGAGCCGATCATATCTGAGAGTATATTGATATAACCATCTTCTCCCGCGCAACGCCGGGTAACACCCGCTAGTACTGAATATAAAGACTGAGTGCAGTTTCCGCTACCTAAACAGAAACAACATCTGAGCCCATGCCACTAGCCGTGCTAATTTCAGTCACACTAGACAGTACTAATGTTGAAAGGAAATTTGAACTTTTCAAGCAATATCAACGATGAACTGTTGCTAGCGGCTTGTAATGTGCAGTGCCTAGTAACGGTACTGATGATTCTCGCACCCGTTTCTGTTTTTGAACAATAATCCGTACTGAGTAATATTCCAACTACATCACCAAGACATGCCTTCGACGAAGGCATGCCTTGGTGATGTAGTTGGAGTATTTAATCAGTCGGGACTTGAACCATCACAGTCGGAACAAATCATGTTTGCAGCACCCCACGTCCCCAGTCGGTAATTGTCAAGACGTCCCTGATTCGATTCGCGATTCGACTCGAATTCGAATAATAGACTCAATTCGATTCGACGCGAACATGGATAATTCGCAGGGCTCTACTCCCTCCCTACCCGGATCCCTCTGTGGCTCTGATATGAGGTTACAGATAAATAGTACCTTTCAAGGCAATGATTAAACTCAATTTTTCAACAAAAAGTTTAATTTGAAGACTGCGGACCCTCGTGATTTCGATCTTATCAAATGCCTTCTGTTTACAAGAAACGGAGCATGTCCACAATTTGCATTCTGTACGGATACATGCCAAAATTAATTTCACATTGTTTCTTCGCCAAATTAGTGACATATTTTACTTTGAAACAAATAAAAAATAAAAGGCAAATAAATAATTTAGTTCCACATTTTGCTTTCAGAACAGACGCATGACGACATATATTAACCCTTTACCCAACGAATCGCCCACATCCGCCCGCGTATTATGCAAATTCAGCAGCTGAAAAAATATTATTTTTCGAAAAATTTCAACAAAACCATATCATGTGACCCCTCGTTGGAACGAGCTCGTCGAGCTCGTTCCAACGAGGGGTCACATGATATGGTTTTGTTGAAATTGTTTGAAAAATGTGAAAAAATGATATTTAAAATAATAAATTTTGGCATCGTCTGCGTTGGCTAAAGGGTGAAACACAAGTCACCTAAATATTTATTTCGACCGCTTCTATTTCTTGGATGAGACGATGCTCTTCTGAGCACATCTTTTGAGAAGTACTCTTTCATCTAATGCTAGAAGTTGGGGAGGGGGGGATTCCTTTCTTCTATTCCTGTTTTAACTGCTTATTTGGAATTATTGTCTAGTTCTTCCCTTTACTATGTTATGCCTTTCCATATTATTTCAGATCGTATGAAGGCGCATTGTAAAGTCGACTATGAAAAGAAATTTTTGGTCTTCTGCTTGCAAAAATCGGTTTGAATTACATTACTTTTGCGGTACCTGTTAACTACTAAATTTCATTAGAAATGCCAAAGAGATAACATAAACTCTGCATCACAAATTAGGAAAACGAAACAACTGTTTCAGCGAGCTATACATTGTACGGCAATCTTCTCGTGAAAGATAGTACAGTTACATTTTGACATGATGCAACGAATGAATGATTCCTTCGTAAAGTGAAAAGTCAGCTCAGTTCCAGCAGATGTAGTTGTTTGTTTTCAAGAATTTCAAACATCGCGTGTTTTGTTTCCGCAACAAAATACCATTTCCAAGTGATTATGAAATTCCGAATCGTATTTACAGTGCAACAGCCATGGATAGGTCGTAATCCGCTTGTGGGCAGTGATGTCCACGCATGCGTTTATCAGGTAATAAAAATCACCATAACGAAGTTTTAATTAATGAAGCACTGGATTGTACCCCACCCGTGGAAAGTGTATCCGTAGAAAATCTTAATCTAGTGTCTTTTTGGAGTATTGTGAGCGTTTTTGTTTTGACTTGACCAAAACACCGATTCACACTTTTGTCAGGTTTCTGCGATACATCTTCTGAAAATAACCTTCGAAACATGTATCATTTATTTGGGAAAAATCACTCGCTGTTAGTTTTGGCACTGAGATATATGAAACACCTGAGCACGGGAGAATAATGACATACAGAACAGTCGCCGTGGACTGGCCGTAATCCACGCTGAAGCCGTGATGTCCACGCAGGCGTTTACCAGGTAAGAAAATTCATCATCAGCAAAATTTTAATTAATGAAACACCGGGTTATACTAGGTGCTTCATTAACTAGAAAGTGTTTTAGCACACTAAAACACATGTCTCCCCTTCCTTTTGAGGTCAGAGGTCAAGGTCACATGCAGTTCATCAAGTTAGCGGACATGCGGTTTCATGGTGACACATCCACATGTCAAAAAAAAAAAAAATTCTGGTCTGGACAATTACTCCCTATTTAAAGTACATAAATTTGACCTTGAGGTCAAGGTCACCTGAAGGTCATGATTACATGTGACATGCGGTCTAATTGCGATACATCCACATGTCAAATATCTAAGTCCTAGGTCAAAAACAAAAAAGTTCTGGTCTGCATAATTATTCCCTATTTGAAGTACATAAATTTGACCTTAAGGTCAGAGGTCAAGGTCACATGTAGGTCATCGAGGTAGACTACATGCGGTCTCATGGTGACACATCCACATGTCAAATAACCAAGTCCTAGGTCAAAAAACAAAAAAAATTCTGGTCTGGACAATTACTCCCTATTCGAAGTACATAAATTTGACCTTGAGGTCAAGGTCACATGAAGGTCACGACATGCGGTCTCATAGTGACACATCCACATGTCAAATAACCAAGTCCTAGGTCAAAAAACAAAACCAATCTGGTCTGGACAATTACTCCCTATTTGAAGTACATAAATATGACCTTGAGGTCAAGGTCGCATGAAGGTCACAATGGTATGCGACATACCGGCTCATGGTGATACATCCACGTGCCAAATATCTAAGGCCTGACTCAAAAGACAAACAAGTTGTGGTCTGGACAACGTTTCCTTGAAAAAAGCACAAATCTGACCTTCAGATCAAAGGTCAAGGTCACATGAAGGTCACATGAAGGTCACAATGGTACGCTACACACCGGCTCATGGTGATACATCCACATGCCAAATATCTAAAGCCTGACTCGAAATACAGAAAAGTTCTGGTCCAGGCAGTTTCCCTTAAAAAAGCGCATAAATCTGACCTTCAGGTCAAAGATCAAGGTCACATGAAGGTCACTATGGTACACTGCACACCGGCTCATGGTGATACATCCACATGCCAAGTATCTAAGGTGTAGGTCAAAAGACAAAAAAGCTATGGCCCGGACAAAGTGTGTATGAGAAGAAGAAGAAGAAGAAGAAGAAGACGAAGAAGAATATGCACTAAAACAATATGTCTCCCTTCTGGGAAGGGGAGACATAATTAAACTTTTGATGATTATTCCTATAAGTCGTACAGTGTAGAGTGCATTATCACTAAATCACCCGCGGAGTGGAGATCCCAACCAAGCAATAATTGCAATTTTTTTGCAAAGCGTAACAAGCACAAGCAAAGTTTCAGCCAATGGACCTCCGGGTTAAACCCGGAGGTCCATTGGCTGAAACATTGCTTGTGTGTTTGTCCATATGTGGAAAATTTGAAAGAGATACTTTGGGTGATAACCCCACTCCGCGGGTGATTTCGTTATAATCCACTCTCCACGTACTGTATTTGGATTCTAATATTATTGCATATGAATAAATATTGCACACCCGTGGAAAGTGACCAGTCCACGCTGGCCGTACTGACGCGTCGATAAATTTTCCTTCAAATGTCTTAAATTTTGTCAGAATTTGAAGGAATCGGTTTTGATTTCCGTGAACTCGTGCTGTAAGAAACAGCTTTCAGTTCTTAAATAATATTTAGAATTTCTGAGAACTAAAATACTCTTGTCAATGTCATCAGTAAATAAATATTCAACAGAAAACAACAAGTCTCATATTTATGTATTTTCTAGAGCTTGGTGGCGCGGTGGCTCAGTGGTTACGGCATTGGACTTCAAACTGAAAGGTACACTGTACAATCCTTGCCAGGGGAAAGTGCGTTGTGTTCCTGGACGAGGCACTTAATTCCGTTTCCCCACGCGGGGGCACAATGCCGCCGTATACTAAGGAGTACTGCATGTCGACGGTGCACTCGTCTTCAACCAATGCTAACCCTTCTTGTGTGGGGTTAGTACGTTGGGGTGTCTGGGAGCTGCTCCCCGTTGTTCGGTGGTTCTCTTCGGGTACTCCAGGTTCCTCCACCCGTAACATTGTCAGGCACAAGGTGACACGCTGTCGAAAGTGTCGTTAAACCCCAATAAATTAATAAATACATATTCCAGATTTTAACCTTAAGTGACTAGCCCCAAGAGGGACAGTTTTCATGCCTTACACGTTGAACACTCTTCCGAAACACAGTCGTACTGGGGTCTCGCTGGTGGGAATTACAAAACTTTGGCAATGGTTTCAAGTGAAATCTCGGCTGCCTTTAAAGGCAGACAAGACTTCACTAGACAACATTGCTAAACCAAGGTGTTGCTTCCGAGGCATTTAAGGATACTTTCGCAAGGCCTTTAAGGATCATTTCTGAATCTACGACAAGAATCAAATCAACATTTTGCAAGACTAAAAATTGTTTCTCATTGTGCTCCTTTCGAGAATCCTTTGCGAGAATCGATTCTGAATTTCGTATGAATTTTAAGTCCTATGTTCGTTTCGTCCTGAATTTTATATTCCGAGTATGCCTTACTGTGAACGTACGTGTAGACGGATGGACATGTTTCAAAACCAATGCAACAGAATTTATTTTCATTTTATATTGCAAGTTGATACATTGATTCGTGTTTTTTTTGCAAATCACTTTCATAACGTTGATCAGAGCAATAGTTGGCCGATCGCATTCACCTGTCACATGCACCTGTCGATGTATGTCATATATTTTTTCGCCAGCACAAATTACCTGTGACAGGTGGAGCAGCAAGCCTTTCCAGACCCGCTAAAACATTATTTTTTTTTCAACTTTTGCCTCAAAAAATAGCTTTTAGTGCACACCCACCAGAGTACTTCTCACTATTAACCAGGTTATATGGGTTTATGTGCGGAGCGAATATGTTTACCAGAAGGCGAAGAAGCAATCCGATTTAAGAGCTATTTGCTCGCGCAAGGTTCTCTTGTTAGGCTATTTCTCATCCTTCTTGGGTTTCGATATAATGATAATCGTTAGCTTTTCATTAAAAATTAGGTAAAAATTACACAATTTCATGTAAGAAAATTTACAACTGTTCTGATGAAATAGGGAGGTTTGAAGTTATTCCGGCGGAATGTTGTATCACTGTTTGTGTTGCAAACAGAAATGCCACAAAAATACAGTGTCCACTAAGTCAAATCACGCTTCAGCTTTAAAAACGAAGCCAAAAGTACTTAGGGACATGACGTGTTTATGCCACATAAAGACTCATGTGAACGAGGGATAAGGAATTCTTTGGCAGAGCAAACTTCCTAGGAAGATAATTCAATATCACTGCTAAGCTGATGTCATTGTCTCAAGTTTAAATGGTTTCTTGACTCAGGGTGATGAACAACCGATAACGAGAGATGCAGTTGATACGCTATTACTAACAGTGTCGTAGCTGCGGGATGGAGGGAGGGGGGGGGGGGTGGAGGGTGTTGGCCCCTCCAAAAAGTTTCACCGGCTTCCCCAACACATTAGCCCAATGTAATTTTCTCACAACATAGAGCCCCAAAATGGTCTCCAATATAACGGCTGCACACATGCCTCAGATTCGCTCTTAGTGCATTAAATTTAGCAAACCTTCCTCGAGGGTGGGTGGAAGCTAGTCCTAACTAGGACCCTCTGGTCGTTATTCCCTCCTCACACTTCCCTTCAGGGAAGTGGAAGAGGGGGCGACGACTGGGCGGTCCTAGTTTGATTAGCTTTTCAGATTCTCATGATTTCAGTTCAGTACGCAGGGTGACCATCACAAGGTCAAATGTGTTTTTCTGACTTTCATTAACTTTCCTCTGAGCAATGTCATTTTCATCGACTACGGGCCTCATAAGATGGTATTGGCGCTGCCTTACACACAGTCCCCATACCCTCTCATTCATTTTGTCCCCTTAATTTTGGATCACTGATAGTTCTTTGCAAACTGAATTATTGATGGCAGTCTTCTTGTAAATAAAAAACTAATCGATTTAATGCCTTACCATTAACACCCTGAGTAGTGAGGGGGTGACACTCTAGGGACAAGCATTTAACACTGAATTCCCCATACCCCAATGGTGACAGTTGAGGGACAAAATTAACATAGGATTCTCCATAGGGTTTTGTCCCTCAAGTGTCATTTTTGTCCCTCAAGTGTCATTTTTGAAGGCAGGAAAAAGATTTTAAAATCTTTTCCTGCCTTCAAAAATGACACTTGAGGGACAAATTGAAATATTTTTTCTTCAAAATGTTGCTTATGACCACTCACTGGATCACGCTCGTCCTCGTCTGCGAAGTTTGTTAAGTAAATGGTTAATAATGTGTTTCTGTTTCGATGATAATGTGAGACATGAACCAAACACACAGTTTAAGGTTATGTATAAGTAATAGGAAACTTAGCTTGAAAATAGGTGACAGGTTATTCTCGATGTCGCCCAAACTCTAAATAATGTAATAATTTGTCATTGTTTGTAGTCCATCCGTATTTATAAACAATTCTGGACGATACAAAATGAAAGATTATTTCATTTTTTTAAAGATTTTTCACGACATCGAAATTAGCATGTCGCCGGTGTAACGCTGGATACAGGGTAAAATCCAGTCATTGCTATATGATTCCCATCTCAGGCAGATACATAACATTTATTTATCTACTTATGTGTGAATTACTGAAAACAATTAAGATCAATTATTAAAATTCATTCATGGATGAAGGATGAAAACCTCTTTCAGGCTTTTACCCAAAGCTGCGAATTGATAATTGTGACAATTGATAAAAACAAAAAACAAAAAATCCCCCCCCCCCAAAAAAAAAACACAGAACGAACACAGGACTTCTCTAACGGCACAGGACTTTACTGCAGTCGAGTCACATCACAGCGGGTGTGTTACAATGTCATGTTCGGTGAATAAAAACGTAAAAGTGTGCATTTTTAAACGTCTCTTGGAAGCAAAAAAGTCGTTAAAGCACTCCATCAATGCCCAGACATATGTTACATTCAATATTTTTAGTTTCATGCCTGATGCGGGATGTTACAGAAAATAAATCTTATAGCGCTGTAAACTGGTTTAAAGGTAATAAGGGTCGCATATTTTGCTAAATGTTACAGACGTTCTACACACAGTTCACTTGTAAGTTTCAAATTAAAATGGAAGCAAAAAT
This sequence comes from Pictodentalium vernedei, assembly GCA_031216915.1. Taxonomy (NCBI): domain Eukaryota; kingdom Metazoa; phylum Mollusca; class Scaphopoda; order Dentaliida; family Dentaliidae; genus Pictodentalium; species Pictodentalium vernedei. Next base: position 172,541,680 of record CM062297.1, read on the forward strand.
TAAATATCGGACAAATAAATTAATTACACGTAATGAAAGAAGAAATGTTAAATTTTCTGACCAGATGCGGGATGGGTGGACTTTATCAAAGGATTTCCGTAAAAAAACGTTTTAAATAAAAATCTACACAGGTTTCGTTACAACTCGACTAATAAAATACAGGAAACAAGCAAAAAACAACTCCCTGTTTTTCTTGCACTGTTTACATATATATATTATATATTTAATTACAACTATTCCTTTTCTTTTCTACATGCGAAGCTCGTGCACCTGCTAGACTGTTGTTCTATGAAGCGAATAATTGTAGATCTCGGCTTGATGTTTTCGCGAGTAATTGTGCATTTATATTTTTCTGACCAAGCGAGTAATTTGACAAACTGTCCCCGTACTTTTTTCAGCATAGTTACTAATAACAATCTGCAACAAAGTTGAATCGATAACCGAGGCAGCTGTTGTGAAAATACATTTTTTATTCAAAATGTAATGGTAAACGACTACTTTCATTGACGTTAATACATGAACAACTCTGTTCTGCCCATAAATAAAACAGCCCTCCATCTTCGTGCGAGAATAAATACTTATTTAAAACGAATCTGGAAGCGATTTGAACTTGTTCGGCTTTCGGAATTAAACAAAAATGCCCATAGAAGCCATGGTTGTCACACTGAGCCTGAAGTGTAGTAGAGTCTTCACGAGGATTCTGAGTGTGTGGTTAGAATTTACTGCGTGATTATCTTCTGTGTGTCAAAAATTCGAAGTAACAAAAACTGTTCTAATCCGTTCTCATACAGTGGTGGGTTACTTTCAGTTTCACGGTAACAAAATTTGAGCGGCGATAAATCGTACTTCAGAATCCGGGAATGAACAGTCTCCACTCTCCAGTGATGAAGATGTTTGCACGCGCACTCAATTCACTCTATTCAAAGGAAAAATCCGATGTGGACTTTAAATGACCGATCAGGTTCTTATAAATAACGTTTGAATCGATAGATCTTGCGAAACGAGTCTTATAAAGGAGTCAACATTGATTCTTTGTCAGAATTAAAGACTCTTCCCTTTCAGACCTGTCAGTTTAATGACGGAATCGTATCGAGCGTACACAAAATCCAACGTTTGGGCTAATAATCGATCAATTACACTGAACAAGGTGGGGATATGTAATAGGGCCCTAGGAATGACATATTTTTGAATCGAATCGAATCGAGGCAATTATTCGAAATCGAATCGAACCTCGAATGGAATATAGGCGTCTTGAAGTCCCGAGTGTTAAAATATACCAACCACATCATAAGGCTTGCCTTCGTCGAATGCATGCCTTGAGGATGTAGTTGGAATAGTTCAAACACAGAAACGAGTGCGCACTGGGCACTGCACGGTGCAAGCCGGAAACAACCGTGAGCTCACCGTTGATATCATGCGAGAACTTTACATTTGCTTTTCGCTGTGGTCGTGATTAGTGAAACTGGAACTAGCATGGATGGTGGCATGGTTACAGATGCTTTTTATGTTAATATAGCGGAAATTAAAGTCAGGCTTTATTTTCAATATTATTCATGAACAAATTTCTATCTCAGCTATACGTTTTGTGAGAGGTCTAAGGCGACTGATACCAAGCAAAATTCCAGTGAAAAGATTCGAAGAAACACGAATTGAACAGCCGATTTCAAATTGAACCGAATACCAACTTAAAATTCGAAATCGAATCGAATTTCGAAGCTTCACGGGGCTCTAATATGTAATAAACGTTAAACTGTACACTATGAGGAATTGCTGTTAACATTACAGTAAATTACTGTCAAACAATTGCCGTTATATCTACCGTACACACACGGTAATAAAGTTACTGCTCAAAGTTTCATCGTATGAAAACTAATAGAGGAACGCGCATATACAGTTTTCGGTAGGAGAAAGTTCTCTAAGTGTCCGAATATACTCCGCCAGCATCAATTGTGGGGGTTGATGTTGTCACAGCGTCCTGTCCTATCGGGTAGGGGCGTAAAATGGCTGTCCTCTGTGGTGAGAGAGACACACTCCGTGTTGGCTAAATATTCGAGAAGAGCGAGACCACAAAGTTGCCGCTACGAAGGTCATCTCACACACCTTCGCCATTGTGCCAAGGACAGGCGTTAATATAAGTTGCAGAACTTGCTCGCCAATCCTTGTAAACAAATAAGATTAAATAAAATAAAGGTCGTTTTCGCAACAGACGCATTCAAGTCTTTCATTCCCACATTAGCAAAATAGCGTCGTCAACAACGAAAGCTGCCTAGTTTTAAATGGATCAATTTTTAACGTAGATAATTCATATCTTTAACCTACAGTCGAATGGCTGTAGGTTGAAGATATTAATTGGTCTACTCTGTTTGACAAACCAACACCTTCTCAATTATTTATTTATTTATTTATTTATTTATTTATTTATTTATTTATTTATTGGGTTTAACGACACCAACGCCAGCCAGGGTCACCTCGAAACCGGAGCACATGGAGAGAACCACTGAGCAACTGTCAGACCCCCAAGGTACAAACTCCTCACAAGAAGACTTAACAATTTGTTGAAGACAAGTGTACCATCGACGTGCATTACGCCTTAGTAGAAAGTGCCACCGTGCCCCCACGTGGACAATCATGATGATGTGCCTTGCTCGAGGACACAACGTAGTTACCCCTGACGGGGACCTTTCGGTTTGATGTTCAATACCGTGACCACCGGACCACCACAACCTCTTTCTTCTATGACGAATTTGAAATGATTCATTTTATCACATTATGGGGAGCGCGGTGGCTCAGTTGGTAGAGGTGCAGGCTGCAAGCCGAGAGGTCCTCGGTTCGAATCCCACCTGCGGCAACCGCGTTGTGTCCTTGGGCAAGACACTTCATCTCCATTGCCCGCGTGGGGGCACGATGACGCCGTGTACTAAGGCGTACTGCACGTCGATGGTACGCATGTCTTCAACCAATCTAACCCTGCCTGTGCTGCAGTGCGGAGTTACGATGTTGAGGAGCTGGCAGCTGCTCGTCGTTGCTCGGTGGTTCTCTCCGGGTACTCCGGCTTCCTCCACCTGTAAAACTGTCACGGTCACGATTAGCCATTGTGCATAAATATGTGACCTCAAACAGCAATAAATAAATAAATAAATAAATATCACATTATGTGTCATTTAATCTTTTAGCTTACTTACGCTGGCCAGCGCTGTTCACAAAACTCGCCTACCAAATTTTAGTATCTTTTTTCAATTTTGGCCTCATATACATGGCCGTTCAATGGAACGAGCTCGCCGAGCCCGTTCCAATAAGGGGTTATAAGCCATGTTTTTACGACAAAAATTGAAAATATTTTGTTACTGAGGAAATGTTTTCTGCAATTGTCGTCTGCTATATGTATAAGGTAAACAGTTAATGAAATATAAGAGCAGATCAATCCAATTCGACTTCCGAAACCATCTCACTCACAATGTTATGACTTCGACGTCTTACGTCATGCACTGTATTAGCCGTATTTTGGGTAATGCGATATTTGGTTGTGATTATATTATACAGTGGAAGCCGTGGACGCCCTCTCCCTCGCCCACTCGCTTCTTCTTGAGAGTACCGCTTTGCATTGATATTTCTTCAGCTCATTTTTTGGAAATGGCAAAAGTTTAGTACAGTCGCCGTGGACAGCTCCTAATCCACACGTGGGCAGTGATGTCCACGCATGCGTTTACCAGGAAATACAAATCATCATCAGCAAAAGTTTGCTTAAATTTTTGATGATTATTCCTATAATTAGTGTTTGGAATCTAAAAGTATTGCGTCCGGGAAAATATTACCCATCCATGAAAGGGGACCAGTCCCCGACGGCCGTACCTGTATCAGCCTTTTCTCCCCCACTGCATGTGTAACATACGTGTTTCCCGGGTGAGATAGCAGGGAAAGACAGATGTATCCCACCCACCCACGTGACGTTATACATTTATAACGTTATTATGACCTTATGCATATCGTATCAGTTTCTTGCTACATGCACAAACTAATTCATATTGACGTCATCAGAATGCCGTGTGATCAAAGTTTGATGCTCTAAAACGCTTCAGACCCAAAGATGCCACCGTTCCTAACTGATTTCGTGGTATATACCTTTGGTATATACATAACTTTTGCGTGCTGTTTCCGATGGTGGCGTTAGTTTTTCAAAACAACGAATACCAAATGAGTTGATTATATCAGCACGTGACCGCCGATTACCTCTGCTAACGTAACCGCTGTATGGTGGGTAGGGGGGGATCCCTGATGGGTCTCACCCTCGGGACAAGATATTTGGTCCAGACACTCGACAAGCCTCGTGTCTGGCCCAAATATCTTGCCCTCGGGTGAGATATTCCCATCCCACACCTGTACCCATCAGGGATTATAATAATCCGCGTTGTCTCATCAAATTTCCCGCGCGTTGATGGGGAGACAAATCTGTATTGTATTATATGTTTTGTAAGAAACTGTATTTAGAAGGTGTTGAACTGTATTATGATCCATACCTCTAGCAATCCAAAGCGTCGAACTCCCTGTGCTTAAATCCTCCACGTGTCGTATGGAAGAAATGTCGTATCTCATAAGTCTGATTGTGTCAGTATTGATTTTTGTCAGAGAGAGAATATAAACAAACTGTTGTGCAGAAATGCGACAAACCTTAAAGCATGTCTATGAAGATCATAACTGATTTCGTAGGAGAAAATATCGAGCTTTTGTTCAGCGACCTGACTTCTGGTAAATGTACTGCGACTGAACTTCTGGTAAAAAGTTACGATGCAGAGTCTTGTGAGCTGAGATAGCCTTACTTGAGGTGTTGTGAATATGCTCAAATGCAACTAAAGCGATAGCGACAAAATACCAGAACGTACCCCATTTCGAAAAAAATAATAAACAAATCCAGATACATTAGGAAAAACTCATGCAAACTTGCATTTGGAAATTCCGTTGTAATATCATGTTCGAGTTTTCCGAATACCCGTAGATTTCTTTTTTTTAAACCGTCGAAATTGGTTTCGCTCTATTATTTTACGATTATTGCTCCATTTCTGACCGACAATATTTACAACTCCTTAAGTATTTTAAGGGGTGGGGGGGGGGGGGGGGGGGGCACCTAGTTATGGAATAGTGGATATCCCCAATCACCACCATCCATCATCCTTGCATGAGAAGACCGAATACTGCTGAGAAATATGGTGATCGTGGCAGTATCATCAGGAGAGAGTTCCTTGACAGAATGATGTCAGGGCTTGATCGTAAATCTTCTCCGCCTGTTGAACAAAATCTAGTCAGGTCTGAACATGCATGTAGCAAAGATGTTTTCCCAATAGGACAAGTAAGTGTTGAATGAATGATGAAGACAGAAACCTCTCAAAAGGTTCTTTTGTAAAGAAGAAAATCGATTGGCATTGAGTGTTGTCAGATGATTATTATAACTTAGTAGGAGCTGATTATTATTGGACCAGGTATATATTTACAGCACAACATGCACGACATTCTCAGTTCTAGTTCGCAACAATAAATGGAGCGTATCTGGATAGGTTGGCCTATATTTGTGATGCCCCACAAGCTTCGGAATTCATTCAATTCGAAATCTTTCAGACGATTCGATTCGAGTTCCGTTGATTCGGAAATTTTCGAATGGTCGAGATATTCTCAAGCACTGCCAAGTATCTCTCTTTGAATTCCTCTTCTGTCATCAGGTTTCCTGCAGGAGCCCTGATGACAGAAGAAGACTTTAAGGAGGTTCCTTTACTGATACTTCTTTGATTCCGCCCCTTGGATATTCCGCGTTTTTGATTGATTGATTGATTTGAAAAAACATACGAGTCGCAACACTTGGTGGGTGTTGGCAATATTTATGGCTGCAGGAAGGTTACAATCTTAGAAGCGGTACAGTCTTAGAAGCGGTAAGATTCGATTCGAAATTCGATCCGAAATTCGATCCGATTCGAGATTCTATGCCTAATTAAATTCGGGTTTCGATTCACACCGAAATTTCTAATTCGCAGGGCCCTTCATTTTGAGTGCTTCTAACTTACAATGTAGGTCTTAAACCATCAAATAGACCGACTCCAACCTAGTTAGTATCAGAGCACAAAATTAAAGGGGTATGGATGGGTTTGCGCCACCCTGAAACCGCTGTGAAATGGCTTGCACCTACAAATGAGTGTATTGTCGCTAGCAATATAAAAACACAAGATCCTCCTTTTTCTATACGTCATGTGTGATATATTCTAATATGTTCGACAGAACCAACAGTCGCTGCTTAAATTCCAACGCCTATACCCCCAGTCGTTTCAAAAGACACATTGCCACAGAATATAGTTCCCCCGTATTTTTTGCACTACTTTCACAAATGCGTCACTAGTGTTTTAAACGCCACAGAACAACAGTATCTCTTGAGGAAGAACACTGCTTGAAGTATCATAGTCTGGATAACTTCATCGCTAGTCTAGAAAGCCTACGTTCAATGTCATGAAACCGATTTTCGCTCAAGAGATTTCGTGGTTGACAACTTTACTTTGTCTCGACTTTTTATACAGCTGAGTGTGCAATAAGAAATAGTATATATTTAACTGATTGAGTTCTAGAATCCACTGTCAGGGCTTTCAAAAAAAAAAACTAGGCTACCAGAGCAAAATCCAACATTTTCCGTGCTACCAGAGCAAAATCCAACATTTTCCGTGCTCGGGTTTCATATTCAGTGAAACGCAAACACTATTTTAGTTATATAAATTTATTTTATTACAAATTATTGGAGAGTGCCTGTGGGCACTCTCCAATAATTTGCAATAAAAAAAGTTTGAATAGCAAATTCAGACCACCAAAAAAATCTACCTCTCCACAAGTTAAACATTTAGTTGAGAGGGCGATACCTCCAGCTCGGTCATTGATTACCCCGTACTCTACCCGTGTGTGTTTCCTGTCACTCGCACTCTACCACGGTTATACTTGAATAAAGCGGAAGAAGCTGATATTTTTAAAGAAAATATAACTTTTGAAGGCATTTCATACACGTCGTAATGTCACTCGGACGCGTAAATCCAATGAGATGCGTTCTCGTATGACATTCTTACGCGTAATTCCACGCGTGGTGTACCCAGGACATTTCCCATTGTGTATATTGTATCGCGTAGCGCTGAATACGCACGCGGTGATCGTGTTATAAAAAAAAAACAACAGGATGGTTTTGAAATCGCAAAGCAAATGTGTGTGTGTGTGTGAGGGGGGGGGGGGGGCACGGGGGAAGTTTAGAGTGTCCGTCAAGTTTTGAGGCAAAATACGTATTTAACCCAATCAAACACCTTATCATTTTTGTAATGAAGATGTCTACAAAAAGAATTACCAAACGTTGAAGTGGCGTGAAAAAGTTGAAAATGGCGAGAAGACAGAAAACTAAACAACAGCTATGTCCTGATTTGTTTTGATCTACAACATATTAAAATTTGATAAAAATGATTTCTTTTAATTTTTGAACCTATGACCCACAATGGTGTCACCGCAGAGTTCGTCCGTAAAGGCTGAGGTTGGCCAGGTCTGTACTGTACCACATTTTTGGAATGGTTTGGGCTGCAGATGATACATCCAAAGTTTGAAGGCGAGAGGACTGATACAGGAAATCATATTAAAGGATAGAGAAAAACGTTAAAAATGAAGTTATTTTGGATACAGACAGGACACCAGAAAACTAATGCCTAACTGTACAAGTAGAAGTCAATGTTAATACATGTTCCAAATTTGGTCGCTATAACTTTAAAAATGTGGCTGTAGTTTGCTGAACAAAAAGGAAAAAAAAGGCTAACGACTACTGCAAGTCAATTCAACTTCGTTGAATGACTTAAGAAATCGGTTGCAAAGACTTGTAATTTAACACCACAGCTCTACAGACCCGTATGATTAACTGGTTGAGGGCTAGATTATTGTTGGTGGTCTGAATTTATTATTCAAAATTTGTTCTACTACAATTTATTGGAGAGTGCCTACAGGCACTCTCCAGTAATTTGTAATAGAACACATTTTTATAAACAAAATATTTTGGGGTTTGACTGAATATGAAACAAGAGCAAGGAAAACATTGGCCTTTGCTTTGATACCCTTATTTTTTGAAAGCCCTGATAGTGGCTTCTAGCACCTAACCAGTTAAATTATTACTGGATCTCCCTTCAAATGCAAAATGGATTCGCTGTTTCGTTCTCATCCTACACATTATTTCATAAGACAACACATCCCGCAGCGCCACAGTGGAAAAGATTAAATCAGACAAGCGCTCATAAAAGTTATCACACTTATTTTGATTTGATGCAGGAATGTTGCGTTTAGCAACAATAAACAATTAAATAAATTAATGTAGGAACAGGATTCGAGGTTTCGCTTTCCCAGGGGGTTCTACCACTCACGAAAGAAAAAAGTGGTTCAATTATTTTAACCTTCTCTCAACTTTTGGGTATATATTCTATAATAGTCGTGAGAATGAATATGTTAGCTGATGATGACATTTGAATTCTCGAAAACGAGGAAGTATCTCTTAAATTTTCTGTTTGCTCAGAGCAGTTGGAAAATGAAATGGAATGTATCAGTAGTATAGCACGTGCAGATGTACCCCCTTCTTGGGGACCTCGCTTGGGGACCTCGAAAGTGACGTCATAGTTTGCCCCAAAAGTCCGTGGATGGCGGTCATGTTGTGATATATTGTGTTACTATGCATGTGCGTCCCAACTAGGGAAAAAGGTACACAACAAAAGACTGTTCAAGGTCCAATACATTTTATTTTGTCTAACAATATATACAAAGCAGTAATTTTACAATATTTTCAAAATGATACAGTTGTATTTACAATACGCAGACTAATAGGAATGAATATATTCAAAAGAGTTTTATCACGCCTAACAACTGTCACGTCTATGGAGCTGCGGCAAAATAGTTCATGGTCAGTGTCATGCATCTATATATCCAGTGGTTTGGTCGTCACACCATCTTGAACTTTTCGCTTGGAGTAGAAGTAGTGTTAAACCATCTTTACTCCGTGTAGATGTAAACATGCTGTTATCATTCATTCTGAAACCTCGGTTGATACCACTGCCAGCCCATTAAGATATTTCTTCCTGGTGAGATCATTCTGACATTTGTCGGAAGCACCGAAACAGTAGTAAGTCTTGCTACACAATTCAATGATACCATCACCCTGCCATTCGACTTTAAAGAGTTCAGGTGTTCTCTTGTCAAATGTCTGTTTAAAAGTACAAGAGGGATCAACTAAGAGAAGATCTTTATGAACTGGAGATGAATAAGTATGCAATCAAACGGGACTTGCCTCTACACATCGGGGTTTTTGTGTACCAGTACGCAAAACTCCGAATGTTGGAATTCTATTATGATTTCCTAGATGTGTATGTCGATCGTCGAGACTTTGAATTGTGTGAATCAGATACAGACAGTTTGTACATTGCCTTATCAAAACCATCACTGGAAGAAGTTGTCCGTCCTGAGAAAAAAGAGGAATTCTACCAACATTAGTTACCATCTGAGGCATGCAGCGTTCACAAAGAAGACTTTGTGAAAATAAAAATACAAAACGAAACCAGGGTACTTCATCCCTGTTGCACTCAGAAACAGAAATTTGACAAGAGAACACCTGGACTCTTTGAAGTCGAATGACAGGGTGATGGTATCATTGGATCGTGTAGCAAGACTTACTACTGTTTCGGTGCGTCCGACAAGCTGAGCTGTAAAGGTAGCAATAAAAGTCAGAATGATCTCACCAAGGAGAAATACCTCAATGTACTCAAAACACAACATGCTGGCAGTGCTATCAAACGAGGTTTCAGAATGAATGATAACAGCATGTTTACATATACACAGAGTAAAGATGATTTATCCTACTTTTACCACAAACGAAAAGTTCAAGAAGATGGTTTAACGACCAAACCACTGAATATATGGATGCATGAAACTGACCGTGAACTATTTTGCCATGGCTCCATAGATGTGACAGTTGTTAGGCATGATAAAACTCTTGTGAATATATTCATTCCTATTATTCTGCATATTGTTAATGCAACTGTATCAGGTTGAAAATATTGTGAAATTACTGCTTTGTATATATTGTTAAACAAAATAAAATGTATTGGACCTTGAACAGCCTTTTGTTGTGTACCCTTTCCCTAGTTGGGACGCACATGCGCAGTAACACCACATATCACAACATGACCGCTATCCACGTGACTTTTGGGGGAAACTATGACGTCACTTCCGGGATCCCCCAGCAAGATCCCCAAGAAGGGGGTAGATCTGCACATGCAATACTACTTATATCATCTACAAATGTCTTTAGTGAAACTCGTGATGTTTTCTCATTACAATTACATAGAAACGGTGATTGAACCTGCGAAACCACCGACATGGTGATGTTATCTCAGAAAAAAACATCGAATTCTATGAAACAGCACACAGACTTCAGGTTATATGCAGTAGAAAATAGGGTCGGTAGGTCGATCGGTAGGGAAATTTTGTTTAAAAAAATCTTTTCCCATACAATCGCTTAACCATCTAGCTACCGTAACGACCACAATCTTTCAGCGCCATTTACAAAAATCACCATTCACATTGTGTTATTTTTAAATATTTTTTTTGTCTCAAAAAACATAACTTATGACTACACTTTTGAGTTGAGGAATAAACATTTTTAGTTTGTTCATTTTTTTTTCAAAAGTGTCGTCTGCTATTTGGATTAAGTGAAAAATTGAAATGTATGTCATATTTTCACGGTGCACCTGTATTTGAAGTCCAGATACGTATCTTCCGATATTATTTTAAATTGAGATAACATTTTTGTTTTGTACTTATAAAAAGTTTTAAAGGGTCTGGCACTAGACTTAATCCCTAATATCAACTCTTATTATCTCATAGATTGTTTGTCTAGGGCAAGGACGATGTCCAAACAAAATACGTTATCAACTCACTACCCATATAAAGTTAAGACGTGACCTGTTTTCATTCTAAAAGAGCAATCCTCGACGTATTTTCTCTCTAATAAAACATATGTTGGACTCATTCGATCGAATATTTCCTTTCTCTTATCCCTTCCCTTATCCCTTCTCTTTCCCTCTATTTCTAATCATTCTATCCTCTCTCTTTTTTTCTCTCTCTTTCTCCTTCTCTCTGTCTCTCCCCATCTCTCTATTTCTATATAAATATTAGTTTCTTAGTATGTTGGGTATATGGCATGTGTGCGAGGCATACTGTGCGCGACTGCCCGTGTGTATGTGTGAGAGTGTGCGAATTTCTGTGGGTGAATGGAGTGCTTGTAAGTATAAAACATGTTTTTGTGGAGCGTCGTCTAACAACAAGTATCCCAGAGCCCGCCCCCACGATGGCGGCAGCCGGGGCACTTTTCAGTTTGTGTTCAATGAGCGCTCAAGCAGTCCAACTGTCTTGAGATCAGTGTTTCACGCCAAGACAAGGTTATCAATGTCATTGAGTCAGATCTACCTGCAAGGTTCTTGCTTTTAGATCAAATAAGTAAAAGTAGTATAAACAAATGTAAACAACGCTAGATCAGTGGCTTGCAACTTCTCAAGCTGGGTATCTGGTAGTAGTTTAACAGATACGATTCGACCCTGATTACCCGGAGCTTTGCCGGAGCAGCTAGTGTTGTTCCTACAAAAGCTCTGGTTCCTACGGGAATTTAACACTAGCTGCTCCGGAAAAGCTCCGGTAATCAGGATCGAATGGTCCCTGCTATGCTACTGGTCGTAACGAAATTTAGAAGGAGATTGGAAATTGATCACATCAGTACATATAGAATTTGAAATAAATGTGTTACAGTAATAATTCAAGTGAAGGATTCGTCTCAATTATTTTATTATCCTTGCGATTTGCTCAAGGACATCGTGAAGATGACTGATTAGTGTGGTGTAAAGTGGGGGTGTAAACCTGATTTGTTCCGATCGTGACAGCTCTAGTCCCGATGGTTGAAGCAGGTCTTGCATTTTAAACTAATATCGGGCCAGCCATGGACCAACGGGGTTTATTTCAGGGTTTTCATCTCCAGTATTTGAACATTTTCTTGTTTTGTTTAGGGTTGTCTAAATATTTCTTTTTACCATTGTGGCAACAACATTTTTCCTTACAGCACACCCAATAATATCAGAGGTCATACCCGGACGGAAATATTCTCTATGAGACTCCGCCACCAGATCGGGGTTACCTCAGTGCCTGAGCCCATAGCAACCTTGGTCAAGTGTTGGGGTCACTGAATGATTTGTTTTAGGTTGTTTTTTCACCGGTTAAACCTTCACAGTGAAGAAAAATTTAAGAATATACATTGGATCATTTACAGTTCGTACAGTGTATCTATGTCTATGAATCGAAATCACACTGCTTTCTCATCTGTGTGAATCGTAATATCCGCATTTTGCGAAAACTTGTTGGGCTGATTATGGGGCCTCAGCCCTTCAAAATGCAATGCCCGCTGAAGAGACGTTGCAAATATTTGTTCAGAATCACTGACCGAATCAGTTACTACTACCTACCAAGTGACTTCAATAACAATCCATTGGTTTATTCGACTTGTGAAAAATCAATTTGTCTCGAATTAGATGATTAGTGAACCAACAATAGTACGGGTCCACAAAGCAGCCCTTAAAAGTCCCCAATGGTCGCACATGTTTCCAAACAATGGCCTCCGATGGTCACAAAATACGCGTATGAGGGAATATTATTTACCAGCACGCGAGCAAGTCTACGTGTGTTTCTGGCATGTGGTCATACATGTATGTAGCAAGAGTTGTTCTGCATAGACAGTTAGTAAACAGAGAATATATTCGTGTTCACCTGGTCAAGGGAATGTATAGACAGGTGCAGGCTAAGGTGAATAAAGAGATCTGACTAAACCTTCTTAGACTTGGTACAGTATAATCGCTGTGGACTGGTCGTAATCCACGCTTGAGTCGTTATGTCCACGCATGCGTTTACCAAGTAATAAAAAGCATCAGCAGCAAACTTTTAATTAATGAAGCACTGGGTTGTACCCAGTGCTTCATTAATTAAAATGTTGATGATTATTCTTATTCATAGTGTTTGCAATCTATTATTATTGCATCCGTGGAAATATTGCCCACCCATGGAAAGTGAATAAACCACGGCGGCCGTACTGTAGTTGCAGTACGCAGAAGGCGGTACCTTCCATTGGATATTTAGAACAGAAAAAATGGTAGTTGGAATAGATTTGGCAGGCGGCGGAAGAAATGAAAAAGTTAACAAATAGTAAATCAATGAATTCTGGGTAAGATAACGGCTCTTCTACATTTCCGGAGTATACCTCGGAACAATCGAATATACTTACAAAATACCTTTGTTTGCAGTAAATAGTTAAAATTGGTATCAGAATATATGACAACATAATGACCGCAAAATCACTCTAAAGTAAAATTAAGCCAATCATTTATACCGTTATGGTGAGGACATGCGAAGATTCGAAATTCAATTCTATTGGAAATCATCTCGATGATTTGTTTTGATTCGTTTCGACATTGAATTTTTCGAATCGTCGAGATGTTTTATAAGATCCTGTCAGTTGTCTCCCCTTGAACTCTTCTTTTAAAATCAGGACTCATGTGCAGGATACCTGATGATAGAAGGGAAGTACGAAGAGGTTTCGCTTCCGAAACCACTTAGATTCCTCGCTCTGTTATCCACAAAGAACAATGCATCCCTCGTACTTCGCCTCTACCAACCCCCAACACACAACCCCTTTGTTTTATACCCCTATAAGGGGTATAAAACAAAGGGGTTGTGTGGGAGGGAACGGGCGGGGGTGGGGGTGGAGAAGGCGAAGTACGCGCGGTGCATTGTTCTACTGTTTCGTATATACTTGCTTCTACTATATCATGCTGAGGATACGGTAGCCGAGAGCGTAACGCGTTGCGATCGGAGCCCAAGGTTTGCGAGTTCGAACCCCAATTGGGGAAACGTAACGTAATGCAATGCCGTCGTGGATTCAAAACCACACTGCTCCCCCATAGTGCCATGTTCGTGGATGGTGCTATGCTCGTCCTATCGGGTGAGGACGTAAATGGCTGCCCCATGTGCAGTAATTACTGTGCACGTTAAAGAATCCTTCTGTGGCAAAAGAGCTGCAGTTCGGCAAAATTCCCCGATTCCCCCCTTGTATATAGCGTATATATTGTACTTCATTACCTGTATAAAGAACCCCCGCAATGAATCAATCAAGGTCCTCCGAAAAATCAACGGCGGAGGGACTGTAAAGCTCATTGAATCGTGCATCTACCGGAGTAAAACGGGTGTAAGACGCGTACTGCAGTATCAGTCCACACAAAATATACCTGAAATGATTCCGATGATGTGGGGTTCACACAGGGTGCTCCGAAAAATTAACGGAGGAATTTCCAAATAACATAACATAACAGGCTCCAGTCTACGTATCGTTACGACGCTCATGCGTCTGACGTTCTTTCTCGTTCTTAACTGCTAAGGCTAGCAATTGTGAATACGGACTTTACATAGTAAGGAACCTTTTATATATTTTCCGCTTGATAAAGGCCAAGTGGCCGAACAGTTGTAGATAATAGAGAGATGATATTGTTTATAATATCTAACTTCCCTTTGGTGGACCTAGTATGATATACATGTACTATGATTCCACCCCTGGAATATTCCACTTTTTCAGGTGACTTGTACAAACAGGGGAGTCGCCCTTGAAAACAATACTTGATGATGTTTGATAATATTTGTTATAATCCACGATTGCAGAATGTCTAATATCTACAGTTTGAGAAGTGGTGAAGTTTCGATTCGAGGTTCGATTCGAATTTCTCTGCCCGAATCCATTCAACCGGTAATTTGAGTTCGCAGAGCCCAACTTTATGTATAGGATTTACACCACCGGGTTTATTATCGGGTCCTATTGTAGTATAGTCGCCGTGGACTAGTCACTTTCCACGAGTGGGCAATATTTCCACGGACGCACTAATAATATAATCCAAACACTAATTATAGGAATAATCATCAAACATTTAATTAATGAAGCACCGGGTGCAACCCGGTGCTTCATTAATTAAAATTTTGTTGATGATGAATTTTATTACCTGGTAAACGCATGTGTGGACAACACTACCCACGCGTGGATTACGACCAGTCCACGGCGACTGTACTGTATGACCAGGTGCTCTTATAAGCTGGCAATAATTTAAGTTAATACTAAACTAGCCGTAAATTATTTATTTGTATTCAATTTTGGCTGATATACACAATGTTCAGCAACAAATACCTAACCCAGGAAATGTATGTTATATGAATTCTTCTTTAACTGTAAGTTATGCCAAATGTGTTGGATGTCAGACAACATTTACAAATAATTAATAAAATGCCGCCTAGATATAATTGTTATTAGGTCGGTAGACAGGTGAAGTTCGTCAGCATGAACACAGCCTTTCCAGAAACCTAAAAAAACAACATAGCAATTTGAATTAGTTCATGCTCTTATTAATTTGAACAAAATGTTAAATAACATATGGTGCATTTTGAAGATGGTATTACAACCGAAAAACTCGACGACTGATTTATGCGATTAAACAAAGAGTGTTTGTTCAAGATGTTATCACAATAATGTGGACGCTTACCTATCCTTAGTGAAGACAATATTTCCATTAGTGAAACCACTCTTGCCAGTTCACTCAGTTGGGTGCCAGTGGTCTAATTTTTTTCAGAAATAATACTTATAAATCCGCGGCGCCGGTCGGACTCAAATTTAGGCAATTGAGCCAGGAAATATAAAAGGACTACTTCGAGCTGGGGAGGCGAAAGGAATGGGCTTAGGTAGAAATATGTACACCGTTGATAGCAGAGTAGTTGTTCGCTGGTGATGGTGGCGAGACCAAAGTTTACCAACAGACCAATGATTTTTTTCGACAGTATTTAGATTGACAAACCAAATTTCTTCCTTTTCTTCCGTTTTGGTATCCCAAAACGGTGTAATTATCAAACATTCAGTCTAAAACATAAGTTTTGCCCAAAATACAAATTTTACTGCTATTTTGAAACTTTTTGCCAAGAAAAGGTCTAAACAATTTTCCGACGAGCAGAAAATTTGCTGACAATCTTTGCAGTGGTATGTCGCCCTCAGAAACTCTTATCTACGCCCCTCTCCCACTTGTTTAACCCTTTACCCAACGCAGACGATATCAAAATTTATTATTTTAAATATCATTTTTTCAAATTTTTCAAAAAATTTCAACAAAACCATATCATGTGACCCCTCGCTGGAACGAGCTCGACAAGCTCGTTCCAACGAGGGGTCACATGATATAGTTTTGTTGAAATTGTTTGAAGTATAATATTTTTTCAATTGCTGAATTTGCATATTACGCGGGCGTATGCGAGCGATTCGTTCGGTAAAGGGTTAAAACTGAGACTTAAAATGATACTACATCTAATCTAAAGACTATTTATTTAACAGAATTAATGATTCATTTTACAAGATAAATATAAAACAAGAAGGTACAATGCATGAATAACAATAATCGGAATGAACGCGGAAGATTTGTTTAACATTTTCAGTAATAACCCATAAATATGGTGTTTACAAAAAGGAGAAAATATATTAACAATTTGAACTGTGCAGACTGAACCTGTTTGGTTTCTGTGGCGGTCACAGGATACAAAACTAGGCATGACGAACGCAGTAGATAACATACATATCGTCGCCGCAAAAAAGACCACAGCCCAAACAGAATAGATTAATCCAACAAATTCAGCCATTACCCCTCAGAACTCCCAGTGTTACGACCCTACGGAAGGCGCTATCCGAATGTTGCGCTGTCGATGCGCGGTAAATGCTCACAAAGATTTTATGCGCCAACTCTGCAACCCATTGATGAAGCCATATCTGGAGGCGTGTGGAAGCGCAAGCGCAGTGGCTTAGTGATCAGAGCATTTGATTCTAAACCGAAGGGTCGACTGTTCGACCCTAACCAGCGGTAACTACGTTGTGTCCTTAGGCAAGTCACTTGACCCTTTACCCAACGCAGACGATATCAAAATTGATTATTTTAAATATGCTTTTTAAAAAATTTCAAAACATTTGAACAAAACCATATCATGTGTTCCCCGCATTGGAACGAGCCCGACGAGCTCGTTCCAAAGAGGGGTCACATGATATGGTTTTGTTCAACTGTTTTGAAAAATAATATTTTTTCAGCTGCTGAATTTGCATATTATGCGGGCGGATGTGGTCGATTCGTTGGGTAAAGGGTTAATCCCGATTGCCAGTGTGGGTACACGGTGGCGCTCTGTTCCAAGGCATACTCTGTACTCAGAAGATGCTAACTCGGATTGTACAGAGTTTGTAAATTGGAGAGTCTGGTGGTTGCTCGCCGCTGCTCGGATGGTTTTCTAATATATTTGATGGCTTTTAAGGATTTATTACCGACTGCTTTTCCCTGGTGATTCACTCTTTCAGCCCCGAGTACAAACCAATAAAATAACAAATAGTTAAGGGGGATAAGCAATAATTCAATCCTACAGACCTATTGGACCCTATTGGGCTTTAGGATTAAATTATTACTGAACCAACCGACGAAGACAAAGAGTAGTGCAGCTAGCACTGCATCCGATGATCTTACTCGGGAACTGAATGCTTTTATTGGGTTTAAAAACACGTTCAACAACCCGGGTCACATCGTGGCGTCCGATTCCCAACCGGGGACGAGAAAACATTCCAAATTCTTCGAAAACATGATTACGTCCTTCAATATACACACAGAGATCCGTGCCAGTCTTCGTCTGATGCCAACAATAGCTCTTTCGTAGTACTGTAACCGGTGCGTTTCACACTTTCATGTAGCTGCCGTATAAGGAAACTGAACCACATAATCATGAGAAACCTCATCCAAAAAGCCAGATTCCAACCATAGTTTTATGAACTAGTGGTGCAGGTGTTCAACTCCTGATTGCAAGGCGTGGTTTGCCGACAGCTCGATTCCCCGACCGGGCATCAGAAATCAACATTCCAAATTCTTCAACTTCATTGTGTCCTTTAATGTCCCAATACCAACCGCAATACCTTGCAATGACTGGTCAATGCCTAGTTGATTTTATTTTATGTCCCCGGGCACGCGCATATGTCTACTATCAGCGATTCTTATGTCCACTGTCTAGGAAAGCGTCTCGTTGCTATGAGCAACGGTTCATCGCAATGTCTTTTTCACTTGAAATCAACTGAGACAAATACATTTAACTGAAGTAAAATACACACAAAAGTACCGTTATTACGTACAAAAAGATTAGTTATGTAAACATGGGTAATTGTTTATGAAACCGATTAGATTATAAGGTCTCTTTTCATTAATTTACTGTAACATAAACTGAAATAGCTTCGAATCTTTTTAAAATTTGTTGTTGTACAGTGAATATTAGAAAGCAGACGTTGTTTCGGTAAGGTGTTAACTTTTATCATTTTTTTCCAATTCAATTTTACTTTTGTAAGAACGGGACATATACGTTATTCTGTTTGTTGACAGGGGACATGGTCTCACGTTCCCTGCATGAAACATATTCAACCTCGGCTAACGCCTCGGTTGAATATAAATTTCATGCAGGGAACGTGAGACCATGTCCCCTGTCAACAAACAGAATAATTTATAATATACAGACACAGTCCAGTGCCAGTCTTCCACTGAGGCTAACCACCGCACTTTTCTTCGTACTGTAGCCAGTGCGTTTCATACTTTCATGTAGCTGCCGGAAGAAATTGATCGAAGTAATCATGAGACCTCTATCAAAAACGCTAGATCCCACCCATCGTTTTCGACGGTGTGCAATGGCCTAGTGGTTCAGATGTTGAGCTCCTGTTTGCCAGATGGAGTTACCATGAGTTCGATTCCCGGAGAGGGATCCGAAACCAACATTCTAAACTCCTCCAAAACATGATTGTTGCCCTCAAAAATCACATAAACCCCCACCTCACCCTCCATTTCTCGCACGCACGCACGCACGCACGCGTGTCGCACGCACGCACGCACGCACGCAAAAATGCAAAAATGCAGCAAATTGTCGAGCTATATCATCTCACTGTAACAATTTTGTTTTGGGGTTCACATCATTCGGTCCACCTTCTTGCTTCATGGCTTCAGTTTACCCAAGTATTTGGTGTCGTTTCTTCACCCCACGTACTTAATGTCTCTTAAATCACAAGAATGTCACACTGAGTTTTCTTGGCATAAATCATAGTTCAAATACGTTTTACACTGACGTTCTCGGAGAGTTTAAAACCCTTTACCAAACGCAGACGATATCAAAATTTATTATTTTAAATATCATTTTTTCAATTTTTTCAAAACATTTCAACAAAACCATATTATGTGACACCCTCGTTGGAACGAGCTCGACGAGCTCGGTCCAACGAGGGGTCACATGATATGGTTTTGTTGAAATTTTGTGAAAAATAATATTTTTTAAACTGCTGAATTTGCATATTACGCGGGCGGATGCGGCCGATTCGTTGGGTAAAGGGTTAAGTCCATTAAATTAAATTTCAGTTTCACCGCCCATTGCAGTTCCATTCACACGGTTTATTCTGTTTACTCTTAACTGGGGACACAGTTCTAATGTAATCTTCAAACAGACGAACACCAAATAGTCAATTTCTTTTCGATCAAAGGCCTCACACAACTATTTAGCAACATTATTTTCTGAATCTAATCTAGATGTATTTGCTTCTCCACTGAGCTCTAAAGATTATAATCGCTTGCTCGAGAAACATTACTCTGTCTCGACGACCCTTAACTACACCTAAAAGTCTTACACTCACTTTCAACGGGACAAGGCTCTTTGTTAAAAGCCGCCAGCAGAAGCAACACTTGTAGTTCACTCTATGTTCAATATATCATGCGTTTATAATAATTGCAAAAATTTCCATGCAAAATTCTCTCGACAATGTAATATTTTTTATTAAGTGTTCGTTATGAATTCTATGGAGCATTATTGAACCACGTGCAACAGCAGTTCACAGAAAGGCACGGAAAAAAGTGACTGTCACTAAAGTGACGAAGAGGTCACCTATAGAGCCATATTGCTTCTTCAAATAAAATGGAGCTTCACAAATAAAAGACTATGAGATAAACTATAATAATTTGACTTTTGCCTCCCTCCACGTGTCTGCTCTCATATTCAATTTGAGACATAGACCACACAAGTCGTCATGATTAACAGGTTTATTTGTCTAACAAAAGACCATGCGACCCCTTAATGCAGGAATAATTAATGACTTTCTAAGTGTACAGTCACTGTATACTGGTCGCAATCCACACGTGGGCATTGATACCACGCATTTATTTAATTATTTATTTATTGGCGTTTAAGGGCACATACTTATGCACAAAGGCTAATTGTGACTGTGACGGTTTTACAGGTGGAGGAAGCCGGAGTAACCGATGGGAACCACCGAGCATCGACGAGCAACTGCCAGGTCCTCAACATTGTAACTCTATTCAATGGCAGCAATTGGAAGAGTCCATTTTCATTATTTGGGGGTAGACCAATTAATATTTGGGCTGCACGTTGAAAATATTCATTGGTCTATCCAACACATACACTCAGCACCCATCCTACTTTACGAAATGATGAAGTATTTTGTTCCTGCACCAGGAAAGTGGCATGTGGGATTTAAAAGGTTAATATAACAGTTTTCAACTAGCAAATCATGCCTACAAAGCCGAACATCCACCGCGTGCGGTGTATATCATCCTTAAATACGACTGTTTTCTACTTTACAATTAACCCAGTCAAGGATTACGTGAACTCTTGTTTTTTTTGACATTCCAATCTGAATGCCTTTGGTTCATATAAACCAATTAGTTATAAATAAATTTGTAACTCAATTATGTAAAAGGACAGGCACAAAACAACTATAGTCGTTTCAACCAAATTCTTTCTCTAGTTTGGCTACAGCTGTAAGTATATATCTTGTTTCACTGGGTTTGATGGGTCAATTATTCAGGCATACCCGTTGTCCTAGGTGACTGCCCCCGTATAACCCCCGTGCTCTACAGCCCCTGACCCCACTTGTCAATATTCTGGATGGCTACACAGGTATGTGGGAACCGCTGGTGGGGTACCGCCCCCAACAAAATTAGTTGAGAGAGAGAGAGAGAGAGAGAGAGAGAGAGGTGGGGAGGGGAGAAAGGCGAGAGAGTTCTGGACAACGTTATCTCTACTACCAACCTTCATTGCTGTCTTATTGGGATTACAGTAAAGTACCTGTGGACTGGTCGTAATCAACGAGTGGGGAGTGAAGTCCACGCATGCGTTTACCAGGTAATGAAAATCCTCATCAGCCAAATTTTAATTAATGAAGCACCGGGTTGTACCCGGTGCTTCATTAATTAATTTTTTGAAGATTGTTCCTATAATGTTTGGAATCTAATATTATTGCGTCCGTGGAAATATTGCCCAACCGTGGAAAGTGACCAGTCTACGGTGGCTGTATGTAGCAGAATGGTTGCACACATCCTCTTTACTCTTAAGATTTGACCGAAGATTCTTTCGTGATTTGTCTCTATTATGGTCTTAAAAGGCAAGAAAAATGCACTGTATACAATGCAATAAATATGTTAAATGTGGGGGTAGAAATATGCCCTGTTCTTAAACAAAGCTTTGTGTATTGTATTCCTTCCATGCCACTGGGATGTATCAGTACGGTTCCCTTGCATCCCCAACTACCCCCACCCCGCATCCACAAGTTCGAAATGCTTCCTACACAGTAACGCCGGAAGCACGAGGGAGAGGGGAGCTGCCTTCCTTGCATTCAGACCAGGTGAGGAGGTGGGGGGGGGGGGAGAACAATGCTCTTCCCAGGTTCGTCATTCATGGGGCACCTCCTCTGAATCTCCCTCATCTCAGGTCTTCGAGACATGTGTGCTTCGGCATGTCATGGCGGGGCTGATAGTGCGAGTAAATGTCCTTTTCCCGGGGTCTGCCCCCCCCCCTGCCCTGAAGTACTTACAGCACATCGTTTTTACGTCCATCTGATTACAGGTTATAAACTCAAGATGTCTTGTGATACGTGCAGTGAAGAAGAGAATAAATGAACCGAATGCTATTAGTAGCATATATGCACATGCAACGTGTAGGTATCGATCACTTCCTGCAAGTTCAGGGCAAGCTGAGAAAAATCTATTTTTGGCAAAACAGTGTCAAGAAAAACTCACCTTATTAGAAAAACAGCGTAAATATCCCGGAAAGTGTAAGAAAAATATCAATTATGACACTCAATCATCAATGCTTACATGAATACAGGAAAACAAATATGAATAAAATTTACGTTCAATTATCACTGATGTATCTTCACTAATCCCAACAGCGCGTATTTACTATTTTTTCTGTTATTTCGTTCTACTCATTATTGACGTTGCATATTCTGAAAGGAACACAAATCGTTGTGTTTCTCAAAGAAATACTATTATTCAATACATTTTAACGGAAAAGGCCCCTTCAATTAGTGTGTGACCTAACAGCGTATTAAAACCCAGGTTGAAGGAACTTCACGAATCACGTGAGATATTCTTGTCAGAAGAAGCCGGTCTCTGCGGCAAAACTGTTAAAGCGAAAACTGAATTTTGCAACCTATGCAATATTTCGATCAACAATATCTCATCTAATAGTGGCTAACGAATGTATTGATCCAATGCGTTAACCGTGAAATTGTTGTTTCTTAAGAGCGAGTTCCCTTTTATTCGTCGCACATTCAGGTAGACAGTTGTTCATGGCGGATACATTGAATTTTGGTCACAAAACAGATATACAAAGGACTAAACAATATTCCTATCAATTCATTTTAAAAATGAAAGGAAATAATTGAGAAATATGTCAAGTGTTTTTATTGTTGAAACCTGGTTATAGGGGCGGATCGCGGAATTGTTATTCAGGTGTACAGGGAAGCTTAAGTTGGCTGTTGGGTTTTGCGAGCCCCTCATAGTCATAGACATGTACCATTGTAGTCCATGGTTTTGCCAGGGGCGTAGCGAAGCTGACCGATGATAGTGGGGACGGGGGTGGGTGGTTGTAAATCTGCTCTGTCCCGACTTTGATGGCTCAAGTCCCGACTAACTGATATTCTCACTGCATCATCAAAGCATGCCTTCTGCGTTGGAAAAAATCAAGACTTCTTGAAAATTAATCAGTGAATAAACAAAACACACATGTAATCTTGACGCAACTTCTTATTCGGTTAACACCTGACATACAAGTACTCCCAATTGGCCATGCCTGGCATTCAACAGTTTGAATCGGATACTGGGTACTACAGACCTCAAGTGGCGGACTCTCCGTGTGGCCCACCGGGAAATTTCCCGGTGCCCTCCCCCATTGAGAACCACCCCGGACCTCCAAAATTTAAGCACCCCAACACCAGTTGGAGCATGACACTTTGTGAAAATGACCAAAAGGCGAAACGCATCTGTTTGTGTAGCCGGTCTGTTTATCGAAATGTCCTCTATGTGGCCTGACATTGGTAGTCCAAATAGAGAGCATTTCGATATGAAAACAGTCTAGTCAGCCACTGATCGGTCGGATGCAAGGAAACAGTTCTTTCGGTTCGAAAAATCAAATTTTTTCTCCCACTGAGCCGAACAATGGTCCCCATTGTGAAAACATTTTTGCCAAATGAGCGACAAAGAAGATACAAAAATTCCATCGAAAATGCCCCCTGTTTGGACTGCCATCGACCGATCAGGTGCAAGGAAGCAGTATTCTTTCGGTTCGAAAAATCAACATTTTTTCCGTTACCCGGGCCACCTTGGTACGTTTTCCGGCAAAGTTTTTTGGCCCAGTACACCCTTGCAGGCATCCATTTGCATGAGCGTCTGTTTGTGACAAAACTATCAAATCTAGGCTTTTAAGAAAGAACATGATTACCAACAATAGAAAATTAGATAACGATATCTTGGATTTCAATCCTGACGACAATGCCCGGACATTGAAAATTACTGGGGTGTTACATCTCCACCCCCCTCCCTACCAATAGCTTCGCCGATGGAATCTAGGTAGATGCAATCCTTCCAACTTCCATCTTCACAGAGCGTCCTCAAAGTTCACGATGAATGTCGGTTTGCCAGAAATAAATTTTACTTACACCGTGGCTCTGTTGTCTTGCTGAGGAAGGTAACAAATTGAAGTACCTGATAGAACAATAGTCTAGGTGCGCAAGTGACGTCACGTGAATACCTCTGGTCCGCTGAATATACTTTTTGGACCAACAAAAAACTTTCCATGTCATTTGATGATACCTTTCAAATATATAGAAACCCCTCAGGAATGAATACAGGGCAAACCGGTAAATTAGATTCACGTGAATCACGAACACAGTTCTCTGCTGAATTGCCTGCACAGTCCTTCCCAAGAACCTGGAACATTATAGACCCACAAATCCAGCAATTAAGCAGACCCAAGTTTAAAAAGTCCTTAATTGATAAAGCCTTGAATAATTATTCCCGTCCAAACTCCAAATGTGACAACCCAACGTGTCATCCACTCATTGCACGGGACAGGTTGATCAAATTCATGAAACACCTCAAGCTCAATTGATAACTATTGTGGTATTTTTTGGGGGTATAATCTTAATATACTAATACTTATATATACCACCCGTTACCAAATAGTTACAAGCTCATCAAGTGGGTTATTTCCTTCAACGGACGGGTACTTTTTAATTCACCCAATGATACAATCAGCAACTAGATAACAACAACAACTGGGTTTCCTCTTCTGATTCAGTATATATACCACTCTCTTGGTGACGTCACCGGTTCTCTTTACTCTTCTGACCAGTTTACCGTTCCAATTGCTGATTCCATATTGGAGGAGTAATCATAGGGGCAAATTATGCTACATTCCCCCCAGTTTTCTAAATAAAACACCCTCCAAATGGCCCCAGGGAACATCATAAAATCCCTACCCTCAAAGGGCAAAAGCGTTAGGGAGACAAACTCCCTGTATTTAACTTAATCAAAAAACTATCAGCAATGGAATTCTCAGAAAAAAGGGATCCAGGGGCATCCCAAGAGATGGATACTCTCACATTTCACTACACAAGAATTGAAGATAGAAACCCATAAAACTATACAAAATATTACAACTTTTTGTACCAATCCCCTCACTCTACTACTTTTAAACTAACACCCCTCCCCTTCTACAATTTAACTGCACCCAGAAATCAACAAAATTAAGGTACAAAAATTACAAAATTCAATAAAAATTAAAATATATCACACATGACATTAGAAATAAAACCATTTCAACTTATCAATTTTGTCCTTCAAAAACCAGTTACTGGTCTTGGCATTTCATCACTTAACCATGTTTTTGTTGTTTTTTTTTTTTATTTTTATATTTTTTGTCTATCAATATATACCAGGGAAGGGGTCCCAATTCAATACTTTTCTTAATCCTTATTTTAATAGCAGCGGCGATAAATCCCCAGATTTGTACATATGTTGGAGGTGACGAATTTATTTGCATCTGGGCAAACAAATGATTAAAAAAGGATGTGCCCAGCAATGAGTAAACAAAATTCCAGACAGAATCTCAGGATTTTAAATAATGCTATCCTATTGAAATTTCTACAAATACCAGTATTTTTTAATTGGGAAAATAATTCACTGCCCAACCGAAACAAATACGCCAATAGCGGTACAGTTTCATGTTAGAAGTGCCTTAACAGGTCCCAAACTATCTCAAGTCCACATACAAAATTCAATATGATATCGGAAAAATCTGTCTGGAGCCCTGTTATTCTAATTTCGGAAAACCTCTGGACACATAATTATCAATTTTTAGCATAATAACTCTTTGAGGGCATGCCTTTGCATTGCCCAAAATTCAATTCCTGCTATAATTTCCAAAATCCATCCGAAATTATCTAAATATATGGATATTTTGCTTTGCAACACTTATTTTATGGGGAAGGGAACCCATAGAGGGTACAAGCATTCTGTGTGACCGCGGCCACCAGCCCTCCAAGGACATCTGTAACTGCGTAGCAACTTTCAGTGCAACTTCCCCCAAGTAGAGAGGAGTGCCCCCTACCGCCAAATTCATCTCCCCCTGGAAATACGGAGCATCAGACTCCAATACCAGCCGATTTAGCGGGATGGCTTTTACACCGCCCCACTGTTCTGGTTTAAAGTGTAAACATTTTGGCCTATACTGAAGTATGCATTAGGGAAGTGGTTTACCCATCTCTCGACCACATCCCTACCGGAGGTGAAACAATGTAGGTGAATTTTTTGTTGCTCACGTACCTTGTCCATTAACATCAGGAGCGCTAGTGAATTTACTTCCCTCCCCAAGTAATCTCCCGAGGGACCCCTCAAGTGTAACACAATGGGCTTTGCTAAGGCTTCCAACTTCAACAACCCTGCAAATACCAAGTCTTGCTGATACCATGTATCAACCGGCTCTGTTCTGTCGAGCCCCACTTCACCTGAACCTGCAGCAACTGGGAGCAAGCCCGTTATTGGGAAATATGGCTCTCTAACTCTACCATGGGTAGATTTTGGACATGGCGGGGATGGAGGCCAATCACTGAATATTCCTGATTAACCATCTCCTGTAACTCCATATAACCCATTCTAAGGGAAACTACCATGGGTTCAAAATCCTGACGGATAGCCCAGGACTAAAATATTGCCCCTCTGATTGTGGCATCCATAAGGAAGTTGGGAAATGGTCCCCTTGGCAGTGCTTACGCAATTGCTTTACTTTGGGTCCACAAGTTGGAATGGGGCTCACAAAGGGTGGTCCCTTCAATTTGGGGGTGGGGGGCAATTCTACCGATTTAGGTAGAAAGGGAACATCTTCCTCTCCAACTTCAATTGAAGAGAATCTTTTATCTTTTCTTTGAGTACTAACTTGTACTTCCATATCTGGCACCTGGACTAATTCCTTGTCACTGAGGGATGAGGGCACTCTCTCAGAGTCTGCATTAACTGTAATGCCCACCACCTCGGGCTCTTTCTTGAATTCACTTGAAACATTTCCTCCTCCCCCCGGGTCAAACGGTTCTGTTATATACTCTGATATGGAGGTACTAAGAGCACATTGGATTTGTT
The DNA here is from genome assembly GCA_031216915.1 of Pictodentalium vernedei. Taxonomy (NCBI): domain Eukaryota; kingdom Metazoa; phylum Mollusca; class Scaphopoda; order Dentaliida; family Dentaliidae; genus Pictodentalium; species Pictodentalium vernedei. The sequence goes on from CM062297.1 coordinate 172,568,811, forward strand.
TCACTGAATTGGAGGGAATTATTACTTTTTCCAATAACCTGACCTTTACTCCCTCCCTCTCTTGTGATTGTCTGAATGAGAATTTCCTCTCCTTCTTTTCCCAAATACATCATATTGTTAGCCAGATCTAATTGGGTACCCTGTTCATGCAAGAAATCAAGGCCCAAAATAATTGGAGTAGAAACACGGGCTACATAAAAATTCCTGATGTACCAATCTTTTCCCACTTTCATCATGATGGGCCTACTATTTGTCCAGAGATAGTTCCTAATTCTCTGCCTACTGTTCGTACTTTAATGCCCTTCAACATGCGAGGGTGTTCATCAAAAAGCTCTAAAAGTTTGTCAGAAAACACTGTTACCTGTGCCCCTGTATCAATAAGAGCATCTAATGTGACATTTTCTAATATCACTGGTACAGTACAGTACAACGAAGTATCCTCCTGGTTGATCGTTATACTATCTGGCATCTCATTTTATGTTTCCTCTTTTTGGAGGAAATGGCCAGGGAATTTTCCCTAGCAATGACAGGATTGTGACCTATATTTAAATCTAGAGTCGGCAAACGGCCTACATTTCCGACTCGTTCTCGTTTAAATTATCCTCTGAATCGTCCGTAATTTTGACTATTGACGTGTTGGGGTCATTTGGTGACCCTGATGGTGTAGAAGGTTTTGAAGCTGACCGATTACTTGGATTTCTGGAAGGGCACTCTCTTGAAAAATGGGACATCGACCCACATGTCCAACAACCCCTCCTCCCAGGTGAGGGAGATCGACTCCTTGATCTATTTAGAGTCTGACCTGGTTCAATCAATTGGGAAATCTTTATGGTCAGGGTAGCCATACTGTCATTTAAATTTGATAATACTGTGCCAATTGATCTAAATTCAGTGATTGTTTCTCCAGAAAATTTCTTAAATTCAGTTACTAATTCAGACACAACACTTTGGGTATCCTGAGGCAGGGGCCCTGTTGTATTGGGTCGTACTGATGAATTAGACACCAGAGCCGACTGCACAGGGGGATTGTATGTTATCCCATGAAAGTGTTTCGGACGCTGATTTGCTGCGTAATGCACTGCCCCTTTATCTAGGGCACCAGGGAAGAAACGCATAACGGCCTGGCGAAACATGTGTTCTTCGGGCAAGTGCCCAAATGCTTTTTCGGCCATTGTCAAAATCTGAGCAGACCATTCTTCCAGGGCCATGTCTGGTTGCTGCTGTCCTTGATTGAACTGCATTTGTGCAGTCTCAGGGAGGTCGTACTTTCCGAAGCGCTTTTCTAACTTGTCCAGCACATCAACAAAATAGATTTGTGGGTCTTGACGAATTATGGTAGCAAAGTACTCGCTTGCTTTGCCATCCAAACACCAACAAAGGTTGTCCTTACATTCTCCCGCAGTCCATTCTTGCATGTTTGCAAATTGCATGTACTTCATTCGAAATGTTTGCCAGCTGGTGGTCCCATTATATTCTAAGCTCTTGGGAAGGCTAGGCATCCTACGACGATATCTATTGTCCTGGTCTCTCATCTCTCGCACTTGTGGACGCTGTCCCCCAAATTGACGGTACACAGGTTGGGGTCATGGGTATACCTCTCACCCCACCCCACCTGTCCCCTTGTGGACGATAAGCATCTCCTTCCCCATAAGGCTGGTACACCCGAGAGGGTGGGTCATAAGCATATCTATATCGGCCTTGGGGAAGCCAGCGATTTTCTTGAAAGTCATCTCTGTAATTTGCCTCCCCTCCTCCTTCCTCAAAAAGGGTCTATACTGCCTAACTGGACGTCTATCCTCAAATCCCCCCATCTAGTCATGTTGGGATTCACCTCCTGTCTGTTGGGTATTGGATTAGGTGGAGCTCTGTCTCTACCACCATTCCCACAATTTTGGAAAGCATCATAATCAGAACCCACCGATTCATAAGGTGGCGGAGGGTCAATATCAAAAGTAGCAGCATCTGGGACTGGACCCGGTCTATTTGGAACAGAACTTTGAAATGGCCTGCCTCTAATATGCCAAGCAGGTGTTAATGAGGGATCGTCAGAGAACTCCCAATTCTCCCCTATTGTATTTCTCAATGCTCGATGATTTTTTAAATTGAGATTTGTATCGCAAAACATTTAGCAAGTTTAGCGTCCTGCGCATATTCGATTCGATATCGATGCCAAAGTCTACTTCGAGATCGATCCCGAATCAGTCTCAAGATTCGATTTTTTCGAATCTCTCGAACTAACTTCAATTTGTTACATTTCCAACAAAAAATGGATAAAATTGTCAGACAATTCATTCATGTAAGCTGAATTCCTATTTAATTGAGTAATTGACATGTTTAATTGTTAGGTAAGTAGTGAATTTTGCCCAGAACAATATCCATAGTTTTAGTTTTTGAAGGCTTAACTTGTTACTATTCACGTTCTTAAGAACGTGAATAGTAACAAGTTAAGCCTTCAAAAACTAAAACTATGGATAATAGGCTTAGCTGTTTTAGCGACGGTGCTACAGAGAATATTCATTTATTGGTGTTTAAGGTGTTCACTCAGTCTTGTAAGGCTCATCACAGTGTTCCGTAACTGTGTGGTGCAATATGAAATAACTTGTCTTTTAAGATTCGATTCGAGATTCGATTCGATATCGATATCAGAGACACGATTCGATTCGAAAAAAAAATTGTGATTCGCAGATCCCTACGCAATGCAGTATCCGGCGAATCACGATTTTTCGCTCGAATCAAATCTCGAATCGAATCAGGCAAAAGGTTCGAAACCGAATCGAACCTACTTCCCAGTTGTTACGAAACTACAGTCTTACTAGTACTGTCTATTTCCCATGTGCACCCAGTGTCGATATGCGTATTGGTTAGACTAGTTCATGCTATCGAACTGCCAGTACAAGTGGATGGACCTTTACTTGTTTCTGTATGCACATGGCAACCAAAGCTATTTCGTGTACAGGCCTGAAAAAAAGCAGTCTGACATTTGCAGAATGAGGTCCCCAGAGGGTGAATTCAATGATGGTATCCCATACAGTGGTCCAATTGATCCTCTGGGTACCTCTTTCTGTTTAGTTTTGAGACCTGGTTCAGATTGAGGTTCACAGAGTAAATTAAGTGGTGCTACCCTGCATTCACTAAATTCACCATCTGGGGACCTGATTTTGCAGATGAGAGTCTGCTTATTTTGTAGCTTGTTCGTGTAGACATTTCGACATGTACCAGTGCATAGTCCCAGTGTGCTACGTGCGTTCATTAATTTATACCGTATAGATCGGGCTTCTGACACATTGGCATTCTAATTACTCAATTACTCTAAGCTATCGCTTTGAATTTACCACTACCAACTGGAGTTTAGACATTTTCTGTTCTTAATCGTCTGGTGGTGACAACACGACCGGGAGTTACTTTAGCACAACGACTCTAGAGTCAATCTGGGATTGACAAGGTATCAAACAAGTGGATACAAAAAGAGCCGTATCGTCCCTTGAGTTGAACGGAGCACCACCTGCAATGCTTTAGCATTGCATATGGTGCCCTGTTCCACTCAAGTGACGATATATTTTGTAAAACAGAAGTAATACGGTCACCGCTGTCGCGTCTAATTTGATTTTTAGGAATCTTCCAACAAAATTAGTGTTATCTAGATGGGATCTGTACAGTCGATGCCGTTCCTTGGAAAACTGCAGGATGGGTGAGTTGTCGTCTTCAGAAAATCGACAATAAAGAAAAGTATGAAATCCCAAAATCTCTGGGATTCGAGTTTGTCTGAATACTCGAGAGTGTTTCGAATCAATTGAATCAGTGAATCGAATCTCGAATGTTTGCCGGGCCGTAATGCTACGTCGGTAAAATCGCTCTCTGGATAATGGTGATGGGCGGACGAAAATGGTACATTATAGTCATAGCTAAAAAACACACAGGAACGAAAATCGGAAATAGACAAATAATAATATTCCATTAACTGAACGAACAAGATATATTATGAACAGAGTTTCTATAAATAAAATACAGCCCTATTATTTTATTATTTCCCCATACAATATTTCGGTAATAACCTTTGCTGAGGCTGAATGAATGTGAACAGAAGATTCTAAATAATTCTGTTCACTCAAGAAACCTCAATACAAGAGTCAAGGGTATTTGGAACAAGTGGTTATGATTCTTGAGCAGTAATAAAACAGGAAAAGTAGCATTTCATTGTTCTTGGATCTAGGATTCATAAATCATTTCTTTTCATATGCATCCATATAACGCAGAGATGAATTGATACACCTACAAAATAATCCTTCTCCTAACGAAGAAGACGTTTGACATTAAGGTGCTATATAAGAAACGGGAAATTTAGCTTGAAAATAGGTGATGTGTTATTTTCGATGCCGTCAAAGTTATAAAACAATGTTATATAATTTTTCATTTGTTTAAGATTAAGATTGCGAAGAAGTGCTCATAAATACGGATGGATGACAGACAAGTCACAAATAATTATTTTTGTTTTAGTTTTTTGACGACATAAAAAAAATAACCTGTGACCTAATTTCAAAGTAAATTTTCATTGCTTATATACCACCTTAATAAGCATTTCTAAATAAGAATTGCTCCTGTTCTTGTTACAGAAAATAGGTTAACGCCATTTATGCAGGAGGTCACAAATGGTACTTTAAAGAACAGCGGCAGAGCCAGAAGTATGAGTGAGAGGAGGTGGTGCCACATTCCAATCATGGTTAGCAGCATGTATACCCGTTCTCGTCAATAAAGCCAAAATAACGGTTCATTCAACAGGATTGTATTCATGGGTATGGGGAACGGTGTGATTTACAACAATCGTTGACATGCACTACTTCCCCTGATCTCGGTGCTAAAAAATCAAACTGTATCACGCCTGGCCACAAACTATCCCCCCAATACACAAAAGGATGAGTAGTAAAAAATGGGGGTGGGGTGGGGTGGGGTGGGTGTAATCGGTGTTAAAATACCATTTTTCCCGACCCTACGCTTTGAAGGTGCTTCTTTTATAATTCGAGGGTCTAAATAAAATGAATAGTGGCATATCTTGTATCAAAACCAAAATAAAATCCAAGATCCATGGTATAGGAGATAAATCCAAGGTTTGAAAGTGTTTTATCATTATTTGAGTGTTTTGAATAAAATGGAAAGCTTTTGCGAAAATCCGCTAGGGAGCCAAATACAAGATGGTTCCCATGAAAGAGGGCAAAATGGGTGAGACAAGATAGATCCCACCGACCCAAGTCCCGAACATATTTTTTGATAATATAAGGGTGTTAAATTTAAGGAAATGTGGTATAACTCACAAGAGTGTGCATGAAACTACGTAGCATGTGGATTTAAGCCCACGTTTGTAGGATCCAGAATGTGACATAAATCACGAGACGGGTGACTTAATGTTGCGTTATGGTAGCGCCGGAGAGACGCCAACCTATGACGTCATTTACAGCCATTAGCATGGTGATGTGTGGTGTAACAGCGCGTGCACAGCGGGTGTTGATAGGCTACACGTGTTTCTGTTGTTCATGTTGCTTATTGGAGACTGACAAATTGGTTTATCCCCAAGTCTCTCACATGTAATCCATGTATTTGAGTATTTGAGAATATTTCCGACATGATGAGATTTTGTCTGAAGATGATGGTTGTAGAGATCGGCAACCAAGATCTCTACACGGTTGAAGCCTTTCGTATTCTAGGAAAAATGAAATTATTATTGAAAAAGACATCATACGATTATATACCATTCACAAAATCGATTCTAATACAGCAACAGCTTTGAATCACATCTTTCACGGTATATAGTCCTATTGTTGTTACGGCTGCATTATTCATCTTCAACCGATATGGCACGAGTGCCAGCGCGGAAGGATAGAACGAGAGGCCGCAGACCTCGAGTTTTATCCTTCCGCGATGGCACAAGTACCATATCGATTAACCTATTCACACGCGTGTGTCGTTCTGTGTTTATTACACGCCTTCACGTCTATAAAACAATTATTAGAAGGACACTCAGCGATTTACTTACAATTATCGACACACAGAACACCTTAGTAGTATAGCACGTATGAATCGTGCCTCATTACTCGGACTTTTGGGGGTGCAGCTAGTGTTAAATTCCCATAGGAACCGGACTTTTGGGGGTGCAACTTTGGGGGTACAAATTGTCGGCACCATACATCTAGTTCTGACAAGTGGTGTAGGTACTGTATATATAGTCTAAATTAGTTGAAAAAGCTGTTTTGGCTCAGTTCACTTCCCATATGGAAAGCAACGATCTACTTCCTGATTATCAAAGTGCATATAGAAATAATTATAGTACTGAAACGGTACTAATTAAAATACATAATGACATTCTTCTAAATATGGATTCAAAAAAGATAACTGTTATGGCCCTCATAGATCTATCCGCTGCATTTGATACAGTAGATCATGAAATACTGCTTAACGTTCTACACGACAACTTTGGAGTGTCAGATACAGCTCCCAGTTGGTTTAAGTCATACTTATGTTTACGTAAGCAGGTCGTGGTTGTAGGAAAACACAAATCAACATCAAAACTGCTAAATTTCTCTGTCCCCCAAGGTTCCTGTGCAGGCCCAGTCCTTTACACTGTTTATGCGAGCACACTTCAGTTTATTCAAAGTAAAGTAAATATACTTGGGTATGCGGATGACCACTCATTCTACGACAGTTTCTTATCAGGTGATGCTATCAAGGAAGAGAAGGTGTGCAATGGGTTGGAAGCGTGTTTGGATGAGGTACGTGTGTGGATGTCCGAGAACAAGTTAAAAATGAACGATTCAAAAACAGAAGTAATCTTCTTTGGTTCCCACGATCAATTGCGTAAGAATAATCGTAATGGCTTTTGCGTTGGTTCCACCAACATTAGTAAAAGTGATTCCGTAAAGTACCTTGGTTTCCATATTGACGAGAATATGAAACTAGAAAAACATGTGATGGAAAAATGTAGGATAGCTTCATATAATTTATATAACATCAGGAAAATTAGAAAACATCTCACCACAGATTCCTGCAGACTCATAGTTCAGGCATTGGTAATTTCTCATCTGGACTATGGGAATGCACTTCTATTTGGCATTTCACAAAATCTTCTGTCAAAACTTCAAAAAATTCAAAATATGTCAGCTAAACTTATTCTGGGAAAATCAAGATATGATAGCAGTACAGCGGCATTGAAATTATTACATTGGTTGCCAGTAGCGAAAAGAATTCAGTTTAAAATTTTGACATTTGTTCACAAATGTACCTATGGAGGCGCCCCAGACTATTTGAAAAACATGATCCACAAAATTCGACACACGCGAAATCTAAGATCAAAGAACACTTGTGAACTTTTTGTACCGAGAAGTAATTGTAAAACCTTCGCAGACAGATCATTTTCCGTGGCAGGTCCAAAACTGTGGAATTCTCTTCCCATTGATGTCCGCAAAGAAAACGATTTATATAAATTTCGAAAAGCAATTAAAACTCATTTATTTAAACAAGCCTTTAATAGGTAAATGTCTATAAATTTTCACTATAATCTGTATTCACCATACCAAGCGCCTTTGAATACTGTATAGTAAAAAAGGCGCTATAAAAATGCTTTTATAATAATAATAATAATAATAATAATAATAATAGTATACTATGGCATGCATAGTGATATATGTACGCATGGGGCTATAGGTATATATTATGGGTAAGTGGTGGAAAGATGATGGGAAAATTGGGTTTTCTTGAAAGTTTTTCCCGCGAAACGGTTGACTTTGCTATTGACGTCGTGACGTCATGGTGCGCACGCGACGTCATAGAGATGTTGATCGCTGTTATTGTCCAGTATACAATCTGACATAACGTAATTCGGGTCAGGGTATGGCGGACTTCTCGTATGGGGTGGTGGGGATATGGTAGTAGCGGAATATATCCATGTAGGTCCCCTATTAGCCCTCGAGCCTTCATTTTATCCTATGTCAGCTATAGCTAAGTCAAGCAGTAGGGTGGGTTGGGGGTAGTGTGGTCGGCCAGTGCGGTACTGCGAGATAGTCATTGGTGATTTAGATTGGCAGTACAGGATGAATGGTCTATTGGCGTATTACCCCCTTAATACTATTTACCTACCGAATCCTTTGTATTATCTTATGGCTGGTATTGGTAGTTCGTAATGCTAGGTCAGGCAGTATTATAATCGTTTGTTTAGAAGTGGGGCTTAGGAGGCATTGAATGTACCGCTGTAGGTCCCTGTTAGTCCTCGGTATTATTAATCCACCTGATGCTTCTATGTGACTGGTACAGGTGGTATGTTATGGCAGGTCAAGTGGAATTTTGGAGTGGGGATGGGGATAATGCCTGGCAGTATAGAACAGCAGTATAGTATGGACGATATATACCTCTGTGGGCCCCCCGAAAGTCATTGATACTACTAATCGACTTAATGCTTTATGTTATCCCATGACTAATATAGGTAGTATGCAATGCTAGGCCAAGAGGTACTGTGGTTAAGGGTAATGCCCGATGTAAAAACACGGAATCCAAATTTTACGGACTCGGATAGGAATCTCAATTACGGAATGCTTTATATGTATACACTGATGGAACATTTTGAAGGCCTGGGAAAAGGTATAGCTAGGAAGTAGTGGTACACGTCAATATTAATGGATGGTAGTTTAGTCAATAGTACTGGTACAAGGCCGCAATGGAACAGGCCTGCTGTAGAAGCTAATGGTAGGACAGATAGACCATAGCCAGTAGTGGCCTTGGAGCTTTGGTGACAAGATGGAAAGGGAATCCCATTTGTGGAATCCCTTTTTTGGAATCCCATTTGTGGAATCCCTTTTCAGGAATCCCATTTTCTGAAATAAGGATAAGAGTCGTATTAAAAATCCCTCAATGAGAGATTTTTAATGGTCCTCATAACCTAAAAATTCAATGAGGCTATGAGGGATAATAAATTAGGACTCATTGAGGGCTTTTACATAGCCCTCATGGCCTCATACGACAAAAAAGGGATTCTCCAAAAGGAATCCCATTTGCGGAATCCCTTTTTAGGAATCCCATTTGTGGAATCCCTTTTTTCTGAAATGAGTCGAAGAGTCGTTCGAGGAGTCACTCGAACGAGCAATTGCTCGTTGGCTCATTTGCTCGATGGGATTCGAGTCATTCGAGCAATATGCCGAGTCACTCATCGAGCAAATGAGCTTTAGAGTAATTGCTCGATCGAGTGACTCGAATGAAGGCTTAACTTGTTACACGATTCATACGTGCTATACTACTCACCTTTTATCGCAAATCAAATTTGCGAGGGGAACCCGTGTTACTATTTTGTCCCCTTTGTTCCAATGTGTTCTATGTACCTACTGGCACATAGAACACATTGGAACTCAGGAGACGATTTTCAGCTATCGCTAGCGATTCAGATTATAATTGCGTGGCATGATTTGTAGAAAATTCCAGTGAAATTTTTCTTCTATTTAAAAATAGTCCGTTAATGACTTCCGTTCCGCACATATGTGCGGAACAGATTTTCATTTCCCGCATGGTTTATTGTTGTTGGAGATGGGGATTTCAGCGAACAGGCGTGTAATAAATATTTTAATCTTGCACTCTTGTTAAAACAGACATCTTCACTCTCCAATAATCGGAATGACAGATGACACAAGCACAAATCTTCAAAAAGGATGCCAGGTTGGGCAGATTTCCCTGAAAATGGACCAAGTGAATCGTAGGGTAGACAAATTTAAGAAAAGAGACCCATACCAGTGCATAGCTATTGCTGCAGCACAGAGACGAAGATATGACCAGCCACCAGTCAAAAATAAACAGAAGAACCAAGCTATAGGCCAAATGAAGCACAAATATCGCCAGAATGAAGTTGCCACTCTAAAGAATGAAGTCAGGAACGAAGTTCAGAAGAATGAATTTGCCATTCTCAAACTGCAATGCAGCCTGCAGACCAAAACAAAACTGATGTTGTACCCAAAAGAACAAACTTCTGAAGAAAACGTAGTAACCAGTGACAAGAACAAAATGACGAAGATAAATGAAATTCTAGCTAAGAAGAATGAAGTGATGAGCTTACCTTCCTTCAAGGCAACCATCGCCACAAGACAAAGCAAGTAACCCAACGCAGGCAAGCTACCTGCTTTCAGCGAACGATTGCACTTTAGCAAGGACCTAGACAACGTAAAGCAACACGACGAAAACAAAGCCAAAAAGAGACTAATGAACAGTCCGTAATCAGATGGTTATCCAATGTTCCAGGAAAAAGAGAATAAAAACCAAAGAACGACGTACGATGTTTACGATAAAATGGATGCCTCGACCAACTGACTATGCACACCGAACGTGTACCAACAAACTGCGTGATTTGTTTCCATAAACAATGTGATTTGTCAGAATAAAATGAATTTGGAATGTTATATATTCTTATGTTGTCTTTTAATTTAAACTACTCTTTCTTCGATCTGGACGTTGAATCACAAATACCACAAAATACTGACTCCAAGAGCTGATATACTGACTGAACCATGTCGGAAGTATTCTCAAATACCCGGGTGAAGATATGAGGACATTAAGCTTGGACATCAGTAAGGAATTTCCTCATGGTCTAGCTCATAGGATTACAGACGAACTGATAAGTTTCCTCTTTTGTATCAAGTGCAGTTCTAGTGAGTGGAGCTTAGATACATGAGGCCACCCGATTAAACATTCCAAGGCATGGACGAGCGAGTGCAGATGTCGATACAGGATGATAGATAGCTAGGGATAACCAGGCATTGCCAAAATAATGCAACTAGGAACCGGCATAGGTGGAAGAGAGCAGAAAAACGAGGCTTCTAAAAAAGTTTGAACCAGCAAATATACTACTGTTGAATGATACCCACCCTTTATGGCATTATAGAACTACGTGCTGCCAAAGGCGGAATGAAAGAAGAGGTTTCTTGAAGTTTTGGGGAAGAGTTTAGGGTCTATTAGGGTAATATTTAGTAGTTAATGGGTCTAATTTGGTAATCAGATATACTCCCATATAAGTGAATATACGCTCATAACATACTCCACTGTATAAGAGGACTTATTGTCTCACAGCTACCACGTTGCATCATGAAAACCATGATGGGGAATGCAGTAAACAAAATCGACGAAGAAAACAACTGCCTACCTAGCAAGACGCGCCGAGCAGGCACGCTAAAAGCACATAGAACTGTGACAATGACAGTAAATGATGTCACAGTAAGGCCTTTCACTTGAGGCGTCACTTTCATATGACGTCATTGTCACGTGGCTTATGGCATCAATTATGGGGTTCGGCAAAGTGGGCTTAAAAACACATGTTATACTCCTGGCGGTCAATTTGGATTGGCCTCCTAGCGGATTTTCATGCATAATTTTGAATTAATTCCACTTTCCATTCTCTCCAACACACTAAAACTATCCAGAAAACACTTTTAAATCTTTAGTGTATTTATTTATGAGATCTAACTTTGATCACCTATTTTCGTCCTATTTCATGGTGGCCATCTAGTATTTGGCTCCTTAGAGGATTTCCTCAAAACGTTTTCAAGGTATAACCCTTTCTATTTTATTCAGCACACATAATAATCAATATACACCTTTAATACTCTCCTATTCCACAGCAGCTATCTTGGATTTTTTCACCCAGCGGATTTTGCCCAGACTTTTGCGAGGTATAGCCCTCTCCATTGTTTTCAACATCATCGAATTATCTAAGAAACATCAGCCCTGCACCAACACCAACCTCGATTTGTCTCGTACTAGAACAACCACTGGCCTACCCAGTCATCGTAAGTTTTATAGTCACTGTTTACCACTCAATGTGTAATCAATCGAACTGCTAATAGAAGAGCATTTTTATTCAGACAAACGCCTTTCTTTCTTTAATTGTCACTCTACGAAGCTGTAATGACTTCTTGCAAACGTCAGCCTTTATATGTTTTTATCCAGACAAATAAACGATGTTAAAACCACTCACACTTTAAAAAATGGCACAAATAGAAGCATTTATTTCTATTTTATTGCTATGAGCCGTAGTTTTGACTTTCGACCTTCAGCCGAAAACAGCATCCCATTTATATGGGATTCTTTTCATCATTTAATATCAACTCGAACAAGCCTCACTTCTCCGAATTTGGAAATATATCTTCCAACCAACATCATATCTCAAGGTTTGTATCCTGATGTTCAGTTGACGTTATTAGAAAAATCAAAGTTCATCTGATTTTCATGTGCAAAGTTAGTATTTTGTAGAGCTCACAAAATTAGAAGATATGCAATTTGGTTTTGTTTCGATTTAATGTCATTTTCGACGTTTTTACGTCATTGGACGTTTTCAGGTACACCCTCCAATTTTGTGACAACCCCACCTCCACGAAATACAACACATTCCCAGGAAAATATGTTACATACACCTAAAATAATAGCTTAAGGGATGTCACATCACATTTTATGCATCTGGTTCAACAATGTTTAAGGCACGACGTTACACCCTGTTACAACCGATAATGTTACAACGCCGCATAATGTTACACCAACGCATAATGTTACAAAAAATGTAGTTCACAACCGATAATGTTATAAACTCCGCATAATGTTATAACTTTTTTTCAACCCGTTATGTTATATAAATCGACGCATAATGTTATAACTTTTTTCAACCCGTTATGTTACAACAAATTAACCGATAATGTTATAACTAATGTATACTAATTCCAGTTACAGCTTTTGCAGATGGACTTTACCACTTACCATTTATTGCCACATAAAGGTATGTAATATTTATACTAAAGGTTTCTGCTCTGGTTAAGGCGAGGAGACACCCACCCCCCCCCCCAACTCCCGAGGATTTATCATAGAATGACCTAGTCACATTACATAGACGCGGATTATCCTGGTAACTCAATCGTGTGACGTCATTACCCTGATCATCCAGTGCCCAACATGGTGAAGGCGGGGGTGGTGGAGGAGGGGTGCTATTTTATCCGATTGGTACGTTTACCAACATGCGTAATCTCCGCTTCCAGAAATGTAGTGTACCATAGTCCCCTGACGCCTTTAGGGATGGGAAAATGCCTGTGTTTCTGCTTGTTTTGACATCTAAAACTCATTTGTCTCATATTTCTTAGTCATAAGAATATCTTATTGTTTATTAATTTGACATTATAACAACTAACAGTGAACAAAAATGAGGTGGAGTTAAAGGAGGTCAAAAAGTTGGATGGAGCGAGGCACATATTGTGGATGTGGCGGGTTGGTAGTGTCGCACGGAAGCCAAAGAATAAGATACGAGACTGGGTAGGAAGAGAAATGAGGTTTAGGAGGATTGAAAGGGGTGGGCAGGGATTAGATTGAGAAAGAGAGGAGGTTATGGATTAGTACATCAGGGTGATAGTGCAGAGAAAGCTATCTGAGAATACTATAAGAGAGTAGTGCTAGACGTATGATAATATAGATGTGGAGATGTTGGAAGAAGTGGAAGTGATGAATTTGGAATTACAGGTTCTGGATAAGGCGGAATCACTAGAACAGGCAGTATAGGGAGAAGGAGGAGGTTGTGGAGGAGAAGTTGTGTTGATCTTGGTGTTGTGGCGGTGTTGGTGATGGTGTTAAGTAGTTATGCATGTTGAAAATGAGCCATTTTGTAGGACCCCGGGACAGGACCCCGGAAGTGACGTCATGTCACGTGACTGGGCGGTCATGTTGGGTTGTCATGATAGTGCACGTGGGTGGCCATGTTGTGATGTCATTATTATGAAAAAGGGTGGTAGGAGTGCGTATGCGCAGCGCGTGTTGTTATAGGGACACGTGCTCCGTCTCATCCCTGACAACCTGACAATAGATATCGAATTAATCCAAACAACCCGACAATCTTCCGGAAAGTGTCCAAAACATTCCCGAAAACACTCCCTTTAGTAACTCGCCAGAAACTCGAGGGACCGGGACTTCAGGAGCTCCAGGGGGCAAGGGGCAGTAGGGCGCCTCAGGGGACAGGTGCGGCGCCCCCCCCCCCCCCCGTCTTCCAGTTTATCTCTCAGTTAAAAAAACACTATTGTAATAAACCAACCATTATTGTAATAAACCCATTTCTGTGATAAATTACGCGTCCATTATATGGTCGGACATTAGGTAACGATACTGTCCTATATTTTAAGGATACTAAACCCACGGAATCCCCCTTTTCGTCGTATGAAGCAATGGAAGCTATGGAAATGAGCACGATGCGCGCAAAATCATGCGTCTCAAAATGAAAGCTATGAAAATGAGCGCAATGATTACCTCTTCATACGTCTCATATCCTCATTAAGGATACTATCCTACCTTTATTTGGGAGTGTTTTCGGGAGTGTTTGGGTCAGTTTTCTGAAGATTGTCGGGATGTTTGGATTAATTCGATATCTATTGTCGGGTTGTTAGGGGTGAGACGGAGCACGTGTCCCCATAACAACACGCGCTGCGCATACGCACTCCTACCACCTATTATCATGATAATGACATCACAACATGGCCACCCACGTGTACTATCATGACAACCCAACATAATCGCCCAATCACGTGACATGACTTCCGGGGTCCTGCCCCGGGGTCCTACAAAATGGCTCATTTTCAACATACAAAACTACTCAACGCCATCACCAACACCGCCACAACACCCACATCAACACAACTCTTCCTCCACAATCTCCTCCTTCTCCCTATACTGCCTGTTCTAGTGATTCCGCCTTTTCCAGAACCTGTAATCCCAAATTCATCACTTCCACTTCTTCCAACATCTCCACCATCTATATTATCATACCGTCTAGCACTACTCTCTTATAGTATTCTCAGATATCTTTCTCTGCACAATCACCCTGATGTACTAATCCATGACCTCCTCTCTTTCTCAGCCTAATCCCTGCCCACCCCTTTCAACCCTCCAAAACCCCATTCCTCTTCCTACCCAGCCTCGCATCTCATTCTTCGGCTTCCGTGCGACACTACCAACCTGCCACATCCACCATATGTACCTCGCTCCATCCAAGTTTTTAGCCTCTTTTAACTCCACCTCATGTTTGTTCACTGTTAGTTGTTAAAATGTCAAATTAATGAACAATAAGATATTCTTATGACTAAGAAATATGCGGCAAATGAGTTTTAGATGCCCAAAACAAGCAGAAACAGAGGCATTTTCCCATCTCCAAAGGCGCCAGGGGACTATGGAACACTACATTTCTGGAAGCGGAGACTACGCATGTTGGTAAGCGTACCAACCGGAGAAAATAGCACCCCTCCTCCACCACCCCCGCCTTCACCATGCTGGGCACTGGGTGATCATGGTAATGACGTTACACGATTGAGTTACCAGGATAATCTGCGTCTATGTAACGTGACTAGGTCATTCTATGATAAATCCCCGGGAGTTGGGGGAGGGGGGTGGGTGTCTCCTCGCCTTAACCAGAGCAGAAACCTTTAGTATAAATATTACATACCTTTATGCGGCAATAAATGGTAAGTGGTAAAGTCCACCTACAATAGCTGTAACTGGAATTAGTATACAGAAGTTATAACACTATCGGTTAATTTGTTGTAACATAACGGGTTGAAAAAAGTTATAACATTATGCGTCGATTTTTATAACATAACGGGTTGAAAAAAGTTATAACATTATGCGGAGTTTATAACATTATCGGTTGTTTACTACATTTTTTGTAACATTATGCGTTGGTGTAACATTACGCGGCGTTGTAACATTATCGGTTGTAACACACCCCACCAAGGGTCGGATTACGACAAAATTAATTTTCACCGCACGAACTTGAAATCAATGGACGCTTTGATACTCGTAGGCGTCATGGTCCAAAATTCATAATTGCAACAGTTTGAAAATCCGACGTCATATATCGAAGATATGACGTAAAGAACGTTGGTGGTACACCCTCTCATTTTGGGACACTACCACTCAACAAACTACAACATATACAGATATACAGTACAGTTGTCGTGGACCGGTCGTAATCCACGCGTGAGTAGTGATTTCCACGCAAGCGTTTACCGGGTAATAAAAATCATCATCAGCAAAATTTTAATTAATGAAGCACCGGTTTGTACTCGGTGCTTCATTAATTAAAGTTTTGATGATTATTCCTTTAATTAGTGTTTGGAATCTAACTCTAATTTTAATTCGTTCGTGGAAATATTGCCTACCCGTGAAAAGTGACAAATCCACGGCGACCATACTGTATGTCACATACAGTAAAAACTAGAAGTGCTGCCATGAATTGCTTGCAAATACCACATCATTCTGTGCTTTGTCTATGACGATAGGAAGGCTGTCAAATTCTGTGCATATGTGCTTTGACACACAAGCAGTGTTTTACTCAATGGACCTCCGTGTTTAACCCAGGGGTTTATTGGCCGAATCATTGCTATCTGTCGTACTTTGGATGCCATTCGAGAGGGAAATTTTGCTCAATTCCTACGCAAAAGTATACTACTCAAAGTTTGCTAAGCACCAAATATTTGACACATCATTGTGAAATTTGCTTGTGACATATTTGCGATATTTTTGGTGGATGTGATTGAGAAATGCATTGAGATGGTCCCCAGTGTTTACATTAGCACTCTTGACAAGCAGACTGTTCGTGACAGTCATGGAAAGCATGTACCCATTGATTTTCATGTTGTTTTCGTGTACTGTCTACATGTACATGACATGTGTAGGGTATTCAATCTTCATTTCAACACAAACCCTTGTGATTTAATGATTGAATATGGCAAATTCAAATGTAAAAAGACATTTGTGTGAAGCAGAAATGTGGCGGGCTGTAGGGCTGGTGGAGCAAGGGGCTACCCATCGTCTGGTTGGTGAAGCCCTTGGTGTGCACCATACGGTGATCACCAGATCACCAG
The DNA here is from genome assembly GCA_031216915.1 of Pictodentalium vernedei. Classification (NCBI taxonomy): domain Eukaryota; kingdom Metazoa; phylum Mollusca; class Scaphopoda; order Dentaliida; family Dentaliidae; genus Pictodentalium; species Pictodentalium vernedei. The sequence continues at coordinate 172,585,709 of CM062297.1, forward strand.
AGCCTGGGCAAGACTTCAGCAGCATGGCACACCAGTAAGACGGTATGGTGGTGGCAGAGACGGGGAAACATCTGCAGCTGAAGACCGGTTTTTGATCATTCAGGCCTGTAGGAACCGCTTTGCCACAGCAACCCAGCTTAGCAGTGACCTTCGGAATGCATCCGGGGCAAATGTTTCGACACAAACTATCCGGGCAAGGTTGCACGAAGGTGGGCTCCGATCGAGAAGACCATGTATTCGCATTCCGCTGTCCCAGAACCACCGCCGGGCAGGATATGAATGGGTCATGGACCACGTTGGATGGACCAGAGAAGATTAGCGACCTGTCCTTTTCACAGATGAGTCAAGGCACTGCCTAGACCACACAGATAGGCGTTCTATGGTATGGAAAAGACCAGGGGAGCGATTCCATGCAGCCAACATTGCTGAGCATGACCGCTATGGTGGAGGGTCAATCATGGTCTGGTCGGCATCAGCTGGGATGGATGTACAGAGCTCTGTGTCCTTGAACGTGGTACATGGACTGCACAGCGGTATATTGATGAGCGGTATCCTGGATGTCCACGTCAGATTGTATGCAGGTGCGCGGTGAGGTGATGGATTCATTCTGATGGACGATAATGCCCGTCCTTATGTTGCCCATGCTGTCGGGAGTACCGACAGAGGGAGGGGATTGAGCGTATGAACTGGCCAGCAAGATCTCTTGACCTCAATCCAATCGGACGTGTCTGGAATGAGTTGCAGTTTGCAATTTCAGCCCGTCCAGTCCAGCCAAGAAGTGTCCAAGAGCTTGGTGCCATGCTGGTCCAAGAATAGAACAACATCCCACAAAGGACCGTCAGGAACCTGATTCGGAGCACGAGAAGGCGTTGTCAAGCTGTAATTAACAGAAATGGGTCTCATACTCGATATTGAAGTCATACCAGTTCGCTCCGTCAACCTTTTGGCATATTGAAAAATTTCCTCTTTTACCAATAATATCCATTTTCCATGGTTATCGTAAAGCTAAAATATAATGTCAAACTCAATTAAAATCTCAATTTCTGTACTTAAATAATTAAAGATATAAATAATTAAAACATATATACATTTTTCATTACAATATTTCAACTAAAACGTAAAACAGGTGGTTGGATGTACTTAGTGCTTAGCAAACTTTGAGTAGTGTATATCAAAATAATCGCACATTTTCTAGACAGGATTCTCGGGTTAACTGTACACCTAAATGTATAGTTGAAGTGACGTCTCGTTTCACCTTTATTCACATACACCTTCGCCAAACACAGCACATTCGTCGTTTTGTAGCCAGCGCGTTTTAAACTTTCATGTAGCTGCCGTAAGGGAAGTGGACCAAGTAATCACGAGAAGACGATGTGCAATGGTCTTGTGGTTTAGGTGTTGGACTCCTGATTGCCAAGTGGGAATACCGATTTTCGATCCCAGACCTGGATCAGAAATCAACATTCCAAATTCTTCGAGAACATGATTGTGTCCTTCAGAATACAGACACAGTCCCTTGCCAGTCTTCGTCCGAGGCCACTCAAAGCACTTCCGTCGTACTGAACCCTGCGCCTTTCACACTTTCATGTAGCTGCCGCAAGGTAAGTTGGATTCCAGTCATCCTTTTGGACGGAGCGCAATGGTCTAGTGGTATAGGTGTTGGATTCCTGATTGACAGGCGGTGTTGTCGATGGTTCGATTCCTTGTAGAGATCAGAAAGCAACATTCTAAATTCCTCCAAAACATGACTGTGTCCTTCAAAACGGACATACAGGTTCGAATCGGTCTTCATCCGGGGCCAGCCACAGCACTTTCGTCGTACTATTGCCAGTGCGTTTCACCCTTCCGTCCTTATCTTCAGGGACGATACAATTCGCTAGCTTCTCGGACAATCATTTAGCGAATTGAATTTTTTCGAATCGAGTCGGGGTGAGTAATAACGTCCGAGAATTCCTGTTTTCACCACGCTATGCAGTACATGCAATGACAGGTTCAGAAATTGACCCGTCTGCAGCGGTTCTTCAAAAATAATTCATTCTCTTTCTTGCTTCGGGCATTGTCGAAAACATTGCATGTCGTCCACTGAGTGCAACAAAGTATCATATGCAATGCTTTAGCATTGCAGATGGCGACGTGTTGCACTCAAGGCGATGTGCTCAAATAGAAGACGCCGTGCGAATCGCAGATAAACTTGAAATTCGTTGCCCTTTTCGCATTACGCAAGCGAAAACGTAAAGGGAGATAGTCCGTGTTCTCAGCTTTATGTAATGCTAAATATTCTGCAAATATTATGACGTCATGGCTACGGTGAGAATTCTGCGAACTATGGCTCCTCTCCTCTACAGTTTTCCAGGCACTTCCAAAATGATATACCATACACTCTCTTCAAATGCGGACATTCTTTAACTTAGTTATCTTACCCACAAAATCCATGGCATTTTCCAAATCCACTAAAAACATATAACACTATCTGATTGAGTAGAATTAAACAATCTGAATTTAGGTGAAATAATTTACTGTCAAATGCAAGTCTTCAACCTGGAAAACTGCATGAAAAAATGCCGAAACCAGTCATTTTCAGCCACCCAGAAGCCTCAAAAGCAGAACTTTCCCTCTACCCCACCCTCCCCTTACCTACCCCTTGAGCATATAACTCCCTGATTTTAAAATGTGAAAAAGAAATCGTGATTCCGTCTAATTTTTAGCTACATGCCTAGTAACAACTCCGTGTAAAAATTACATTTTAAAAAGTAGTCAATTTTTCGAAGCCACCGTTTCCCATAATTCCACTGGAAATTTACCCCTACGCACCAGATTCCAACTCTGTGACCAAAACTTCAAATTCTCTTGTCCAACAAATAGCCTAATTTAATCTGACACTAAAATACATCTCAAATTTACATGGCATTAGTTTCAACATATGCTCTCAGTTTAGAATTTTACCCCTGTGCAGTTGTGCGACACAGTAGAGCGGAACCTTAACTCCCTTCACTCTGATGTCAAAATATCCAAATTTCAAGAAGCCATTTTTCCCATAATACAACTGGGAATTTAACCAAATCAATCTTGTTTGACAGAGCTCAATGAGCGCTGTCAAACAAGATTGAATTGGTTAAATTTCAAGTTGCATTATGGGAAAAATTTGCACCTTGAACTTTAGATATTTTGACATCAGTGTGTAGGGGGTTAATGGAAATCGGACGAAGATGGACCATTGTTTGAAACACTTGAGACGGTAGTTTTCATCGCGGTCGATTCTATTCGTTCGCATGTCCGCGATTCTTTTAATAACGCAAAATCTCTACCCCCGGTGTTGTAGGGTTTCGATTTTGATGTCTATTAGCAAAGACTATCATAGTAATTACAAATCGACATGTTTCATGAAGTTATGCACTTCGGCAATAATCCTACAATCGTTTGAAATTTGATCGTTTAGTTTCTTCGCTAATTAGCTCACGTTAATCAAGAACAAGTCGTGAGAGGTGATGTAGAAGTTAGAAATATCGTAGCTAAAAATATCGATCAGAATAAAATTCTTCAGTTCCGCTGTGGATTTGTTCTATCGAGACAGTTACCGAATGAAGTGCTGGTCTTTGGTGGATGCCCTGCGGACATGGCCAGCTTTTGTTTCATGAACCGACACAAATAAAAAATTAAAACAGCGTTTTGTTCCAAAGTTTGACGGTGTCTGTGTCATGGACGGATCCAAGGAGCAAGGGGGACCATCCGACGAGAAGGTAGTATCCGCGTTGACACATCCACATTCAGTACTAGAGGTAATGGATGTGTCATCGCGGATAACAACCTACCACATCCACAGTTATATTTCCAGCGAAGAATCCACCGAGGGGGGGGGGGGGGGCATTCTGTCCTTCAATTTTCAATATTGTTTTCTAAGATGGTCCACAGACCCAGCAGACAAGAGTGAGACAACCCTTATCATACACGTCCCCAACTCGCGGCTACGCACTTCGCGTCATGAACCATGCTTGAAATGTGGCTTTCCCAACTCAGAAACCTGAATCTCCCTTTGTATTTGCTCTCTTTACCCTTTGAACCGAGAGACCTCTTTTCCGTCCGGGACGACCCGCGTTGTATCCTTGGGCAATGCACTTTATCCCGGTTGCCTACATGAGGGCACGGTGCCACCGTGTACTAAGACGTACTGCACGTCGATAGTGCACATGTCTTCAACCGCTGTAACCCTGATTGAGCGGAGCTTGAACAGAGTTAGAATGTTGAGGAGCTGACAGTTGCTCGTCGATTCTCGGTTGTTCTATACGGGTAGTCCGGCTTCCTCCATTACGTAAAACTGTCAAGGTCACGGTTAGCCATTGTGCATAAGTATGTGACCTTAAACACCAATAAATAAATAATATACAAATATACCTCTTTTCTTCCCAGGAACATGACACATCACAATTTCATTAAGTAGGATGCCTGCTAAGTGACTTTGTCGGGAAGACCAATCAATATTTTCAACGTGCAGCCCTGAGGCTGCACGTTGAAAATATTAATTAGTCTACCCCCAAATAACGAATATGAACTCTACCAATTGCTGTCAATGAACTGATATGGAAGATATTTTATCAACAGTCCACACGTACCATTGAGATGGCACATTATAGTCATTGTTCTTTCAAACTCTTCAAAATGGATTATCGGACAGAGACTCTAAGTACTGTTTTTCATTTGAAAGAAAGCTGCAAACATCATCCACTGATCGCACTCTATTTGAAAATTTCATTGTCGACTGTGACCTAATCGCTAGGTGTGATAATCTAATTCATCCTTTCAAACGTTTTTTGTGATAAAGAAATTTCATTCATAAACAAACAATAAAAAAGACAACCATTAATTAATGAGGGGTGGAGGGATTAATTTAATCCAACAGCTCCACGAGGATGCTGGCTGGACGAAATTACTGCTGAACCGCCCTACAAATACACAATTTATTCATGCAATCGCTATTGCAGCATTGTTTTCAGCAAACCGTCCAGGAACTCGGTGTTAGAAGGGTTAGGGGACCATCGTGTCGATAACCCCCAGTTCAGACGGACGCATTTTGGACGAATCTAATCCAATTGTGTTCGATGCATCTCCAGTCACACCTTATACCACTTGATTCAGAAGCACGCATTATCATCGAATCTAATTCAATTGCCAAGTACACTTGTGGCAGCCTCCTTGGGTTGTTAACACTTTCCCTGTTGGGCCCGCTTTGAACATTTCTGACATAACCAGTTTGAACAAATTGTAAATTTGGCAACAGGGATTCCCCAATTAGCATAAACCAGTATGCGAATGATACTACCCGAACATCGGCGGAACATAAGAGTAGATTCGTCGCAAGTTCGAGTGTCTGAATCAAACGACGCATCGAATCTTATAGATACATTAAATGCGTCGTACTGAGACGAACATTTGTCTGAAATACGACTGAAAAATTTAATTCATTGGGACAGACGAATAATCGTCGTGTATAATACATATAGAAACCAATATTAGATTAGATTCGTCCAAAATGCGTCCGTCTGAACTGAGTGTTGTTGTGGAGTGCTTTTAATGAATTTATAACCGCGAATCTTACACGTACAGTCTCACTGATGCTTTTGTTTATTGGGTTTTAACAACACTTTCGACAATCAGGGTCACCTCTTATCGGACAGTTTTACGGGTGGATGAAGCTGGAGAGAACCACTGGGCAACGGCGAGTAACTGTCAAAATCTCAAACGTACTAACTCTGCACAAGAAGAGTTAGCAGTGTTTGAAGACAAGTTCATCGTCAATGTGCAGTACGCCTTAGTACACAGTGTCATCGCGCCTCCACGTGGACAATCGGGATCAACCTTTTGAACTCTCGTTTCCTGGAATGGTATCCCTTTGTGAACACTTACAGCGATATGGATCAGTCCAATATCTATATACAGGGAGGATAAAATAATAACTGCAGTCTGCAGCCGTCCGGCTGCAGACTGCAGATATTATTTTATCTCTAATGCCCCGTGTATAAACCTCTTATACTAAGACAAAAGTGAGACGAAATTATGCCTTGGGCCGAAAAAACGGTCTTACGAGTTCAAAAGGTTAAGTGTCTTACCCGAGGACACAACGTAGTTACCCCAGGCGGGGACTAAACTGTGGACCCTTAGACTATAAGTCCAGTGCCGTAACCACGGAGCCGCCACGCTCCCGTCTCACTAATTAAAGTTTGGTAAACGAGTGCTTTTGTTTAGATTGTCATTTGACACTATAGGTCTCAAACGGGGGTGTGGGGGGGGGGGGGGGCTTCTAAATTTCTCGAACGACACTTCAAATGATGAAAAGTGGTTTGTATGAAATGTTACTGATGTTGATAATATCTTCAATGTTTCACTCCGGTAGCGTGGCCTGTATCCTATTTCTGGTAACGAACTGAGTATGATTGTAAATTCATGGGGAATTTTCGGATACAAATTCTAAAAAAAATGTCAAAATGGGTACGGTAAGTTAAATTGGTAATGCCGGGTGAGGGCATGCCTGTTGGTAAAAGAAATGACCTCTCCATTAGTAGATCCTCCTCCTACACACCAAGTATATTCTCATGTAGCCTAAATTAGCATGGCATACAAATGGCGAACGTATTCTGGTCTACGGTACCTTCCTACAATGTACGTTCCAAAAAGATGCTGGCTGACGATTAAATGAACTACCCCATCATCTGCATCCTGTCTGGCAGGTTTTAATTATGGCTGATATTTTAACAGCAACATATTTTTCATGTAATTGTATAATTTCTGCCTATGCAGAGGTGACCCATTTACCGCATATTCCGTGAATTGATGATAAAATTACAAGTTAATATGCTAATTTAATCAACGCAGTACTGTCTAAAACAAAATATGTATTTTCCCAACGCGCCGAACATTTGGTCTTTTCTTGTACAACCTTAATTTCGGTTACACCTTGCATTTCACAGACAAAAGGACGAGAGTCCTCTCATTCCGTATTTCAATTTTTAGTTACGTTAAACATTCGAAATCTCGACTTTTCATCTGAAGATCGCGACTTTTATCTCATAACCACGTTTTTTATCTCGAGATCTCGACAATTCTTCTCCGAGATTTCAAACAAACTTGGTACCAGAACTACACTCTGTACTTCTGGTGTGAATAATTTTCTAATTTGAGAAATTTGTGTTAGCCAATGAGAAATTGATATGTCCACATAAAAAGGTTGAGATAAGGTCTGGATAAAAATTGAGATCCCGAGAAAAGAAATTCGGATATCGAGAATTCGGGTATCGAGAAGAGGGGTCGAGATCTAGAGATGCAAACGAAATTTTGAAATAAATAAAATGAGATCTCGAGAACAAATGCCAAGGTTTCGCGATTAGTACTTCAGGGTCTTGAGAAAAATATATCGATAATTGGAGATAAGAAGTCATCATTAATATATCGATAATTCGAGATAAGAAGTCATCTTTATTTGGCGAGAAGCATTCCGTTGGTAGTGATCGTTCTTTGTTCGGATATCGTAAATCTGTCTACAACTCGATATCATACATGGGTTCTTCCATCGATATGCGCACATTTCTCCAATGGGCATTTCCTCAGGCGAGGAGAGTTTCTGCAATGAAAACACCCATACATGGTCGGCGGACATTTACCCAGGTTGGTTTTTGGAGAAGTGAACATAACCCCCAATAAATTTTAATAATAATTCGAAAAGTATAGCCCAAATGTCTCCAACACAGGTTTAACCCTTTACCTAACGTAACGGTCAAAACTGGCCAGCGCTATTCCCAAAACTCACCATTCAAATTTTCATTATTTTTTCACTTTTTGTTTCAGAAACATAGCTTATGATCCCTCATTGGAACGAGCTCATTGAGCTCGTTCCAATGAGAGATCATAAGCTATGGTTGTCACGCAAAAAAATAAAAAAAATAGTCACTCAAGATTTTTGTTTGCAAGTGTCGTCTGCCTTTCGTGTTAGGTAAAGGGTTAAAACAGAGCTGAAGCGTAAACTTGAAACTTTGTTTTGCCCAAATGTCTCCAAAAGAGGTTTAACCCCTTTACCTAACGCAACGGTCAAAACTGGCCAGCGCTATTCCCAAAACTCACCATTCAATTGATTTTTTGTTTAAAAAAACATAGCTTATGACCCCTCATTGGAACGAGCACGTTGAGCTCGTTCCAATGAGGGATCATAAGCTATGGTTGTCAAGCAAAAATGAAAAAAATTAGTCTTTAAAGATTTTTGTTTGCAAGTGTCGTCTGCCTTTCGTGATAGGTAAAGGGTTAAAACAGAGCTGAAGCGTAAGCTTGAAACTTTGTGCATTATATTCTTCTCTGCTGATAAAACCAGGACCGTGTACCATTTCTTGGAACGCTCTCTTGTGCGTTATATGAAAAAGAACCTGGTCAGTACATGCCATATGTTGGGAGTCTCGTCGGCATCCGGGGCTTATTATAAAATACGTCCAGGGAGTACTGTTATTTGCTGCGGGTCTATTATATTAACAATCACCAAATGCGACACCAAAGTGTGACCTACTAATTTTTCAATTCGTTGATCATCACACAAAGAAGAAGATTGAAGGAGTTTTTTTGTGAAAAACTAAACTGACAGCATGACAAACATGCTTGTTTTTGTCAACAACCATCGATATAAACTAATTAGACTCGCATAAACGCGCAAAAACATTTTCAATTTGAACACAATAAAATATCCCTACTAACCTTTCACCTACAGAGACGGAAGGATTTATTCATAGAAAACGTAATTCAAAGTGTTTTACTTCATACATTTTCTGTCTATAATAGGCCCGGTGCCAGGATCTCAAAATCTTCCGAAATGTTGGGATGAGAGTTAAAATCTTTCGACAGGCCTCCCGATTCGTTGGCCGTCGGTACGAACTTGAAACGTTACCCAATATACTTCTTAGAAATGTTCGTTTCGTCTTATTATTTTGAAGAATTACTTTCGTTTACCGTTTAACGAAAGTAATTCTTTAACCGTTTGGAAAGGAGCAGCCGCTTTTCCGGCCATATAAGATGACTGTTCAGTAAATGTGTGGGGGTAGACCAATCAATATTTTCAACGTGTAGCCCCAAGGTTGCACGTTGAAAATATTGATTGGTCTACCACTAATAATGAATATGGACTCTTTTAATTGCTGCCATTGAACTGGAATGGACGATATTGCCAAAGTTCAAAGGCTTAAAATAATTGTACTTCATTCATAACAGTACCAGTTAATTTTACACTACGCCGGTCAAATATACTACACTCAAAAATTTCTTCGTGTATGTTGCTACTCGATTATCATATATTTATAACGAGCGCTCTCATACATAGAGGATATGGAATGAGTGTTTTTGTCATATAATATTTATGAAACAAGTCTAAGAATTTTCCGTTTTGGCGAGCCTCTGGCGAGCGCAAACGGAAAATTCGGACGAGTTTCATAAATATTATATGAGAAAAACACTCATTTCATATTCTATTTATCATATGACACACACACGCACAAATTGGCTACTTTGTATGACTTTTTAAACGATCACCTAACTTGAGTTGCAGACGGCACTTGGAAAAAACATCCTCGTATAACTAAAAATTTTCATTTTTTGCTTCCAAAACATGGGTTATGAACTCTCATTGGAACGAACTCGTCGAGCTCGTTCCAATGAGGGGTCAAAACCTATGTTTCGGAAGCAAAAAGTGAAAATCTAAAAAAAATGGATGGCGTTTTTCTTGTAGGAAAAATATTAATACAATATAACCAACCCTAAATAGGACAGATAACGTAAATTCTCCCTACTGAAATTATGCAAATGTCACCCAGTTGTATTTTGTTTAGCCAATCAAATTGTCCAGTTTTGAAATTGACCAATGAAAGCTCCCAACTCTAATTATGCAAATTATGAAAATGTGTCCCAGTTTTATTTTGTTCAGCCTATCAAATTGTCTAGCTTTGAAATTGACCAATGAAATTGACGGAAGGCTTTATTTATCACTGATTAATATGAAAACAAAATATCAAATGTTTTAAAGTGAACAAAACGGACGAGTCATATGATAAAAAGGAAATATGAAGCATTAGAGCATTTGTCCATAATGAAAAAAATTGTACTTTCACCAAATCGTCCACTTTTGCTTCAAATTAGCGGCTATCTGAGAAAATGTTAGCGTCGAATGACCATCAGAAATTTCCAAATGACAGGGTCATGGTGTGTGTGTGTGTGTGTGGGGGGGGGGGTGGGGGTGGGGTTGGGGGCGCCCCATCCATCCCCACTAGCTTCAGATCGGGTTCCCAAATCATAGATTATGGTCGCTCATCAGAAGGCACTAGTTGAGCGCATTCTTTTGAGTAGTCATAAACTGTGCTTTTCGGACAAACTTTAAACATTTTGTAGCTTTTAAAGAATTTTTGTGTCATATCTCGCCTCTCGTCGTATGGGATAAAGAGTTTAAATATTTCACTCAATTCGACTCGAAAACTACATATCTACAGCAGCGAAATGAGGAAGATGCCCGCTGACTTTGTTCCCACCTATGCTGAAAATATAAAAAAATACCTCCTTGAACTCCGAAAAAAGTTCTTTAGTCAGCTCGACATTTCAAACTGAAAAAAGTCTACAGTTGATGCCCCCCGCGAACAGGGACGTAACCATTTTCGGATATTGGGTGTGTGTAACAAATTGTTGCCCAAGGTGACATGAATTCCTCGAAGGTTCTTCCGCACTCATTTACCCATAATTTTGGCGAGCTATGAAGTCAGAACTTACAGTAACAGACATTGCTCACGACAATCGGTTATATCTTGGTAAAAGCGGCGGCGGTGGACTGCCATGATATTATTAATTGCGCTGACTAATTTTGCGACGGCATTACCAACTACCATAACTAATTTGAACAAACGTGACTCGCATATCCCCAAACTAGCGACCAAATGTTTTATGTGCATGTGCGGTCTCTTAATCAGCGAACTATTGGGCATTATAGCAACTGGCATAGTTGATGGATCGAATCCATCCCGGGAGAGTTTCCTTCCAGAAGGAAACTCTCCCGGGGTGGGTTCGAACTCCCTCTACGCTATCTACAAATAGAACCACCGCACGCCCTTGATTCTGTGGCGCTCGGGAAATTTAAAAGAGTGAACTCCTCGCTCATTTCTATGAAGAGTAGTATGTAGAATGAATTGATAAAGTATTTTGATAATATTCAGTGTTCTAAATATTGGATAACGGTTTCACCGAAACAACAACATTATGGAGTTGCAACCCACCCCAGGATATACGCCGCTGGTTTTACGGATCAGTAATTAGCGATTTGAACCTATTGCCAAGAGAGAATTGTTGGGAAATTACATTTTATTTTCAATTCTGTGACGAAATTAATCCTCCACTTCAAGGCATCGTTCTGTCCAATACTGTCTATTACAAATGAACAAATCAACATTGATATTAGAGGGGCGGAAAGGTAATAGTATACTACTCCCACCGTCATCATGTGCTATCGAATTCAATTATTGCTAATCATATATTACATCTTTGTTGTTTATTGCGCCGTAATCTTTTCAGCACCGTTCACAGATGAGCAACGGCGATTCTGAAAATCCGTGTTTATATCGCCCCACGAATTTAGTTCTTAATATTCGTGGAAATGATATAGGTCAACTCCGACCCCGAGAATCTGTAGCCAGTAGTCCTGTCTCATAGCGGATCTGGCGGTGGGGCATCGGTTACTACCTATGCGCCCCCCTCCCTTTTATCAATTAACCAGAAATCCTTTACGCGCTGTACATTCTCGATAACTTTACTGAAATTTTCTCAGTACAGCACTTTCTTATTGGCACCTGAAGCAATTATTTCATACATTTTGATAGCAGATAGCACAATATTAGCCTTCTCAGATCATATTGTACGCGTACAGGAAATATCGGTATTCGGCGAGTAGACGACACGATTGGCATCAATTGGATACGGAAGATTCGTAATAATTTGAGTCCTTTAACTTTTCAGGGAGGACACGAATCTCTCGGCCACCAGTCTAATTCTGTAAGGAATTTGACACCGTTGTGGCCTGGAACCGGTCCATCTATTAAGTAGACCATCGCCTGTGTTTAGACTCAATCATTGGGGATATTGGGAGTCGGGCAGAACAGCGAACCCGTGGTTCGCTTTTCCGACCGATCCAAATATTCCAGCCAACTAAATTTAAAAACTACCATAAGCATTCATTTTCTTTCAACCAACGCAAGATAATGTTTCTCAATCGAGACTTACTTAAAGGGACAATAAGCCTCTAATATAAAAAAATATCTCTGATTTTGCTTGTATGTGAAAGGGCCTGTAAACCAACCACTGTATGCAAAGTGTAAGACATTAGAAGCAACGCAAAATTACTTAAATCTTAAAAAACTTTAATGCAGACGAAATTTTAGAAGACACGACATAGCGAACATGCAAACGAAGTTGTCCGAAAGTTATCGGAAATAAACAAATCACGTGGGATAATTTTTGAATACACGCGGTTTCTAATTTAAATAATTTTAATTTTGCTTCTGTTTGAATAAATGACCGTCCCAAACAAAAAACTGTCCATTATTTTAACAAGAGTTTCACTTATGCTTCCAACAAAACCCACAGCGCGTTTATCAACATCAGCAATATGGAATAGACTGCATGAATGCAAACGCCATAAAAAGAAACGCTTGCGCACAAATGTCACCATGTCCTTTTAAGAAAGTTAATTCGATAAATATACATGACATTCCACGGAATCTTGTGGCACAGTAATGGTAATATTGCTGGAAGTCACGAATATTGACGAAGTTTTGTTTTCTGACTTCCACCATGTCCTTTATACAATCATCAAGACCCAAGGACTCCAGAAGAGTCAGGGTATAATAACTGTGAACAATACAATACCTTGCAGCACAATTGGCCGTAGCTGATTGTATGTGCCATTGTCCTTAAATACAGAACTGTAGGCGTGAAGATTTATCAACTTGGGAAATAGTCACGAGGCAGTAGACAAACGCGCTGAATGAAGAAAAGGTGATTGTAGGTAATAGTTACCAAGCAGTGATCCTTTCCGAAATTAAGGACCGGGGGACGGCCAGAAAAGCACGTTGGTCATAGCTATGCGTTGAACGGCCGTTACGAAAGAGTGCTCAACGCGCAGCGATGGCCGACACGAGAGGGGGATGTTTCCTTCTCGCAGTAGAAGGCCCATGTCTGAGAAAATGTTTAAAATTTAATAGTCACCAACCTAGTTAGAGGTGTTCCTGGATTTGAACAACCCTTGCAGCGAGGTGTTACAGCGCGCTGTCTGGTTTTTCAAATCCATGAATACCGACAGCTAGGTTCGTTCCTGATTTACGCAATCAACACGGCGCACGGACTAGGGTATTCTCAAGAGACAAGAGTTATTCGAGTAACGCCGTTTGAGCACTTGGTCCATTGTTCCATAAGGTATTTCAGAAACAGTCACCAATCGATCTGGAGGTATTTCATGACTTTCAACAACTTGACCTATGCGTTGGGTGACGCAGAGCCGCGTAGCGGCGAGGTATTACAGCACGGGACTGGATGTACAAATTTCTGAACTGAGGAGTGTGAGGTTGGTAACCAATATACACCCTGTCCGTTGTTCAAACAACAAAACGCACGGACTCGGGTGTACAGAGTGGACCAGAGGTGGCGTCACTTGAACACCTAGTTTATTGTCCTACAGGTATTAAAAGTTGCCTTCAAACCCCAAAATGTCAACAGAGTCAGGGTGTAAAGTTGGTTACTAACCCCGAAAAGACCGAAGAGCAGGGCGTAATCAACTACAGCTGTTTGCATGTGACGTCCTTGAATACAAAATTGTAGACGTTTGAAGGTTTATCATCTTGGGAAATACTCACAAAGTAGTAGACAGTCGCTAAAGGAGGGAAGTCACACTGCCGAGTGCGGAACACAAGGCGACCTGTAGTTATCCCCTTTCAGCTGTGCAACGGTCTTTGTATCTAATATGTGTCGTATTTTCAGGCAGAATTAAGTCATACCGACGTAATTTAAACATGACCAGGAGAAATGTACTAGTAAAGCTTTACACGGCGAATTGCCTCATGTATCGATTTTTCTAATGATTGTATAGCGATTTTGAATCCTCAGGATATTGTCAAAAAAATTTTTCATTTAGCCCTATGACAAGTATGGCGTAACAGCGCATCTTTCTTGGTACAAACAAACATTCAAACACGCAGCAAACGAACAAAGCCGTATTTACCTCACTAACACACCTTGATCAACTAACTCTTTTTACACAGGTGGAAGAAAGCATCACACACAGGATGTCAACCTCTCTGACGGATCGGTGGGTGTCCCTAAGCTTTCTAAAATGTTGTTGGAGATTACTACAATCCTTTTTGTAACCTTTATGAATAACATTGCCGGGCCATTTTGCTGCCGGAGTTTCTTCTCTCTGGTACGCCAGACACATTTGGCTTGTACTGTCCTGTCGGAATCCAAGTTGCCCATCGACGCTCACCCGAAACCAATCGGTGCGCTGTTATGGATCTTAGAGCTCCGACTGATGTTGGGAGCGTCGAACCTTTGGCACCCCTTCCATTTGTTGTTTATTTTGCTTACAAAATATGTACCAAAAGCCCGGGAAGACTATTCTTGTAGATGCGGGTCTCAGCCAAAGTCAAATCATCACCAATGACAGACTATACTTTCATTCATCTGGCTGAACCACTAAACGAGTCAATCGAGCCTGAGACAAGCTATAGTTATTAATGTGGATTGATGTCGGGTCGGAAAAGAACCATTACCATTGGCAGATATTCCTTGCTTGACGACCACACACAGACACCCTCCCCGGAACTTCAGTTCGAATTGACGGGGAACCGGAGACGGACTATACTTATCAATGAGGGCCAGCAGTCAAATCGCACAGCAAAAATAGCTCAAGTGGCAGACGCTCCAGACAGAACCTCTAAACAAACTCATCAGCCGAGACAAACAATTCTTGTTAATTGGAACAGCAGTCGGATCAGAACTATTGCGGGTGAAAGATGTTCCTTACTCGCAGATCACTGATAAACACTTTCCCCAGAACTACAGTTCGAACTGATCGGAGACAGACTTCTAAATATCAAAGCCCGGTCTTAGTAAGAACAAATGGGTCAATATGTTGATAAGAATAATATACCGTAATGTCTTTCTAATACGTATACTGTCTGGCTTAGAGAGGTTTTATTTAAGTACTTTTAAGTAGAAAGTCGACCGGTGGAATAAATAGCTCATTTAACTTAACCGTGATCTTAACAACATAATTTACCTTCAAATCATATTCAAATTCCATTTTGACCCCAGTACAAATGCAATAAAAATAAGCACAAAAGGTGTCAATACGTTCAAATTTGTATCTTATGATCCCCATTGGACATTATTTGAACCAGTTATTGTAATTCCTATTGATTAACCCTCAACTATAAGATCCATCATGACATGGCGATGGGGAGACTGAAAGCGTCTGCAAGTGTACTTCAGTCTACAGCATTAGTTATACCTATCTGTTGTCTTAAGTAATCCTGAAGCAGTCGTCTTCCAACATTCGGTGAATGTCTACCCACTCTTTTCCATTTTCCCTACAAATGAACTGTCAGCGACCTGTTCATTATGTCGTTGCTGATTCAAATCGGTGTGACCCCCATCCAAAACTACATGAACGCTCCTACCCTTTGCTGTACCTTTCTTGCTGATTATTTATCTGAGGATTCCGATTTACAATATTTGATTATTTGAGGGTTGTTTGGAGAGCTCCTTTCCATTAGTTTAGTTGTCGAGTGTTGTGTCAATTGTTAAATAAAATGTCCCTCATAATTATGCCTAACATGCCGGTAGCTGGATGACAAACCAGCTAAAACATACGTAAGGGTTCACAAAGACACAAACGTCAAGCTCAGGTCTTTTCCTAATTTCGAGGCTGTAAACCACCCCCCCCCCCCCCCAAAAAAAAAAAAAAAAACAAAAAACAAAAAAACAAAAAACAATTAACAAAATACAGATGGGTCCATTTAGACCTCACTCAGTAGGATGAAGGTTAAATTATGACTGTTCACCTGTTATTCTATTTTTTAAATGATCTGGGTCACAAAGTTTTCTCAAGAACTTTCGTTTTCCATCTAAAATTGTAACTCTTTTGTGACATGGCGATATTGAAAACAAATTAAACAAGGACATTTAATTAATTACGGAGCCACGCAGATGACATGCCCAGAAGAAAATAAAAAAGTCGTACGTGCGGGATTAAAAATCGTGCGCACGAGGTTAAAAGTCGTGCGCGCGAGATTTAATGTCGTGCGCACGGGATTAAAAGTCGTGCACTCGAGAGTAAAAAGTCGTGATTACGAGATTAAAAGCCGTGCGCACGAGATTTAAAGTCGTGCGCATGAGATTTAATGTCGTGTGCGGGAGATTAAAAGTCGTGGGCACGAGATTAAAAAGTCGTGCGCACAAGATTAAAAGTCGTGCGAACGAGATTTTACTCAAACGTCATTACTAGTCACAGTGGAAGAGACTGGATACCTTATCCAGTTTTACTTTAGATTTGGACTCAATTATGATGAGATATTGCACATTCTTGCTTTTAATCACAGTACTATCATTTAAAAAAAAAACAAAAACAAAAAAATCCCTTGGAAACGGCTTTTAAAAGATCGAGGAGGAAGAGGGATTCAAATTTACTCGATGTCATTCCGTTTATTAGATCCCAATTTGAAGCATCTGGCCAGTTGTATGGATATAGATGGCTACACTTAGATTTACGCAGGTGGGCTTTTATTTTCCGAAAGAACATGTTCAGATCATCGGGCCTTGGAGGTGGTGGTGGGCCCGGAACTTTGAAAGTTCTCGATCTTGGCCCGGGGCCCATGATTCGTGGGCCAGGCCTGCCCCCACAAAGCTCTAAATCCAGTGCCAAAAGTTAAGAAGGGGAGCTCTGCCCTTGACCAGCAGTTGTAATTTTGGACTGCATGATTCTTGAATTGATAACTGTATTAAATCAACTTGACATCATAAAATTTTCACTTCAAAAGTTTGACAGTCAAAAGTTATAACTCTCGGTCACTGGATACTCACTGATGAACTTGCAAATTTGAAACATGCTGCTAAAAACGTCATTTTGACGGCAAAGAATAACCTGATTTTTTTCCCAAAAGTCTCCAATTAATAACTGATTTCAAAATTGTCTGGGGGGGGGGGGGTGGGGAGGGGGGTGAGGGAACCTCAACCCACTCCGCCTCCCCCATCATGCCTTCGGCATCTATATCAGTATCCCGACACTTTCGAAAGGGGGTCCGTCACAGCATTAACCGTGGAACCGAATTTCCTTTCTCCAGCCCTGGACTACAAAGCGCAAGACGAAAACGTGCGAAAAGAAGAGGAGATTAGTGTCGAAAGTGTAAATAAGGAACGACGTCAAGGTTGAGTTTAAAACTGCGATCTTCACATGTAGGGACGAGGAAAAGGATCTGTTCGATATTGGGGACATCCAGATCGATGCTTGGGCAGACCGTATGATCCTCGAGGTTCGAATGACGGGAGAGAGAACAACACAGCTCGTCAGACAACTACCTGGAGATGAGTACAACTTGAAGATAAAGATTCAACGCGAGCGGGGCGAATTAAACGCGGTCATCGAAGACACATTTGACCATGTAAATGCAGAATAGAGGAAACGCAAGGGCGTCGTATAGGTCACCCGAGATACCAACCTAGGCGCACTGACTGGAATTGACAGCCCGTACTACCAAAATGACTATCCCATCACCATTGTGGTCTATGACCTCTATCTTCTCGGAAAGAAAGGGCCAGTCAACCTAACGCCTCCGAAAGTTGACGATCTCAACCGCGTCGCCCATAGAGTGGCGGGGCACACCGAGGACGCTTTCTTTCGGCACGGTCTCACCTAGATCAGACCCCCGAAAATACAGCCATGGGAAGAGAGGATTCGCAAAAGTGGTAGCACGGTCGAAGACGTGACATGACTCGAAAAGATTCTCGAGCGGACTATAATCTTTAGAGATATCGCTAGTGAAGATATCCACAACAGTTGAAGGTACGGAGAGGGGGAGGGGGGGGGGGAGGTGTTATAGCAATCCTCGGCCAATCGATTTCATCGCTCACAATAGTCATGTCTAGCCCAAAGACTTCCACTTCCCATAGGGCAGCCAGGTCCACATCTATGATGGTGACGTGTGGGAAGCCATAAAACAGTTCACTCAAAATACACCAAACGCCGCCTGTTTCTTAGGTGGATAGGACCAACACCACGCTGTTGATTAGTTCGTGCTCCAAGATGGCCGAACCTATAGAACACAGGAAAAACGGAATGCTTTAATCAAAGCTTATACTCAGTTATGTGACAAAACCTTATCAAAGAGAATTTTCGAGAAAAATCATGCAGAAGCAGTCATGGCCAGGGAGAGAAATGGTTGGGAAACGACCCCGGCTTCCTTCCTAGAGCCTAGAACTAGATTTTTTTATAAAAGACACCCGCATGAGACTGCACGAGTGGCAACAAATATAATATAGTCAAGAAATAAGCAGTGTACCAGGGAAAGTTGAACTGTGGAATCTGTAATCACGAGGGATGCATTCATGCTGCCGTAATGGTAGAGAGTTCTGAGCTTTAGACCCAGCCCAATAGCATGACAAGGGAGACACCCTCTATATGCCCCAGGATCACGCTGCGTATCTTCCAAAACCAGAGCATTGGTGCCGGAAAAATACATCCCAGATTCTACAGCAACTCCGCACGACGACCCTCTCACATATCACCAGATCTTTTATCTGAACGGCTGCAGAGACACTGTGAAGACGACAAACGATGTTTTCCGGGTCAATGACCTTCAGATGTTCATCTAGTCGCATTGCCTAACGAAAGAAATGAGCTTCTCCTGGTGGAGCGGACAGAATGGCTGGACGCCAGAGAGAATGGACCAGAACCATGTCCCGCGACTCATCATCTTGGACAAGGTGCCGTATATACTGTTCCAAAACTAATCAATGAAACCTTCCTGAACTCGCTAGATCCGAGGGATGTTCATGTCGTCTATTGTTGCAATTAGGGCTAACTAACCCCAATCGGGTGGAATATCGCGCGACTGGCTCCAACAGCACATCGATTACTCCGAAGAGGTTTAAGCTGACTAAAGGACAAAGGGTGAAGCTCCCAAAACCATAAAGAAAACCACTCTTCTCAAATCAGATAGAGTTCAGTATAAAAAGATGGGTGAATCTCTCCCCAGTTTTCTTGCATGTGACCGGTCTGTGAAGCAGTGGAAGCCGGGCAATCTGATCCTTACCATCTACGAGAAACTCTTAGATGAAGCTCAGGAGTTGTTCTTACAGAAAAAACAACTCCCAACCGCCCTCGTTTTGATTCTGTACCATCCCCAATATATTCGGCCACAAAACGTTCTGATAGCTATTCCTGATCTTCGTATCGATGAGCGGCCTGACCGGGAAGAACTCGTCTTGAGTGATGTTCTTGAAATGCTCCTACTTCAAGCCGTCGAAGCGAATGATCAAGAGATAAGTGGCGCGGACTGACGCCCCGTGCACGCGCCCACACTTCATTCCAGCCAGGGGATGACAATAAAAACATACACAGAAGGTTTGGGATCATTTACGACTATGTCCATTGGCCCAATATGTCATACCTGGCCGTCTCCAGGATAGAATACTTGAGTCAACTTCCGAAGGTGGGCCGTCCATCCGGGAAGAAGAGAGAATCGACTTCAGGCAACCTACAGCGCAGAGACTCCAATAGATCATCTAGAAAAAACGCAGTGACCATCAGAAACGAGTTCAATCTCAAGGTGGACTACAGATTGCAGCTCTGAGAGAGACATCACAACCGCTGTGCAGCATCCAACATCAAGCTCTTCTGGGCCTTATCATCTAAGGACATGCAGCACTTTAGCGTATAACGGGATAGACAACAGCATAGGGCACTGCGAGTGTAATGTGCGTCCCACATGACTGAAATGTAACCAAAACGAGGGGCCTGCAGCTCTCAGCGAGTAAGCACACCACCAACCAGCACTGTATAACTAGGAAAGACAAGTAGCTCTTCCCTGGCAACGCCATGCGCAAGTCCTGAGAAAAAATAATACAGGATAAGCACACTAAGCTTTGTAACTGACCCCCAAACCTGTAGACCCGAAGGAAAAACACAGGATCAGCAGCATGTCGTCCTCCTCTTTCCATCATCTCACCAGGCTGGTAGAGGTAGCGCACGCCCGCATCAGTGGGGATCGTTTGTTTTTCTAGAACAACAGGCCTACTTGTAGTGACAGAGAGCTCTTGCGTCATTGTGTATGCATTAATGGCAGTCAGGCGAGTCACGTCATTTTGCAGCGCTGAGACGACGGCCGGTAAGCGGGACATACCATGCACTGGATTTTTTTTTGACCCTCATGAACAACATAAGCCTTTCTACAATGCCTTTCCCAGTAGACTTCCTTATCACCCTGTCGGTTTCAGACACCGTTCATCGTCAACAGCTTGGGAACAGAGCCCCTGAACTCTCGCCCCAGGATACACCTGAAGATGTTTGGGCCACAGCAGAGTTGCTGGACTGCCGACAAGTGAGAAAGAAGCGCCAACTCTTTCAGCTGAATCTATTGAATTCAGAGACTCGGCAGTGGTGATAACTGACAAATAAGCAGTATTGGCCCTGGAGCTATGAAGAAGTGGGGTGGCCCAGAAGCCAGGAAATGAACAGGCGCTTGGCGCCATAGCTATCTTCAGATGGATATCCCCCGATAACTATCCTCTAAAAGGTATCATATACAGATGAACATAAGAGCCGTAAGAGGAGTCACTCATTCGAGCAATTACTCGATAGCTTATTTGCTCGATAACTTTCGTGTCGTTCACAATGCCTATTCCCACCAGATTGTCTTTCGGATGAAAGAATCAAAATGGACTACATTATCCCAAGAGAGATAACCCTCTATGGGTAGGTACAGATTGTGGTAACTGGGGCAATCTGATTAGACATTTTGAGACTTAGACAAGGGTAAAGGTAGGAATCAGAGATAGCTAAGGCCGGATAGACAGTTATAGTATATTATAGTAGCGTCTTTAATAGTAGGTAGTGACAGGCTAGGTTTGGAATACAAAACTGTTCCTAGTTAAAGGTTCTGCTGCCTAAAAAGAGTACCCCAAACTACAAAATTATGAAGTGGTGCCTTTCTGCGTTCCAGAGGCCAGCGTGGCCGTGCTCTACGAAAGCCTTCTGTGTATCAACCAGGAAGGAAGCCGAGATCGGTTTTGAACCGCCTCTCTCTCTGGCCATTGCTGCTGTTGCGTGATTTATCTCGAATGTTCTGTCTGCTAGGGTTTTCTCACCTAACTGAATACATGCTTTGATTTAAGCGCCCTGCTTTTCCTGTGTTCTACAGGTTCAGCCATCTTGGAGCTCGACCTCGTCAACGCCAGGTGCCTGTCCTCTCCACCCAGGAGCCAGATGGCCATTGGTTACTTTTGAGTGGATTGTCTTATGGCGTCCAGCATGTCAACTTCATAGATGTGGACCTACCTGGTCTGTGAGAAGTGGTAGTCTTTCAGCTAGGAGTGACCATTGTGTGCGATGAGCTCAATTGGCCGTATATTGCCATGGCGCACTCCGTACCTTCTACTATTGTAGATATCTTCACTAGAGATGTCTTTCAAGATAATGGCCCACCCAATCTTTTCGAGTCCTGTCACGTCCTCAACTGTGGTACCTGTTTCGGGAACCCTTTTTTTCCAATTTTTCCACGCCTGTATTTTTTTTGGTGTCTGATCTGGTGAGCTTGCCCCCACGAGAGCGCCCTCAAAGTGCTCAACCATTTACGGGAACGAAAATCAACAATGGCCATGTACCATGCAGCTGCAACGTCAAGATGATGTGGATCCGAAGTAACTATGAACTCCGAAAGTAATAACTATACCAAAAAGTGTATTTTGTGATTCGGAAAATAATTGTGAGAAACCTTCTATATTTTCTTTAATTACATGTAAATTAGTTGTTTCAGGTAATTTATCGTCGGAAATATCCCTTAGAATACTTAAGCAAACATCTCTTATACAACAGAATACACTGTTTAGGGGTCTATAGCACTTCATGCTACTATTATAAAGAACATTCCGGAAGAATCTGAACTAAATAAAGTCCGTTTCGGTCACTTCTTGCTGGTTTATTGATTGTCAATCGCCGTAGCGTATATTTGGGTAATTATTCACACTCTTATGCAATGGAACGTAACCTCAAAACACACCATTTTCTACTAGATCGTAGTCTGGATGGGTAGAAACTGAGGGGTTGAAAGTTTTGGGAAACTGTCTTGTCCACTTGGATAATTAGATTTACTGCCCGCGAATCGAACTCCCGTTCTATTTGAAAATTTTAAGGCTCATAGCAACCACGTGTCACCATAGAAACAAGATGGCGGCTTCCAGAAAATAAAATGGACGACGCAAACACGTGTCTCCCTAACAACACGTGCTATCCATGCGCACTAACACCACGTATCACCATGGTAAAGATGTCACATCATGACCGCCTATGCGGGCTACCACGACAGCCCAAAATGACGTCACTGGATCACGTTCCTATGACATCACACCCGGTGTCAAATGCGTTGTCCCACAAAAGGGGCTGAAGAGTGCAAGCTACACTACTTACGACATACAATGTATTCCACAAAACCTCGATTTGCCGACTTGTGGGACGGGGCGTCCCCTTCAATGTACCATTTGAGGTTAAAATTAAACAACAAATTTCCTCTCTGAATCATTTATCATCGCGTTACAAAACCTTTTTTTTAAATAAAGAATAAAATATTTGGATAGTCCAGCCTTCACAATGTTTCGAAGTAAAGAATTCCCATCCGAAATCTGGTGTCGTGTTAGAAAAGTATCGTTTGAGAGGAAATGTATCAACATGAAAAGTCTTCCTTAAATTGCGATTCATATTTAGACTGATTCGTGTCTTCTGAAGTTGAAACCATGCAAACGAATATTACAATTTAAAAAAATAATCCTGTTAACCTATGGACCACATGGGTTCAGTTTGATATTATTTAAATGTGCGTTGTAACTGCTTTAATAAACCAACTAACACTTCAGGAAAACTTGAGAATTTTTTCTCGACAATTTATTTTCATTCACAGCCAAAACGTCTCTTGATGTGTTTGAGCATAACGACCGCTATAGAATACACATTTCAACAACATTCCCCCAAATGGCAGTCCAATTGAATGCATTAACATAGAATTCTCGACCTTACGAGAGAAAGAAATTACACAATTAAAGCCTCGGATCAATACAAATGTCAGCGTCCATTGAATATATTGCAGGAGAACTAAAACAGTGCACACACTGCAATTATATTAGGAGATTTTAACCGAAACTGTGCCACGAACGAGCAAATTCATCGAGTTCTCGTTACGTTTCTACTATGCTGGAATGTGGAACACGGGTGGAAAGGACTCCGAGAGCCCTTTCCATACGTATTTCATAATCCAGCATTTCACCGACAAAAACAAAGAAAGATATGCAGAAATGTGCTCATTTCTAATTATGCAGCGCCATCAGACAGCAAGGCGTAACAATAAAAAATGTACCGGCATACACTAATGCGCGCCGTTTAGGTCAATCGAGAGATATGAACGATAAACAAAAATAATTCATAAATGCTTTCAGATATATTTGTGTGAGAATTAACGAGCGAGTTGTATAATAGGTATTCTTCACGCATTTGTGGATATTTTTGTTATTATTCTTATAAAGGTGAGTTACGGTTCACAATTTGTTTTAAAAAATAGATTTCCTGAAAAATAAGAAAACGAGTGTTACCTCAGTATTATTTTAGTACGTGTTACAATTAACGCATTCATTTTCGCTCAATACTTTTCCCTTCGAAATGTTTTCCAAACATTTTATAAGCACATAGAATGCAGGCGTGTTAATATTTAATTTAATTTATTTTTGAACTTTATTTTATTATTTTTACACCATATCCAATCTAACTGTTCAGCTATCTGAAATTCAGGATTTTAGTACAGATTATGGTGACCCACAACGCCAGTTTTATCTTTGTGTAAATCGTTCGCGAAAATGTGGATCCACCTCAGCCCTTTTGTAACGTGTGAAGCTATTCGGGTAATAGTGTAATGTATATTGTGTTGCGATGTCCTGAAAAAGGGTGCTGGTAATAGTTTTAATTGGCTAAAGCTTTCCTGAGAGGAGTGTTGGGAATAGATGGAGCAATTATTCAACCAGCCTTGTACAGTACAGTCGCCATGGACTGGTCGTAATCCACGCGTGGGCAGTGATGTCCACGCATGCGTTTGCCTGGCAATAGAGAAATTATCATCAGCAAAATTTTAATTAATGACGCACCGGGTTGTACCCGGTGCTTCATTAATTAAATTTTTGATAATTATTCCTATAATTAGTGTTTGGAATCTTATATCATTACGTTCGTGAAAATAATGCCCACCCGTGGAAAATGACCAGTCCACGACGGCCGCATTCTAGCTTATTGTAAAGCTTGTCAGAAAATGTTATGTCGTTAGGATTTTATGTCTACGCGTTTAAAATGGTTATGGATATGCCAAACAAAATCATTTCGGTTAATATTTTGAACTATTCAAGAAAAATGAACCAAATGAATAAAGGTGTCCTATTGTTTTTTTGTATTAATGACAGTTGGCCAACCACGAAAGCGTCGCTTTTTCGTGGGGAAAAAAGTATCGTTATGCAGGCCTAAGCAGGGGTAGTATTTTATAACAGTCCGTTATCCTCCGTATGGGGCGCGGTGGCGTTCCGGTAACCTGTTCTCGTCAAATCACCGAAGTTAGGCAACGTCGAGCCCGGTTAATTATTGGATGCATGGGTGACCGTCTGAGCACTCAATTCGGACTCCCGCGTTCTGTCCTTGGGCAAGGCACTTAACCCCGATTGTCCACATGGGGACACGATGACGCCATGTACTTAGGCGTACTGCACGTCGATGGTACGCGTGAATTTAACCAATCTAACCCTGCCTGTGCTGCAGTGTGGAGTTACGATGTTGGGGAGCTGGCAGCTGCTCGTCTTGCTCGGTGGTTCTCTCCGGGTACTCCGGCTTCCTCCACCCGCAAAATTGTCCCGGTCATGATTAGCCATTGTGCATAAGTATATGACCTTAAACACCAATAAATAAATAAATAAATAAATAAATAAATAAATAAATAAATAAATAAATAAATAAATATTCTCCTTATTTTTGAGAGCGAATTCACACTGCCGTTAATATTAGCCACAAGTGTCCTTCCGCAATGCAGGTAAAATTACAAGGACTGGTTGGGGATACCTCTGGCGAGTTTGTTTTTAATAAAAATTATCACAAAATCATCTTTCTCAAATCAAAAGAAAGTTTTCACAAAAATGCCAAATTACAGAACATGGAAAGTGGAATACCACTGGAAATAGGAGCGGATCGTCGACTAATGAAAAAATCCCGTTGGAGTAATGGTATACATACCGGCCCACTTTAATTAGTCAATCATCCCTAAATGTGGACCAACTAGACCCCAACAGACGATACACCCGTCCTTGTATTAGCTAGTTGACAGAAGATATCAGTGCCAATTAACCCATCTCTCGCTAAGAAATTTCAGGATGCTTGGTTCATCACGAGGGTGACATTTTATCGAACTATATCGCTCAAAAGGTTTCGCATACGACGAAATCTCCTCGATGTTCCGACTATTCCAGGTCCCCCAATGATCTACAAATGAATTACTGGAACGTCAGCAACAAAACGTCGCCACTCAAATTCCACCCCCCTCCAAAAAAAAAAAAACAACCCAAAACAACCCAAAACAAAGATGGCGTAAAGTCGATCAACGTGGTACCGCCCCCTAATCCACGACTTTTGATGGCGTGAAAGTTGTCACTGCGCAACAGCTTTCGATTCATTATACGTCGTGCAGTTTACCTCGTGGAAAGTGATATTTTTCTTCAAAACTATTTGCATCATTCGGTCAATTCAGGTCTAATCAGGGTATAAATACAAAGCACAATTAGTGCGATCTCCTTTATTCTAGTTCACCTCTTACTGAAAATACAAAAGATGGCGTTCTCGATTGACAAACACATAGGATTTCTTTCGAAAAGCAGAAAAAGCTATCGCAAAAAAGTTTTTTTGTAACCCTTTGAATGCATTATGTTTTGTGGAAACCACAAACTTTTTCTGCCGAAAAGAAGAAAAAAGACAGCGGGGCTTCAGTCGGCAGATAGGTCCAGTAATCATTTAATTCTTCGATCCTCATGGGCTGTAGAATTAAATGATTTCTCAACCTCCTAGAAATTAAAAGTAGAAGTCCTGTCACGAATTGTGCGCCTATCTAGGCTTAATAGCGCGTAGGAATTGCGCGCAATTGCCATATCGAATGGCATCCAAAGCACGGTAGGTTCTCCTCGTTACTCATATCAAACACAGGCAATGTGTCTGCCAATGGACCTCCGGATTACCCGGAGGTTCATTGGCTGCAACATTGCTTGTGCACAGGCCATATGTACAGAGTTTGATAGCCTTACTATGGTCATAACGCGTAGATTAACGCGCCGATCGACGTGCTATTTATGCGCATTTCATGACCGGACGTCTAGTTTTAACTGTATATTCGCTACAGTACGACCGCCATGGACTGGTCACTTTTCACGGGTGGGCAATATTTCAGGGACGTGTACCAACCACTTTTGTAATACAACCACTTTTGCAATAAAATTTATTACGAAAGTGGTTAACGTGTACCAACCACTTTTGTAATAAAACAACTTTTGTTATAAACTAACCATTATTGTAATAAACTCATTTCGGTGATAAATCACGGACGTCCATTTTATAGTCGGTCATTGGGGTGGGGTGAGGGACTAGTTTACCTAAACATGTTTGTGTGTCGTTCAATGGAATAACGTGTCCATTCACCTATTGAAACTTGGTAGTGACTGAAGAAAGTACGAAAGCACTTTTACAATAAACTTTATTAAAAAGTGGTTATCGCGTACCAACCACTTTTGTTATAAAACCACTTTTGTAATAAACTAACCACTATTGTAATAAACTCATTTTGGTGATAAATCACGGACTTCCATTTTATAATTGGACATTAGGGTGGGGTTAGGGACAAGTTTACCTAAACATGTTTGTATGTTGTTCAATGGAATAACGTGTCCATTCCATTCACCTGTTGAAACTTGGAAGTGACTGAAGTAACCACTTTTGCAATAAACTTTTTATTACAAAAGTGGTTATCGCGTACCATCCACTTTTGTACTAAACTAACCATTATTGTAACACACCTATTTTGTGATGAATCAAGGACGTTCATTTTATAGTTGGACATTGGGGTGGGTTGAGAGCTGGTTTACCTAAACATGTCTGTGTGTCGTTCAGTGGAATAAAGTGTTCATTCACCAGCTGAAACGTGGCAGTGTCTGGAGAAAGTACGCAACCACTTTTGCAATAAACTTTATTACAAAAGTGGTTATTGCGTACCAACCACTTTTGTAATAAAACCACTTTTGTAATAAACTAACCATTATTGTAATACACCAATGTTTATGATGAATCACGGACGTCCATTTTATAGCCGGACGGTGTGTTTTTTTTTTGGAGCGGGGGTAGCACAAAGTAGCGTCAAATCTGTTCCCAAATTTGGTGGGCGCTAAAATCTTACTGCACACGGATGGATGGGGGAAGCTGGGTTGGACGTATATCGTTTTTGATATGTTAGCCCGAATTCCTCCTACGGGCGGTTTGTCTTACACCCCGTAGTCCCTATCGATCTTGTTGTACCTTTTTATAGGTCGGATTGAATTCTTCCGCACACTGTTAACCCCAAACGAAGCGAGAAAATTAGAAATTTTATTACACACTATTGACTGGTGTCAGTAAATTATCACAATACAGGTGGACGTGCATCAACGACCAACATCGCTGAAGTTAGGCTCCGTTGAACCTGGTTAGTCTATTGATGGGGTGACCATTCAGTGATTGATTTGGATTAACACTTCGTGCGCTTGGGCAAGGTACTTTACCTCGACTGCTCGCATGTGGAGACGGGTGGGGGAGGCTGGCGGTGTTCTGAGATGGACTGGTGTGCACGCGTCTTAACCTTAATTATACTGACTGTGTTGTGCAGTGCGTAGTACTGATGTACAGAGCGTAGTGCAATCTTGGATTATGTGACGTTGAAGAGGTTATAGGGTCTCGTCGCTGCTTGCTGGTTCTCTTCAGGTACATCGGCTTCCTCCACTCATAAAACTGTCACCGACACAAAATGACTCGGACTATATAAGTGTCGTAAAACACCAATAAATAAATAAATAAATAAATAAATAAATAAATAAATAAATAAATAAATAAATAAATAAATAAACCCACTGAATACCGTTTTCGCCGTATGGAACAATGAATGCAGTGAACATGAGCACATTGCGCGCAAAATGATATGTCTCAAAATGAAGATTATGAAAATGAGTTCAATGCGTGCAAAATCATACGTATCATAGCCTCATTTCCGTCGCTTCTAGCGCCCCTAAGCCCCCGGTTTCTGCTACCTAAACGCCCCTGTCCCCTACACCCCAAGAGCCTCTGGTTCCATGCCGTCTCTGCCGCCTCACCCCAGAGCGCCTAGACTCCTTTGCCCCTGCCGCTGCCGTCCATCGTGTCTGGAAGACGCGATATTTTCAGGAAAAATTCCATCCATGGATAGTTTTTTAGACATTGGCAAGCTGTTTTGGGTAATTCTATATCTAATATCGGTTGTTTGGGGTAATTCCATGTTTTCCCAAAACACACTCCGTACAAACATTGGATCCGGAACATTTCCACGTCCCAGCTACAACATTAACATGGTTACCAGTGTAAAATCCACTAAAATACACGAAAGTCGGGTTCATTTGTGTAATTCCATACTACCGGAACATACTCCCATCGAATCAAACATACCCTCAAAACATACCCCCTATCTTATACCAAGAGGTAAGGTTTCGTCACCAGGCAACAACGTGACACTTGAGAAACCAAGATGGCGCCCGTATAAACAAAATGGACGACCAAAACACGTGTCCCTATATACACCCAAGCTGCGCACGCGCATTCAAACCTCGTATCGCTATGGCAATTATGTTACAACATAAACACGCACACTGGTTACATATATCAATACAACATGGGCGCCCGCAGTCACGTGACATGACGTGACTTCCAAGGTCCATCTGAATTGCAAGAGGGCGCCTTTGGCTGGTCTACTGCTGTACTAAACGGCTGCTCTTAGGATGTGATAGCAGGTCTGACTCTGCAACCGTGAAAAAGGGGCTTACATCATATCACTTCTGACACATGAATCTAAACTTTCGCCGTTTTTTTTTGTTTTTTTTTTTTCAATGAACATAACAAATATAACAAATATCGAGTATTCAGTAGTAAACTGCACGTTATCCATCTGGTCTTGTCTCTCCGAGTGCCACAGGACAACAAGTAAAACATTCCCCTTTACTTTTTGTTGGTACACGAAGGAATGGCGCAACTTGGACGCTGGTGATTAACTGGATTCAACTTTGATCCCTTTGCATCCATGAAAAGGATTCATCACTGGCCCGATTGCTCGCTCTGAAACGGAGTAATAAATTACGTGCAGTCGCATACGTAATCTTATTAAACATCTGAGTCTGAACTTTCATGAACCTAATGTGGCAATATAACAATTGACTACGGGCCGATTGTTATATTGCCATACCGGAAGGATGAGTGTTTCAGTTGTCAATATAACAGTTGGCAAATATATAGTAGTCAAAAGAAATTTATTTACTCTGATGTAGTCTTTCCACATAACACGAAACAAGTTACGCATGCCCCTGATCTAGTGCCGCATGGACGGACTGCGCAACGGTTAACTTATCCGTAGCAATAATCGTGTCTGAACTTTCATCGTTCTTGAAAAGAAATAACCTATGCTTAATGCAGAATAGTAACAGTGACCACTCATGATCAATCTGACGCGACCCCTCCATGTGCTATCAACCAATTGAAAATCTTATTATATATGGGACATTGATCCCCGAATGCAAAGTGGATCAGCGCATCAAAACCCGTGACCAGATATAAAAAATATGTTTATTCCATTTTAGATTAATATTATTAACGCTTTCATCACCGCATTTGGCAACACAAAGCTCCTTATGTGCCAATCCTGCTGACATGGAATGTTTAGTCGAGCAAAAAAGTCAGCTGCACACTGAAGTTTTGTCCAACTTATGTAAACGTCCTGTCTTTTTCGAGTGACCTATTAAACAGATTTTGATAACTTGTGTAAGTTGTTTTTCCTTTTTATTTTTTTTTTCGTAATAGGAATTACACCACCAGACATATGCTGTGGTGGACATACCCTTCTGACCCAACAATACAGTAGTCTATTTTACCATGTATCGTGAGCTGCGCGATTCTCAATTACCCACATAATCCACTCGATAAGCATTGTTACAACCGGTAATGTAATACAACCTATTATGCAATAAATTTATTGCATTATCGGTTGCGTTGGATGGCAAACCTAACCTATTGTGCAATAAACTTAATACATCAGCGGTTGTTGTCTTGCACGGAAAACTTAACTGCAAATGCAATAAATTTATTACATTATCGGTTGCGTAAGTTGGCAAACCTAACCTATTATGCAATGAATTTATTACATTTTCGGTTGCGTTGGATGGCAAACCCAACCTATTAAGCAGTAAATTTATTACATTATCGGTTGCGGTTGATGGCAAACCTAACCTATTATGCAATAAATTTGTTACATTATCGGTTGCGTAAGATGGCAAACCTAACCTATTATGCAATGAATTTATTACATTATCAGTTGCGTTGGATGGCAAACCCAACCTATTATGCAATAAATTTATTACATTATCGGTTGCATAAGATGGCAAACCTAACCTATTATGCAATGAATTTATTACATTATCGGTTGCGTTGGATGGCAAACCCAACCTATTATGCAGTAAATTCATTACATTATCGGTTGCGTTGGATGGCAAACCTAACCTATTATGCAATAAATTTATTACATTATCAGTTGCGCTGGATGGCAAACCCAACCTATTATGCAGTAAATTTATTACATAATCAGTTGGTTGGATGGCAAACCTAACCTATTATGCAATAAATTATTTATTACATTATCGGTTGCGTAAGATGGCAAACCTAGCCTATTATGCAATGAATTTATTACATTATCGGTTGCGTTGGATGGCAAACCCAACGTTTTATAAAATAAAGTTTATTGCATTATCGGTTGCTTTGGATGACAAACCTAACCTATTATTCAGTAAATTTATTACATTATCAGTTGCTTTGGATGACAAACCTAACCTATTGTGCAATAAATTTATTACATCATCGGTTACCTTGAATGACAAACCTCACCTATTATACAATAAAGTTTATTGCAAAAGTGGTTGCTTACTTTCTTCAGTCACTTCCAAGTTTCAACAGGTTAATGGACACGTTATTCCATTGAACGACACACAAACATGTTTAAGTAAACTCGTCCCTCACCCCACCCCAATGTCCGACAATAAAATGGACATCCATGATTTATCACCGAAATGAGTTTATTACAATAATGGTTAGTTTATTACAAAAGTGGTTTTATTACAAAAGTGGTTTTATTACAAAAGTGGTTGGTATGCGATAACCACTTTTGTAATAAAGTTTATTGCAAAGGTGGTTGCGTACTTTCTTCAGTCACTACCATGTTTTAACTGGTGAATGGACACGTCATTCCATCGAACGACACACAAATATGTTCAGGTAAACTAGTCCCTCACCCCACCCCAATGTCCAAAATTGACGTCCGTGATTTATCACCAAAATGAGTTTATTACAATAATGGTAGTTTATTACAAAAGTGGTTTTATTACAAAAGCGGTTGGTACGCGTTAACCACTTTTGTAATAAAGTTTATTGCAAAAGTGGTTGCGTACTTTCTTCAGTCACTACGATGTTTCAACAGGTGAATAGAAACGTTATTCTATTGAACAACACACAAACATGTTTAGGTAAACTAGGTCTCACCCCACCCCAATGTCCAACTATAAAATGGACGTCCGTGATTTATCGCAGAAATGAGTTTATTACAATAATGGTTAATTTACTACAATAGTGGTTTTATTACAAAAGTGGTCGGTACGCCATAATCACTATTGTAATGAAGTTTATCACAAAAGTGGTTGTACCACAATGCTTACTTTTGATAAAATCTATCTTTTCTCTATACATTTGAGTAATGTTGTCAGTTTGTTTGTCTGTTCTCTAAAGAATCGAAACCGACTGGGCCGATCGGGACGAAATTTGGCATGAGTGTGTAGTTTGGGCCAGCGAAAGTTTTTGGTATTTCGGACGTGGGGTGAATTGGGGTGGGTGTGCTTCTTTGCGCATGCACTGTAACGATCTCGGAAAGTACTGGGCCGATCGCGACGAAACCTGGGATTTAGCACTGTCGGCTACAGAGTGGAGCCAATCTTTACGCAGAAGCAGTTACGATCTTGGAAACTACTGCCCGGACAAAGTCGGGCACCCCATCTATTCTGTTATATATTCAAGTTCGTTTGTCTGTGTGTGTGTCTGTTCGCTATAGACTAAATACGGCTGGGCCGAGAGGGACGAAACTTGGAAATGAGTGTGTAGTTTAGTCCCAGAAAGGTGTTTCCTTCATTGGAACTGGGCGTATGCAAAGTAACGATCTCGGAAACTACTAGGCCGACCGGGACGAAACTTTAGATTTGTATGTAAGATCCATCGGGTAGTGATTTGCCACCTTCGGGTGTGTGATGGGGCCGTCTTCCCTCATGCGCAGTGACGTTCTTGGAAACTACTAGGCCATCGGGGAGAAACCTGGGATTTGTATTACGGTCCGTCAGATGATGATTTGCCACTATCGGCTCTGGGGTGGGAGTCAATCTTTGCTCATCCGCAGTGATGATCTCGGAAACAATCAGCCCGGACGAAGTCCCCCCCCCCCCCCTTCCAATCCAGTCTAAATATATATTTGAGTAATCTTGTTCGTTTGTCGCTTCTCTAAAGACTCGAAAACGGATGGTCCGACCGGGAAGAAATTTGGTATGGGTATGTAGTTTTGCCCCGGGAAGGTTTTGAACTTTTCAAACATGGGGTAGGTAATGGTCCGTTTTCGCGCATGCGTAGGAACGCTCTCCAAAACTACTGGGCGGATAAACACAGACAGACAGACATACATGTAGACAAACAAGATTACTGTAGTATATACACAGACAAGCTGGAGGGCCGGATTCGTCCGGGAATGAGTTAAATAGGCAGCTGAGCCAAGAACGAGCAATTTGAGTTGCCCATAAGACTACTGGATGGAACTTACATACAGATTCCAGGTTTTGAGTCTATCGGCCCAGTAGGTTCCGAGATTGTTACCGCGCAGGCGCGAAGATGGGCGAAAACCAATACCTGATGATGACAGATGACTACCCGATAGACTATACATAACAACCCAAGTTCCGTCCCGGTCGGCCGAGTAGTCTCCAAGATGGTCACTACGCATGCGCAAAGACGGTGCCACACCCCATGCTCGTATAGCCATATCCCGTCGGAACCCAAACTCCACACCCATGCCAAGTTTCGTCCCGATTGGCATAGCCGTTTTCGAGTCTATAGAGAACAGACAAACACAGACGAGATTACTCAAATATATATATAAATACTAGATGGTGGTGTTCGACTTTGTCTGAGCTATTGTCTCTGAGCATGCGAAAAGATTCACTCCCACCCCATATCCGACGATGGCAAATTACTACCCAATGGACTGTACATACAAATCCTAGGTTTCGTCCCGATCGGCCCAGTACGATTGCGCATGCGAGAAGACGGGCCCCGCCCCATAGTCGAGGGTGAAGAATAACTACCCGATGGACCCTACAAAAAATACCAAGTTTCGTCCCGATCAGCACTGTAGTTTTCGAGCTCGTCACTGCACATACGCGAAAACGGACCCTACCTCATACCCGACGTTGGAAAATGAATACCCGATGGAACCTACATAAAAATCTCAAGTTTCGTCTCGATTGACCCAGTAGTTTCCGAGATTTGTACTGCGCATGCGCGAAGAGGGGCCCTAATCCCACGGCCAAATAGCCTATGTTCTTCCCGCGCCAAAACTACACATCCATGCTAAGATTCGCCTCGATCAGCCGAGTCATTTTCGAGTCCATAGAGAACAGACAGACAGACAGACAGACAGACAGACAGACAGACAGACAGACAGACAGACAGACAGACAGACAGACAGACAGACAGACAGACAGACAGACAAGATTACTCAAATGTATACTTATATATATGTTATATATATATAGGCTAGATTGGGTGCCCGATTTCGTCCAGGCTATCGTCACTGTGCATGCACAAACATTGGCTCCCACCCCATAGCCGAAGGTGGCAAATCACGACACGATGGACCAAGCATACAATTCCCAGATTTCGTCTCGATCGGCCCAGTGGTTTCCAAAATGGTCACTCTGCATGCTCAAAGACGGCCTCATCCCATACTCGACAATATCAAATCACTACCCGGTGAACCCTACATACAAATCCCAAGTTGTGTCCCGATCGGACCTGTAGTTTCCGATATCGTTACTGCGCATGCACGAAAACTGACGCCACCACAATCTCCGTATAGCCTATGCCTCTACCGGGCTTAACTTACACACCCGTGCCAAGTTTCGTCTCTATTGGCTCGGTCTTTTTCGAGTCTATAGAGAACAAACAGACAAGATTACTCAAATACATATATCTTAAATGGAGTGCCCGACTTCGTCCGGGTTATTGGTACTAAGACTGGATCCCACCCATAGTTGGAAAATGACTACCTGATGGACCCTACATACAAATTCCAAGTATCGTTCCATTCGGCCCAGTAATTAACACGACCATTACTGCGCATGCGCGAAGACGGGCCCACCATGCCCGATAGTGGCAAATCACTACCCGATGGGCCCTACATACATATCCCAAGTTTCGTTCCCAGTTGTTTCCGAGATCGTTACTGCTCATGCGCGAAGACGGGCCCCCCACTCCATGTTCAAATAGCCTATGTCCTTTTCGGGCCCAAGCTACATAACCATGACAAAATTTTGTCCCGATCGTCGCAGCCATCTTCGAGTCTATTGAGAACAAACAGACAGAAAAAGGGACAAGATTGCTCAAATATATATATTGACTAGATGGGGGGGGGGGGGGGGGGGAGAGAGGGGGGGGGGGGCTGGACTTTGTCCGGTTTTTTTTATCTTGGTGCGTACGCAAAGATTGGCTCCCTGGCCATAGCCAACGGTGGCAAATTACTACCCGATGTACCATACATACAAAATCCCAGGTTTCTTCCCGATCGGTCTAGAAGTTTCCCATGTCGTTTCTGCGCATGCGACAAGACAGCCCAAACCCGACGATGACAAATGACTACCCGGTGGACACCACATACAAATTCCAAGTTTCGTCCCGATCGAAACTGTAGTTTCCGAATGCGCCACTACGCATGCTTGGAGTCGGGCCCCATCCCATACCTGCAAATCCCCACACTGTGGATCAGATAATTATACCTCAGGTTTCGTCCCAGTCGGCTGAGTAGTTTCCGATATCGTCACTGCGCATACGCGAAGTCGGGCCCCCAAGCCATGCCCGGAAGCCCCAGTCCTTTCTGGGCGCAATCTACACACCCATGCCGAATTTCGACCTGATCAGCCTAGTCGTTTTCGAGTCTATGGAGGACAAACCAACAAACAAAGAAACAAACAAGATTACTCAAATATAATAAGAGAGGATAGATTTTATCAAAAATGGTGATCTTGTTCGTTTTATCAAAAGTGGCCGTTTCTTTTACATCAAAAGAGGTCGATTTTATATCAAAAGTGCTTAGCTACATCAAAAGTGGGCGATTTTTACACAAAAGTGGCAAGCTACACCAAAAGTGGTAAATATATCAAAAGTGGGCGCAACACATACTTAGGTAAACTAGTCCCTCACCCCATCCCCAATGTCCGACTATAAAATGGACAACCGTGATTTGTCACCGAAATGAGTTTATTACAGTAATGGTTAGTTTATTACAAAAGTGGTTTTATTAGAAAAGTGGTTGGTACGCGATAACCACTTTTGTTATAAAGTTTATGGCAAAAGTGGTTGCGTACTTTCTCCAGACACTGCCAGGTTACAACTGGTGAATGAACACTTTATTCCATTGAACGACAAACGAACATGTTTAGGTAAACTTGCCCCTAACCCCACCCCAATGTCCAACTATAAAATGGACGTCCGTGATGCATCACCAAAATGAGTTTATTACAATAATGGTTAGTTTATTACAAAAGTGGTTTTATTACAAAAGTGGTTGGTACGCGTGTACCAACCACTTTTGTAATACAACCATTTTTGCAATAAAATTTATTACAAAAGTGGTTAACGCGTACTTTCTTCAGTAACTACCCAGTTTCAATAGGCGAATGGACACGTCATTCCATTGAACGACACACAAACATGTTTAGGTAAACCACTTTTGTAATAAATTTTATTGCAAAAATGGTTGTATTACAAAAGTGGTTGGTACACGCGTACCAACCACTTTTGTAATAAAACCACTTTTGTAATAAACTAACCATTATTGTAATAAACTCATTTTTATTGCAAAAGTGGTTGTATTACAAAAGTGGTTGGTACAGGGACGCAATAATATTAGATTCCAGTCACTAATTATAGGAATAATCATCAAAATTTTAATTAATGAAGCACCGGGTACAGTCCGGTGCTTCATTAATTAAAAGTTGGCTGATAATGATTTTTATTACCTGGTAAACGCATGCGTGGATATCACTACCCACGCGTGCATTACGACAATTCAACGGCGACTGTACTGTAAATAGTTTCGCCCATTGGTTGTAAGCAAAGATGTGTGCAGCAAAATTGTGCAGAAATGAAATATTGAGGGGACTAGAAATCCTTGTTACATTTACCGGGTGGATGGATGGTACCCTGTGGATATTTCATTAATAACCATCTAGGGAGTAGGTAGAGCAATGGACGTCAAGACCAGGTGTCGACGGTTCCATCTGAACCGCGGTAACTGCGTTGTGGCCTTGTGCGAGACACTTAATCCCGATTCCACTGTGGGGGCACGGTGGCATTGTATACTAAGTCGCACTGCACGTCGATGGTTCACTTGCCTTCAAACTCTGCTTAATCTGCTTGGACCGGGTTAGTAATTAGCAGATCTCTGATTCTCTACGTGTACTTCGGCATCCTCAACCTTGTAGAACTGTCCGACAGGATGTGACCCTAGCTGCTGGAAGTGTCGTTAAAACACAATAAACAATAAACTAGTAACCTGCTCTGAATATATTGTTTAAAGAAAAATCTTAATGTGACTTACTTGCAGTTACTAGAAGTTCTATTTCGACAACTATTTACACTTCCCATCTTTTCTTTACCAAAATCATCCGCTCAAAAGACACCAGATACAATGCCAATCAAATTTTATTGTTCATTTTCAGTAGGAGTTTTAGGCGGGCCGTTCCCCGCGACAACTCCAACCAAAACAAAATGTATTTCTTAATTTTCTGCTAATTGAATATGTACATGTTCCCATAATCTGACATTTTAGTCTTGTTTTTTTTAATAAATTGCGTGTTGACATCATAGTCTTGGTGTTTGAATTCACAAACAAATTTCCAGACTCAATATATTCAAATTCCAGTACATGTATAAAGACGTGTCCTTGAGTGCGCCAGAGGCTACATCATATGCTTGTTTGTTTTTGTTTTGCTTTTTAACGACACATTCAACAGCCAGGGTCGTGACGACGGGGAGGGGGAGGGGGGGGGGGGTCCCCCCAATCATGGCCAAAAATTCCTATAGTTAGAAATTCGGAGGGCAAATCATGAGTAGTTGGAAATTCCATCTGTCTGGATTTTGGAGCTTCTTTGGTGATGCTGATGTCTCCTTGATTTTCCAAACTTCCAACTCGGTTTCAAATCGGCAAAAATCCCAACTGTTACTATCTACAACTACAATGTTCGCAATATCCAGCTTCATAAGTATGCATGATGTCAATCGGTACGAGATTTCTATAGTTCGGTTACTAATCGTAATAAAAAACAAATCCTCGAAATGCACTTCAAGAAATTCACTTCATATAAAATCATTATCCTGAGTTAATTCCACCATTCACAGTTACAAAATGATGAAACATCGAAAACTGATCATTCCTACATAAGATCTGATTTACTGTTAGAACAGTGTGAATTGCTCAAAGTTCTCAGCTTGAGCATTTGTTTAGCACATATTCAATCCCAGAACAATACCAGATAATAATAACCTGATAATTCTATCATAAATGTGTCGGCATTTCAGTTACTGGAATCAATTTTATGCCCTCTTTCATGGCTTCATTTTCAAAATTTTTCTCGTTAGTGAATTTTCAACAGGGGGAGGGACAGGGAGGGGGTTTCGTCCTCCCGGTCCCTCTCCCCAGTTGGAAATTCACTACCCTACACCCCCAATCGAAAACCTCTAGCCACGTCCCTGTCAACAGCCAGGGTCAAATCGTGTCGGACAATTTTACGGGTTGAGGAAGCCGAAGTACCCAGACAGAAACACCGAGCAGTGGACAGCAACTGTCAAACTGCCATGTTTACTAACACTGACAAGCAGGGTTAGCAGTGGATGAAGACAAGGGCACCATCGACGTGCAGTACGTCTTGGTACGCAACTCCAGCATGCCCACATATGGGCAGTTGGGATTGAGAGTTTTACCCAAGGACATAATACAGTTACCGCTGGTCAGGATCAAAGGGTTGACCTCTCGGCTTAATTTTTAATACTCTAACCCCTTAATCATCGCGCTCCTCTGGGCACATTATAAAAAGAATACCATGATACACCATGTATTGTTCCAAAATAAAGATCCTTTTTACCTAGTGATTTTACGAACAATATAGTGGCGTGCTATGCTATATTTCCATAAACGGTACGCTGAACTCTCCAGCTTCTAAGGGACAGTAGCTGCCTCGGACTCATCTTGACTTATCTCATCCTGAAAATCAATTTTTGATAAAGTTATCTCCCCTGAAACTATTAGACGGGCGAGGAAGATCCAATTAAGAAGCGTGTTATTGTTGAGAAAACCCCTGTGACATCAGCTGAAAATAAAGCTAAGTTTCTTTTTGTTACTTTAAAAAACGAAAGAGAACTGTCTGTTATTTTCGTTTATTGAAACTTCCAAAAGGAAACGTCGCGTTTTATGGCAAGCTGGTAAGATGCAACTAAGTATATGTCCATTTTGGCTTTTTGTTTAGGGAATCTTTTTTTTATAGTACTTTGCAAGTTTTTATTCTTCCCATGAACAGATAAGCAAATCTTACCTTCTAGACTATCATATTAACCCTCTGATACTTTTGTACGTCTTATGACTTACGAATCAAACAGCATGTTGATACTTTGTGGTCATTTGTTTTGTTATTATTTTTCGATTTTTTTTTAAAGTTTTAACCTCAATTCCTTTTTTCTCCCGAATCGTGCTCAGTGACAACCGTTGCGCCAAATGTTACTGCAGCTTAAAATACTAATATAATCCTGTTGTCAAGACTTTTTAACTGGTTGAGTGCTAAAAGCCACTATCAGGGCTTTCAAAAAATGAGGATAACAGAGCAAATGCCATCACTTTCTTTGCTTATAATTCATATTCAGTCAAACACAAACAATATTTTGTTCATATAAATTTCTTTTATTACAAATTATTGGAGAGTGCCTGTGGGCACTCTCCAATAATTTGTAATAAAACAAGTCTGGAATAACAAATCCAGACCACCAAAAATAATCTTGCCCTCAACCAGTTAATCACTAATGTGAAAAATATCTTGTTATTTGTACGTTCCGACGCTTGACCTCGCCTTTTGAAAAACGTTGAAGAAACTGAATTCCCAGTGACGTTTGAACGTCAGAATAATTAAAGTCTCAAAGTATTAAGGGAGGGGACAGTGTCTGTCTTACATGTCAAGATACGTACACTACTATTATAACGAACAGAGAGAACATCAAAAGACGGTGAAGGCGCTGTTTTCTTATTTTTAAATGGGTTTAATAATAGGCAAACGTTCAAACTGATTGGGGAAAAAACTGTGAAAAGCCAACTTCTGTATTTTTATTCTACTCAACAGGAAAATGTCAGAAGTTTGTGAAATGATGCGCACATCGATGATACAAATTCGCTAACATTTCGAAAATTCAATTTTTATATGAAATTCCCATACATTTAATGTTAAATTTAGTACTAGTGATTAAGCCATGTTTGGCAATCGTATCTGACATTGACCATCGGTAGAAGTGTTTGAACATCGGTTCGTGCCGATGGTTACTTGAAACACCATTTGATCAAAATTGATTGTATTTATGTTTGATTCACGATTTCAAACAAGAAGTATCAAGCTTAATTAGTTGCCACAATGACTGGCAGGAATCATGAATTGTCTTATCTCATTGATTGGTCTGATCTTCCCCTTGGTAGCTGCCCTAGACACAGGCGCCACGTGTGATGTGATGACTCTATGAAATACGAAATCCTCAGAAACAAGTTAACCCTTTAACCAACATAAGGGCCAAAACAGGCCAGCGCTATTTACAAAAATCGCTATTCAATTTTCATTATTTTTTAAAATTTTTTTGTCTTATGTCTCGATGAGCTCGTTCCAATGAGGGGTCATAAGCTATGTTTTTGAGACAAAAAAAAATGAAAATATTTAGTTATTCAAGAAGTTCGTTTGCAGGTGTCGTCTTCTTTTCGTGTTGGGAAAAGGGATAACAGCATGGCGTCTGATCGTTGATCAAAGATGCTAAGCTATTAACTTCTTTCGCTGATGTCGTATTTTTATTTTAATACACACACTGACATGCTCTTGAGGTCAACGAACCAATCAACCCGACTGTACTGTAAAATTAACCCTGCTCTATGCATTCGTGAGCATATTACTCCTTTTGGTTGTGACTATCTGACACGAGTACTCACAATCGGCCGATTGTGCGCTCATCTAATTGGCAAGAAGATGACGGTTGCAAATCCTTATCGGTTAATCACTAAAATTTACTGACAACTTTAGAAAATTAAGGGAAGTTAATTTTCCCGCAAATCTCTCCCAATGACGAAAACTGTCAGCCATACTTCAACGATCTGAATTGGACTCCACAACCAACCTCACATAAGCACAATTCCTGTATCTATCCTGACTTTTTCCTGAAAAAACAGTTTTAAAAACTCTGAAGTAAAACCTATTTTTTCCCGTTACAAATAAAAAAAGAACAAAAAAGAAATAGTCTACTTGTGTTGGGTAAGCTGTTGGGAATATTTACGCGAAGAATGTATGTTTTTTGTCTCTCACATGACGGTTTTCTCGAAAGGAAGTCTTGCAATGCCCCTGAAAAGTAGTTCGTCTCTTATTTTCGTAATATTCAAGCTTACGAATAACAAACACTCTTCCAGACTGCTACAGGTATACGGTGGTATGTTGATGTAAAGAGATCTAAGTTAATAATCACGATGAAATGCCAATATGTACGTTTGAGTGCTACCCAACATGATGCTCTGACAATCCTCACTGAGCCTACATACAGCTAGCGGAGAAAAACATGTACCAGCTATTTAAATACAGTCAGCACTATTTGGTTCCACTGAATGCAGCGTATTCAGTGGT
This sequence comes from Pictodentalium vernedei, assembly GCA_031216915.1. NCBI lineage: Eukaryota > Metazoa > Mollusca > Scaphopoda > Dentaliida > Dentaliidae > Pictodentalium > Pictodentalium vernedei. The sequence goes on from CM062297.1 coordinate 172,627,562, forward strand.
TTAAATCCTTGGGGAGGTTTCGGAGGTGTCACCTCCCACTCCTCATCTATATATTTAAAATATAAATATAAATATATATTTAGCTCATCGGCAATCGAAGAGCAGAAGTCTATTGCCTGATAATGAACAAATTGAAAAACATTCTCCGGATAAGCATATAACTGTGATATGTTAACGGTGTAGTCAGGAGAGGGCAGGAAATTCGTAGGGGTAATGTGACCCTCAAAATATCGAAAAGGCACACTCCTATAGACATGGGTTAAGATGCCCTGGTAATACAGGTGAAAACCAGCTGGATTTTATTTCAATCTGTAAACTTTAACTTCATCCTTTGAACCCGAGTGGCCACTTTTCCGACCAGGAACATGATATGCCATAACGTCCTTATATCGGATGGCTGTTCAGTAAATGTGTGGGGTAGACGAAGCAATATTTTCAACGTGCAGCCCCGAGGCTGAACGTTGAAAATATTGATTGGTTTACCCCAAATAATGAATATGGACTCGTCTAAGTGCTGCCATTGTACTGGCATGGAAGATACCACTAGAGTTCAAGGGCTTAATTTATATTCCCTAAAAAGAGTTTTTGGGGCCACAGATTCACTCTCATGGGATTTAATTTTCAAAACCTTACGGACTACAGACCCCTCGGACGACTCCGACCAACCAGAGAGGGCAGCCCTCGTGCTCTCTCCAGCTCTCGCCTGCGTTCATCGATGGTCCACAAAACCCAATTTTTATCAATCCTGGACAATCCTGTCTACACCCCTGCACGTGGTTGTTAGTTTGCTGATTTGCGAGTAGGAGCAGGCCTACATATCAGTGACGGTAATCGACAATGCTGTGGTAAAAGCGCTGACTGAATGCCAAGGCTTTCACCAGGCCACTTCCGATTACTGTAGTTAATTACGGTGTTGTAGACTTCCTATAGCTGGCCGATAAGCATAGGTGTGTAGATTAATGATCGTCGGAAAGTTCATGTAATGGTCCGATACATATGGGTTCCCCGCCCTCGCCGTATTTGATGATGTATTTATTTATGTATTTTTTTATTCATTTATTGGGGTTTAACGACACTCTCGACAGCCAGGGTCACCCATTTCGGATAGTTTTACGGGTGGAGGAAGCCGGAGTACTCGGAGAGAACCACAGAGCCACGGCGAGCAGCTGTCGGACTCCCCAATGTACAAACTCCGAACAAGCAGGGTTAGCATTGGTTGAAGACAAGTACACAGCGCCACCGTGGCCCCACGTGAGCAGTCGTGATTAAGAGCCTTGCCCAAGGACAGAACGCAGCAACACCTGGCGGGGATCTAACCATGAACCTTTCGGTTTGAAAGTCAATTCCGTGTTTTTCATTCTTCAGTTTGTGGCATCACAGTTAGTGAATGGAAGTGTATAAATTTTACTTGCTTTGTCTGAGGCGTGGAAAAATCTGCTTACATGTTATTGCGTTTTCGTGAACTTCTTCTATTTTACGGGCTAAGTATGCCACAGATGATTTCTTTAATAATTTTATTAACCTAGGGATGAAACTTAGCTCAAATTGTTCAGCATATATTTTAAAAAATCAGGTTAAAAACTTGCTCAAAATCGGAGAGCACTTATTATCTAACACACAACCTCCAACTGACCCCGTGTTACCAAGTTTTCTTACCCAATTTCTTGTATCGTTGTTTTCTGCAGTTAAATGAAGGAAAATGGGAAGAAAAACAATCACCCCTTTTCCGAATCCCGTATTACACAAAACTGCACAATTAGGCCTATATCATTCGAATATTGTTTGTACGGCCACTCGCATAGTGAATGATTTATGCACGAACAGATGAACCAAAACAACTCGAAAATTGTAAAAATGTATAAATGAAAACAAAAATCGAAACACCTCTTACAAAACCAACGGAAAGACAACGCAAGACTATATCAGCGTTTGGAAAATTGCGTGATGGAGACATATATTGTGACAGTCCACAAACAAGGTAACCTGGGTACCTTGCACAACGACGACTGTCTGTCAGCTCTCTCCTTTCACATAAGTACGAAACACCTATGTTGAAAGAGAAACTTCGCTTTGTCACACGAACGAATGCAGCTGTCGCCGATGCAACAGCAGTAACCGCCTCAATGCACGAGCTGCTTTTGCAGTAGTTTTCCGTCAGTAAGCCCGGGAAGGTCAGTGTTGAGTGCAGGGATACGAGCCACTGGTTCATTGGACTGCTCAGTCTCCGTTCCGCTAATTTGAGCGGCAAATGAGTACTTATTCCCAGTGTGTATCATTTGATAACGAATGTTTGATAAGGAAATGGGATTAAGTAACGGTTGTCATGTCCCCAAATATGCGATGTTGACATCAGTCTTTCCGAGAATGAGCGATCAAATAACTGATTTGCCGAACTTATCGCAACCCCATTTAAACACTGAATGGGATCATCAAAAACTATACCTGCAAAGCAAACGGATCAATTTATTTCGCATTTGCAGATAGGGAGTGGTCCGTGTGAAATTAATTCTACAGATCCATGTGTTGTGGGATCAAATTGTCACTGGTCTTCTCTGCCGAATCATTGTTTATTTGATCTTTTACTTATCGGCCGTCAATTATTTTTCACACATATATTTGTGCATATCGGGTGAGGGAGGAATGCCAGCGTGCTACTGCACTGCTCTCTAAACCGTCCGTTTAATTTTTCTCTCTTTAGGTTAGATTCCAAATACTTTTCGTTAGACTCTAGGAGTCGGCATATGTGAGATCTCCGTCGGGACCAACCTCAGGACAAAATTCTGCTAATCGATAAAAAATCTTTTGAAATCGGAGGCACAGGTTTTGTAATGTTACTGAAATCTGTATAATTTAATGTATTGTTACTGCTTCATATCGTTAATTACAACAATATATATCTCCCTTGAACAAACGACGTCAAGTGAAAACACAGAGGGCCAAGCTCTCAAACTAACCAGTGTAATTCTGTTAGGGACTCGACACTGCTATGAGCAATTTATTCACACACTTTCGTGGAGTTTGCGCACAGGCTGTCGTTGATGTAATTTGATATTCTTTTTACTCACAAGGTTATACATATATTCTTTCGTGCTATTATAGATATTCCAATCAATAAGTGTTTAATTTCCCCCGCAAACATCAGTACTTTAACACAATTAATGGCGTAATCATGAAAATACAGCTCTAAGTAGTCTTCAGTCGTGATTATTAAAAAGACAAACATAATATTGGCGGAATCATTATGGTTCGGACGAATCAAGTCTCGATTAACCCTTTACCTAACGTAACGGCCAAAAACGGCCAGCGTTATTCTCAAAAATCGCCAATTAATTTTTATTATTTTTTTCATTTTTTGTCTCAAAAACATAGGTTATGACCCCTCGTTGGAACGAGCTCGTCGAGCTCGTTCCAACGAGGGGTCATAACCTATGTTTTTGAGACAAAAAATGAAAACAATTAGTTATTCAAGAATTATTTTTGCAAATATTTCTAGCGTTGATTCAAAGGATGTTTTTACATTCAATAGGATGGAATATTTCAGTTAGTCAGAAAAATGAACTGAATTTAAACTTAGACGAATGGACTGTTTAAGACTAGATTGGTTCGAGGCCATTACAAAATTTGCCTGGTGGCTTGAGAGCCGTGGCGGTTGTAAGGTGACACTGTCGCTCGGGACTATCCGTTCTGCTTGTCTGATGCTAAAACGTATTTCCTTATCGATAATTACAAATATAATCATATAAGGCAGAAAACGATCCCAGCCTGGATTAGGACAAAAAGGGTTTGGGTCGCAGACAATCCCTCATTGAAATTGAACTCTCTCATTCAGCATATTTGTTGGCTTGCAGTGTCTTCAAAATCCCAAGACTTTGAAACTTTACCTTTTTTTGATCAGTGAAAATTTATTTTCACGCGTTTTCGATAAAGCCAAATGAAAATACAGTGTTTATTTATATATAATTGAATCATTTGCCCCGCCTCTGCGTTTCATTGGTTGGAAGCATACAGCGTAAAAGTCGTCAAAATCGTATAAACCAAATCACGTCATGATTTGAAATGTTGTTACCCGTTCGCACATCCGATCCAACTTTGAAGACTCTGAAAGCCCCGCCCATTCAATCCAATTGTCATCGTGAGTGCGTGACGGCAGACTGATAGATGGATAACAAGCTTGTAAACAAAGATCAATGATCGATTTTTCATCGCCTCCAGTCAGCGAGAATATAATGATAATTTCTCGGGAACAATTGAATTTAATAAAATATACCGAAGTGGGAGACGAATAAAAGATCATACACCCAAACATGATTTTGGGGGAACTTAAAAAAAATGTTTTTAATGATTTTGTTACGTGACTTGCTAAATATCTGTAGTCTGCGATCGAAAATCAAAACAACAAACAATTTGACAATGATTGACGTGACCTGTTTGTGGCACACTTTCTTGAGTTTGACTGTTGTCTTTTGCAAAAAAATATTTAAGTTTTTCGTTCACGTACACATAGTTTTTATATTTTAATATTGCAGCCGGATTAAATTATAAGAAATAACTGTTGTTTTCCTTCGGTTTATGCGATATAAACCGAAAATTTTCAGCACAAGCTTAATCATAACTCGCTACTACGCGAGTTATGATTAAGCTTGTGCTGAAAATTTTCGGCTTATATCGCATAAACCGAAGGAAAACAACAGTTATTTCTTAATTGTTTGTAAATATCCAGTTCGCTCTGTTCAGCAGAAAACAACTTAAATATTATGGGGATGGCATATTTATTTTTTAACAAAGGTGCATAAATATAACTGAAAACAATTCAGTCGGTGTGTTCATATTATTTGTGAAATTTAATTATTTAGTCTGTGTGGATTAACAATGTTTTAAGTTATGGGAGAGTGCCTATTTAACAAGGCAAGAACATGTGAACACATTTTTTCGTCCAAAAATAATTTAGCACTCTGCCAGTTATCAAACAAAAACAAAATTGAAATTAAAAGCCTCCCTCTCTCATTGATTTGAAAAAATTAATTACCCGAGAACCAAATATGTTTTTTATTTGGCCTTAGTGGGTATTCCTTGAATGTACAGCGTTGATGCACTCAACTCACCAGATGCTATCTCGGCTGACAAGATCCCTCATGTAATCTTTTTTATTAGTTGCCGGGCCGCTGATCTAATCATAGACATTATCTAGATCAAAATCAATTCATTCTGATCAGCCTGGAAGAACTGAGTTTCTGGTATTCGTTTTTTTTCCCTCCGACAGAAATCAATTTTCAACACCACAGGTTTACGGGAAAAGACAGGAAGACAATCTTTTCAAACGTCAACTGTAGATATTTACCGACAATCAGAAAGCACACTCTTGATTGAACTAAAACATGCATTACTAGATAAGTTTTAATATAACTTCCGCACATTGTTAATACACGGCAGGTTAAAACACGCCAGACAATACTGAAAATAACTTCCTTCACATCCAGGTATTGCCGCGGTACGGATGGGCCGCAATATGATTCACTAGCGATAAGGTAATATTTTGTTTACTTGTGTGTTATAAAAATGATGACCTGGAGCCAATACTATAAAACTTTTACAACTGTATTTTCTAAAATTGTATTTTCTACCTATTAATATAATTGACTTAAATGAATCATTATCATTTTAAAAGATATGGCAATTTGTCAATTGACAGATCTTCGAAAATGCTAAGGTTTAAAGTCATAACTAGAAAATACAGTTCTAGAAAATACAATTGTAAAGGTTCGATAGTATTGGCCCCAGGTTCGAGCAGGATATTGCGCCTTCACTGACTTTTATCGTCATTAAAATCTACTTCGATAAAGTTATCCCCCTTGAAATTATTAGACTAGCTTGGTTGTTTATGGCAAGCCAGTTAGAGTCAACTAATTCACAGATAATCCTCCATCAACAATATCCATCAGTATCGCACAGACCAACAACAATGCACACTTTGACTCTTTGTTTAGGGAATGTGTTTTTACAGTAATTTGCAAGTTTTTTTTTCATCAGAGGAAAAAAATAGCACATCTCACCTCTTAGACGTTATATTAACCCTTTACCCAGCGTAACGACCAAAACCGGTCATCGCTATTCACCAAAAAATATTATCCAATTTTCATTATTTTTTATCACAAACATAGCTTATGACCCCTCATTGGAACGAGCTCGTTGAGCACGTTCCAATGACGGTTCATAAGCTATGTCTTTGTGATAAAAAATGAAAAAAATAGTTATTAAAGTATATTCATTGTTCTGTCATTGACATTGAGAGCCTCATACAGCCCACATTCGTAATGACGACTATTGTAAAGAATTATGTGGATCGAAATTCACCATTCTCCGGAGTTCTCTTCACATCGGGTGTTTCTGTGACGCGTCGTCGGGGCGCCTCGATCTGAGTGGTAGACGATGCAAAATATATTGACTGGTAATATTCCACGGGCGGGGAACATTACGAAATAATTACATTGTTAATGTAGTTATACGTTTTGTGTCCAAATACTCAATTCCCATTAGTCAGCTGTATGAAAACGTCATGACCAAATGTAATTCATTTTCCAATGAATACATTTGGTCGAACTTTGACCCGCATTTACTGTAGAGCGCAGTTGACAGAATGTAATTCAGGCGGTGTTTGGGTGGGTGTATAACTTTTAGCGTCTCTCGCAGTGATCAGTGATTATAGTTTACTGATGTGTTAAATAAATTGTTTTGAACATTCCAAGTTTCATTGCGAAAGACGGCAATTTGACAAATATGGGTCAATGCCGAAAACCGGTGCTCAACTCAGAGTTGTGTGCTTTGTCTTTTGTGTGAGGGTGGTTTTTCGCCTCGTTCGTTCGTAATTGTTTTATTTTTTCTTTCTGCTTTGTTTTTTGGTAAAAAGTAGTTTAAACAGTTACGAAATGTAATTATAAGAATTGAATGCAATTTTTATAATCTTTATTGGAGTATGAACGTGTGGGAATGGGTACAAATACCCATTCCCACACGTTCATACACCAATAAAGATTATAAAAATTGCATTCAACTCTTAAATAACTAACAATACCACCACGGGAAATTAACACCATCTGTAGGTTTAGATTTACTCGTCTGGAATATCTCCGTTGATTAGAAAAGCGAACGTTCGGTTCACTTTTCCGACCAACTGATATATTCTGGACGATTGAATTTGGAAAATGTCATAAAGATTTATTTTCTGTGAAGCACAGCTAGAAATGTTGCTTAATGCCGACTTGATTTGACGGACATTTTGATGACAGTACAACCAGAAATTTTATTCTCACCACAGCCGTAATTTTTTGATTCCGCCGGGTAGTCCCACAATTCATGTTAATATCTTCATGTTTCCAATGGGATTTAAATACTTATTGATGGGAAAATCTATAACTGGGATACGAAAAAATGGTCGTATATCTTTGTAAATAAATGGACGTCACATTGTATCAATGGTCATCTGCGCGCAAATGTTCACAAAACGTAGGTAAACAAACAGTCCAGAAAAGCGTCGAGCTCCAAACAGAATTAGACTGGTGGCCTAAGAGCTTGGTTGCGGTCATCGGATATTTTTGTATGCCGTATGCGTGCATAATCGATCCCCGTGACTGTCAATTGAAACACCGTCAACGTAAAACCTGACAAACAAGACGATTTTTCAAAAAATAGTTGCCGATAACAGTTACAAGCCACAAATCGCTTAGTCCAGATTTACATAATGTCCGAAAATATTGTCGCGTACGTTTTATTACTACATTACATGCGAATTCAAGCGTAAAGTTCCTGTGCGATATAATAAAACGCTTTAATTGTATTGCATAGGTTCTTATTTGAGGTAGAACATGGCGATGGCGGATATAATGTTGATGGGGAGAGGGGGGGGGGGGTGATGGAGGAGTAATGTTTTACATGCTTGGCCCTGTCGACAGCAGATATCAGACGGAAAAGATGGTGGATACACCCTATTACTGAACGGAGAGGAACGGAGGGAGCATATCATTCTGTGGTAAAGGAACTGGAACTAGATAATACCAAGTTTCAAGGTTATTTTCGACTGTCAAGGGAACAATTCGATCACGTCCTTTCCAAAGTTGGAAATAACCAGAAAATAATACCCGTTGTCTTCCACGTTGTGGAAAATACCCCTTCCCACGTGCAAAAAGATGTCGTCGTCAAGGAGAATGCGTTCGCAAATGCGTTGCGTTAAAAATAGGCGCAGAAGCTATTTTTCTCGCATCGGGTTGCAGCGCATACATTTCTCGCACGTAATGTGTTATTCAAATAAAAAAACTTCAGGACGCGTTATTTTTGACGCATCGCATGACGGAACGCAAAAAGAAAATCGGACGTAGAGTAAATCTGTTCTCAGTGTGTCACAAGTTTTATGTACAGAGTTCTTTTATCGCAATGCAAATGGAGTTCTGGAACGTTGTCGGCATCTCAATCAGCCCAGCTGGTGACGTCTAAAGATATGTTAGTTAGGTAGAAATCTGCTTTATAGAATCATTTTCATGGAAAAGTGGATACGCGATCATTTCTAAATGATTTGTATGCACTGAATACGATTCTAGTGCCATCCCCCATTTTAAGCTATACTTATATCCCTAAAATTACATTTCACTTTCCAAATGAAATAACTGACACCACGCATCTCCATGCCAATCATGGCAATCAATCTCTAGACTTCACACTGTCATTTGACATACAGTACGGACTGGTCGTAATCAACGCGTGGGCACTGATGTCCACGCATGCGTTTACCAAGCAATAAAAATTATCATCAGCAAAATTGTACCCGGCACTTCATTAATTAAATTTGTCATGATTTTTCCTATAATTAGTGTTTGGAATCTAATATTATTGCGCCTGTGGAAATATTGCCCACCAGTGAAAAGTGACCAGTTCACGGTGGCTGTAGTGTAAATAACGACGGTTCTACTCTTTGGATATGTCGCTTATGAGAAGTACAACTTACAACTATATATATATATTTATTGATGTTTAAGGTCACATATTTATGCACAATGGCTAATCATGACCGTGACAGTTTTACGGGTGGAGGAAGCCGGAGTACCCGGAGAGAACCACCGAGCAACGACGAGCAGCTGCCAGCTCCCCAACATCATAACTCCGCACTGCAGCACAGACAGGGTTAGATTGGTTGAAGACATGCAGTACGACGCGCAGTACACCTTAGTACACGGCGTCATCGTGCCCCCTCGCGGGCAATGGAGATGAAGTGTCTTGCCCAAGGACACAACGCGGTTGCCGCAGGTGGGATTCGAACCGAGGACCTCTCGGCATGCAGCCTGCACCTCTACCTACTAAGCCACAGCGCTCAGAACTTACAACTATGTGTATGGTCGCCGATGTGTCATGGAATCAGCATGCATATCAACTCTGTTGTGCCCTCCCCTCTACAGCTGGTATATAATGTGCGTACAGTTCAGGCCTGGTCGTGGACTGGCCGTGAGCAGTGGTGTCCACTCATGCATTTACTAGGTAATAAACATCATCATCAGCCAAATTTTAATTAATGAAGCACTGTGTTGAACCCGGTGCTTCATTAATTAAATATTTGATGATTATTCCTGTAATTAGTGTTTATATCCAGTATTATTGCGTGCGCGGTAATATCGCTCACCATTGGAAAGTGATTAGTCCATTGTGGCTGCATTGTAAATAACGACAGTTATCCTCTTCAGACATGTTACTTCAGGGAAGTGCAAACTTGTAACTATGGGAATGGTCGCTGATGGGTCAGGTATACCAAAGACGATCAATAGAGATGTGTGTTTTCCAGTTTGTGGTGACAGACTATGTTTAGTTGGACCTGGATTAGGGGTGATGGGGCAAAGATAAAACATAATTATGCAACGTCATCGGGATGTGATGGACATACAAGCAGAAGCCTAGGCTGACTTAATTGGATGTCTTCATTACATGAGGACCTTGTTGGTCTGGGAGGTGTTGGTACGAATTTCACTCCAGCAGAGTTTGTTCGTCAGCATTGCGTGATTGGTAGAGAATTTGCATTAACAGATAAGGTGGTTGTGGAGAGGTGGGTTTATCGTTACACATGTAACCGCCTTAGCCAGTTTTGGATGCATTCGGTTTATTGAAATGTTTGCCGACTAATTTTGTCGCAGCTTGGTAGTCCATGTGTGATTTTGTACGAAACCTAGTCGGCCAAGTCGCGATTGTTTTGTTTGGAACGAATGAATCCAGTTATTGTGAATGTTCTTTCTGGAGCGGTTGAAAGCGAATGTAGCAATGCTACCGGCGATGGGGGGGGGGGGGGTGGGGGTGGGGGTGGCGGAGGGGGGGGGTCCTTTCCCGCGGCGTAGGAGGTATCCGTATAGATGAGTGGAGATTGAAACTATTCGACTTGGAGGGAGGTGCGAGCGTGACATGAGTGGTATGTGCATGGGGTGCGAGTTGAGCCGATGAAGCCCCTGCGCACTAGAGGTGACAAAGAAGAACGTAGTGCTTTCCTATGAAGCGTCGGTGCAATGTCTACTAGTCTCCACGGTGAATGCCGGTAGATGCGCTTGCTTCGTAAAGCCGAAGAAGGGATAGAATAATGTTTCCTGACCACAGGACATGAGCGGGTCCGTAGTGACTATCGTTGGACACGATAAATCTAGGCGTCAGTACCATTGACCAGGGTTCCGAAACTGATTCAATTTTGATGTGAGAGGTTGTTACTGCTATTGAAGATACTTATTCCCAACCTTTACAGTATAAAATTGTACATCGTGCACTTTTTACTAGATCAAAACTTTTTAAATGTGGCCTTAGCGAGACAGAGCTTAGCTCCTTTTGTGGAAATATGAGGGAAACCTTATCCCACCTTTTTTTGAATGCCCTTTCTCCAAAAATATTTTAATGTCACTCACTGAAAAATTTAACACAAAATTGAATTTATCCTTGACTGTGAACAAAAAAGAAACTTTCTTTGGAGTAGACATTAATTCTGAGTACTCAGAAGCTTTGAATGCCTGTCTTATTAATTTCAAAAAATATATTTATTCATGCAGTATAAAAGGCTGTGTGTCAAACCGCTCTTGCTTTTGATGAAAGCCTTAGGTACCAAAAACACATTAGGTTATACTCAACGACCATGTATTCAGACCGCAAGGCAGCCCTGACAAGGAAGAGGTTGCAGTACATCACACGTATACTGTTTGATATTTGATAATGCGCTGTAAATCAGATCGTTGCTTCCTTTTAATTTTGTGAAAAAGTTTATTTTTCTTCATCTATGTTTGTTTATTTTGTATATGAAAGTTTATGTTTTTTAATAATAAAAAAAAATTAACCCAACTGATTTTTTTAGAGTGTGTGCATCACGCGTATGGTCGCCCGGATCGGTGTGCTTGGGGTCAGGGTGGAATAGCCAGAGTTCCAACGGCTCAGTGGTTTCTGGTCAGGGTAATTGCTTTGCAGCGGTGGGGGGGGGGGGGGGGGGGTGGTCATTGTGACGGATTGTTGTTTCTGGTCCCGCGTAGAGTCACAAACGTAGCAGGTGTGGAAGAAGTAGAGGCAGACGGATTTGGATGTTCGTCTGGTCTTAGTTGTGTGTTCGGAGGTGGTGGTACGGGGAGCTTATCAATGCCCCGAGACAATATTCGTGAGGCGTTGGTCATCCCCAGTTTCTGTAGCTTTTGGAACGCTCTGGAATAATTCGGTTGGTCGGAAAAGCGAACATACGGTTTTACTTTCCGATCAACCGAAGTATTCCAAACGATTGCATCTACAGTACGTGGAGAGTGTATTATCACTAAATCACCCGCAGAGTGGAGATTCCACCCAAGCCATAATTGCAAATTTGTTGCAAAGCATGACAAGCACAAGCAAAGTTTCAGCCAATAGACCTCCGGGTTAAACTCGGAGGTCCATTGGCTGAAACATTGCTTGTGTTTTTAGTCGATGTATACAAAATTCGAAAGTTATAGTTTGGGTGATAACTCCACTCCGCGGGTGATTTAGTTTATATCCTCTCTCCACGTACTGTATACAAATATCAAAAGTATTCACATTCTTTGATTCAATGCAAGAATTGTTTCTCAATCGAGATTTGATTTGACCGAAAATTCAATGACTTTACCAAACTATTAAAAATGTTTGTTTTCTAAAATAATTATGACTGAAGACTCGTCACAAATGTAGTTTTACGAGTATTCTTGTAATTCCACAAATTGTGTTAAGGCCCCACAAGTGGATCTTCTGATTCTCATGCCATTTTTGTAAAACTGCATGTGGACGGGCGATTTTTATATTATTATTTAGCCTTGAAATTATTTCTTTGCCATCAAAAGTTCATGTTCTTGGTTTGTTTTATGTTTTATGCCTCATAATCTAGATAATACCATGGGCAGTTGTGTGTTTCGTCCCTTGAGTGCAAGAAGATTTTGCAATGCTAAAACATTGGAAAGCCTTGTTGCACTCAAGCGACAAATTTATCAATTGTTTTAACTTGGATAAAATTTTTATCAGACATGAGTCGTTTAATTTTTATTTTTTTAAGTTTGCCTTGGTTATAAGACGATAGCATGCGGTAGCCAAAGGGGCCATGTGGGAGGGCCTGAAAAACAGGTTTATAACTTTTTCAGTCCGAATATCGTGAAGTTTTCAAGGCGAATTAAATACTTATTGATTGGCATATCGTTAACTGGAGGACGAAAAAATATCGGTATATTATATATGTGAGTGAAGGGACATCACATTAAAGCAACGATAGTAGGGAGAACACCGCAAGAATCCTTCACTAATCCACCCCGGAAGTGACCTTTAAGTCCGTGGAAGATACATATTATAGGAGGGTGTCTTTGGACCATCTTAAGAGTAAAGAGTATGTACTCTCCCCTTCCACTGAGTTGCAAATCGATTGCGATACCGGGAACCGGGAGAAATACAACTTTCATGTTACTGTATTTGAGCCGTGGGAGACCTCCTACACGGATTTGCTGGTGGTGGTGGTACTATAGTGCACAAATATATTGGTGAAGATAAATTTTGATCCAGTTTAACACCCCTACCCCTCCCCCACCCCCGTCTCCCTTAACTTTTCAGGACAAAGTTGGGGAAGTCAGTTGACGACTGCCCCAGCCAGGTTGCTACGTCTCTGCTTTCAAATACAATTCACATGTGAAAATGCAAAGATAAGGCTATCTTTTTCTGCAATGATAGTTATCCTTGTGTTTTCCAGGGTGTATGGGAATTTACACCGGTTTGGGAACTCATACTCCCTGAGGCAAAGCCGAAGGGTGTATGAGTTCCCAAACCGGTGTAAATTCCCATACACCCTGGAAAACACAAGGATTACGGATTTATTTCCAAGAATTCTGGTGTACTTAATACTTTAACCTACAGTGTGGGCAAAAACTGACAGAAAATTTGTACTTTGTAAGTTTCTTAATAAATAAAACCAGACAAATATTGATATCGTTGGAACTGGCTCAATGAGCCAGTGCCAATGACATCCATATCTGTAATATTTTATTGCACTTGCATATTAAATGTATCTGTAATATTTTATTGCACTTAAATATTAAATTTCTTGTATTTTTATTTTTGTTCTAACATAACCGAGCAGAAGGTATGAATTAATAATTAAAAATGGGTACTTTTGTTTAGCCATATAACCTGCTATTGTATATTCTTGTTTTTACACCGTGGTTAACCACGATGTAAAAAAGCCACTGTGGATTGCATGTTACACCGTACCTCTCAGCCAATCAAAATGCAGTATTTTGTTTCATTTGGAAATAATGATATTTATTCTTTTTATTTCTTTATTTCACAGGAACACGTTTGGGAGTAATTCCAACAACAGCAGTGTGCCATGGGGAAGATACTATTTTTATTAGGTGTTTATAGTTTTATCCCATTAGTCACAGGATATAACTTTTCAGAGGTGGAACGATTGAATAAGGCTATATTAGGAAACTTGTCCTCATTCTACATTAAACCTGTTAAAAATCAATCAAGAAAAGTTAATGCTTACGTGGACATGAATATTTTGTCAGTATCTGAGATTAATGCAGTTCAGCAAATGATGACATACAGTGCAGTTATTAGAATTAGATGGCACAACGAGTTCATCAGTTGGTATCCAGAAAAATACAGTGGAATTAAAAAACTTTCTATTAAACACACGGATTTGTGGACGCCCCAGCTCACCATATCTAACGCTGTCACCCCTTTGTCCTCGTTATTAGACCTAGCTGTATTTTATGATATAGACAACGATGGCGTCGTGACGACAGAAATATCAGACGTGTTCACGACGCCATGTACAGTAGATATAAGGAAATTTCCCTTTGATGTGCAAACATGTAACATATCCATGGAACCATTTGACTTCACATATTCAATAGTAGAACTTGTTGAGGAGACGGATTTTATTGAGCATGCGAGTACAAATGAGCTGTACACAAACGGAGAGTGGGATATTCAGTGGGACAGTCGTCGAAGAGTAAAACTGCTTGGGTCGATAAGGCTGACAACAGTGGATTACACGGGCCATTTTACAAGAAAGTCAAGTTTTTACATCAAACTGATCATTATTCCTATGTGCCTCATATCTGTCGTAAACGTATTTACCTTCCTTATTCCAGCGAAGGCAGATCGCTTACCTGTTAGTGTGCCAATAATCTTATCGTACACATTTTATTTTAGTGTTATTTCGGATTCGATACCAAGGGTATCTGGAAGTACTTCAATTCTGATGGCATATCTAAACTTAATATTGTTTCTTACCGTGCTTTCCATTATACTCAGCGTACTGCAGCTTAAATTTATCAAAGATCTTTCAGAAGAGACTCCTGCAAAGCAATGTATTGATTCTTCAAAATTTGTGGATGATAAGGATGAAACAGACATTACATGTCTTTCCGAAAATCAAGAATCTCTGTCTCAAGGACAGTATATGGGCGTTCGAGAAAAAGACGAGCACAATGTTAGAGATATTACTGAGATTATGAACAAATACTTTACAAAGAGACAATTTGTGAAGAATCTCAGCACATTATTGTTCTTTTCTATGTTTTTTACTACTCTACTCGTATCTGTTATCTGTTTTGGTCTTTTGCTCAGTTAACGTTTGTGACATAACGAAACTTGATACCGATATTGTTAGACAGCTAATTTAATTCAAATGTTTTGTTTATCAGTGTCAAACCATGGTCTTATCAGAGGTAACATTAAGAAGTGGAGATTCATTCGTTGAGGTCTGAACTGAAATACCAATCTGTAGCTTATCCTCCAACTACAAAAACCTTATAGTAGCTTTTGCTCCGCCTTGATGTTTTGGAACAAGTATTTGATCATTGACAGCAGTATTTAACTTCTGAGGTGCACCCTTGATCTCTATATCACTGAATTGTGGGAACGTCAGCAAAAACAAATAATAAAAAAAACCCACAAAAAACAAAGCGTCGCAAAATAATCATCCCGCTTTAACCCTTTATCCAACGAATCGCCCATCGCCCGCATCCGCCCGCATCCGCCCGCGTAATATGCAAATTCAGCAGTTGAGAAAATATTATTTTTCAAACAATTTCAACAAAACTATATCATGTGACCCCTCGTTGGAACGAGCTCGTTCCAACGAGGGGCCACATGATATGGTTTTGTTGAAATTTATTGAAAATTGAAAAAATGGTATTTAGAATAATAAATTTTGATATCGTCTGCGTTGGGTAAAGGGTTAAGATGACGTCAAATCACTCACCGCAGTAACTGCTCCCATCATGACGTTTGGTGACGTGGATGCTGTTATCTGTGACTATTTACTGGTGGAGTGCTGAAATTTTTTTGACCATCAAAATTTGTTCAATTGTCTTTGGCCTGTTACAATTCATGGTAGAGTGCCCGTGGGCACTCTCCCATAAATTGTAACAAGGCAAATCCTAACAGACTAAATAATATCACTTCAAAGATAATACAAAACAAGGCCACTGAATTCGAAGCCGTCAAGTTGCAGTACCTGCATTCAAGAATAGAGCCCAAATATGGGCTTCCAGCACTCTACCAGTTAAACGCTTTTTCATCTTCAAACGCCCTGGTGTTTAACTTCTACGAAAACTAGTTACACGGTGTCAACTTTCGAAACTTGGCACTTGCGTTTTGTCAATAATAATTGAAATATGTAGTAAATACGCAGAACGACACACGCGTGTGAATGGGTTAATCGATATGACACGAGTGCCAGTGCGGAAGTTTAAAACAGGTGGCCGCTTACTTTTTATGAAAATTACTTTATATTATGTGTATAATTTTAAACTTTATACACTCGTTGATTTATTTTACAAGTGGTTCAGGTTATATTTTATATGCGCCATGATTTAGAATTTCAACAACAAATAGTGCAAGGCGACGGAATGAATGAAGATGACGGTCGATAGAATTTCAAAGCACATATCTGCAGTTAAGACATTAACAGTTAAGGCATTTGCTGCAACTTGATTGTGAATCCACTTATATATTGTCTCAAACAAATGAAAGGGGGTCACGTCCCTGCATTCTTCAGATCTTCCAAAATGCAAATTTCTGTAAAAAAACACATTGTAATCACATGACTGTATCCAACATGGCCACATGTGGAACATTCAAATTTCGTTTTGGTTGTTTTGCATTATGACATTCCCATCACACCAAAGGGTGTGTCATAAAACTGGTTTCTTTGATTCTGCAGTATGTTATCATTACACTGAGGACAAGACCGTTGAATTACCGATCGTTTTGTGGTTCTACGGGTTCGTTACTTTTGCCGTTGGCAAATTAATCTTCTTCAAAATCCTAAAATTCACTTTTTTCATGACAAAAAATATGTATGCCTTTTCTATGATCTTTACTCATTATTTGATATATTATTTACCGTTCTTCGCTTCTTTTATCTGTTTCTGAGACATTGGTAAAAGTGTCAACAAATTGACGAAAGTTAGGTTGGACGTCCCTTAAACTCTTTGCATGCTGCTGGCGGATATTCCTGCCCAGCACAGGGTTTATCTTGTCACTGATATAAGTAAAAATTGGGCAGATTTAAACATATTTTCCCTGTAAAGTGAAAGGATTTTTTAACCAATGATTTCTTGTTATATCTAGTTTAATTTTTCATCAACTCTAGTCACGGCTGCTTTACAGCAGCCGTGACTAGATTTGATGAAAAAATATCTTGAAAATACTCAGCGGGTTAAGAGTTAAACCGTAACAAATAAATAAATCAATCAATACATATGATACACTTCATTTGCAGCCGAGGTATATATTTCTCGGTCTCTTAAAGTATTATCAGGCGGATATATCTAACAGTTCCAAGGCTATACCTAAAGCCTACACGTGATTTCGACAACAGACAGTACTGGGGTGAGGCGTAATGTTTTTCTTGCGATTATCATATAATTTATTTCCTTCAATGTACGTCGCATTATAACAACTTCAGACAGAGAAGCTATTCAGTAAACTGTTTAATATTACATGTATAAAAAACACATTCGTATTAACAAACTAACTAAACATTCAACAATCACCTCCATTTAGTGTCCGTGGTGATAATTGTAGCTCCCCAACAGAGCATCTTAAGGATTTTAAGTTTGCTACTTTTTATTCTTCGTGTGTATTTTGTATCAGCTAACATCTTCGGACTCTCTTCTGAATTTCACCATGCCCCTTACTAACATAATTAAGGTCAAAAACAGTATGAAATTTATTATTTCCCGGCAAACGTAAATCTCGCTTTGATTGGCGAAAGGAACGATGTAAAATGCCTTCATAGTCTTGGAATATGTTACCCAAGTTCAGTCCAGCGTAAAAACCTAAATATGCAGGCATTGTGAGGTGACAATTACTTTTGATGTTCACAAAATAGTATATGATAATGTTAAATGCATGAAAATTAACAATGCTAACAATGCTAATTTGAAAAAAAATAATCAACATTATGCCTTTAGTTTTGTGATAATCATAACAAAACATTAGGTCACCAATGGAACTATATTTTAATGAGAAATTATCAGTTATATTTCTTCTTGAAATTGCCGTTTATCGGCATTTATCTGTTATTTTAAGAAACAGTTAAGACCTACTCAACATCCATTAATATCCCCCCCCCCCCCCCTGCTCGACAATGTGAAGAAACGCATTGTTTATTTGAAAGCGCCTGTCATTAAATGGTTGATTCATCTTTGATAAACCACCACCCGAAAGCGAAAATAAATATAATATATTATATTTTAGTTACAGAGCCTAATAGATTACATTCCTTTTCCATTGAATTGAAATTCGCTTCAGAGTTATCAAGGAGAAAAATTGTTAACCCTCTATTACAGGGACTTAGAAAAATTACAGTGCTTTGAACACTGATATACTTCATCAGTTTTCAAACCAGTGTAAACACACCCATGCATCTTGGAACACACGCGGATGACCAATGTTTTATTCGTTAAAATATAGGTCTCGATCACTTATCGGGTTACAACCCAAAGTCGAGTCCACTTGCCATCGATCTTGCAGAGCAGATGCTTTGAAGTGGGCGTTTCGGATAACTGCGTATGGAGATAGAAGAAAGTAAAACCTTTCTCCTGCTGTGCCGTCGTCCCGAAATTCCCGCATGCGTAGAAACAGTTGCTAGTTACAGTCGACTATACTCTTTCATGATAAGCAATTTCACTTTTATTTCCAATTATTCCACAAAGCGGTAGAATGTGGATCGAAAGAAATAATCCAAGCTCTTTTTATAAACTGGTGGGATATCATGCTCTGAGAGCGTCAATGTGCTATCTACAATTCTTTAGCATTGCAGATGGTGCTTTGGTGCAATCATGGGAGATGTATATTTGATATTGACGATACGCAGTTTCTTAGAAGCGTGTGCATTCTCACAGATTTCCTATAACCCTTTGCCCAACGTAACGGCCAAAACCGGCCAGCGCTATTCTCAAAAATTGCCAATTAATTTTCATTATTTTTTCATTTTTTGTCTCAAAAACATAGGTTATAACCCCTCGTTGGAACGATCTCGTCGAGCTCGTTCTAATGAGGGGACATAACCTATGTTTTTGAGACAAAAAATGGAAAAAATTAGTTATTCAAGAATTTTTTTTTTGCATGTGTCGTCTGCTTTTCATGTTAGGTAAAGGGATAAAGTGTGATTTTCGTGTTAAATTTGGAATCAAATGCCAACAGAAAATCAATCTTCCAGCCGGTTAGAATGTTGAAAAGCGTTCGATCCACGGATATCCGATTTGGGAGTGTAAACCTGATTTGTCCAGACTGTGAGTGCTCAAGTCATGGCTGATAATGCATTATAAAGGCATGACTTAATCAACTCTCTGTTTTGAGTTACAGTCACAACTGACTACTATTCCAACTACATCATCAATGCATACCTTCGTCGAAGTTTTGCTTGATGATATATTTGGAATATCCAGCAAGTTGGGTCGGGTGGATTTACTAGTCGAGGTGCACGGCCTCTCCATCTTCTTGTTTAACCTCAACGGAGTATCACGGACCTTTGATTTTATGATCGACTGTACACGTGACACAAGACTAAGAACCAATTCTTGACTCGTAGGAAGGTACGCGATTACAGGCAAGAGCAAATCGATATATCATCTCCTCTGAAATAGTGGGCGGATGAGTTTCAAGCCACATTTTAAAGTTATAAGGTAAGCGCGGTTGGTAGTTTGTTGGCTGATACATTCGAAGCAGTGCTAGGGGTGAAAATATTTCAGGATACAAACTGGATTGAGGTTTGCTCCATAAAATGTATAAAGCATCAAGTTTACAAGACAAAAAATTAAAATGTTTAGTTATTCAAGTTTGTCATTTTGGGTTAGGTAAAGGGTTGAAATTTATAGCCTTTTTCGTGGTATACGTGTATTTGAAGTCCGATCTAAACATATCTTTATATATCATTTAACCCTTTACCCAACGCAGACGATATCAAAATTTATTATTTAAATATCAGTTTTTAAATTCTTCAAAAAATTTCAACAAACTCATATCATGCGACCCCTCGTTGGAACGAGCTCGACGAGCTCGTTCCAACGAGGGGTCACATGATATGGTTTTGTTGAAATTTTTTGAAAAATAATATTTTGTCAACTGCTGAATTTGCATATTACGCGGGCCGTTGCGGGCGATTCGTTAGGTAAATGGTTAAAGCGGGGGATAACGTTTTTTCTGAGTGCTTATAAAAAGATTTGATCAGAGCTTGAAAATTAGGATCTGTCGGAAAATCAGAATCATTTCATGTTTTCCTTATCGTCACACATAAATACTCATCTCAAATAATCTACCTTCTGATCAGCTGTTAGCAGCAACGAATGTTTGATTAACAAAATGCACAGATGATCTAAGGTGAAAAATTGTATCAGTTGGCTAATTAATGTATTTACAGTCAATTGGTGCCACATCAGTATGAAACGGTAATTTGAACAATTCCTAAACATTTGCATAGGGAAATTAAAGGAAGGAGAAAGTTGGAAATGCATGTACCATAGCTATTTTTATCGCAAACGGGTGTTTGCAGTCATTATGTGGTGTAATTTGGCTTTATTGATATCGTCAGCCAGACTCCTGCATTTCAGACGTCTGGTGTGTTGCAAGTAAATGGTCATATAAACGGACCAATCACATCTCCGCATTGCATTGGGAAATTGAGTTGTCGGAAGTCGAAGCGAGGTCATGTCGGGCTGCCCAAAAGACAAGATGGACGCTGGACCACGGGAAGAGACAGCATAGATTCTTACAGCAGAACTTCGAGTGTGAATAATATTGCAGAGTCAGCGCTGGACATCTTTCAAGATCCTGTAAGTATAGTACGTACAGTTTTACTCTACACTGGTGCAGCGGGCAAACAGTTTAGAAAGTGAATTACCTTTGAGACTGACGAATTCGAACCACGTTATCCAATAGGTAGCCACCATGTTGAAATGGGAGCCGGCTTTGAGAAAATTAATTTGAATAATACAATCCATATTTACGGTGGGTAAACAATTCAAATAGATTTGAAAGTAATATATTCAGGCGTTAATATTTGGAGTTTGAAATCGTCATGATATCTCAACTTGGAAAGAAATATTAACTGCGAATAACACTTGAAATGTTTTCAGAAAAGTTGGCTATATATTTATTTATTGGCGTTTAAGGTCACATACTATATATCTATCTATTGGTATTTAAGGTCACATACTTATGCACAATGGCTAATCATGACCGTGACAGTTTTACAGGAAAGAGCATGATACAAGTAGTTTGGCCCAGGCAGTGTGGTACGTTGTGCCAGTGATTTCTCTACCACAGTTCAGTGATGACGTTGTCGCAGACGCTGGAATCATGCAGGTTGAAAAAATCACACCTGGTATTACTCAAAATGTAAAGTACACAGGTGATAACAAGGCAGTTACACCGGAACCACCATCTTCGAAAAAGGGTAAAAGTCAAATTAGTTTTGTTTAAATAAAAGTTTTAAAACTGAGCCAGGTGCCACACCCAAATATACTTCTGCATATCCCATCGCAATTTTTGGGACAACAGCAGTTTCAACACCATCATCATGCGTTTACACTCAGTTTGGAACTAGGAATGATGGTCACACTCAATTGCCAGTCATGACTAATTTTAGTTATACACCAATGGACGGGGTTTCAGTACCTCAGGACTGCCTGCCAAATAGTAGTAGAGTAGAAAGTCAAACTCTTCGTCCAAATCCTTATAACCGGGTGAACCCATCTACCCTTCCACCTACTCAGTCTTATGGTAATATTCCACCCCCATAACCTCATGACCGTATACAACCCCAAACCCATATGGTGGGCCAACTCCATATTACTATGGTGAATCTTTCCTCCATGCCCTTTTGGTGGGGTTAACACAAATGCCCCACCTCTACCTTATGGTGGAGTGGTTCCAAGGTCTCAAATGGGAGAGGATATTATGGGAGGAAATAATAGGCAGCAACAGCCCATTGGCCAGGGTGATCAGAGGTTTGACCAACGGGTTTGTAATCTACCCAAGGGGATACTATACGATGGTACCAGTAACTGGCAAGCATTTAGAGGACAATCAATTTGAACGCGATGTCCAAGCTCAAGGATGGGATAATCAGTCATGTAAAGATGGTCTATGTTACGCATTATCAGGTAAGGCCAGTGAATTGTTTGTGATGTTGACCGCTCGTAATGATTTGGAAAAACATTTTGCTTTTCATGATTTACCTGAAACAGCTCAAATGCAGTTCTATCAATTACGACAGGAGGCAAATCAATCAATAGAAGAACGGGCAGAACAAATTCTTTCACTAGCAATTCGTGCTTTTAAAAATCGGCCTCAAATTCACTTGTTCCAACAAGTGATCTTGACATTATGTCAGGGCCGCTACTATATGGAAGAAGGTCCGTTTGCATCGAATACAAGACCACAAACAAGAGATGAAGCCGTAGAAAAAATAAAATGGTTCCAGCAAACCCAAAAGGCAATTTTTAGAGGTGATTGTAATACGCAGAAACCTCAAAAAGTATAAGTAACAGAACAGTTGCGTGCGACATCTGTTAATAAATCAATACCAGATAGATTAACTGAACATGACAATTGGAGATCACAAGTAGATACCTTATAAAAGGGTTAGTCAATGGAGAGTAAGTTAGACGGTTCTCTCTCTCAAATTTTGAAAGAAATTAGATTTCGCCCAAACAGTCCTGATTACAATAGGTCAAAGGGCGGGTCTTCTTCTCCAGATAAAGATAAAGTCCAGCGTTTTGGATGTAAGGGTTATGGACACTATAGAAATCAATGTCCAGCTAAAACCCCTAAAATCAAGAAAGGTGCAATTTAATTTAAACTGGCAAGGGTTAACAAAAGAGGTCACAGTGTGACCCTCACCTCCAAAACAGACCTCGAAGAGTTACAATGTGAAAATAATACCCAGAGAGTTCATGAGTAAACTTATGAATCAAATTTAACCCTTTACCCAACGCAGGCAATATCAAAATTTATTATTTTAAATATCATTTTTCAAAAAATTTCAACAAAACCATATCATGTGACCCCTCGTTTGAACGAGCTCGTTCCAAAGAGGGGTCACATGATATGGTTTTGTTGAAATCTTTTGAAAAATAATATTTTTTCAACTGCTGAATTTGCATATTACGTGGGTGGATGCGGGCTATTCATTAGGTAAAGGGTTAAATGACATAGATGCGGTACCTATTTGTCAACTAACATCTATGTCAGCATTGAATATTCCATTACAGGTCAATAAATATCCATTAACAGCAACAACTGACAAGGCTGCTGATGTTACAATCATTTCAGACAAAATATTTAAAAAATTGAATAACAAACCTTAAATTAGGAAAACTATTAAAATGCAGACTGTGGCCAGAAACATGTCAATGTGTAGATATTACATAGGGCTGGAAGGAATCATTATTGGTTAGAGAATATTAATCGATAATATTTATGTGACACCCATTGAGGATGATATGTTAATGGGGTCTGATTTTGTGCACAAATACCATGCTAGTATTGATTTTGGAACTGGCGAATTGCAACTGGAAAATGAGTCATTTGAAACCTCAATCACACCGAAAAAAATATTTCTTTGTCGAGAGTTATAGAGTCTAAACGAAATGTAGTGCCACCAAGTTCAGTTTTGATGTTAATATGTAATTTGGATGAGGAAATAGATCATGAATAGATCGTGAATATACGGTGGTACCAACATTACAATCTAAATTGATGCTCCCTACTACCTTTCATGAGAGTAGGAGTGATCCAAAAGTATACTTGGTAAATGTAACTAACTGATACATAACGATCAGGAAAAGTGACATAATTGGTAAAGCTGAATTATGCTAAGAATTGCAGCCCAAGATAGTGCTAGCGCGAATGTTAAAAATGTGAAAAATGATGATGAAAGCATGCATATCAAAATTCAAGGTAATAATAATAAAGATAGCAGAGAGCTGCCAAATCAACTGCAGTTATTGCTGGAAAAAGCTTCCGGCAATCTAAATCTTCACAAACTCAATAATTGGAGAAAATGTTGCTTAAGTATCAACTACTTTTTGCAAGAGATGAGTTTGACCTGGGGGATGTCACTGCCATTGAACAAAGTATTGATACAAGCGATGCTAAACCAGTGAAGCAATGCATGCGCCGTACTCCAAATTGTTTTGTGAATAAAGAAGATATGCATTTAAAGAAAATGTTAGATGCAAAGGTCATACATCCTTCAACGTCAGATTGGGCTTCGACTCTGGTACTGTTTAGTAAACGGGACGGTAGCGTTAAATGGTGTATTGATTACAGTGCGTTAAATACAGTGACAAAAAACGGCGTATTTCCGTTGTCTCTAGTAGATGAATGTCTAGGCACGCTGTCCAGAAATGTCTAGTTTTCTAAGTTGGATGCCAGTTCTGCGTATCAGTAAGTTGGCATCAAGCCGGCAGATCAAAATAAAACTGCTTTTGTTACAAAATATGATTTATTTGAATTTAGTAAGATGACGTTCGGACTCTTAACCCCCTGCACTCTGATGATGAAACGTCTGATTTGTCATCCATGGTTATCCCTCCTGTGTTGTCAGAAATTCAGCAATTTAGATTTTGGTTGACAGAGCTCCAATTGAGCTCTGTCAACCAAAATCTAAATTGCTGAATTTCTGACAACATAGGGGGGATAACCATGGATGACAGGGAGGTGTGGTGGGGCTTAGAGTGGGGGAGGTGTCGAGTATTCTCGACATCAGAGTGCAGGGGGTTAATAGTCCTAGTACATACAGTGGAATGATGAATCTGGTATTAAGAGGGTTAAATTAGAACAGATCGTTAGCATTTCTTGATATATTAGTCATGGGGAAATCTTTCGAAGACCATTTGGCTTATTTATCTGATGTGCTTGAAATATTGAAACAAATTTAATCCAAAATTCAAACCCAAGAAATGTGAATTGTTTAAAAAAAACGGTAGAATTCTTGGGTAGAAAAGTAACTGGAAATACTCTTGAAATGGGAGATTCATCAAGGGAGGTAATTAAACAATGGCCAGTACCTCAGAATTCAAAAGACATGGACAATATTGTGGTTTAACAAACTATCATACGTGTAGATCCTTTATAAAAACAACTTTTCAAAGATTGCTGCTCATCTTTATGCATTGACAGGAAAAAGTAAATTTATTCGACTGAGTGTCAGCAAAAAGCTTTGGAATCATTGAAATTGGCATTACTATCCCCTGAAGTTTAAACCTTGTCAAATCGAGAGGATTTATTCATTTTAGATACGGATAGTTCAAATTATGCTATAGGTGCAGAACTACTGCAATTGCAAAATGGTCAGGAAAAAGTTATTTGTTTTGGTCTTATGCTTTATCTGGTAAGGCGATATTGCAAAACTCGGAAAGAGCTTTTGATTCTCTCGTCAGTTCAGACATCACATACTTGGCCACCCTTTGGAAATTCGGACAGATCATAATAATTTACTTTGGTTAACAAACTTTAAGGCCCCACAGGGTCAGTTGACTCGATGGTTGGAAGAGCTTAGCCAGTGTGATTTAGTTATCCAACATCACTTAGGAACAAAACATGCAAATGTTGATTGCATGTCACGTTCTCGTGATGATGACAATTGCCGTCCGTCGAGAGCAGGAACAGATCCTACCAACTTACCTTGTGGTGGTTGAAAATATTGTGTTAGAGCTCATGAAAATTGGTTTGAGTTTAATACAAAGGTTGATGATGTTATATCTCTATCAACAGGAAGTTGTAATGTCTTAACAGATGAAAAGACGTCTGGGAAGGTCCCAAATGATTTAGTTGAGAAAGTGATTAGTCAAAAGCCATGTCGCCATTCTGTATGGGAGGTCGTCTCAGGCTGCCCTTCAGAGACAAGGTCGAGTAAGGATTTCCTGGGAATTGTCCGGTTAGTTATTCGCCAGGTGAAGATTCCGGTTACTCTGATGATCTTGACGGAAAGGTACCTGAGGTTTTTACACAAGATTCAGAGTTAGGGACTTTTGAGATTTCAAGGAAAGGTGATCTACCAGTAGGAATTTCAGGTACAGTTAAAACACTGCAAATTGAATATTTATAACATATTTTGGTTATTATTGGCAAAAAGCAAGGACCGAGATTGGAACGTTGAGATAGTGCTATTAGTCCTTCACTACAGTTAAAACGGGAAGTCCTGTCATGAAATGCGCACAAATAGCACATCGATCTGCGCGTTAATCTCCGCGTTATGGCCATAGTAAGGCTATCACATTCTGTATATATGGCCTGTGCACAAGCAATATTTCAGCCAATGGACCTCCGGTTAACCCAGAGGTCCATTGGCAAAAACATTGCCTGTGTTTGCAATGAGTAACCAGGAAAACCTGTTGTGCTTTGGTTGCCATTCGATATGACAATTGCGCGCAATTCCTACGCGCAATTAAGCCTAGATAAGCGCACAGTTCATGACAGGACTTCTAGTTTTAACTGTATTATAGAGAAAATCTCAGATGATATTCATTTGGAATTAAGTAAAATAGGGAATAGGAGAATTTTCGAGTGAAAAGCAAAGTTAGAAAGGTGGTTAAAGAACATTCTGATCAAAATTCACAGCCACAAAACACAAGTCCAACAATAAATGTAATTTCAGTTTTCAGTTCTATTTCTGTTGAAGAAATTGAAAGGTCGCAGGTAATTGATTATAATTTGAAGTTTTTGTTGAATTGGTTTCAAAATTATTCTTCGCCATCGGAGGATGAATAGTTTTCAGTAAGCCCAGCCGCCAAAAAGTATTGGATCAACAAAGCTCGATTTGAATTGCAAGATGGAATTATCTGGAAATTTAGGAAAGACGGAAATAAAGTCTTCTTGGTTCCAGAATTGTTGAAGTCAGAAATTTTGAAATTAAATCAAGACATACCAGCTTCAGGTCATCAAGATATATTCGTACCAAGGAAAGGTTGAAAAACAATTTGCTTTGGTTTGGAATGTCCAAGCATGTTGAGATTGATGTTAAGGCTTGTAGTAAATGTTACCAACACGACATGCCCGTTTTGCCATGAGGAATTGTCAAGCGGGTGCCCAATGGAGAGGGCGCACCTTGACTTTCTAGGTCCTTTGTTCAAAACGGAAAATGGCGATAAATATATTCTAATGATAGTTGTCCAATTTACTAAATGGGTCGAACGGTTTCCTGTAGAATCTCGAACGGCCAAAATTACGACTGCTAGATTTGGTTACCCTTTACAAATTATGACAGATCAAGGGTCTAATTTTAGGAGTGATCTTTTTAAGTCAATATGAAAGTTGTTACAAATTCACAAAACTAGAACAACGCCGTACTGCCCCTCTGCAAATGGACAGGCAGAAATATATCATCGTACTTTGTTGGATGCAGTTCGATGTTTTGTGGATAAGTCTTAACATACACAGGATACATTCTTACCACAATTAACAGGACCATTGAGATCATCAGTAAATAGAAATCATCCTGCCTCTCTCATGTTCCCTGAACAGAATCTGGAGTCAAACCCGGATACTCCAAATTTTGTTAAGAATTTGGAATATTCAATGAGAGAATATCATGAAATTGCTAGGAAATCATTGAAAACATCACAAAAGACTGAAACAACACTATGATGTGAACATGTTACAAAAAACTTATCAGGTGGGCGATTTGGTTTATTTGCATGGCACGGCCAAACTTAAGGGAAATTGTAAAAAACTTTCTTAAAAAATTGACTCCATATTTGGTCCAGGTAAAGCTGAAAACCTTAGTAGTCACTATAAATCATGATAGAATAGAAATATATAGGGAAATTGCTTTCTTGCCAGTTTGGCTTAGAAAGTAGAAGGGTCATTTTAACCCTTTACCCGGACGATATCACAATTTATCATTTTAAATATCATTTTTTTAAAGTTTTCAAAACATTTCAACAAAACAATATCATGTGACCTCTCATTGGAACTAGCTCGACGTGCCCGTTCCAAAGAGGGCCACATGATATGGTTTTGTTGAAATATTTTGAAAAATAATATTTTTTCAGCTGCTGAATTTGCTTATTACGCGGGCGGATGTGGCCGATTCGTTGGGTAAAGAGTTACGATCACAGGGGAAATTCTGGAAGCCGACAAAGGGTCGGGTGCTGGCCTATTCTGCGATTGGCAAAAACCACCTGGGGGAGCATTTATGATCCACTGTGATTCGTGCCTTGAATGGTATCTGCATTCCAATAACTACTGAGATGGCCAACAATATAGATGAATATATTTGTCAGACATGTGGGAATTTGGGTTATAAAATATACTTCCTTAGGATTGTTATCCGTTTTTCAAAAATGCGCCGAAGAAGACATCCGGTAAGGAATATCCTAGAAAGGGGGCGCGGTGGCTCAGTAGGTAGAGGTGCAGGCTGCAAGCCGAGAGGTCCTCGGTTCGAATCCCACCTGCGGCAACCGTATTGTGTCCTTGGGCAAGACACTTCACCCCCATTGCCTACGTGGGGGCACGGTGACGTTGTGTACTAAGGCGCACTGCACGTCTATGGTACACCTGTCTTCAACCAATGCTAACCCTGCTTGTGTGGAGTTCGTATGTTGGGGAACTGACAGTTGCCCGCCGTTGCTCGGTGGTTCTCTCCGGGCACTCCGGCTTCCTCCACCCGTAAAACTGTCGCGGTCATGATTAGCCATTGTGCAGAAATATGTGACCTTAAACACCAATAAATAAATAAATAAATCTCCTAGAAAAACAATATAATAAGTTTAAACAAATGACCATGAAACGGTAGACCATAGGCCCAAATAGTTTGTTGGAGGGACTAATGAGTATCGATGTAAGCGTCACGTACCGTAGAACGCTAATCAAGGATCAGTATAACCTGGCTGTATCGCAAAATATGGGATTCTGGGTCAAATCGGCGGGTGAACAAGACGTTATTCTCGAATCCACCGGATTGATGGAGAAGAATATACCAAAAATAACTGAGTGTAGCATTCCATACGCCTCTCATATAAAAAGACGTCCATAGGCAAGTAAACCCCACTTTGCCGGTATGAAGAAGTGAATCACAAGATTCAAAATCTGGTACTTCTGCACTGTCACTCGTTCAGGGTGAAGCACACCGTTATGGTGACAATCGCTCTGTGAGAAAAAGCTCAAAGCAGAAATATTCCCATCGGTATGGTGGGAGTCATTCTGTGGTGAGTTCAGGGCAGGAGGATTTGAACGATGTGGTGTGAGACGCTCTGTAGAGCTTCCCAAACAAAGGGGACATCATCGGTATAGTAAGGACCACTCTGGGAAATCCTCCAAAAAGTCATCTTGTAGCACAGTTCTCATGCTGGGTGAACCCCATCATTATTTCCTTTGGAGAATGCTCTGTTAAGATGTCATCGGTTGTTACTCGGGAGAAGACGGTCGCCACTGTTTTAGAAGGGACTGCCCAGGGGAAATTCTTGGGACAGCTCATGATGATGACCGGAGGACTGCCTGTAAGAAGCGCCCAAGGATGTTTCTCAACTAAGTTTGGAAGTTCCTAAAGAGTTGAATGAGAAGAACGAGAAGGGTGTCCGCACACAATTAGTGTCGTGTTGTTCCCGGAGTGCAAATCTGATGGGGAAACTAATACTTCTCTTACTTTTCAAGGTAAACGAAAATCGGTGATAGGCGAGGCCGAGAGGCTAACGGTGGAGGCCAAAGTGAACAAAGATAGAACGCAAACGCTTACCATAAGCACTGGATTAGGGTGTGGTCAAGAGTCCACCAAACTTAGGAACCGCGTGTTCATTAATCACCATTCTCTGGTAGTCTGGATTGAAGAAGAGCGTCTCCCATCACAGGGACATCGTAAGGAGTCACTCTACGTGAAATAGGGTTCGACTGCAGTGCCCCAGTGGTGGAGCCGACAGAATGAGGCTTTAGATGAACTTTTGCCGTTAACTATCATCAATAGGAAGGTGATAGTCATTCACTTAAGAGGTCCAGTTACGGAGCATATGGAAGACGAATGGTATCACGCGCTCCGTAAGATGAATAAGTATTGTTCTGGGATGCAATGGATTCATCTTCACTGTTTTACGGGAAGTGCTGCTCTAGTGAAGGATTGGAAGATGGATTTCCGAAACTGCTACTTCGGCTTTACTGCGACGGTGAAGGATTTCAAGGAACATCAAGTTCGAGGTCTGCGAGCAGACCCCGAGGATCGGTTGCCAATTGGGACTCGATACTACAACACCGTATTAGGTCGGAGATATGGCTGTCTTAGTGGCAACTCTGATGGGGGGTTCCAGTGCAGCGGGTACTGAAGGCGACTATGGCAACACTCGCCGTCTTTTTCGGTTGTAAACGTGATCGGGTTGTTTCGGATGAGGATGACTTGGTGTTTCAAAACACGGGGAGTGTGGTGCAATTTGGCTTTTTTGATATCATCAGTCAGACTCCTGCTGTGCGAATGTTCATATTGTCGCAAGTAAGTGGTCGTATAAACGGATCAATCACATCTCCCATTGTAGTGGGAAATCGAGTGGTCGGACGTCGAGGCGAGGTCACGTGGATCTGCTCAAGAGACAAGATGGAAGTTGGACCAAGGACAGAGACAGCAGAGATTCTTACAACATAACTTATATTGCAGAATAATATTGCAGAGTCGGCGTTGAACATCTTTCGATATCCAGTAAGTATAGCAGTTATGGGATTACTCTATTTATTGATAACAATGATAGAGCGGTGAAATATCAACTAGATTTCGATAAAAATAGAATAAATCAGCAAAACAAGAGTATATCAACACTGATTTAGGCAATTAAATTACCAGATTTTTCTGTCATATAATAAGACTGTTTGTGGTAAATAAGTCTGCTCAACCCCATCCCCTCAAACGTGAATTTGGCTAAAGTATATTGCAACTTTGAAACACTATAAATCAAATTTCCATCGTCTTCCACTTGCAAAATGCTACAACAACATATAGTCAGTACAAGTCTCTTTTCTTCTACTTTCAGAATTATACATTTGCTGAAGGTGTGGGTTTTGACATATTGGGACCTTTCTTTATATTGACAGATGTGATGACGAAATTAATGATAAAAATCAAAATCGCCCTTTGGCCAGTGATGAGAATTAAATGCTTTGTTTTTTAGATGTGCACATAGTTGATAGTTTTACTCCAAGGAGGTAATTATTTTTATAGCTCGTTCGAGGGAGTTTAACTGATCACTTGCGGTCCGTCATTCGTCGTCCGTTGTCATCGTCTATCGTGAACTTTACATTATAAATTTCAAAGCCTACAGGACCGAATTGAACTAAAGGTGGCCAACACGGTATCTATCATATGTTACTTCAAGTTGGGCCAAGTAAACTTACCATGTTCACACCTAGACATTGTTTAAGTTCTTCTCCAGAACCATCCATTAGAATCTTTTGATATTTGGTATACAACATCTTTAGTGGAGTCCGTTTCAAGTTTGTTCATTTTAAATACCTTAGATCATATCTGGGCTCCCCATAGGTGTCCCAATTTTAATTTAAATCAATAAGAGGATTATTCATTAAAATATTCTCTTTCAGATGCACCGGTCAGAATCTGAATACCTGATATCTGGAATACTGCATTTTTGTAGTTCAGATTCATGTTTGATTAAAGCAAGCCCCTTAGATTTCGGATTTAGGCTCCTAAAAGGAACCCAAATTTTAATATTGTAAAATATTAGGAAAAATCTTTAAAATTCAACGTCTTCAGATCCAACAGTCAACATATTTTGACATTTGGTATTCAGCATTTTTATAACCGGTAGTGAGTGGGGGCGGGATGGGGGCAGATTCAAGTTTAATCGAATCGAGTCCCTGGGTTTGTATTTATAACCAACTGGGAGTCCAAATTTTAACTTGGTGCAACACAAGGAATATATTTCAAAGATATCCTTGTTCAGATCTAGCGGGAAGAATAATTATTCTTTAGCACGCTCTCAGATTGAAACTTGTTTATGATGTTACGCTCGACTGATTTTGTTTTGTCAGAGGGGAGAGGGGGCACTAGAGGGGTTCCAAATTTAACGTCGAAGCATAGGTATGTAGGATATCATAAACCGCATCCACAGTGAGATACAGACAGGGAAACGACTCACAAAAACAGCTGTCGAATACCTCCATCACACAGTAACTTGCGCTTAGTTCAGCTTAGTTGTATTTTATTTGTAATAGTGTTACAGCACGTTGGCAGGTTGTTCAAATTCGTGAATACCAACAACGAGGTTAGTAACTTACACGCCAATTCACAGAACGCACGGACCCAGGTATGGTAAGTGAGTACGGTTGGTTTGTAAGTGATATTGTGCACTGTTGTCCTTGGGCACGACACTTTATCCCGGTTGCCTACATGGGGGGCACGATGACTCCGTGTACATAGGCGTCCTGCACGTCGATGGTGCACATGTCTTGAACCGTTGTACCCTGCTTGAACGGAGCTTGAACAGAGTTAGAATGCTGAGGAGCTGACAGTTGCTCGTCGATGCTCGGTGGTTCTCTCTGGGTACTCCGGCTTCCTCCACCCGTAAAACTGTCACGGTCACGATTAGCCAGTGTACACAAGTATGTGACCTTAAACACAAATAAATAAATAAATAAATAAATAAATAAATAAATAAATAAATAAATAAATAAATAAATAAATAAATAAATAAATAAATAAATATTGTGTACTGTTGAATGTCGAATTGATCTTCTTTGTTTTTACATTTTGTAATATTTTCATATAATATAACAATAACATGATTTTGCATGGCATTACAGTGTATTAACGGCTCAACAGAAACGGTTAACCGCCCAAGAGTTTATTCGCTCATAAGCTCAAGGGCTGTTTACCATTTCTGATGAGTCGTTGTGGTACACTGTAATGCCCGTCAAAGTCATGTTATTTCCATTATTGCCACTTTCGTACAGCGAGTACATTACGTTTAAATTATATGTGAAATAAGATAAATAAATGAAGTTTGACTCTTTCAAATTAAAACAAACAAACCGGGTAACATGACTGTCGTCCGATCAGTCTACGGTGAAATTTGGAAAGTTAGATTATAAAATATATCTTCGAAATGCGAACTTTTGGCAAAGAGTTTATTCATCAAAAATATCATTACTTATTTTGTGCGTATCGCTTCGTATATTTGATAAATTATCTATCCGTGACACAAAGGGGGACACTTGAAACAAATGTGTTTACAAATTAAAAATCCGAATTGAATTTCGATCCAAATGGAAATTTGGGAAAAAATATTATTGATCGGCTGAGAGATGTTACGTCATTGTCTATATTTAGACGTGTCGGGCTGTAATTGACTTGTCGGGCCGTTATAGTCAATAACGGCCCGACACGTCACATGACTTGTACTCGTTGGGCATTACGAGGTATCAACGCCCGGTAAAACATGGTTAATGTGCTAGGAACGCCAGCAAAAGTGGTAACAATAAATATTTGAATAAAATATTATTTAAACAAGATATCGACTTGACATGCGAGGTTTTGTTTGGATTACTACACAACCCCACTGGGAGTGCTTTTCCACTTGCCAAGCATACCCTATATTATTATTACTTTATAGGGCGCTCCTTGGGTTATTAAAATGATCTGAGGTGGACGATAAGACTCAATAACAGCCCGCAAAAATAGCGTTAATAATGAAAACGGCCCGCTAGCCCAGAATTGTGGGTAATTTATGTCCCGGAAAAATGACACTAGGCCTAATGTGCTCGAAATTTTGTTGTCCATATATTCCAACAAAACGGATTAAACCATGATTTATTTCGGATTATTAACTTCATTTAGTATTTAATAGTGGTGGTGAGTATTGATACGATAAATAATCTCATTGTGTAAATAACGGCGTGAGTTTGAAGTTAAAGCGCGTCAGCCAATTTCCAGCAATCCTATTTTCGAGTCATCCAAATAAATTGTACTCAACTTTGACCTTTGTTTGTAAATAAACAGACGACAATCCGATTCTTCTATTTCTAAATCAAAAATGCCTCAAAACAGCGAGCTAGATGAAGAGGGCCTTGATAATCTAGAAATGAGTTCAAAGCCAGAAATTTCAAGACTTGAAATGGCGTTCTTTGGTAAGTGGTAATAATAGTAATAACATATTCCTTTTCGGGCGTCATGGTACATTAACGGCCCTCGAAAAATGATTAACAGCCCTCGGGACCATTAACGGCCCTCGACTTCGTCTCGGGTCTTTAAGTGGCCCTCGGGCTGTTAATCATTTTTCTAGGGCCGTTAATGAACCATAACGCCCTCAAAAGAACATGTTATTGTTATATTGTAATAACATGTAGCAAGACATAAAACATACAAAATGAGTGCCACACTGGAACCATGAGTTGGCACGCTTGAGGCGATCATTTGAGTTTCTTAGTCGCTCAATTGGACTAATAGAGACGATTTTTTTAAAATAAACAAGCTATGGAACCACGGATGTCTTCAATCATGGTTACACCTACCTCAGATTTAAGTATTTATTCATTTATTGGTTTTAAGAACACATTCATGATCTAAGGCAATATCACGGCCGCAATACTTTTGGGGATTCCACCTCAGACGTTGGTGACCAGGAACCATCTAACTATTTACCTAACATGAAAAGCAGACGACACTTGCAAACAAAATTATTGAATAACTTTTTTCCCATTTTTTGCCTCAAAACATTGCTTATGACTCCTCATTTAAACGAGCTCGTTCCAATAAGGGGTCATAAGCTATGTTTTTGAGGACAAAAATGAAAAATGAATCGCAATTTCTGTGAACAGCGCGAATTCATAAAGTAATAGCTGCTCAGCGAATTAGTCCAATCAAGATTTTGAGCCCTAAGGCTGCACGTTGAAAATATTAATTCGTCTTCTCCCAAGTAACGAAAATAGACGCTACCAGTTGATTGCTCTGCGAACTGGCATGACATATACCACAAGGGACCAAACGATTAACATAGTAGAAAAGTTATTGGTTGCCACTAATACCCCTAAAGGAGAGCCCTTGATGTTGTTTTGTTTGGGGCGGGGGTGGGGGATGGGGCGTTGGGGTGCTATCTAAGATTCAAATCGAAGCCATCGTACAAAACACACAGATAGGTATCAAAGCACAATGTCTTTATATTGAATGTTAAAATTGTCAGTTTTTATGAGTTTTAATGATTTGTTGCTTCCCTACAATTCCCGCAGCGCCCCCCTTTTAATTCGCGGCCTATTGGTCTTGTATGTTAGCCTATAGGCTCAACTGCCACTGTTGAAAAAAAACAGCGAAGTTTACCTCTGGTGATTTTGAGACGCCATACTGCCATAGTATGACTTCTCTGCATGCGAGTCAATGGTTTAGGATCTGGGTGGGGTGGGGGCGGGGGTTGGGTTGGGTTGCGGGGGGGGGGGCTCTCTTTTGCTTTTCCACTGCATAGCGTTCTACATCAATTATGTCTAACCCCGTATCCTCAACGAGAAATAAAAAAATATTTCCTTTCTACGGAACTGGCACGATTGTTGTACTTGACATCTGAAGGACATTTTGGTCACTGGTGATTGAACCGCACCCCAAACCTCTCAACACCCTATTTCCCAGGTATGTCTATGTGAATTCCACAAGGATAAAGTCAAATGCCGTGATTTTCACGCGATAGCAGTTGCAGTTGCGAAACTCCCCTCCCCCACCCCTCCACACATACACCAAATAAAAAAATAGTGACAATTTTTTCACATCCGCTACACAGTTCTGTGCAATTGTATTGTCAAAAAATTATATTCTTGAAAGATTCTATAGCTGCTCAATTGGTTTGATTTCATGGATTCTGCAATAAAATCTAGATTTTGTCAGTTTGGCAAATGTTGACCTGTAATTAATTCTTAACCCGCTGAGTATTTAAAAAAAATTATCACATCTAGTCATGGCTGCTGTGAATCAGCCATAACTAGATGTGATGAAAGTTTATATAAGTTTAACACAAGACACCATTGGTCAAACAGATAATTCAACACAGAAAGGAGAATTTGTATAAAAGTGCTCAAATTATTCTTATTTCACTGGCAACTATTACTTGTTCTGGGCAAGAATATCTGCCAGCAGCATGCATGGAGTTAAGCCCTCATTCTGAAGAGTTACTTATCGAATTTGTTGAATAAAGGATTAATTCTAACATTCAGACAGTGGTAAAAAAAACATTTTCCTACCAAGGTAAACCTGTAGCTATTGTATTGCAGGGGCATACAAATATACTCGCTGTAATTATATGTGCCATGCAACATGCACATACCTTCCAAGGTGTTCTATTAATCGCATTGCGGGTTCTCAGGTACAGGATGGTGGTGAACCACCAAACTGCGATAAGAAATGTCGAACTCCCCAACTTCCTTACCTCAGACGAAGTAAGAAACGGCCGAAGATATATGTGCTATCTATATGTATAGTGCCTTAGTTCACTTCCACACAATGCTTGCAGTCGGGCAATTTGGATTTCGTCTCTTGCCCAATGACAAAACACTGTGGTGCATGTTTCCCTCTGCAGGAAAGAGTCGCACTAATTGGTGCTTTGGCGCGTACGCTCTCAATAGGAGAGAGCCATGATTTTTTGGCAATCCAGGAGTCCCGTTGGCCGTGACAGAAATCTGTGGTAACCTAGCATGTTTCCCGTTGTGTGAAAGAGCCGCACTGATCATATCCAAAACAGTATCTGAACTGGTTCATTTTCAGAATAGTTTTAACCCTTTGCACCCTCGTTTCCTGGAATGGAATCGCCACTGTGTACATTTACAGTGAGATGGATAATATAATGGGTACACAAAGTCAGAATGTCATTTACTTGATTTGAGACAAGAGGCGCGTGTTTTATCAATATATTGCCTTTAAATTACACTGCCTGTTTTGATACAGACTAATTGAGGTATCTTGAATCCAACAGTCACTCCTTGTCTGAATGAGAAAATGTTTAACAGGGGTGGCACAGTTGTTTTTTGCCTTATCCCAACACCTAACCCTAACCCTAACCATAACCCTAAAGTTTTTTCAGAAAAACAAATAAATCGTAAAAAGTGAAATAACTGCAAATTGTGCGTGAGTGTGTGGGGGGGGGGGGGGGGGGGGCTGCTGGTCAATGAGACAGCAATCTCTAGTTATTATTAAAAGTTCAGTTGTTAGGGCCGCTTTGTCCTATCTAAGACCAAACTGGACTTCTAAAAAGTTGAGAAACATTTCTCAAATATTTGCTTTCATTCTAGCTGTACACTGTTATGACTATTTTCGAGTACTACAGCTGGTGTTAAAAAAGTTCAATAACAGTCCACCAGATCGCTGTCTTATTGGATGTATATCCACAGCATATCTCAACCTAACGCGAGAAAGCAATTACACGGCTAAAGCGTGGGATCAATAGATATGTCAGCATCTATTGAATACACTGGGAACAAAAACAGTGCACACACTGCAATTTAATTCTGAAGTTTTAACCGAGTCTATGGCAGGAACGATCTATTTCATCAAGTTTCTGTAAGTTTCTATTATGCTGGTATGTGGAACATTGTTGGAAAGGGCTCTATGAGCCCTTTCCAACAGTTCCACACATAACAACATTTCGTCAGCAAAAACCCTTCATAGTAAAAGATGTGTATCTTTCGGATTATGTAACGTCAACAAGCAGCGAGACGCGGCAATATAAAGCATACACGTTAATACGCGCTGTTTAGTTCAATCAAGATACATGGATGATAAATAAAAATAATTCCATGTAAGTTTGAGATATTTGTGTTAGAAATTATCAAGTGGCTGATATTATTGGTATTCCTCTGGCGTTTGTGGATAGTTTTGTTATTATTGTGATACAGGTGAGTGTATGTTCGCGTTGTAGGGGTGTTAAAATATATTTCTTCAACACTGAGAAAGCGATCGCTACCAGAATATTGTGTTTGTATGAGTTATAAATATAGAAAGCACAATGCAATTCTTTTGATTTCAAAAGTTTTTTTACCGACAGATTTTCATAAACACACAATTCGGATGTTTTACGAATTGAACTGTTACTAGTCAAAGTATCTTCGAAGAAACCTCAGCGGTGGAGGCATTTGGAAACTAATTTCATGAATGTATATTTTATTTTTAATTTTTTAACCATTTTTTGGCATATTTTTAGACCTCGTTTTAATATTATATGTCGATACTGAGTTTTAATTTTTTCACTGGATGTTTAATACATTTTTGATTTCAGTTTAAAACTTCTACTCCATGTGTGGAATAAAAGATTTTCTTTCCGAAAGTCAGCATTTTTAAGTGTGTGATGTCCCATAACGTTACTCAGTTTCAACTTTTCCTTTGAAGAAATTACTGCTACTTACCACTCTCAGCCCCGTGACCTTGTGTAAAGCTACTCAGGAAATGTTGTAAAACAAACTACACAAAAAAATTGGAATCACTCCAGTTTACCCAACTATTTCTGAAATATATTTTGCCGATCGTTTTATGAAATACACGACCTGAAGCCCAATATCTGCACAATTAAATTTTAAATTTAACGTTAGCAGTAACAGTATAGCTCGCGCCTTTCGATCCTGATCACCTGGCCTGGATCGCTTGGTGGATCTCATATGTGATGTCATAGTCACATGACATAGCGCCCCTTGAGCGGTTAGGTTGTGACGCCATTCCCATAATGATGCGTGTGTCAGTGCGCATGCGCAGCGCGGCTTGTTAGGGTGACGTGTTTCCGTTGTCCATTTTGTTTACTGGATACCGCCATGGTGTTTCTATGGTAGCATGGGGTTGCTATGTGACCCAATGGTCTACAGCAGGACGGGAGCGTGTTCTGAAGGTGTGTTCGATTCAAAATCTAAATTCCCCAAAAAGAACCTGATAGTTTCCCCAAATCACAAAAAGAAACTGGAACAGGTTTCCCAGAAACTCTTATTCCAAAAACAGGCGCGTTCCTTTTTATAAGAGTACTTTTCTGGTTTGGATTTTACCCAAATCCTCGGTTTCTACCTGCTCTTCGGCTTCCTTGAGAATCCTACATGTACTTATAAGAGGAGTACAGAGGTCTATACGACCAAGGGGTCACCCCCCACAAAAAAAAAAAAAAAAAACGACCTGACGAAGCCCCCATCTTGGGCTTATAAAAATAACACGTAATGCTATAAGGCGCGTTCTATTAAACTGGAGTACCTTTATATTTAGGATTTTCCGCAATAGAATATTTTCTCCATTCCTTGGCCTGTGATGTCTATGTTATGACTTCCCCGATCTCCCTCTAAAGTATTCAGACTTCCCTGGACGTGTCTGTATGCTAATGCGCAATATGTACACATTACATGTAGCACATGGCACATAAGGGTATTTAAGGACACTTATTACATAGTAATGTATCCTTTGAGGATATCTTTTGAGGATACCTTTTAGGGAGACCTTTTTGAAGAATATCTATCTGAAGATAGTTATGGTTCCTAGCTCCTATATAGCCCCTGGCTTATGGACCACCCCACATCCTTCACTACCTGTCCATAGTCACCACCATCTGTCTTATGTTCAGCCTTCACTGTATTCACCTTTAGTATGGTATTCTACGAGCTATCGAGCAATTGCCCAAACGAGTGACTCCACATACTGCTCTACGACTCATCTTGGTATTTGAGGAGACCCACAGCACGCTCCCCTATACAGTTTCGAGCTCTTGTATGGTCCCGAGCTCCTATATAGCTCATAGCCCATATAGAGCTCCCGGCTCCCTGACCATCCATCACCTTCATAGTTCCAGGGTCACTATTTGCCCATAGTCGCCACCATCGGTCGGGTGGCTTCTTCAGGTTCATGTCCAGATGAGAACTTCCCATTATGGCGGCAGTAGACTGCTTACAGTGGTCGCCACGGCAGTTATCTTGGATATCTCCAGCACATGCTACAAGTCACAATTGTACGTTAATTTCTTGAAACTCGATAGGGTGACTTAGCGTGATGAGTAGATGAAAACGACCTATTTCGATCACGGTTGACAGCCCATAATTGCCGCCTCGGCGACCATCTTGAATTTCGCCAGAGCAACCTACAGGTAATATTTATGCAATTTTATTACTTTCCAAAGTGTGATTTACTGGGATTTCCGGGTTTGATTATAAACGATAACTTCACAAGTGAATTATGCAATCAACAATTGTGCCATGTATCCGTGCGCGCAAACGAAGACGCTTTGTTGTGGGTGTAATGGGGACTTCGTTGGCTTTTTGTGTTTTTTTTAACCCTTTACCTAACATGAAAAGCAGATGACACTTGCAAAAATAATTCTTGAATATAACAATAACATGATTTTGGAGGGCATTATGGTTCATTAGCGGCCCTGCGGCAATGATGAACAGCCCGAGGGTTTATTAAAGGTCCGAGAGGAAGTCGAGGTCCGTCAATAAGTCCAAGGGCTGTTCATCATTGCTGCGGGGCCGCTAATGAATCATGATGCCTGACAACAATCATGTTATTACTATTATTACCACTCCCTGTTACAGCTAACCGCACGAGGGAATTGCTGGAAGAAATAATCACTAAAGTCGGTTGATATTTCTGTTTCGATCGTGCGTTCGACTTCAGTTCAGAAATACAAAGGGACGTCATCCGAATGGGAGTAATTCATTAGACCATGTAATCTAAAAATAGACGGGCCGCGGGCCGCTAATGGCTATTTATACCATTATCGCCTGCGGCCCGGCTCCGTCGAATGTCACTGAAATTATGGAGTTTTAACGGGCCTCCAAACTTATGTTAATCGACTAGTAACTCATAGATTGAGTGGTAATAATAACTATTATTTTTATTTTTTGTCTCAAAAACATAGGTTATGACCCCCTCATTGGAACGAGCTCGACGAGCTCGTTCCAATGAGGGTCATAATCTACTTTTTAGAGACAAAAAATGAAAAAATAATGAAAATTAATTGGCGATTTTTTGAGAATAGCGCTGGCCGGTTTTGGCCGTTACGTTAGGTAAAGGGTTAAATAATATAAATATCGTTAATAATGAAAAATAATAAACAGAGTAATCGCTTGACTGGACTGGTTACGTGAAATAATTCGAATGTTCACTCGTGTTTTTCTGATGAAATATTTCACGTAACCAGTCCAATCGAGCGATTACTCTCTGTGCAATTTTCTTCAAACACAGAAAAATGACTTAGAATGATTAGTATATCAGGAAATCGTATGTTAGTCAGGACGTGCCACACATAATGGTTACAATAGCAGCCCTCTTTGATTTTTCTAACCACATGTCCACAATTTGACCAACACGGGGTACAGTCCCCAGTTGTCTTCCGATGATCACAAAAGTTCTTACGCTTGTTCAGGTACATGGCTAGATGAGAAGGTCTCATAATGGTCTCATTCGGCTGCCCATAATGGCCACCACCATTGGACTGTGTCAACATAGGCTCAAACATGTGGAGAGGGGCAAGCATTACGAAACTGCTTCAAGTCCATATCTCAAATATTGTGACCTATGGACCTGGGACTGACGCCAAATGAGTCTAAACCTTAATGCAGATGCAAAATATGGATCAATGTCACGGAGATGATTCGGGGGTCATTGAGTGCATTTTTCAGCACTAATGGAAATCGCATTTTTAACCCCATAAAAATTCCCAAAGTACATGTATGCACTTCAACACTCCAAAATGCGGGGGCCAAACATTTTGAAATTGAGTCACGCTCATATCTCAAGAACGGTATGACCAATGGATTTTGGATCAACACCTAATGACTCGAAACTCCACGGAGATTCAAAATGTTTGTCAAAGGCACTGACGTCACGCAGGAGTCATTGAGGTTCATTTTTAAGGATTGCTGGACATCGCATTTTATGTCTCCGAACCTTAATGAGCGCTACTTTCACTTGTTAGCTCTATTTTGCTAACTATTAACCTTTTCATCTTTTCTTTTGGCAAAGCCACCAAATAGACATAAAATATAGCGTCAGCCAAATTTTATATTTCATTCGCGGCAGCGGATTTAAACTGGGCGCACCCGGAGCACAACTCAAACCCCTATTAAGGTTTTAATGTTGTATTATGTGCATAAATGTCTTTATTTTTTAACCCTTTGCGACTTTAATTATCCTGACGTTCAAACGTCACTGGGAATTCAGTTTCTTCAACGTTTTTCAAAGACATTTTTCACATTAGTGATATCTGGTTGAGGGCTAGAATAATTTTGGTAGTCTGAATTTGTTATTCAAAACTTGTTTTATTACAAATTATTGGAGAGTGCCCACAGGCACTCTCCAATAATTTGTAATAAAATAAATTTATAGAAACAAAATATTATTTGTGTTTCACTGAATATGAAATATAAATATTTATTTAATGCTCAGGCATCAATTCACGCTGAAAAATTAAGTCATATTCCCCTGTCGGTCGGCAAAACGAAATATCAAAATGATATTTAGAAATCGATATTTCATCGTAGGTTCGGATGACGAATCACATGTACTTTAAACGAGTCAGCACATCAGTAATGAATTCCAGAGTCCCAAATACAAACGAATTCGAATAATTGATAGTGACAGTGACTAAATCAATTCATTAAATCAGCGGTTTCAAAGTTTGACTTTCTCATTCACCTTCCAGCGAAAAGCCGAAATCACTTTCAAATTTCTTCAGTTCAACTTCACACGTCTTCAGTGCATTGAGTTCAAAAAAAATAAAATGACGTGTCTTGCTATTGAAAATAAGAAAGTGGTGTTTTTTGTTATTGTTCTATTTCTTCGAAACACATTGCGACTATTTCAATTCGCCAGCCTTGGTAAATCGTAAAGTTAGGGGAGAAATAAGACGGGACTACTTTTTGTGCGGATATTCACACATTCCAATGGTTGGAGTTTGGTTGTTGTAATTTTTGTATGGACGCCGGTTCGGCACATAAATTTTGCGCCTTAATGGCAAATAAAGGCCACAAATTGGAGAGTTTGTAGTCGTAGATCATTAAATAAAAAGAAAATTCACGAAAATTCGTGGCTACAAGAAATATTTGATACGTTTATACGTGTTATTACTGCGTCGCTCGTGAAGATCCTCATATTTCTTTGTAGCCACTCACGAGATATTTTCGGTATTCATCAAATTTTCGTGAATATCCTCTATAAGTTTTTTTCTGGGAAGCGATTGGAAATGGCCAAATAGGCCATGTCACCCCCTGAAGATGCTAATAACTATCTGTATCCTTTTGTATTCATTATACGTGTATATAACTGCATTCTTCGAATAAAATTCTGTTCTGTTCTGTTCTAATCAAGGAAAGTGTTGTCTTTTGCTCTGGTATCCTCATTTTTTGAAAGACCTTATAGTGGCTTCTAGCACTCAACCAGTTAAGAAGTCTTGACAGCAGGATTATATTAGTATTTTATGCTGGCTGCGATAACATTTGGCTCAGCGGTTATCACTGAGTACTATTCGGGTGAAAGTAGGAATTAAGGTTAAAACTTTAAAAAATCGAAAAATAATAATAAAACAAATGACCACAAAGTATCAACGTGCTGTTTGATTTCGTACGTAATAACACGTATAAACGTATCAAAGTGTTAAACACATTGTGTGATGGCATCATAATCTTGGGGTTTTTATCTTCAGAAACGTGTTTCTAGTCTTTACAAATTGACTGAAATTTTAAGTCATTTTACAAACTGGCTGAAATTATTTTTTTCGTCTTTCTTATGAATATTACAATGAGCTGGCCACTCTTTCATCATCATATTCCGTGACATTCTCCCTTCAGGAAGTTATGAAGTGAGAACAATTGACAGTGGAGAATGATTTGATGTTTAGCAAATTAGAGTTAGAGATCTTGTATTTGAAGGATATTCTTAA
Organism: Pictodentalium vernedei; assembly: GCA_031216915.1. NCBI lineage: Eukaryota > Metazoa > Mollusca > Scaphopoda > Dentaliida > Dentaliidae > Pictodentalium > Pictodentalium vernedei. Next base: position 172,671,433 of record CM062297.1, read on the forward strand.
ATGAAAAGTCGTGTACTATTCTTTGATGTTACAACCGACATTTTCTCGTTTCAAAAAGGAAAAAAAAAGAAGTAAAGAAAAGAAATCAAAACGAAGTGTTCCAGCTGAGTTAATTAAACAGAACGTCTAACAAAACGCCGAAATATTAGCTTGTCTTTCATAAATATAAGTTCACCAAGAACACTCACTCATTTTAGCTTCCACCTGTACGTTGGTTTGTTGATGTTAAGAAGATTGTAAAATCTTACATGAACTCTTGAGTTAATAATCGCAATGAAATGCCAATCTCTCAGTTTGAGTGAGTGCTGCTCAGCATAATGTTAAGTTTCGCTTGCGAGGAGCTGTTTGACGAAAAATACTCCTACCAGTTACCTTCCTTAGCTGGCTGTGCTATTGAAGTATAATGTTGCACACCAGATACTATCGCAGCTTACAAGATCCCTCATGTAATATTTTTAAACCTTTGGTGGCGCGATGGCGTTGCGGTAACCGGTTCTCGTCAGATCACCGAAGTTAAACAACGTCGAGCCCGGTTAGTCCTCGGATGGGTAACCGTCTGAGCGATCGATTCGAACTTCCGCGTTGTGTCCTTGGGCAAGGCGCTTAACCTCGATTGTCCACATGGGGGCACGATGACGCCGTGTACTAAGGCGTACTGCACGTCGATGGTGCGCAAGTCTTCAACCAATCTAACCCCGCCTGTGCTGCAGTGCGGAGTTACGATGTTGGGGAGCTGGCAGCTGCTCGTCGTTGCTTGATGGTTCTCTTCGGGTACTCCGGCTCCTCCCACCCGTAAAACTGTCACGGTCATGATTAGTCATTGTGCATAAATATGTGACATTAAACACCAATAAATAAATAATAAATAAATTTAACCCTTTACCTAACACGAAAGGCAGACGACACTTGCAAATAAAATTCTTGAATATATAATTTTTTTTCATTTTTTGCGTCACAATCATAGCTTATGACCCCTCATTCCAATGAGCTCGTTCCAATGAGGGGTCATAAGCTATGTTTTTGAGACCAAAGTGAAAAAAATAATGAGAATTGGAAGGTGATTTTTGTGAATAGCGCTGGACGGTTTTTGCCGTGGAGCGAACCATAGACATTTTGTAGATCAAAATCAATTCGTTTCGATCAGCTCAGAAGCGTTGCGTTTCTGGGTTATAGTGGAATATTTCTTTTCAGCGATAAAAATCAATTATAACAACGCCAAGCTTACTTAGAAAAATGACAGGAGGACAATCTTTTCAAACATCAACTGTATGTCGACTTTCACCAATATTTTGTTAACACAATATTGATTGAACAAGAACATGCATTAATAGATACATTTTAAAACTATTTCCGCACATTGTTAAAAGCAGAGCAGGTCAAAGCACGACATACTTGGAAATCACTGCATTCACAGTCGGATATTGCAGCGGTACGATTGGATTGAAGTATGATTCACCAGGGAGTTTAGGTAATGTTTTTGTTACTTGTGCATTTCAGATATCATTGCAAAACACGGGGCACGAAAATATAGACGGAACTGTCCTCAAACTTGAAGATGAGAAACGGGTAAACAACTACGTTGATGTTTACCTTGAAATATCTAAATCTCGCTCATTTCAATCACTCCGTAGCTTATAATCTCTAACTGATATGAGCTCAGTTTATAAACTGTGGTTTGAATGATGAACATAAAAATCAAATGACAACTTATGTGCATAATGCTGTGTATACAATGAACAACAATGCGACTGATTAAGTGCATCAGTCATTCTTCCCAGTTCCTCCCTGTGCAATGATGTCAGAAGCTCACTGTAAATGTAATGTCTTGACCCCCAACCACAGTAGCTTATTAACAAAAATTCCATGGAATGTGAAGCCACGATGAACACAACGAACCATTTGCGTAGAACTGGTTGGAAAATACCGCGTTGTTGGTACAATTACTTTCTTATTGAAGCGGGTAATGTGTTGCTGGGGTAACTGATCATAGGCTCACGGATTGATGTTATGTCTCGTTGAGGCGAACGTCCATTTTCATATGCCAAATACATTTGTACATTATCGATCATCGTGACTGCCAGGTGAAACTTGGCCAGCGAAACAACGGACACACGGGATATTTTTTTTTTACTATTGTGACGTTACCACCATGGTGATACGTGGTATTAAAGCACATGCACAATGCGTGTTAGGGTGACATGTGTTTCGGTCCCACATTTTGTTTACTGAAGGCCGCCTTCTTGGTTTTTACGGCGGTGCATGGTTGCCATCAGTCTGGAACTCCCCTATGAGGATGGGGCGGGGGGGGGGGGGTTCTGAGAATGGGTTCGATTCAACTGGAATATTTTTACAAACTCGAATTCTTGGAAAATCCTCCCTTTCTGCCCACCTTCGACCCTATTTCCCCCATGTCTCATCAGGTCATCACCATGCGATAGGTGCCCTCTCGATATTGCGATGAGGATAAGAGTCGCAAGAGCATTTACTCTAAGAATTAATGACTCTGATTACTCTTTAGCTCATATTAAGAAATCATCATCCACTACTCAATAGGAGTCTGTTGTCAGTAATATCCACTCAACTATGCTGTTCATACGAAGAACGCTTAGCTCCTAATAGCTATCTACCCAAGGGGCTACTCCAATACAGGCACTCTCCAATAAGTCGCAATAAAACAAAGTTATATGAACAAAATTATTATTTGCGTTTGACTGAATATGAAACATGAGCATGGATAATATTGGCTTTTGCTCAGGTACCCGCATTTTGGAAAGCCCTGCCAGTGGCTTCTAGGACTCAACCAGTTAAAGGCCAATCGGCAATCTCGAGGCGTCAGAAAACAATTGAGCGCGTTTGTGAAGTATTCAGATTAAAAAATACTGATATTAATTTATTTCATTCATATACAGTACGCGGAGAGTGTATTATCACTAAATCACCCGCAGAGTGGAGATTCCACCCAATCAATGATTGCAGATTTGTTGCAAAACATAACCAGTACAGCAAAGTTTCAGCCAATGGACCTCCGGGTAAAACCCGGAGGTCCACTGGCTGAAACATTGCTTCCGTTTTTTGTCGATATGTACAGAATTTGAAAATTATAGCTTGCGTGATAACTCCACTCCACGGGTGATTTAGTTACAATCCACTCTCCACACGTACTGTATGTTACGGAGGAAATTAATGTTTTCAAAATGTAATTTGTGTAGCAACCTTAAATTCCCTCTATGATTTCTCAAACGTACTCACCGGTACAGGATTATTGTATACCCAGAGAATGAGTTTTGATCACAAAAACATCGAAATTTATTTATTTATTTATTGGGGTTAACCGACTCTTTCGACAGCCAGGGTCACCTCGTGTCGAACAGTTTTACGGGTGGAGTAAGCCGGAGTACCCGGAGAGAACCATCTAGCAATGACGATCAACTGTCAGACTGCCCAATGTTCCAAATTCACACAAATAGGGCTAGCGTTGTTTGAAGACAAGTGCACCATCGACGTGCAGTGCGCATTTCTACATAGAACCACCGTGCCCCAAGGTGAGCAATAGAGATTACAACGCTGTTCCCTCGGTGGGGGTCGAACCGTGGACCTTTCGCTTTGAAGTCCAATGCCGTGGCCACTGAGCCACCGAGCTCCCCAAAACATCGTAAATACTCTTCTAAGTAGTGCAATGAAAACCTATTTAGCCACTTTCCTGGCCCTGGTCGTTGCATTCGATAGATGCTTTTAGTGTTTAGAACGGTTTTTCAGTGAATGGAAACAGTAAAAGTGTTGTCTTTTCAGCTCACTTCCTGACAGAAGAGTAGCTAAGATATTTTGACATAGGATAATGTGGTTTACCTAGACTAGTCATTCCCACTTTCAGTCTCAGATTACAAGGCGAACATTTATTGATTTATGTGTTGAGTTTAACGACACTTTCAACAGACAGGGTCATATTGTCTTGAACAGTTCTGTGGGTGAAGGAAACTGGAGTACCAGGAGAGATCCATCGAGCACTGTCGAGTAACGGCTGGATTTGTAAATCGCGTACAAGCAGAGTCAGCATCGCGTGAAGGTATGTCTACCGTCGATGTGCAGTGCACTTTAACCCTTTACCCAACGTAACGGCCAAACCGGACAGCGCTATTCACAAAAATCGCCAATTAATTTTTATTATTTTTTTCATTTTTGTCTCAAAAACATAGGTTATGACCTTTCTTTGGAACAAGCTCATCGAGTTGGGTCAGTGTTTTGACAGTGATTGCTCTGTACCTTATTTGATAAAACTGAAGCTTGTGTTTGTATGATGTATTAATGTACAACTTCATTATTGGAATTGGTGGGGAGGGGGGGGGGGGGGGGTATCTTAAAAGAAAGATTATGACCTCCTATATTATTATTATTATTATTAATTTTTGATTCATAATTTATGCCGCTTTTTCAAGTTTCAACCTTGTTGCTTTTAGGTATTGAATTTGAAATAAAAAGTCCCATTCCCTTTACTTTTTTCTTTATTTTAAATAGAGAAGATTGTCAAGCATTATTAACAAGTAAAAGGGATTGAATTTCAATTGTCTTCACAACCTGTCACATAGAAACTGTTGAAAACTTTGTTTTTATTGGTGGCCTTTGTTTAAGCTAAACCGATTTGACACCTTTAAACAATACAGTTAACTGCCTTTTGTCTGACAGTCTGTTACAATTATCTTTCTTCATACTAATGTTAACATATCAAAATTGCAATGAATACCATTATTTTTTAACTTATTTGTTTTATAAGGATCATCTTATTTGTTTTACAAGGATTGGCGAACAAGTTATTCAACTTATATTAACGCCAAATGGCGCAGGTGTATGGAATGGCATTCGTAGCGGCAACTTCATGGCCTCACTCTTCCCGAATAATATGAAGGGATCTTCATCCTACACAGCGTGTGTCTCTCTCCGCACAGAGAACAGTCATTTTACACCCCCACGCGATAGGACGGTACGCAATGACAGCAGCAAACGCACAATTGATGCTGACAGAGAGTGTTCGGACACCTCGAGAAATTTCCCCGACCGGGAATTGATCCCGGAATATCTGGCATGAGAGACCAGCGCACTTATCCACTCGGTCACTACTCTCTTTTGCGCACAAGCGGGGTCAGCATAACCATGATTTCCATTGTAGCATTATGGAAAATAGTTGCAGGTTGAAACTTCGATATTTTGACCTCAAAGTTTAGGGATTAATCCACATGTGACTGAAAATATGTCTACTATTTCCTATTTCCTTTATTTTATTTGTTTTACAGGAACACTTTGGGCCAATTCCAGCAAAGACAAGCAGTGCGCCATGGGGAACATGCTCATTTTATCAAGTGTTTACAGTTTTATATTAGTAGTTACTGGCTTTAACTCTTCGGAGGTGGAAAGACTGAATAAGGCTATATTAGCTAACCTGCCTTCAGTCTACATGGCACCTGTTAAAAATCAATCTCGAAAAGTTCATGCTTTCGTAGGCATGCACATATTATCAGTGTCCGAGATTAATGCAGTTCAGCAAATAATGACATATAGTGCAGCTGTCAGAATTACATGGCGTAACGAGTTCATCAGTTGGCATCCAGAAAATTACAGTGGAATTGAAAAACTTTCTATTAAAAACACGGATTTTTGGACGCCCGAAATAACCATATCTAACGCTGTCACTTCGTTGGCCTCATTATTGGAAAATACAGCATTCTACGATGTGGACAACACCGGTCTTGTGACGACGGAAATATCAGATGTTTTCACGACGCCATGTTCGGTAGATATAAGGAAATTTCCTTTTGACGTGCAGACATGTGACATATCAATGGAACCGTTTGGTTTCACATTATCATCCGCGAAAATTGAGGAGGAGACGGATTTTATTGAGCATACAAGTACAAATGAGCTGTACTCAAACGGAGAGTGGGATATTAAGTGGGACAGTCGTCGTAGAGTAAAGCCACTTGGGCCGATAAGACTGACATCAGTAGATTACACTGGCCATTTCACAAGAAAATCAAGTTTTTATATCAAATTGCTCATTATACCGATGTGCCTTATCTCTGTCATAAACGTTTTTACGTTCCTTATTCCAGCAAAGGCAGATCGATTAGCTGTTAGCGTGCCAATAATACTATCGTACACATTTTATTTTAGTGTTATTTCGGATTCGATCCCAAGGGTCTCTGGGACTGCTTCAATTCTCATGGTATATCTAAACTTAATATTGTTTCTGAGCGTGCTTTCTATTATACTCAGCGTACTGCAGCTTAAATTCATCAAAGATCTTTCAGAAGAAACTCCTGTCAAGGAATGTGTTGATTCTACACAAGTTGTGGATGAAACAGAGACCACATTTCTTACTGGAAACCCAGAATCTCAGTCTGAAGGACAGTGTCTGTCCGTTCCAGAAAAAGACGAGCACAATGTTAGAGATATTACTGAGTTTATCAACAGATACTTTACAAAGAGAAAATTTGTGAAGAACCTTAGCACATTATTGTTCTTTTCCATGCTCTTTACTACTCTACTGGTGACTATTATCTGTTTTGGCCTAATGCTCAGTTAACGTTTTGCCATAAAGCTATTTCCATGTGACATCAGGCTCTTATCGAAGATAACATTAACCCCTTTGGACTCTTACTGTATATTCCGTGCTAGTTCAGAGCTATCAACTTGTAGGGTCTATATTCGTTACTTGTGAGAAGACCAATCAATATTTCCAACGTGCAGCCTTTGGGCTGCTCGTTGAAAATCTTGATTGGTCTCTCACTCAAACACCCTTAGCTACTATATACTTTATGAATTAAGGCCGTATTACGATACTGGACCGGAAAAGTGGAATTTCGGGTTCAAAGGTTTAAGAAACTGAGTGCCATTCACTGAAGTCACAATGAAATTAGGACTAACCATTCTAAATATAGCCTGTCTCTCAAGTACAAAAATACTGTTGTCCCTGTAATCGGGTTCCCGCAATCTTGAAGTTTTGAGAAGATACTTGAACAATGAGAACAGTGTTTCATTTCTAGGGGCACCCTGTCTGAGCTCTATATAGCCGAATTTCTGGAACATCAGCAAAGAACATCGCAACTTATTCTGCTCCCCAACAAAGATGCCATCAAGTCAATCAATACAGAAACTCCTCCCATCGATGACGTTTGGCGACGTGAAAGCTGTTATGCTGTGTTTGTAGTCACCGCGTAAGAGCTTTCACATCATCAAACGTCATGGCATTTACCTAGCACGAAAACTTGTTAAACTGTGTCCAATTCCCTACCTCCGTCATTTGCTTTTTGTCAATAATAACAGAAAGATATTATAAATATTCCATTTGTATCGCCCGAAAAATGTGCAAATCTCACCATATTCATTTTTCAATGACTACAAATCTTTACTCTCTAAAACGCAATCGACGATAGCCAGGCATTGGGAAAGTGACAACCGTTAAGAATATTTTTTGTATGTTGGTCATTGTTTATTTAAGGCAAGATAGTTGGCGTTTGGGGAACTTTTCAACACGTGAGCGTTCTAGCAATTCAGCTGTATGGAGCTCAGTGGGTGCGTTACGTACGCGACCGCCTGTTGATTAGTTTAAGAGTATTTATTTATTAAATACACCAGAAAGAAGGCAGATTGCAAAAATACAAAAATCACAGTATTATAAACATATTGGCCGTTTTTCAGTGTGCTATGGTTGATTAGCACCCCAAGAAAAAAAAAATTAAAGCCCAAGACGAAGTCGAGGGCGTTAATGTTTTTTCTGAGGGGGCTAATCTACCATAACACACTGAACAATGGTCACTATGTTTTTTATTATACTGAATGACCTTTGAAAGGAATGTTTCTTTCAGAGTTATAAATAAATCAATAACAAATAGGCAGACTAAGACACTGATTCAGTTCACATACGTCGAATGTTTCAAATTCAGTTGATTTCCCCCTTGTGCCCCAAAACTCCCTGAACAACTTTACACTTCTGTCAACACTTCGCTTAGTTGATGAACTGTCCTTTGACTTTAAAAGTGCCTCGATATTTTCATCGGTAATATTTGCAAAAGCCACGTTTGTTGATGTCGTCTGATTTGAGGCGAGTGAAACACTTCGGAAATCTTCGGAAACAGCGTGCGTTATTTTCTCCCTTTCGGCAATTTTCGGATTTAGCGTGTGATATTACAAAATCACCGCGTCATAGCGTGTGTTATTACAAACAATAACAACCGTCGCGATGGATTATCACACGTTGTCAAGAATGGGCGGAGTCAACAGGCATGATCACACAAATTAGCAAATTGTATCTGTCCAATCAGACATCGTCTTTTGTCTAGTTTTATTCATGAAGAATATTAATATATATATGAAGAATTGCGAATAATGTTTGTCCAAATATACATACACACGTTAAATCATGAGCATCCTACTCTATTATCTATTGTACAATAATTCTAGTTGTTTAAAGAACTACCGGATCATATCACAGATAACACTGCACAATGATAGTATTTCGTTTTTCATAAATTGAGAAACACGAACCGATGCGAGCTACTAATTTCAGAAATTCACATTCAGTTTTCTGAAACGCAATAGACCTGATCGACTTGTACTCCTTACAATCCACAATGCAAAAATATAGGTTCTCTTTAGAACCAAAACTGGTTCTAGTCTTGTCCCTGAGATGGAACCAGTTTGGTTTAAACAGTATTTATTTCAAATCAAATAAATTTACCAAGATTAGCATTCAATTTTAACAGAAAATTACATGAACTGAAGTAGTTTCAGCACTAAACTTGGAGCTTATTCAACGCAGTCGCCAAACATTTTGAAACAAAGGAGATATGAACAGTTGGCATATCGAACCAGTTTTGGTTCTGTTTTTGAGTTTTTGGTTGCTCACACGTAACCGAGTAAATAGAATTTTAGCTTCTCATGGTGTTGTGTGTACTAGGCAGAGCTCCAGGTTGAATGTTTCCTTGAATGCCCCATATGTCCTTAATATGTTTTTACCACATTTTCTGTTGTCGTCATGGATGCCATTAAAAAGCATATCAATGTGAGCGCGCTCTTGGGAATAACTGCAACCTTTAAAGTCCAGTGTTCTATCGGTACCGTTTTCAGTAATTCGGTTTGCTATAATAAGTTGGTATTCAGGAAGTATTGAATCATTCTTTGTGTAATTTTCATATTCTCTTCTCGCTTCAATACATAAGGTGGGCGGTTATGTACCTCATATGCATCAAGGTACATTGTATCTCGCGCTCATAAATTATTAGCAGGAAGTTATATCTAATAACTGCTACACCATACCTAAGGCTTCCCTGGGTTATTTAGCTCAGCTGGGATTAAGGTGTTACGCACAATCATGTAGGAAGTATTAGGTATTTCATACGGATGATATTTTATGATTTCGACAACAGCCGAGGCTGTGTGGCGTAAGTAAGTCTTTCAACGAATTTGAAATGTCTTATAGCGATTGTTAGCCTTTGATATCAGTCAGCCACGGTTTAGGGGATTTCCATTGATCGCGTGAAATTTGGCACTCTTAATGCCACGCGTTTCTACTTCTCAGCTTAGCTTCAGCTTTCGGATGCCCCACATTTATCCAGAAGAACAAGAAATGTACGTGATCATTCAAACCTTTAATATCAACTCTGGTATCAAACGCCCCCTTCTCAGTTTTTTTTGGAAATGAATTCTCCGACAGAAAAAGAGATGTTGAAATGTGCAGGCAATTCTCAAGCCTTAAGGACGAACTATGGGGTGTCATCATAGGGGGTGTAATGTCACAAACATTAATCATGTGGACCCGAGAGAGAGCTTTTTCGGTCCAAGATCGTGATACAACCTGGATTCATAAAGTAGATAGCAACTAAGTGATTGTGTGAGGTAGACCAATCAATATTTTCAACGTCCTGCCTTGGGCTGCACGTTGAAAATATTAACGGATCTGACCCCCAAATAATGAATTGCTGCAATTGAATTGATATGGAAGATGCCTCCAGGGTTTAGAGGGTCAAATTGAAATTTATGAACTTGTATTATTTTGTAGACCTAAAAAAATTAGAAACCTGGTATTTTCTTCCTTTTTTGATCTCTCAAAATTTTTAACCTTTTCAGCGTCACTTCATATTTACGGGTCATTTTGGACATTTATCATTGCAATCACTGATTTTTTAATAAAACGCACAGCTCCGCATAAGTAGCACACACAACGTTGAAATTTCATACAATGCAACTTTGATAATAGCTCTATTAACCCGTTGAACCCAGGTGGTATATTCCATGCCTCTTCAATTGCAGCAGTTGGAAGAGTCCATTTTCATTATTTGGGGTAGACAAATTAATATTTTCAACGTGCAGCCTTGAGGCTGCACGTTGAAAATATTGATTGGTCTACCCACACATTCAGTTAGCAGCCATCCTATTTAGTGAAATTATGAAGTATCATGTTCCTGACCCAGTTATTCCGGTCTCTCGTGCTCAATGGTTAAATACATTTGTAAAAATTTCAAATTTCAACCTTTTATCCAAAACCGTGTCAATTTTACATGTTTTTCATGAACGTTTAATATCTGCCAGATTGTTGAACGCTCCTGTCGAACATTATGAAATATATTAGCCAATAAAATCCATATCTAAATATGCAATCAGTTTCCAGCCAATGGAAAATTCTTCGCGGACTGCCGTTGTGGTGTCGGTAGGACGTCAACGTCTCAAAAATTAAAGTTCGTCCGCTTCCCATTGTATTTTGGTATGTTATACAGCTTGAAAAAATTAAAAAAAAACATGTTTTTCAGACAGTTTATGATTTCACACAATCTAACTTTTTGTGACACCCCCATTTCAACACTTACAAAAGATACCGCTATAAACTTTTAAGACACTTCTCAAGAGATAATTGAAATGATTTATCATTGCAGTTTTATGCTTACTAATGCACCATACTGAACTCTATGAGATCAGATGCAATAAAAACCCCGTCAGATTAAATTTCACTTTCTGAATTTTTATCACGTTACCTTTTAGGATTCATAGTAACCAAATAGGAAAAAAATGAAGACCAAACTTCAAACACCAAAGAGATGATGCCACTCCTGTCGGGGGTACCCGTTTCCTTTTTGTCAGACCTCTGCCTCAACGAATGCAATATATATCGCTATACAAATTAAACACACAGCTCAATGGATAGCTGAAATAAGTTTTCGCTACAGTTTGAAGTCCACTGACGTAACAAGTGGAGCGTTATAATTTTTAATTCAACGGAGGAGTAAAAAAGAACCGTCAAAATTAAATTTTATGTCTGGAAGTTTGTACCACGTGACCTTATAGCATTCATGGTCCCCAAACAATTGAAAAATCCCACTTCAAAGCAGGTGATATAACGCAATTACGATTCGGCGGATGAAGGCCAGCTGCACATTTGTGACAACCCCTGCTTCATCAACTACAAGAGGAGTCGCTATAATATTTTGATCGCAGCTGAACGTATATTTGAAATGTGCACTTGTCGCATTTGTAAGCTCATTGGAATCACATAATGAATGTTGGAACTTCAACGGCAAGAGGACAGCAAAAAGGGAGAAACAATTTCACGTTCTAACATGTACGTTCGAGTAATGGTGTGGCAAACAAATTCAGGAAGGGCTAATAAGGATTTTGTGACACTAAGCTAAGAATAACATTTTCATCTTGGCAGGGACGGTGATGAACGTGCTTCTTTGAATGACTTCCGAAAATTCGTTTTACGATTTCAAACTGATCTACTTTTTCCCCACATCATTCGATTTATCTTACAAGAACACATTACCTCCATTCATTATGCGAACAAGGTCAGGAAAGGGAGGATACTGCGAGATACATTGGTTATTATCACCATGTTGGTCTCCAAGATGGCATATTGAAGTCTCAACCTCGCCTCTGGTCCATTTATCGACTTGCCATAATGGACTCATCGACATATGGACAAAGACGAGGTCTCTACACCATCTGGAAACCAACATGATGGTATTGCCCACATATATATATACAGAATATACCAATAGTAGCTTGAGGTACCAAACGTTCACCACGAGTGGTGAAGTGGTGTTAACCGCGAGCCTTTGGCGCGCGGTTGACACAACTTCACCACGAGTGGTGAACATTTGGTACACCAAGCTACTTTGAGTATATTTTATTTGTACCATGATCGTCAGATTATTAAGAGTCGCTATTATTTTTTCTCGATTTTACTGAGCACTGGAAGTGAATACGCGCGAATCTGGTTTTGTATTCAAGAGCATCGGTGGGCATACTTCCGCTGTCAATTTTATCGCTGAAACGAAATGGAAAAAGAAACGGGGCCTTTTTCATTTTAATAGCATAATAACATACCATTTCGAGTTATGGGTGCTTTATTAACAGGAGACAATGCATATTTGTTATGACGTTTTGGTGTCTTGTGGGGTAAACGCATTTAAAAACGTAATAAATAATTGTCACTTTCATTTCACTCTTCGTGAGGCGACGTGCGATAAATTTAGACAAGTTGCATTCAGGTCGACGTCACCAACGGTCAGCTTGGATGTAGTTCTACTGTAGGTGTGAATTTTAACTACTGAAATCCCATTGCTGGCGTGTTCACCACTGTTGGTGTGTAAAGCTTTTCATATATTATAGAATAGGTAAACATGGTATAAATATATATATTCATTACTGTACATAGCGTTATTGGTGCACGATGACTCAATAGTTAAGCTATTGGACTTCAAACCGAAGGGTCCACGGTTCGATCACTACCGGGGGTAACGGCGTTGTCTCCTTCCGCCGGGCACTCAATCCTGAATGCTCGCGAGGAAGCACTGAGTCACTGTATACAAAGGCGTGTTGCACGTCAATGCTGCACTTATCTTCCACCGATGCTAACCCTGCTCAGGCGGAGTTAGTACAGTGGATAATCTGACAATTGCTAGCAGCTGTTCGGTAATTTTCTTCTGGGACTCCGGCTTCCGTTACCCGTAAAACTGTCCGAAACAAGGTGATCCTGGCTATCGAATGTGTTGGTACAGAGAAGCCAATTGGCAAACTAATTAATATTACTTGTATAAATTGCATCCGGATGAATACACTAACCTAAGCTTTCCGAAAGGACGGGGACGGTTACAGTCCTGTAATTTAAGTGCGCTATTTTTACTCACTTTGAGTTGTCTGTTGTGAACTAACTTACACCTTCCTACCGTCTTCTAAGTAAAACAATGCACCATGCTCCATACTGACATAATAAGGAAAACAATACAGCACGATTTGTTTCCCCAACAAACTTTAATCTAGTTTTCATTGGCTGAAAGAAACGATGTAAAAGGTGCCTTCACATTATTGGAATATTTGTACGGTAGTCCAGCACTGTGTAAAACCTACCCACGCAGACATTATGAGTATTATTTTTAAAAGTTCATAAAACAAAATATTATAATTCTACATGCATTAAAACTAACAATGCCACATGTATTCTTTGAAAAAATAATCAAAATTATGCCTTTAGTTTGTTTTATGTTATTCATAACAAAGAATTAGTTTATCATTTGAACTATATTTTAATGAAAAATTATCAGTCATAGTTCTTCTTTCGGCTCAAGCAATTTTTAAGTTTACAAACGGAAGATAAAATATTTATATTTTGGCTAACAACATGTATTTATTGGTCTTTCGGAACATTTACACTCACCCAAACAACCACCACCAATAAAATACTATGTATATGCCCTTGAACCTGTAGAAACCTGATTATTATAGGCTTGCCTCATTGTGTTTACCGCTGACTTACAAATCACATTTCTCGTTTGAAAATGTCAAATAATGCAGATGACGTTAATAATAAAATAATAAAAATAATTTCAGTGCTTCTCTTTGTTTATATATCTCTTGTACAGGTGTTGCTTCTTCTTGATAGATTGTTCATGATTGTCATCATCTTCTTGATATTCAACTCTGCGGTGTTGGGTGCATGATTGTGCATATATCTGAAGCCAACTGGATCCAATACTACAAACCTTTTATAATTATATTTTCCAGAATTGTATTTTCTAACTATTAATATAACTGACTAAAATGAAACATTAACATTTTAAAAGATATGGCAATTTGCCAACTGGCAAATTACCATATCTTTTACAATGATATTGGTTCATTTCAGCCCATTTAAAGTCATAACTAGAAAATACATTTTAGAAATACAACTGTAAAAGCTTTATAGTACTGGGCCCGAGTGTAGAATATCCACAGAATGCGAAAACCCGTGCCCTTGTTGGCAAATTTCCAGATCTTGAAAAATGCTAATGGTTCATTTGAACCCATTTAAAGTCATAGGTGAAAAATACACTTCTAGAAAATACAATTGCAAAAATGGTAGAGTCTTGGACCCTGGAGTCCTATGGTCATGTGTACGGCAGGGGTGGGAGGGGTTCATAGACAATTCTTAATTGCAAATTATCAATACAATCATTTCTTCTATTTTCCCTACGTTCCAAAAGTTGTTAAATATCGAGTTGCTTATTTTCGACGAACTCAACTTATAATTGCACATTCCATTTTTAGTTTTAACATTTGTTTTACTGACATCTGTCTTATTGTTCCATTATTTATAAGATAGCTGAACGAAAGTCACGTTACAGTTAGAAGGGCAGACCGAAGGTTGTATATATTACACATGTTAGCATTTATTACCCAAAACAAGCAGACAATAGGAAAACCATGGTTATGATACAAAATTAAGGTGCTATATGAGTAAGGAAAAGAAGTTACTTTGAACGTTCCAGGTCTGAAATTCCATAAATTTTAAATAAATATACATAAATTATAAAATTATAAAACCATACATCAAAATGAAGACTGTGGTTTATAATGCACGGAAAATAAATACGTTCAATGCACACAGTTGATAGCAGGCATAAACGGTTTCTGAACGTCTGCTACCTAATTGTTACCAGCACTGATAATACAATAATATTTCATAAAAAACAACCCTTGGTCAAATATTCTTCAGATACCCAAGAAGAAGCTACGGATTCAAAACTCGTCAAGGTGCTGAGACAGAATTGCATGCACGGAAATGTCAACTCTTTCGATGTTTTTCTTGTAGAAGGACGCCATATCTGTAAAACGCGTGCTTTGTCATGTGATACCTGCAACTTGAATTCTGAATTCTAATAAACTGCAACGGGTTTCCCAATGCTTTGTAAGTAATACGCCCACTGTATGGTTTTCTTGTGGTGACAGTCTGTAGTGTGAACACGATCGGGCAAATAATGTCCTTTTAGAAGGCATTGTTTCTCAGTGTTGTTTTGCCTCTGTTTACCTTGACCGAAATGTAAACAAATGGGATGGTGTTCCTGCCAAAATAAACGTTACAGTGTTGGCATTTCCCTCTGCGTGACCCCGTCACTGTCTTGAAGTATTTTGAATTCCTAGGTTTGTTCTTAGATATTTGAAGAATATTTCGCAGCGAGTCTTTCTCATGAAATAGGTATTGTAAGTTCTGGTACAAATACGGTACCAGACTTACAGGAACCATTTGTGCCTGCCACCAACAGTTCGAGTTAAAAGCATACATGCATATTTTGCGTGCTCTATACACCACAACTGTCTTTTTGGTGTATAATTTGTGAATATTTATTCCAAATTTGAAGAATGTCAGACTAAACGAATTTCATAGTAAATTTTTGCTTACTCATATAGCACCTTAATTCATGATGACAAAACGAAAACATCCCTATCACCCTGAAACTTGTTCAAATTATGAACGCGACTTTTACACGTTGTCTTCAGCAAAGTGGAAGAATCGCAAAGAGCAATCCATGGGTATGAAAAAGAGAGAAATAAAATAAAAAGTAAGTGGGATAAACGGTTGAAAAAAAAAGAAAATGAAACAAACGAGAATAAACTGAACATTTGAGCTCTATGTTAATGCTTTAATACCTTGCCCAACGAATCGATCGCATCTGTCCGCGTAATTTACAAATTAAGCAGCTGAAAACAAGTATATTCTAAAAACTCCAAAAAATAAAACCACATCATGTGACCCCCTCATTGGAACGAGATAATCTAGCTCGTTTCAACGAGGAGACGCATGATATGGTTTGGTTGAGTTTTTTTTTGAAAATAGTTGAAATAATAAATTCTGATATCCTTTGCGTTAGGAAAAGGGTGAAAACCGAGAGTCACTTTTTAGGATTTAATAATTTTATGTTCAGTTCTCATTATTTTATTCCATATTCTAATTATGTTTACATTTGATTAAATTGTATTACTGATGTTATTAGTTTTGCTGTGTTGCAAATTGTACACTGTTAATCAATATACAGGGATAGTCTTCTAAGTAGTAAGCACTTGTCCTTCAATACAGATTTGCACTGTTAAATAGCAAATACAAATATATTTAATCTAATATCTCCCGACGTTCGCGAATGACACGACACCGGTAATTATCCCGAAAATCACGATTCCCACATCGAATCGGGTGTGAACGACACAGACAAAGGAATGTTCAAAGACTACGCGAGCGGTAGACAGATCGCGAAATACATGGGTTTAACTTCTGAATGCTTCACCTTCAGGAAGGTTGAAAAAAATATCTAGTCTGGATTAGTGGTCATGTCTTGAAAGTATAACAGGCACGTGGCCAGTATTTTATAATGGGTGTGCCCTAGCCCAATTTTTCTTTGTGGGGAGGGGGCAAAGATGATATTGGAAAGATCGTTGTATGGGTCCCCTAGTCATAACTAGGACGCCCCGGTTGTTGGCCCCTCCTCCCACTTTCTTAAGGGAAGTGGGAGGAGAGGGCAACGGCTGGAGAGTCATAGCTACGACTAGCACCCACCCCCGAGAAAAGTTAGCAAAATTTAGTGCTCTAAGAGCGAATCTCAGTCATTTGCAGGTAGCGTGTGCAATCCCTGTAATGGAGACCATTGTAGAGTCCTATGTCGTGTGAAAGTTGCATTGGACCATTCTTTGGGGGGGGGGGGCGAAAAGTTTAGTGGTTCAGCCTTACTCCCAGGTCCCCTCCTTAGCTACGCCACTGCAGTATAATTTTGTTGCAGTTAAAACTATAAGTCCTGTCATGAAAAGCGCACAAATAGCACGTCAATCTGCGCGTTAATCTAAACGTTATGGCCATAGTGAGGCTATCAAATCCTGTACACATGGCCTGTGCACAAGCAATGTTTCAGCCAATGGACCCCCGTGTAACACGGAGGTCCATTCGCAGAAACATTGCCGGTGTGTGCTATGAGTAACCAGGAGCATCTGCAGTGCTTTCGATGCCATTCGATATGGCATTTGCGAGCAATTCCCACGTGCAATTCATCCTAGATAAGCGCACAGTTCGTGACAGGACTTTTAGTTTCGACTGTAGATACTATCTCAGCTTACACATTCCACATGCAATATTTCTAAATTCTACTGGATCGCGGAGTACGCCACAGACATTTTGGAGATCAAACACAATTCGTTTCGATCAGCTTCGAAGGGCATTTCTCGTTTTTAGTGGATTATTGGATTGTTTTCTTACATAAATTGACAAGAAGACAAGCTTTTCAAAACGTCAACTGCAGGCTTTCAACGATATTTAGGTAACACCATATTGACTGAACTAAAACATGCATTAATTGGTGTATACTTTAAATGATGCCCGTACATTGCTAATACAGAGCAGGTCAAAACACGGCATGCCGTAACAGTCAACCACAGCGTTTAAAAACGGATATATTACAGCGGTACTATTAGGTTGAAGTATGATTCACTAGAGGGGTGCGCGGTAGCTCAGTGGTAGACTGTTTGACTTCCATGCTAGAGGTCCCCAGTTCGATCCCCGTCCGAGACGACCCGCGTTGTGTCCTTGACAGGGCACTTTATCCCGGTTGCCTACATGCGGGCATGATGACGCCGTGTACTAAGGCGTACTGCACGTCGATGGTGCACATGTCTTCAGCCGCTGTAACCCTGCTTGAGCGAAGCTTGAACAGAGTTAGAATGTCGAGAAGATGACAGTTGCTCGTCGATGCTCGGTGGTTCTCTTCGGGTACTCCGGCTTCCTCCATCCGTAAAATTGTCACGATTAGCCATTGTGCATAAGTATGTGACCTTAAACACCAATAAATAAATAAATTCACCAGAGAGATAAAGTAATGTTTTTGTTCCTTGTGCATTTCAAATATCATTGGCAAAACACGAGCCACGGGAATATAGACGGCACTGTCCTTGAACTTGAGGATGAGAAACGGGTAGACAACTGCGTTGATGTTTACCTTGAAATATCTAAATCTCGCTCGTTTCAATCACTCCGTAGCTTATATAATCTGTTATTGATATGAGCTTGGTTTATAAACTATGGTTTGAATGATGAACATAAAAATCAAATGACTTATGTGAATAATACTGTGTAAACAATGAACACAAACTCGACAGGTTATGTATATCAGTCATTCTTCCCAGTTTCGCCCTGTACAATGATGCCAGAATCTCACTGTAAATGTCATGTTTTAACCCCCCCCCCCCCCCCCCACCGACCACAGTAGCTTATTACATAGAATACAAAGCCACGATGAACACAACGAACCAATTGTGTAGAACTGGTTTTAAAATATCGCATGGTTGGTACAATTACTTTCTTATTGAATCGGATAACGTTATGCTAGGCATAGTTGATCATGGACACACGCAACAACGTTACTTCTCATTGCGGCGATTTCCGTTTTCATATGCCAGATACCGGGGGCGTTTGTCCATAATCGATCATCGACAGTGCCAGGTGAAACTAGGCCAGCGAACAAACGGACACACGATGATTTGTTTAAAATTGTGACCGATACGTGTGACCGAACAGATCGCATGCACAGCGCGTGTTAGGGTAACACGTGTTTCCGTCGTCAGTTTGTTTACTGGAAGCCGCCTTCTTGTTTTTTACGGTAATACGTGGTTGCTATCAGCCTGGAACTCTCATAATGGGGGCAGTACTTCGACAGATGCAATGATATTAGATTCCAAACACACATTACAGGAAGAATCATCAAACATTTAATTAATGAAGCAGCGTGTACACACCGATGCTTCATTAATTAAGAGTTTGCTGCTGATGAGTTTTGTTACCTGATAAACGCATGCATGGGCGATATGTGAATCGGACCAGCCCTAACAATCAGTCACAAAAATTAGCAATGACGTGGAAAAGCTGCGCTAAACAGCCATGAACATTACAGCGACACAGCCGCTCGACATAGCTAACTATGGTGAGTGTGAAATCATTATGTGCATACCTCGCCCAGAAGCTTAGATATGTGCCCATAAGGAACTTTGGGCAAACTCAAGCCACGATCGAGCAAACATGGACCCCCAACCTCCACGCCTTCAGATTTTGAAGATTGTTATGTAGCTGAGTAGAATAGCTTACTGTTACAATTAACCTTCTTCATACTGATGTTAACATATCAAAATTGCAAACAGCACGTTTTATCATAGAACAGATATAACTTTAACCAATTCAGCCTTGCTTGGACAGAACATGATCAGCAGCGCTGTCAACTGATATTGAATTCCATTGTAACATTATGGAATAAAAGTTGCAGGTTGAGATTGTGCTGTTTTGAGGGGTTAATCTACATGTGATTGCAAATATGTCTACAATTTCCTTCTTCTTTAAGAAATGTCTTTTATCTTATTTGTTTTACAGGAATATTTTCGGCCAATTCCAATCGAGACATGCAGTGCGCCATGGGGAAGACACTCATTTTATTGAGTATTTACAGTTGTATACCAGCAGTGACTGGATATAACTTTTCGGAGGCGGAACGATTGAATAAGGCTATATTAGGTAATCTGTCTTCAGTCTACATGGCACCTATTAAAAATCAATCTCGACAAGTTCATGCTTTCGTGGGCATGCACGTATTATCTGTGTCCGAGATTAATGCAGTTCAGCAAATAATGACATTTAGTGCAGCTGTCAGAATTGAATGGCGCAACGAGTTCATCAGTTGGTATCCTGAACATTACAGTGGAATTGAAACACTTTCTATTAAGAACACGGATTTGTGGACGCCCGAAATCACCATATCTAACGCTGGCACTTCGTTGGCTTCATTATTAGAACAAACAGCATTCTACGATGTGGACAACACCGGTCTTGTGACGACGGAAATATCAGACGTTTTCACGACGCCATGTTCAGTTGATATAAGGAAATTTCCTTTCGATGTGCAGACATGTGACATATCAATGGAGCCGTTTGGTTTCACATTATCATCCGCGAAAATTGAGGAGGAGACGGATTTTATTGAGCACAGAAGTTCAAATGTGCTGTTCACAAACGGAGAGTGGGATATTAAGTGGGACAGTCGTCGTCGAGTAAAACCTCTTGGGTCGTTAAGACTGACAACAGTGGATTACACGGGACATTTCACAAGAAAATCAAGTTTTTACATTAAACTGATCATTATACCGATGTGCCTCATATCTGTCATAAACGTATTTACCTTCCTTATTCCAGCGAAAGCAGATCGTTTATCTGTTACTGTGTCAATAATATTATCGTACACATTTTATTTTAGCGTTATTGCGGATTCGATACCAAGTGTGTCTGAAAGTACTTCAATTCTAATGGCATATCTAAACTTAATATTTTTCTTACCGTGCTTTCCATTATACTCAGCGTACTGCAGCTTAAATTCATCAAAGATCTTTCAGATGAAATCCCTGTCGAGGAATGTATTGATTCTTCAAAATTTGTGGATGATAAGGATGAAACAGAGACCACATTTCTTACTGACAACTCTCAGTCTGAAGGACAGTCTATGCCCGTTCTAGAAAAAGGCGAGCACAATGTTAGAGATATTACCGAGTTTATCAACAAACATTTTACAAAGAGAAAATTTGTGAAGAACCTTAGCACATTATTGTTCTTTTCCATGCTCTTTACTACTCTACTGGTGACTATTATCTGTTTTGGTCTTATGCTCAGTTAAAGTTTGCCATAAAGCTATTTTCAAGTGACATCATGATCTTATAGGAGATAACACTAACCCCTTTGGACCCTGACTATATGTTCCGGGTCAGTTCAGACCTAGGAACTGGTAGGATCTATATTCGCAACTTGAGGGAAGACCAATCAATATTTTCGACGTGCAGCCTTTGGGCTGCACGTTGAAAATCTTGATTGGTCTCCCACCGAAATTCACTTAGCTGCTATCTACTTTATGAATTAAGGTCGTATCACGACCCTGGTCCGGAAAAGCGTCATTTCGGTTTTAAGGGGTTAAGAACTTTAGTACCATTCTCGGGAGTTAGGTTGAAATCATATATTACCAATCTAAATATAGCTTATCTTTAAAGTACAAAAATACTGTAGTCCAGTTCGCACTACCTTAATGTTTTGAATTCTACTTAAACAATGAGGACATCTCTGTGGGTGTGCTGACTGATCTCTATATAACCGAATTGCTGAAACATCAGCGAACAACGTAACAACTTAGACTGCTCCCCCACAAAGATGCCATCAAGTCAATCAACACAGTAACTCCTCCCATCGATGACGTTTGACAACGTGAAAGCTGTTATGCTGTGTCTGTAGTCACCGCGTAACAGCTTTCACGTCATCAGAAGTCCTGTTCCACTGTGCCCACTCCCCTATCTCCGTCATTTGCTTTTTGGCAATAATAACTGAAATATATTACAAATATTCCTTTTGTATTGCCCGAAAAATATGCACATCTCAACATATTCATTTTTCTCGGACTACAAACTTTTACTCTTCAAAAAGCTATCCCCGATTGCGACGCATCGGGAAATTGAAAACCTCCAAGAATATTTTGTTGTTGTTGGGCATTGTTTATTTATACCACGATAGCGGAGTTTGAGACACTTTTCAACACGTGAACTTCTAGCAATTCAGCTGTATGGAACTCAGTGGGTGTGCTATCGTACTCGACCACAGCTTGTGTACCTCACTTGCATCGAGGTACATTTTATGTTGCGTTCATAAATTATTAGCAGGGACTTATCTCTAATAATTGCTACGCCATTCCTAAGGCTTGTTTGTCTGGGTTCTTTCAGCTCAGATGGGATTAAGGTGTTACGTAGTGTACAGCCGCCGTGGATTGGTCACTTTCCACGGAGTGGGCAATATTTCCACGGGCGCAATAATATTAGATTGCAAACACTAATTATAGGAATAATCATCAAACATTTAATTAATGAAGCACCGGGTGCAACCCGGTGCTTCATAAATTAGAATTCTGCTGATGGTGATTTCCATTACCTGGTAAACGCATGCGTGGACATCACTGCCCGCGCGTGGATTACGACCAGTCCACGGTATCTGTACTGTAGGAAGTATTAGATATTTCATACTGTTAATATGTTTTGATTTCGACAACAGCCGGGACTGGTTTGCGGCGTAATTAAGTCATTCAATGAAGTTCAAATGTTTTACACCGATTGTTAGTCTTTGATATTAGCCATCCGCGGTTTAGGGTATTTCTGCTACACCGGTCGCGTGAAATGTGGCGCTCTTATGGCTATGCGTTTCTACTTCTCAGCTAAGCTTCTGTTTCTTAATTTTATTTAACTGGCTGAGGGCTAGATAATGTTTGGTGGTCTGAATTTGTTCATCAAAATTTATTTTATTACAAATTATTGGAGAGTGCCAACAGACACTGTAATTGAACAAATTTGTATAAACAAACTATTATTTATGTTTGCCTGAATACGAAATATGGGTAAGGAAAATGTTGGATTTTGCAAGGTACCCTCATTTTTTTGAAAGGCCTGATTGTGGCGTTTTGCACTCAACCAGTTAAAAAATCATTATTTTTAATCTCCATTTTAGTTGTTCTATATTGATTTTGTGTTGTATGCTCACTTTTACAAAAAAAAAACTATCAGTGAAATCAACTTGGAAGCTCTAGTATTAAATTTTAGGCTCTCACAACTGGATTTTAGGCATCGGCGAACATTCCATCAAGAATAAAAAACTAAAAATAAAAACCGCCCTCCCTCATTCATTTATAAAAAAATGCAAGAGAATCAATTATTTAATTTTGTTTGGCCTAAATACTTTCGTATGGAAACACTAACCAAAACTTCCCGGAACCACTGGGACAATTACAGCTACCTATCAGCGCTTCTGAATAAATTTTAGTGCTCTATTTTTTATCGCCTTCTGTTGTCTGTCCTCTACTGACTTACAGAGGAAATCATCTTCTTGATATTCAACTGGGGGCGCATTGGCTCAGTTGATAGAGGTGCAGGCTGCAAGCCGAGAGGTCCTCGGTTCGAATCCCACCTGTGGCAACCGTGTTGTGTCCTTGGGCAAGACACTTCACCCCCATTGCCCATGTGGGGGTACGGTGACGCTGTGTACTAAGGCGCACTTTGCAAATTACCAGAGCTTTGAAAATACTAATAGTTCATTTAACCCTTTTAAAGTCATAACTAAAAAAAAAATACACTTCTAGAAAAAACAATTGCAAAACATCTATAGTCTTGGACCCTGGAGTCTTATCGTCGTGTGTACGGATGCGGGGGGATGGGGGGTTGGGGTTGGGTGTTGGCGGGGGGGGGGGGTGTTGCTGGACAGTTTTTAATTACACATGTCCATTACAATCATTTCTTTGATTTTTCACCACGCATCGGGAGTTGTTAAATTTCGGGTTTTCGCCTCCATGCTTGTTTTCGACGAACTCAGCTTATGTTTGTGCACATGCCACTTTTAGTTTTAACATTTCTTCACCTACGTCTGTCTTTAATGTTCCATTATTTATAAGATAGCTGAACGTTACAGTTATAAGTGCAGGCCGAAGGGTGTATAAATTACACATGTTAGCATTAATTACCCATAACAAGCAGACAATAGGATAACATTGGTTATGATACAAAATTAAGGTGCTATATGAGTAAGGAAAAACAATTTACTTGAACTTTCCAGGTCTGAAATTCCCTAAATTTCAAATAAATATACACAAATTATACATCAAAATGAAGTCTGTGGTTTATAATAAACGGGAAATATAAACGTTCAACGCACATAGTTGATAGCAGGCATAAACGGTTTCTGAAAGTCTGCTACCTCACTGGTACCAGAACTGATTATAAAATATTTCATAAGAGCAACCCGTGGTCAAATATGCTACAGGTACCCAAGAAGAAGCAAAATATTCAAAACTCGTCAAGGTACTGCGACAGGACTGCATGCATGAAAATGTCAACTCTATCGATCGTTTTCTTGTGGAAGGACGCCATATCTGCAAAAAAGCGTGTCATGTGATACTTGCAACTTGACTGTAAAATGACCTCGGAATTCTGGTAAACTGAAACAGGTTTCGTAATTTTTTGCAGGAAAAACGCTCTCTGTGCTTTTTTCGTATGGTGACAGTCTGTTGGGTGAACATGATTGGACACTCAATGTCCTTTAGAAGACATCGGTACCTTTTTGCCTCTGTTTACTTTGACCGAAATGTAAACAAATGGCATGGCGTTCTTGCCAACATAAATGTGACAATGTTGGCATTTCCCTCCACGCGGCCCTGCCGTTGCAATCATGAAGTACGTTGAATTCCTAGCATTGTTCTTACATATTTGGCCACGCGTGTTTCTTTTAAAAGGGCATTATAAGTTATGTTATTATGCCAGCTAATGAAACTCGCCAATCACAGCCCCTGAATAGTGGGACGGTACTGAGCCGTATTGGGTCACCTGCAGCCCGAGGTGACCTAATACGAAACTCGTATTAGGTCAGTACCGCCATTTTGTTTCGACGTGAAAATGCCTCACCTCGCGGTGCTTTTATATCCATATTGAAGAAATTGCAGTACAGTCAAACGTCCCTCCGTGTCTATATGTCTCATTTTTTCTCGTTTTATAATAAATTTATTGTGAAATTTATTTTCTAAATGTAAATTTAATTATTTGAAGTGAGAAATACTACTGTATTCGATCTACCGATAACGGATAAGTCGGTCTGGCCCAAACTTGACATAGGGTCTAAGCTTATTGAGGCTAACACACAACAGTTTGGGTACGGTGTTCGCCTCGATATTTTAAAAGCTTTAGAAAAAATATATAACCCATAAATGCGTTGTTAGAAAGTTGAAAAATATATATAGTGTGAATAAATAAACTGAGAAAAAAATTGTCTTATCCCGGGAATAGATTAATTTCATTTTTTCTCGTTGAGGTCATTCTGTAGTCTCTGTTGTGGTAAATGCATAACGTCGCTTCGAAAATGGATAAAATATAAATAGCGACTGCACTATAATGAAATTGTAAGAAATGAATCACAGCTATGAAGGAAAAGATGCGAGATACATTTATTTTGTTCGAATTCTATAAAATCGGACGTTTCGGACATTTTCTGCACACTCAAGACAAAGTGACAGTACGAAGAAAAGCGTCTATCGCTGTTGTCTGTGTTGTCCAGTGTTGTCAAGAAAATTATACACAAACAGGGAGACAACTGTGCACGTTTGTTACAACTTACATAGCGTTTTGCCCCAGTTTTGAAAATGTGCCGGCGTTCAAATTTGATTGTTATTTTGTTTTCGCTGGCATAATAAATACGTTACAGGACGTTCAGGTGGCGGATACGGTATCATATGAGGCTCGGCAAAAACAATATTGGACTCGGCGTACCGCCTCGTCCAATATTGTTTTCACCTCGCCTCATATGATACCGTGTCCGCCACCTGAACGTCCTGTAACTTATAATACAAATACGGTAGCAGTCTTCCAGGAACCATATCTGCCTGCCATCAACAGTTCGAGTGAAAAGCATACATGTATATATTTCGTGCTCTATACACTACAACCTTTCAGTTTGGTGTGTAATTTGTGAATATTTGAAATTCAAAGAATGTCAGACTAGAAGAATTCCGCAGTCAATTTCCTTTCCCCATATAGCAATTTACTTGATGATGTCAAAACGAAAACATCTCTGTCACCCTGATAATTGTCCAAATTATGAACGCGACTTTAACGTTGTTTTCAGCAAAGTGGAAGAATCGGGAAGAGCAATGAATTAGTGTGAAAAAAGAGAAAAAAAAGAAAAAAGAAAGTGAGATGAACGCCAGGGGGGGGGGGGGGGGAAGGATAAGACAAAAAAAAAAGAAAAAAAAAAGAAAGAAAGTAGGACGCACGAGAATAAACTATTTCACTAAACATTTAAGCTGTGTGTTGAACCTTTAACCCCTCAACAAACGTATCGGCCGCACCCTCCCTCGAAAATTACAAATTAAGCAGCTGAAAAAAAATCGACAAAACCATGTTATGTATCATGTGACTCCTCCCCCATCCCAATTGGAACAAGCTGGTCCCAACTAGGGGGTGCATGATATGGTTTTGCTGAAATGTTTTGGAAAAGTTGAAAAAAAACAACAAAAATAATAAATTTTGATATCTTGTGCGTTGGGTAAAAAAGGGTTTTAAAGCCGAATTTCCTTTTTATGCTCCGCATCGTGATGCGACCTGAATTTATGAAGAAGATGATTATCCCCTAAATTTGTGTATTAGGCCAATCAATATTTTCAACGAGCGGTATTAAGGTTGCACCATAACAGTGTTATTTTTAACACTATTTTATTCCATTCATTTGAGGCCGGGTTTGGCGGACAGGCTGGGCCTATCATAACCCTTTACCCAACGTAACGGGAAAAACCGGACAGAGCGATTCTCAAAAATCGCAAATTAATTTTCATCATTTTTTCATTTTTTGGCTCAAAAACATAGGTTATGACCCCTCATTGGAACGAGCTCATTGAGCTCGTTCCAACGAAGGGTCATAACCTATGTTTTGAGACAAAAATGAAAAAAATAGTTATTCAAGAATTTATTTTACAAGCGTCGTCTGCTTTTCATGTTAGGTAAAGGGTTAACGCCGTCCTCAGTATTATTTGGTTTATCCCTATAAAAGCGGATGCAGGCTCTTCCACTTGATTGCCCCCAAATGACGTGGAGGATATCATCTTTTCAAAGGGTTAATATCTTGAATTTGGAAGAATGTCTGCTTTGCAAACTCGTTATAAAAAGTTGGAAATCAATCAAAACATTATTCCCTGTTTTACAAACCAGCAGTTATCATATTTTTAACCAACGTAAAGTTGTGCACAATATACTACCCAAACAAAGGTAATGAACCTCCCAGCGTTTCTCATATTTCTCGAAGGTATATTTGATCGAATGGTAGTAAGAAATGTAAGACTTAACTCCTAACAGTTTCACAAGAAAATGTTAATTAACCACCAAGGGGTACCATAAGAAGTCAATTAGCAACATGTACTGCATGCTATGTCCACCCATTTCATCGTTGGATCTGTTTATGAGGTGACGTTTGTACACCTATAAACACGTTTGAACAGTGTTCTGAGGGACCAATACTATAAAACTGTTACAAATGTATTTTCTAGAACTATATTTTCTACTTATTAATATAACTGACTAAAGGGAATCATAGGCTTTTTAAAAGATATGACAACTTGCCAACTAGCAAATTGCCAAATCTTTTAAAACGTTATTGGTTCATTTCAGCCCATTTAAAGCCATAACTAGAAAATACAATTCTAGAAAATACAATTGTAAAAGTTTTCTAGTACTGGTCCCTGCGAGTGTAGGATATTATCCACTCATGCGAAATCCCGTGTCCTTGTATAATATCGGACCGGTATGTGTACTGGAAGGGTGGTAACAATTTTAGTGTAACATTCTACTCCAGGAATGGGATCAAATTGAACAATTGACTTTCATTCACAACATGAGGTTGAGACATCTAGTGTGTTTACAAGTCAGAGGTGGACACACCCGATACTGAGTAGTAAAAATGTGTGTTTGGGTACCGACCGCTCGTGCAGGTGACGTGCGATGCCGTGGACTCCCCTTAATGAATTTGTCCAAACAATCATTCGTTTGTCAATAAAGGAATTAGCTTTAACGTGATAGCCTTTTATAATTGTTTAAGTTTTCAGTCATTTACTCTGAAATGTTTTTGGTTTTGTGTGGTATGTGACATTTATTCAGAAACTAAGATTCACCTTCATATTTTAGCAATCAAAGGGAGATAACTTCTGTGTGTGTTCAAGCTTCCATCGCTCAACGTCGCACTTTCGATCGCGGCCAGCGTATTCACGCGCATAAACTATCTTGTACCCGTTCAATCCTGTATGCAAACATTTTTTGCATGGCAAAAGAAAGTTGACAGTGAACGAGCAAACGACATAATGAATATTAAATCGGTTCCGAGGATCAGTAAAACAAATAAGGTTATGGCTCCGCAGAGCCGTTTGATTAAATTATTACTGAACCACCCTACACATGTAGAATGGATTCGTCCATTTCTCCACAGTGTCGTATGAGGCGATACCGCCCAGGACGCCAGAAATGAAATTGTTTAGTCCACTAAATCCATCACTTAACATAACAGTTGTTGTCAGCGTTATTCACACAATTCATTATTAAAATTTGATTATTGTTTCATTTTTGCCTCCACAATATAGCTTATGACCCGCCCATAGAGAACCAAGATCGGCCACATGCCTTGTTCCGTATAGAGAACCAAACAATTAACATGTAACTCGAAAGATAATCAAATATAAAAGTGTTCCATTATCAAACCCCAAATAGTACCCAGTGTAAATGGTTGCTCGTATAGTTAAAACTAGAAGCATAATCAATTGCAATACGTTTGTCGTGGACTGGTACACTTTCCGTCGGTGGGCAATATTTCTACGGACGCAATAATATTAGATTCCAAACACTAATTGTAGGGATAATCATCAACAAAATAATTAACGAAGCTCCAGGTATAACCCGGTGCTTCCTCAATTAAAAGTTTGCATATGAGCATTTTTATTACCTGGTAAACGCATGCATGAACATCACTGTCCAAACGCGCATTACGACCAGTCCACGGCGACTGTACTGCAGTAGTCTCCTCAGTCAAATAATCGGTACATTTTGACGCCTTCAAATTACTCAGAAATTGTCTCACCTCTGTACTGAATATATGCACATCTTTGTCTACATATTTAAAAAAATGTCCCCATCTGGCAGAAACATTGGCAACCATGGAGCCAAAAATATTCATTTCTCATGACATGGAAGGCCGTAGAAGCGACAACCAAACCAGGGAATCTTCTGTCCCAAAATATAATTAAGAGAAAAGAGATTGTGCACCAGCGTCATGCAAATTCCCAATAAGATTGCAATATTGAGTTAGTAAAGATTGATGTCCGTGTCTGTCTGTGTGTCTGTGAATTATTTCTGGATAACGGCGGAAGCACGTGTCCCCTGTGCCCCGTTCTGTCTGTCTGTCTCCTCCTCTCTCTCTGAGCTATTTCTTGAAAACGGTGGGAGCTCGTGCCCCGTGTCTCTAGGTTCCTTCGTCCCAGTTAGTAACAGACAAACTGTCAGA
This sequence comes from Pictodentalium vernedei, assembly GCA_031216915.1. NCBI lineage: Eukaryota > Metazoa > Mollusca > Scaphopoda > Dentaliida > Dentaliidae > Pictodentalium > Pictodentalium vernedei. The sequence goes on from CM062297.1 coordinate 172,700,852, forward strand.
AATGCCGCGAACTGCGTAAGGAGGTATTTCAACAAACAAAGTTTTCCCAAGTCCAGTGTGTATCATTCGCGATGCTCGTTTTTGCTCTGTGTATGCCTTTTTTCTTAATATTCTAATAATACTCTTCTTATCGATTATATCAGGCGATTAATCGATTAGAAAAATCGGTAATCCCGACAACCTAATTAAGATCTAGCTCCAGAGGTATTATCATTGTTTAGAAGTATGCCAAATTTCATGATTGTGAGTACACTATCAATACTTGAAAGGTTGTGGGGGACGGGAAAACCCAGAAATACAATTACAATATTCATACAACTTCGTTGAATGATATAATTAGTATCAGGTTTGTTTACTTAAGGGTAAAAGTTTCTCTCAAGTTTACTGGCTTATCAACTTCAACCACGGCGTCTTATTTATTATTCGTTGATGTAACTCTTTCAGGACACACTAAAAACTAAAGTGTTAAAACTGACACTTTCAAGCTGTTAAACCCATTCTAACTCTGAGGGTTTGATTTTAACACTCAAAGTGCTATGCTCTAAGCACTTAGACATTACAATCGTCAGACATCTGAAACTTGAATGGATGGCACTTCCCATGTGTCTAGCATTGGCGGTTCTTCCAGAATCGTCCACAATTTGATTTGCGCTTGGTGGGTACATAATTAAAAGGACACTACGCAGATGACGCGGATCAGGCTCGAGAGTTCGAGCCTGATCCGCGTCATCTGCGTTGTTTCCTTTTAAGTGTCGCGACATTACACTTGTCAAGTGGTATTATTGTCAACACGTGTCAAGTTCTGGGATATCTACACTTGAACAAAGTGCTAGTTCAGCACTTAGTAAGTGTTAAATACACCACCTCAAGTGCAGTTTTTAACACTTCAGTTTTTAGCGTGGAGAATGGGCGTTTCAGTCTCACTGTTAGGGCTGAAATATAGAGCCTACCCGGAAAGAATCTAAAGCTAAATTTAGTATTGATGGAAAGAGGAGACATTCGTGTATTACATATCCAAAATCCGCTTTGGGAAAAACTTCTAGAGCGCCTTGAATCGGTGCCGAGTCAGAAGTAAATTATGATGGTAATTGTGACCACGGAACTCCGTACGTGCGCTGGGTGATCTACAGTACGTGGAGAGTGTATTATCACTAAATCACCCACAAAGTGGAGATTCCACCCGAGCAATAATTGCAAATTTGTTGCAAAGCATAACCAGCACTAGCAAAGATTAAGCCAATGGACCTCCGGGTTAAACCCGGAGGTCCATTGGCTGAAACATTGCTTGTGTTTTTTGTCGATATGTAAAAAAATTGAAAGTTATAGCTTGGGTGATAACTCCACTCCGCGGGTGATTTAGTTACAATCCACTCTCCATGCACTGTAGATAAAAGTTGTCTTCAGTACATATAATCATATATAATGAACGATTATATAATTGCAATGTTATCAGATAATATATTTACATTATATTTATTATTTTATTTCTTGGTGTTTAGGGTCACATACTTATGCACAATGGCTAATTGAACCCGGAAAGAGTCTTACCAAGCTGAATTTGGTGTCAGTCAATGCAGAATAAACGCTTGGTGAACATATCGAAAATCTGCCTCAGAGAATATTTTTATTCAAGATGGCGTTCAACATGGCCACTTAAAGTGATCTCTGAGGATTAAAATTTCCACATCGATACCCGTCGACGCGGCATCAAACGCGACATCAGATACAGAAGAAGTATCTGCAAAATCAAATGTCGACGCCAAATTCAGCTTGTTAAGAATTTCTTTCCGGATTCATCACTTCAAGGGCCCGACTATTTCGGACAGCAGACGTTCCAACCGACGATGATCAGTCTTTGAAGTTTAGTTAAACTATTTCCGCCCCTTGAGGTGTCGGCCAAACATAGAAAATAAAAACGAATGTACTCGACAAAATAAATTTCTTTTTCGAGGATTGCATTCTCTTTGAAATTGCTATAAACAAGTCAATGATAATGAGAATTTCAGAAGGAAGCCAGTACAGTATTTGTATGTATATGTGTAACCTAGGAGTCGAGCGCCACGGTGGAGCTTTGTGCTGAGGCGTCCTGCACGTCGATGGTGCACTTGTCTTCAACCACCGCTAACGCTGACTGAGCCTAGTTGGTACGTTGGGGTGGCTGACAGTTGCTCGACGCTGGTCGGCGGTTCTCTCCGGATACCCTGAGTTCTTCTAACTGGAAAATTGTCCGACATGATGCAAACCTGGCTGTTGAAAATATCGTTAAGTCCTAATAATCAAAAAATGTTGTCAGTCACCTATACTTTCTTTCACCGGGATCGAACATTAAACAACGTCTTTTCTAATATTTAACCCTTTACCTAACTTGAAAAGCAGACGACACTTGTAAAAAAATCAAAATTCTTGAATGACTAAGTTTTTTAATTTTTTGTTTCAAAAACATAGGTTATGGCCCCTCATTGGAACGGGCTCGATGAGCTCGTTCCAATGAAGTGTCATAACCTATGTTTTTGAGACAAAAAATGAAAAAAATAATGAAAATTAATTGGCGGTTTTTGAGAATAGCGCTGACCGGTTTTTGCCGTTACGTTGGGTAAAGGGTTAAACGCGTTTTTTTCACACAACACTGGATTCCAGTCGGCTCACCACAAATGACATATATCGGAACAAAGAGCGAGGTTCATAGTATAAATTGGTATTTAGAAATTCCCCACGTTGAATTAATAACTAGATTTACAAACACAGGCGGTCGCTAAAAACAAACATATGTTCAAACATACAATAAAGAAGCAGGCATAGCTTAGAACAAAATGGAAGAAACCTGAACTAAGTATTTACTTATTTAATAATATAATGAAGATTAAAAGGAATCCGATAATTACTGCGGCTGCATGATTTAACTATTTTGAATACTTGATTAACCAACAGTCACACTTTAGGAAATGATCGAATGCCTTTGAGTGTTTTTTAGAAGAATAAAACGTTATTGACTTCAGCTCTGTGATAGACGAATTACAGACAAACGGTACGCAAAATTATGAGACAAATGAAACGTGTGAGAAAAAGGTAAATATTTAACCCGTTATCAAAATTTGTTATTTTAAATTTGGAAAATCATCAACACAACCATATCATGTGACTCCTCATTGGAACGAGCTCGTCCCAATGAGTCACATGATATGGCTTTGTTGAAATGTTTTGAAAAATATTTTTCTCCAACTGCTTATTTTTTAATAACGCGCGCGGGCCGATTCGTCAGCTGAAACCTTATCCTTAAGCAGCCACGAACAAAAAAAACCCAAAAAACAAAACAACAACAACAAACAAAAAAAAAAAAAAGATTTGTAATAATTAAAACTATTCATTGTTCTGCCTCCAAATTATGGGCTCATTACTCATGACTGGTACGAGCTCGACGATCGTAAGTTCTGCTTTAGGAACTAAAATTAGACAAAACTTAATGACGAGACATTCTTGTGAATAGTGCGGACACATATAACCGGTACGCTAGATTAAGGGTTAAATATCATCCTTATAACGGTTTTAGTAGCTATAAAATTATTATTGGTTTTCAAAATTGATCACTATTATGGGGTGCTTCACAGGAAAGACGACGCAAAACAAGCACAGAAGTGGAGATGTTCTATACCAGTGTCAAATAGATGCATTTTACTCACATATCTAATTGATCATGAAAATCAAACCTGATCCACGGTACCCGCAAATTCTTAACCCTTTGAACCCTAGCGACCGTTTTTGTCCGGCCAGCAACATGATACGTCATAACGTCATAAAATAGGATGGCTGTTCAGTAAATATGTGGCGTAGACCAATCAATATTTTCAACGTGCAGCCCCAAGGCTGCGCGTTGAAAATATTGATTGGTCTACCCCAAATAATGAATATGGACTCTTCTAATTTCTGCCATTGAATTGGCATGGAAGATACCACTAGAGTTCAAAAGGTTAATCTTCCCGTTGACGAGAACGCCGAATTCTTAGATATATTTGTAGCATCAGGATGTCTTGCACCAACAGAAACTTTCGTTTCTCTCCTATTGTCGCGAATGGGAATGCCAATGTTAACGCATATTCGACTGCAAAACTCATCTTTTACTCTTACACTTACATGTACATGTTTTATGTCACAGGGCAGTGGCTTTCTGGGATAATTAGATAACTTATATGTAGCCACCACTGGCTGCTATAACACGTATCCGGAACAAATACACAGCACAAATGTACCACGAGAAAATGTTGACGACCAAGCATATGTGTATTGCTTAATCCACCGAAGCAAATTTCACTATTATCAAGTATGCCTTATTGGCACAGAAGGTCGAACTTCAGCCTCCATCAGACAAAAAGAAGAATAAGGCCAAAGACTGCCCAGAGTGTAACGTCGCAGTCTTTGTTACGAAAGAACCGGCCAGTCACCTACTATGCGCATCAGTAATGTCATCAGATCAGCTACTAGAAAAGACTCCCTTGAGGCCCCTGTTAGCAGAATAAAACGAAACCCATAAAAATAGCCTGTCGATTCTTCAGAACGAATAATCATTTCAAATCCGACTGATAACTACCATGAAGAGGTTGCAGGTCAGTCCATGGTTCGGAAGGTAGCACACTGGCACCACGTGTTCACGCTGCTGGGTTCCAATTTAGTCAATTGCACACACAGTTTGATTTGACACTACAAATCCTGTATTGGATAAGATTTATGCCCCGGACGTGGTTGTCTAATCCAGTGGGGCGAGTTGGCCAATTGAATGGGCGTGTATCCCATCAAACGGGGAGATTTGGCATTGTGGCGAGTGAGTTTGTAAAACGAATTAGCTAGAACCCAGAAGGAAATGTGAGTTTGTTTGCGAGAATACAATGCTACTTATATATAAAGGTTCTCTTTAATAGACTGGACTTTGAAAAACGTTTTTTGAGCTGAACATTCTTTAGTTAGGGGAAACACTCGACATACCTTATGAAACCATATGCTATCAGATATATACACCTGGAACTTAATTAAGCATCCCCTGTTTTCGCAGTGGCGTTAATAGAAACTGTCATTACTTTCATGCTGTCTTTCAGATGGCAGAAGGAATGGTCTATTGACAAATGAAAGACAACACAATGATGAAAATATGCAGTATTCTAATGGCGCTAATTACACATATCTGTCACAAATGTTTTTGATGGAAAAATGTTCTCTCGACAAGTATGGTGCTGAAACGGTCCATGATGAAACAATGTCGGCAGTTACTGACAAAAAAATGTAACTTGTGATCCCCTGAGCACAATTTTAGTGTCGGACGTCAGTAGCGAGTGTATCCACCACGTGCCCGGATGACAGCCTGAACCCTCCTCCTAATGTCTTCTGATACGGTTCAGAGGCAACTGCTGCCACTCCTCATGCAATGCAGCTTCCAAATCGGCCATATTCGGATCCCTTGCCTGCACACTACGTTCACCCTCGCTGGGGTAGAGTTCTTGTTAAAAAGGAGTGGCTATTAGGCCATTGTTTTAAGCAGATATTAGATTGTTTTCAACAAGATGGAGCTCATGCCTCTGGGTTGGGAGTGGAAGTATATAGCCGTTATACAGAGGCTACATTGTGCCCAGAAACCATAGAATAAAAAAGAGAGTTCCCCAACATGAGAGTGGGTAGGGGGTCTAGGTATGTACACCTCTGCAAAACGGTTATCTACTGACCCTCCCCAAGATTGGAGCTCATGCCTCGGGGTTGAGAATGGGCACTATAGCGGTTATACAGAGGCTACGGTGTAGTCATGATACCTTACCATAAAAGAGGTGAACTCCCCGTGCGGAGGCAAGGCCTCGCCGACCAACGCGCTGTAGCCCCCACTGACCCTCCCTGTAACAAGATAAATAAATTGCTTTAACAAGATATTAAATTGTTTTAACAAGATAAATAAATTGTTTTAACAGGCTAAATAAATTGTTTTAACAAGATAAATAAATGTTTTAACAAGACATCAAATTGTTTTAATAAGATAATAAGTGAAGTCAGTGTGGAGGTTCTACATGTATGCTGCCTTACTTTTCGGACCTAAAAATACAATTGACTGTTGGTGTGTTTTTTATTGGGAATTCCCTGAAAAATATGTGCACGTGACTGGTACTTCCCTTCCTGTCACTTTTTCTCTCTTATTTGTTTTAAGGTCAGAACAAGTTGTCTGAAGAGCTATGCTTGACAAATATATTTGAATACCAAAATTAAAGTGATACGATCATTTTTTTTTACCTGAACGTTATAATTGGCGCCTGCGGGAAAATATTTTGCTCTGTGATACCTTTTGGGAGAAAATCACAATTATCATTTACATGAAATCGATGTTTCGCGTGGAATAAATCCTTGACTGTCCTCTTTATGCAATGTACAGGCTGAGGTCAATGACGTATTCACGGTTCGTTCTAACCATTTATTACACATCCATTAAACTCTAAACCCTTGTATTTAACAGAATCACAGCTATGACATAAATGTTTCTGTATTGAACTGGTGATGTACAAGCAGGAACTTTTTTCACAACACCGTTTATACTGGTTCCTTTCCCATCGAGTCATTAGTTACGCTTCGAAATGTTTCCAAATTTCGTTATACAATTATCGATCGTCTGTCGCGTAGTGTGAAAATGAAAACGTCCAAATCAAAATAAAGTCGGTTCACAAAAAATTCGCTAATGAGATAATATTAAAAAAAATCTTTTCCAACTAAAACATTAACCCAGTCGCGTGGTAGTCTCGTTTGTGGATTCCGTTATATCTAAATTGGTCAACTTTATTTCGGTAAATCTTCGGACATCTTGACATGCGTCGAAGTTCTTTTAAAAAGTTTCTCCCAGCTGTTTTACAAATCTGCCCAAATTTGTTCTTATATTTTTACGAACAGTAATAGCCACCAAATGGTTAGGCGCGAATGGACACCAATGGAAGAGAAACAGCGATACGAATTTCAACAAACACACCTGGTTCCCAAAAGGTTGTTTTGATTTTTTTATCGATCCATTTGATCAGTACAGCTTCAAACAAAACAAAGGTACTCTTTACCTTTGGGTTTAAATACCGGAATTAAAATTTGTTTACTTAATGAATTTTAATGCATGGGATGTGTAATAAATACAGAACGCGATGTGCGTTTGAACCGGTGGGTGTTTCACATAACTCATAGGAATGGCGTAGTCATATTTCGCTCGAGCCTACGGATCTCTCGAAATAGGACTACGCTATTCCAACTCGTTATGTAAAACACCCACCAATTCAAACACGCATCACATTCTGTCTATATGTACCATACTGAATATGAAGAGTTCACATCTAACATTATGGCTGTATGATTTTAAAAATACTCATCCACAGCACTTAGCAGACCAATCTAGACTGGGATACTTTTATTTTCTAAAGTAATTTCGATGATGTAGTAGGGAGTGGCTAGACTTCACTGGATGGCAACATTTAGGACAGTTGTACACAGCTGCCATGGAACTCATTTCAAATGAAAAATATATTAGTGTTTTTTGTTTTCTGGCAATAATCGAAACTCTTCCCCAGACTAGAAAATATTAGATTTTGTTACTGTTTCGATTAAGTAGCGGAGAGCATTTGGTACGTGCTGTTCTGACCTACTCTGCGTGAGCAGTGACTGATTCCATGGGACGTTGTGGCAGTTACGTTGGGTAAAGGGTTAATAAAAATCCGAAAGTTTTGAAATCCTCTTTGGAGGCTGTTTTTAAATTGACTTGAACCATTCTGCTTCCTGTATTTACTCAAAACTGAAATCCATGTATTAAGTAAAGTGCAAAGGGTTAAACCATTTACGAAAAATAATTGATTGTATTGATTTTCATTACATTATCCAGGAGGTTGGTCAATTGACTTTTAAAAAAAATTCTTGAAACAAATAAATATTGATTGATATTCATTGTGAATTGCTGGATAATGTTCAAAGAAGATAAAAATAGTTATTTTCCAGTATGGCGTTCCGTATGGACTGACAATTAACATTCGGTGATTTGTTATTCTTGATGACTCGTAAACTATTAAATCTTTTTCACAATCCATCGAAAGAAACAAAAGAAAATGATCAAATTAGAACTACCGAGTTTTGTTCGCGCAAGAGATGATTAACCCCCTCAATCCACAGGTTAAAAGTGATTTGGTTACGTAAAATGATTTAACCCTTTACTCAACGAATCGCCGGCATCCGCCCGCGTAATATTCAAATTCATCAGCTGAAAAAATATTATTTTTCGAAAAATTTCAACAAAACCATATCATGTGACCCCTCTTTGGAACGAGCTCGTCGAGCTCGTTCCAAAGAGGGGTCACATGATATGGTTTTGTTGAAATTATTTGGAAAAATTTAAAAAATGATATTTAAAATAATAAATTTTGAAATCGTCTGCGTTGGGTAAAGGGTTTTAATATCACTTTGAGAAGCGAATTTGAAAATCTGTCAAAGTGGCCATGAAAATCAAATTAATTACAAGCGTTGAGCAGAAATAAGTTGTGTTCACAATGAAATCTCGGAGAATAATGCCGAATCAATCATAAGTCCTCTGTCATATCTGGTCCAAGGGAGATCATCCTAAGTGTTACTTTGTCCTGCTGTTTTATAATCCGTTTTACGGCCCTCAACACTGACGTTACAACAATATTCTACCTTCATTAAATATTTGTTGAAGATAATTTCCAAATGATTGTTCTTTCACTTCTTCGAAATTCATACTCCCTTAATAACATACGGGCTTCTGTTGTCTGGCTGTCTGTTTGCTTTAATAAAAGAAAATCGTAGATTCGACTGCCGAGGAAGAGTATTCGTAAACCAAAGCCATCAAAACACCCAAACTGTTTTAATCCTTTGAACCCTAGCGGCCGCTTTTCAGGCCAGCAACATGATACGTCATAACGTCATTAAATAGGATGGCTGTTCAGTAAATGTGTGGGGTAGACCAATCAATATTTCCAACGTGCAGCCCCGAGGCTGCACGTTGGAAATTATTGATTGGTCTACCCCAAATAATGAATATGGACTCTTCTAATTTCTGCCATTGAACTGGAATGGACGATACCGCTAGAGTTCAAAGGGTTAATATAACCCTGGAAATTAATGAGGCACCCCTTGTTGTTTTCGCAGTGGTTTTAATAGAAACTGTCATTACTTTCATGATATTTTTCAGATGACCAAAAGTGATTGTTTGCGGAGAGAATGGTCTACTGACAAACGAAAGACAACACAATGATAATTATTCCCAGAATTAGTGTTCAGTATTTGATGTTATTGTTCCCGCGGAATTACTGCCCACCCGTGGAAAGTGACCAGTCCACGGCGGCTGTAGTGTACCCTGAAGTGAACGAACGTGAAGTTCCAATTTTGTTCTCTTGCAAACGAGATCGCACAAACCGTAAAACAGATGTCATTGAACATGATCTCGAGTAATTAAAGAGACAGGTCCAATTCGGTAGAGTTTTTTAATCTATTTTTGGGAACTATTTCTGAATGAATCGTTCACGCATTCACGATGAATGAACGGAATGACGCTTTATACTCGTTCTAAATACGATGCGCATTTATAAAAAAGCACCCAAAACAACTAGCTTCTAGTCCACCTCATCTATGTAAACGCACACACTTATGGAGTGACTTGTTCAAATGACCAGTGTGGGTTCAAAGTTTCCAGTTTTTTATTTGTCTGCTCTGCCCTACCATACTGACTTGTAGATGCATCTATGTATGTCTTTGACAAGGGCTGTTGATCTTCAGTAGACATTTACAGGTGCCTTTGAACTCAGTTTTGGTACATTGCAGCCGCTTTCCACGGGTGGGCAATATTTCCACGGACACAATAAAATTAGATTTAAAACACTAATTATAGGAATAATCATCAAAAATTTTAAATTTTGCTGCTGCTGATTTTTATTACCTGGTAAACGCATGCGTGGACATCACTGCCCACGCGTGGATTACGACCAGTCCACGGCGACTGTACTGTGGGTTCTCATTAACCCCCCCCCCCCCCCCCGATATGATTTTATTAATAGTTGTGAATGTTATGTATCCACTCCCAGCAGAAATGTTTGGACGTTTTTGGATTTCGAAAAAAGTGATTTCCTAATCGAGGGAGACTGACATATTTGGTTTTTATTGCTAGTTTCTCAAATATTTGAACATGCATGTGAACACGCCTAGATCTCGATAACGTGGTCTCTTCCTCCATGCAGAAACGCAGACCGCATGACTATTTATTTTCGGCGAACGCGCATATCTTATGTTGCGTAGAAATAAAAGATCTAATTGTTTTACGTGTTAAAGATACGTTTATCACGTAAGCAAACAGGCCATTACGAAAATATTGTTCACCACATTTACTAAACGCGTTAGGCCTACGTGAAAGGTCAAAGGTTACATCGTAACATTGTGGGATAGCAGGTTTTAGAAATAGAATTTATTTAATCTTCTCCTACATTTCATTAACTGTTTAACCCTTTACCCAACGTAACGGCCAAAACCAGCCAGCGCTATTCTCAAAAATCTCCAATTAATTTTCATTATTTTTTTCATTTTTTGTCTCAAAAACATAGGTTATGACCCCTCGTTGGAACGAGCTCGTCGAGCTCGTTCCAACGAGGGGTCATAACCTATGTTTTTGAGACAAAAAATGAAAAAAATTAGTTACTTAAGAATTTTTTTTGCAAGTGTCGTCTGCTTTTCATGTTAGGTAAAGGGTTAACCAATACGACTAGAAGTCGACTTTTAAAAACATTCTTAATAGCTAAAATATTATATTTTTGCCTCGAAAACGCATTGCTTATGACCCTAATTGGAAGGAACTCGTTCCAGTGAGGGGTCGTATGTAGTGTTTTTAAGGCAACATTTGATAAAAAGTAATACATCGTGCCACGTGCCATATCGATTAACCCATTCACACGCATGTGTCATTCTGTGTATATATGTCTTCATCCAAAGTCGATGAAAGTTTATAGTATTTTGTAGATAAAGTCGTCTGGAATATATGTAACACTACGGATCGTGAGGTCACCTCAGGTGGGCAGCGCGTCTGGCCGTTGTGACACCAGACAACTGGATGTGCGAGGGTTACTGCGTTTGAAAACCTCCTTCGATAGGGCCGTGGCTCCCTACCAAAGTAGTAGCGGTTCTCTCCTGTTCTTTGATCGTCTAGATTACGGAGGGACTCCTCTCCCCTGTGGTCTCGCCCAGTCTGCTGTCCACTGATCTCCTTCTCCAACGGCTGCACGTCGCTTTAGGGTTGGGAACAGGTTCTTTGTAACTTCAGTCAACTGACAACTCCAAATTGGTATGGTGATTATAATTTTAATAAGTCTAAACAAAAGAAAACTGGCCTCTCTTAGTGCTCTCTCTCTCTCTCACTCTCAAAGTCTAAGTGCTACTGCGGTGCTCTAGATGGAGGACACACCGGGTGCTGGATGGAAAAAGCACTGCTGGATTTGTGGCGAACATCGACTTATATCACAAACATCCAGCCCACACCTACTGTGGAATGTTGCATTCTCATCGCTTTATCATAGTGACTCTGCAGAATGTTAGAATAATATTTCTAATATTCGCATTATCACAATGACTCTGCAGAATGTTGACTACATCCTATTGTGCTTTGTCACGAAGGTTCAATTACGTTCTCATTTACATTCTCATAGTGACTCTGCAGTATGTTAGAATATATTTCCAACATTTGCATTATCACAGTGACTCAGCAGAATATTGACTACATCCTATTGTGCTTGTTCAATTACATTCTCATTTACATTTTCATTATTAAAATATCAATTCCATCAGAATAAATCTGAATTCTCATTACCTCTATCTCTATTATCTCTCTATATATATATTAGCACTTATTATATTAACACTTATTGAGGCTCGAAAATAAAAACATAAATGCTTCAGCGACACACGCTTAACCCTTCCAGATGACTCAGTCCACGTTGACTCTGTTACACAACTCCCCCAACCAAAGTTTTCTTGCGGGAACAAGAAAACTCTAGAAAACGAAAGTAACAGTGTCAACGAGGGCGTCTGTCAGGTGGGTATGACAAAATATATACGGTAAAATACCACTACAACATCAAACTGGGTTCAACTGTACATAACCCATTTGAACTTAGTACTACTCTGTGACCAGGATTGCTGTGCAGCAACCTCAATGTGACGTAGGAGTATCGTCACATCGCGAAGGATTCATGGACTAGAATCCTACCAATTCTACTAATACAACGTCGAATATACCGACTACCTTTCTAAAAGGTTTAAAGGGTCTGGTCACTCACACTCAACTTTCTGACTAGTATATACGATATACATAAAACACCTTTGTTGATTACAGAAAACACTGATTATATTGTCTATATGTCTATAGAATTGCTTTGTCAACCAAAGTCTATTGTGTCTATGTACATCTCGCTTCACTTTCTACGGAACTGGTGTGATGTACATCGACTTATATCACAAACATCCAGCCCACACCTACTGTGGAATGTTGCATTCTCATCGCTTTATCATAGTGACTCTGCAGAATGTTAGAATAATATTTCTAATATTCGCATTATCACAATGACTCTGCAGAATGTTGACTACATCCTATTGTGCTTTGTCACGAAGGTTCAATTACGTTCTCATTTACATTCTCATAGTGACTCTGCAGTATGTTAGAATATATTTCCAACATTTGCATTATCACAGTGACTCAGCAGAATATTGACTACATCCTATTGTGCTTGTTCAATTACATTCTCATTTACATTTTCATTATTAAAATATCAATTCCATCAGAATAAATCTGAATTCTCATTACCTCTATCTCTATTATCTCTCTATATATATATTAGCACTTATTATATTAACACTTATTGAGGCTCGAAAATAAAAACATAAATGCTTCAGCGACACACGCTTAACCCTTCCAGATGACTCAGTCCACGTTGACTCTGTTACATATATCAGTTGATCGGGAACGCGAACCATGCGTTCGACTTTCCGACCAACTGAAATATTCCAGATGTGTAAATCTAAATATAGGCAATGGACCATTTAATGGCAAGACTGATACCAGGCCGCAAATGTCTCGAATTCCTTACATTATTATACAAGTGGCCTGAGCTCCTATCTTAAATTATGTTACAAAAGTGAACAAACTAGAGGACAAGTTTCAACCAATGGACCTCCGGGTGATACCCGGAACTCCTTTAGCTGAAGCTTTCCATTGACCTCATATTCTTCCACATAAACCCAGAAATTTAGCCTCCAAGAAAAATCAATCTTAAAGTATTTATTAATCTCCAAGAATGGCATTTTGAACCTGTATTTAGTTCAAGTTTCATTTTTTTATCATGTCTTGGGAATGTGAAAATGTTCAACTAATACCTTTTACAGGATGTCGTCATGCATCAGCTATTCAGACGTTTTGCAATTCCTTTGAGTACTGCCGTGGAACAGAGTGCAAAGCGTGTAAGAAGTACTTCAACAGTGCGTTCAACATACACGTACTTGCTTTTTGTTTCTGGAGACAAATAAAGTGGACAGGACATACACAAGTCTTTTATCAGCTATAAGTTGCTTTCACACTCTAAAATCGGTTGGGTTAAAAATCAACCCAAATCGACTGGGTTGAGTGAATATGAACCCAAATTGGGTTCATATTCACTCAACCCAGTCGATTTGGGTTGATTTTTAACCCAACCGATTTAGAGTGCAGGTTGCACTATTTGTGCATACTTTAAAGTATATCTTTATTGTGTGGTCACCATTATCTGAAAATGTACCCTTTTGCTCCTGAATAATAAAATAAATTTGAAAAGTGTATTGTCCGGTTCGATAGAGATCATAATTGATTAAAGCGCCGACGTTTAATATATCAAACCATTCATTTGAGGACAACTCTATTGATGTCAAAGATATTTTAAGATAATCGTTTGGAATATTATAAAGATTGATTATTCTTACACAGCAGTCATAATTAGATCCAGTATAATCGAAGTGTGATTGTTTGTTATGCAGAAACCAAGAAACACACAAAGCACCGAAAATTGGGGTTAATTGGTACACATGGATGTTAATAAAAAATTAGTTTCAAAGTTTCAAAGTATGTTTTAAAATCTTGTGATATTTTTGCTTATTTGTTTTCAGTGAGGTACATTACTGGTTCAAAATTTGCGCTATAAAGAGTTGAGGACCCCCTTGAAAACGAAAGCCAATGAAATGCCTAGATGAGTTTTGTGAGTACATTTCATACCGGGTACAACCTTTGGCTGTGATGTTGAAAAGAAAAGGTATAGGAAAACAAATGCAAAATTTGCATCGCTGGCATCAGGTGTCTCAATTTATTTCAAATGAAAAAAATGAAACTGCACAACTGCAAATAACCAGAAATATGTGTCGAAAGTTTCATAACTGTATCTCCTATAAAACAGGGCGCAATTGGAATCACAAGCGCTGAACTTTCAATAAAGAATGTGAAAAATTGGGTAAACTGCAAAGTGACCTAAAAATGTCAAAATGGTGTTAAAATAGAAAACCCAGCTATCTCATAATTGTCTAAGATCTATAACATGCTACAATTTCAAAGAAAATGTGACTCATTTTAATTTGTGACCTATGACCCTCATGACGTCACCCCAGAGTTCGACCATAACGGTTGGGAATTTGCGAGGACGGCATCACATTATTAGATATGTTTTTTGGTGTAAATTATATTCCCAAACTTTCAAAAGTCTAAGGGTCAAAATGAGGTTGAAAATAAAGGTGTAGAAAAAAACGTAAAACGAGCATCGCGGGTATCGGGTGTGTCAATTTGAAATGAAAAAGAACGAAACTGAACAGCTGCACATAACCATAAATATGTGTGGACAGTTTCGAAACTGTATCCTGTATAAATACGTCAAACCTGGATCACATGAGTTGTTATTAAAAATTGTGAAATATTTGAAATGACGTTAAAACGTCAAAATGGCGAAATATCGAAACAAAAATAACTACTACCTCTTATTATTTTTTTAATCTATACAACATTCTAATAGTTTTTTAAAATTGGACGATATTTAATTTTTTGTGACGTCCACGTCAATAATGTAACCCAAAAATTTGTATAGTCGTTCCAAATTTCCAAGGTCGGACCCATATTTCAAGATATGTTTTTGTTAGAGATGATATGTCAACATTTGAAAAAGAGGCTTGATACAGGCTTAGATATTAACTTTTTTGCGCGACAGGCAGCTCAAGACGACAGCATGCCAAACCGCGGCATGCAACTTCGGTCGGCATTTTAGACAACTGTGTGTCCATCTCTAAGTGCTATCACTCAAACACCAACGTATTCCCATGTTTCGTGCACGATTGCTATTCTGTCCAAGAACAGCTATATTGTCACTGGAAAGCATAAAGGTGCCAACTGTAACGCATTTGCGTTGCAGTTGGCACCTTTACGCTTTAAAGGGATTATATCACATTGTCTCTAATAATTTAGATCCTACTGTGTTATTTTGACTGTAGAAATACAGAATTCAGTAAAGACTGGCCCCTCAAAATCCTTCTATAATGTTCGGCAATATATACATAAAGTATATAAAAAAATCATTATCTAATTCTAAAAAATACCACTCTTTCAGATCCCTGGAACGTTTTTAAGAATTATAACTCTTTAGTCTAATAAACCGTATTTTAGTGAAAAATATTATGGAGTCTATATTCGTTACTTGGGGGAGACCAATCAATATTTTCAACGTGCAGCCTTGACCTGCATGTTGAATATTTTCATTGATCTACCACAAAAATTCAGTAAGCAACTCGTCGCCTGAGTGCTAGAATGTCCTATGTCCCCTATGGGACATAGGACATTCTATCACTCAGGCGACGAACTGTCTGTTTTATTAATTAAATTCGTGTCATGATCCTGGACCGTATTGGCGGCCTTTCATGTTTCAAGGGTTAAGAAAATAAAAAAAATATATTTAGATTATGAATACTGAAAAAAGCTATACTTTAACGTAAACTACCAACATATGGCCATACTTTGGTATTATAAATCAAAGATTCAAAAATATTTTAATAGGGGAAAAACACGAAGTTGTCCAAAATTGTCCCTATTCACATGTACGGTAACATTTGATAAATATATTCCGTTTATTTCTAAAGTTTCTACTTTCAACCTTAATCAAACAGCTCAACCGACTTTGCTAAAAAGTGAATTAGAAATGCAATGTTTTGTAATTACGCTTTCCATGCTGTGTTCTTCAAGGAAATCTATGATATGATAATGCATTAAGCACGTGGGAGAGCCCATGTGTATGTTGGGGAGTGCCACTGCACCTCAAAAGTGAGACAACCTGGCTTTAACCAAGAGACGTATATGGAGGGAAGCAGACAAGAGAGAGACATGGACGAGGAGAGGGGAATGAGTGAGAGAGGGAGAGAGAGCTAGATAGAGAGTGAGAGAGAGAGAGAGAGAGAGAGAGAGAAAGAGGGAGGGGAGGGGGAGGGATGGTGACGAGTGAGAGGAAGTGGGTGGGGGCGAGAGGGGAAGGGGGAGATGGAGATGGAGAGGAAGAGAGGGGGAGGGAAAGAGAGAGGGAGTGACTATAGAATAATTACTTGTGGTAATGTCATGGATATGTGCTGTGAAATATTTATCGGTTTTTTCTTTGTATCATTGTAACTTTTCTCCACGAAAATGGAAATAAGTTAGAAACTAAATTAAAATTAACGTCAAAAATTAAATCCTAAGTTGGTCGGTAGAGCTTCGTGACAAAAATAACACCACATTGTTTTTTTTCAAAATAAATTACCCATGTTCGGGAGATTATTGTCACAAAATTTCTCAAGTATTAAAGAATTTTAATGAATGTGTCCATTGGATGTAAGACAAGTAAACAAAACAATCACGATGCAGTCAATTAGCACCCAAGATTTATAATTTCTACTGATAAACATGATTTACTATTTCAATATCACTTTAAACATGTTTTTAAACAACACAGGGGATGTTTGAAATCCCGATACGAACAGAAATATAACTGCGTGGACTGGAAACACTGCTCATTTATATACAATACAGTCGCGATGGATAGGGGTGGGGAATCAGTGCTTTTATATAAGGTATTGGTAAGTCTCTTCCCCCCAAGTGGCGAATAAATACTCTACCAGTTGATGGCTCTTTCTTGTTGTAGAATATGCACGTGCTCATTTGTAAGTGTTGGATCGTATAAGTGTGTATATATGTGTGTGTAGGTCTCTGTGTGTGTATGTGTGTGTGTGCGTGTGTGTGTGTATTCCATGAAAGGGAGGTCTTTCGTTGGTATACACAACAAATGGGGGACGTTTTACAAAGGGTGGGGGGGGGGGGACGATTTTTAGCGTCCTCACTTTGGCTTTGCGAAATCTGACTTATTTGTATCTGAAAACATCAATTTTACCCAAACACGGAGGTCCTCTCATCCACTAAAAACCGATATGTGTTAACAGCGTGTGTATAATTACCCACACAGATCGTTAGATTTTGTTTTACACTTACACACGAAACCTTGTAAGAGTCGTCACATGACGTCGTCTGCAATGTACGTCATCTGCGATGACGATGCAGCAGGAAGTCGTTCAAATAGCCATGATAAGAGCGTGTTGATTTTTGTGCCAAAATTAGTAAGTCATCAATATTTCTTCTGTTCATTTAATTTGTCCGGTGATATTAATGTCAACGTAGTGTTATTTCTGCTGAACATTTTAGTGTTTATAAATTATAGCACAGGTTATTTCAAACGTGTGAGAAGTCAAACAGAACATTCTAACCAAGCAGAATTATGAAATGCCCCCAACATCATAGACATAGTAGTTTATTAGTACTAGGCATTTCCCCTGATGCCAAAATAAATTGGGGAACTCCTAGGCTATAACTGATTGGACAACATGGACATAAGAAACCTCAAGATCTCCACAACGGTGTTTTCACATTAGTTATCACATTGAAGAATGTCCGTTTCAGTATCCCCGCTATGTGTGTGTGTGTGTGTGTGTGTGTGTGTGTGTGTTTGTGTTTGTGTGTGTGTGTGTGTGTGAGAGAGAGAGAGAGAGAGAGAGAGAGAGCGTGTGCGCACGTAAGAGTGTGTTTGCGCGTGTTGGGGCGGGTGCTTGTGAATGGATGAGTGTGGGTGAGCGTCTGTGCATGTGACAGTGCGTGTGTCTGTGTCAGGAAGTGTGGAAGCATGGGTATGTGTGTCTGGTGCGTGTGTGTGTGATGAAGGTGTGCGAGGGCGCGGGTGTGTGGAGCTGATGGGTATGTGTGTTCAGGTATTGTATGTGTGCTGGCTGCTGGGTAGTGGGAGAATGAGGATTGATTCATCGCAGCAGGCGATTGCTGTAATTGTATTTTGAAGCACACCACAGACATGTGTTTTTATAATCATTTCTTTTTCACTTATTTCACTTGTGTTTTGTAACCTCATTACCAAAACAATGGTGAAGGGTTGAAAATAAACAAACACACAAACTGGTCGTAATCCACGCATGGACAGTGATGTCCACGCATGCGTTTACCAGGTAATAAAAATTATCATCAGCAAAATTTTAATTAATGAAGCACAGGGTTGTATCCGGTGCTTCATTAATTAAAATTTGTGATGATTATTCCTGTGATTTGTATTTGGAATCTAATATTATTGCGTCCGTGGAAATAATGCCAAATGAAAGTGACCATTCCACTTTGACATACTGGGAATGAACTGAGCAAGCTTCATATCAAAATGGAACTGCTCTTCATTTTACCAGATTTGATAGATTTTTTAACTGGCTGAAACAGAGGCTGAAGTTTCATAATTTTATATGAAAGCTGATGAAAGGGGAGTTTAACCCTTTACCCAACGCAGGCAATATCAGAATTTATTATTTTAAATATCATTTTTTCATATTTTTCAAAAAATTTCAACAAAACCATATCATGTGACCCCTCGCTGGAACGAGCTCGACGAGAATTTTTGAAAAATAATATTTTCTCAACTGCTGAATTTGCATATTACGCTGGCGGATGCGGCCGATTCGTTGGGTAAAGGGTTAAAATACATGTATAACATTTGTAATGGAATTGCGTTGTTATATTTTGATCCACACTGTGATGGCGATTTAGGTGTGGGCGTACGGGAAAATTACCTGATCCTTTTTCCTCGGTGGACCTTTATCCGGGGACCTGAGGTGAATTCAAGCGCTGTGGTCTGAAAATATGTCATCAGTGCATTCATTGAATGACATACTCTCCTGTCCTTCAAATAGTTTGCTCGTAACCCCTTGAAGAAGTGTAGATGCTCCGTTTCAGTTTAGTTTCTTCTGATTGTTTCCTACTTTCTTTATATTCTTTGACCAATGTTTTATTATTGTCGTATTTGATTCTGCTGTGGTTACTGTCGAGATGCGAACTGTTAATTTTTCGGCACTGATTCTGTTGGCATGGTCTTGTTTTTATCTGATGCTGTGCTTCCTTATGTTGTTTTGGGACCTGGCGATTGTGTTTGTGTTGTCTTAGGTTCATTTCCAATGGGATGATTGGCCAAATTTAAAATTGAGCAATTGAAAAAAATATATTTTTAATCTTTCCTAGAAAACCATATCATGATACCCCTCATTATACAGAGCTCGTCGTGCGTGTTCCAACGACGAGTGTTCACATGATATGGTTTTATTTAATTTTTCTGGAAAAAACTAAAAAATAATTTATATATTACATTTGAGATTGTTGGGCTTGGTGACTGAAGTTGTGTTGTCTTAGGTTCATTTCCAATGGGGTGACTGAATGTAAAGGCTTTCTCTTAATCAGTTCGTCTAATTTAAAATTGAGCAATTGAAAAACATATTTTTTTTAATTATTCCTAGAAAACCACATCATGCTACCTCTCATTAGAGCGAGCGTGTCGAGCGTGTCGAGCGTGTTCCGACGAGTGTTATATGATATGGTTTTATTTAAGTTTTCTGGAAAAAAAAAAAATAAAAAATAACATTTGAGATTGTTGGCGTTGGGTTAAGGGTTAAAGCAGGTTAAAGTCATTCGACCCAACTAACCTCTGTCTTACATTCAATTGATTGAGATGAATATTTTGTTTTCTTGTTTATGCATATGATGGTATTGAAATATTCATAGCAGACATTAATGTTACGATTTCTCTGACACGTTTAAAACTGATGTCCCTTTTACACTTGACTTATTAAATTTCTTTCTTCCCTTTCCAGTCAGGGTAATACTTCGTTGAGACTACATGATTGCACTGGCAATTTCAACATTTCATATTATTTTAAAGAGACTTTGGTGTTGTTGACCACATTTAAATCATGTGTTTTGTGTCCTCTGTAATTATATTTACTGTAACAGTAAATTATCGCGAAGCAATACTGTGTTGCATTTATCCAGACTGGAGACAACGTAAACACAATCAGATTACAGTGTAGTTAGCTGTCAAACATTAAATGTTATCTTGCTGTTTCAATCACGTGTCAATTTCTCAAACCAAATTGAGAGAAATCCTTTGCTTTGCAAGGAAATAAAGTATAAATTATTCAGTTCAATGCTTTTAACCCTCTCAAGACTTCAATGGGTTACAAAGATTTTGTGTCATGCAATGTGAGAAAGATAACCCTTTCCATACTTACATTACTGTCCTGAACACCATTCAAATAAGTGGCAAAGCGAAAAATGTCCATTTCTGATTCCGCGATCGAACTCTTTGAATGCTGTGCACATATATGATTTTTCTGGTTCCTTGGAAACATTTATCTGATTCCTGTATGAATATCTTTAACTACTATTAACGAAAACCTATTTCTGATTTCTTTAAAAATATTTCACCCCCCCCCCCCAAAATAAGCCTCCATAAATAAATTTTCTTTCTATTTTGTTTATTTCTGATGCTTTAACCCCATTCACACAGACCTGAATTTACTGGATGCAGTTAATTCTGTTTCAATAGTTTAATTTTCTTTAGTCGATTTGCGTGATATGATTGGTCGAGGTGAGTTTTTCAAACTCAATGAATAATTTTTTTATCGTATGGATGTTTTTTTTCTGTGTCCCGCTCATTTGTCAAATAACAATTAGGGATGTGTTCAACCGTACAATTAAACAGTAATTGTTGCAAATGCCCTGTTAGAAAGTATTCACAAGGGGCGTTCACACCAGTTTTTCTCTTCGGAATTCGAACCCGCGTGTATTAGCTTATGTTGAAAATTTTATACTGCCGTGTGCACAAAAGTTTATATAACTGCAGTGATGTAAATGACGGAGCTTTCGACCGCGTTAGGGTACATCATAATACAGACGAATACTTTGAATTAAATTATAACAATTAAAATGAATTATCTGTCACTTTATCGGAGTATGAACGTGTGACGGGTTTGTTAAGTTTTATATGAAGTGATGTGTCCATCCCACATTCATACGCCGATAAAGCGATATATAATTCTTTCAAATCCTATCTGCGCAAAAACACAATCGGTTTCCGATACTCATTTTTCCTGATTAGTTTACAAACGATGGTCAGTTAGTGTTAGTTAGTCGGTAGCAACTAGTGGTATTGTGTCATGCTGTATTTAAGGTAGACACTTTTAGGCTATAAGGACTTGGGTTTTTCAATAGTTTACTAAGTACAGTATATGGCGGATTTGGCTTGATATAATAAGCTACACAGATTTTTAATTGCCTGAAGAAACTGTGTCAAAATACAATTCCCTATTGGACAAACCGTGCAACGAATTCATTTCATTGGTTACAATTCATGAATTAGTAATTGTAATTATTAATAAATAATAAACTTCTTACTTCTTTAGCATGAAGTGTCTATCTCCTGTCGCCATTTTTCAAGCGTTGGAGATCAGTCTGTTAGAAGTATATACCTCAACCGACTGTTAATGGCACACAACATGCACAAAAAGATTGAAATTCTAAGAAGGTTCTAGGATGTAACATATATAATAATTCACCAGGGATTGTCTACTATTACCCCTTTACCTAACAGGAAAAGTAGACGACACTTGCAAAAAAAATTCTTGAATAGCTATTTTTTTATTTCTTGTCTCAAAAACATAGGTTATGACGAGCTCGTTCCAACGAGGGGTCATAACCTATGCTTTTGAGACAAAAAATGAAAAAGTATTGAAAATTAATTGGCGATTTTTGAGAAAAGCGCTGGCAGGTTTTGGCCGTTACATTGGGTAAAGGGTTATCATTTAGGAAAAGTAAGAGGGCATACGGCTTCTAAGGTCCACATTACTGTGTTTTCACAATCAAATAAAGTCACAATAAAAAGGGACCTGTCCGTTATATTTGGAGAAGCTTTTTAGCACAAAGGGAATGCGCAGCGCGGGGCCGTAAACTAGATCGCCTCATTACTGGTGAGTTATCGTAATAGGTTTTCCCGGGTTTGAATTTGTTTACGTTAGTTGCTTTTCTCGCGTGTTTTGTGTTTTGCTGAATTCGGTCATTTGGTCCCACATATATTATATTTGCAAACATGAATGGTAAGTGCTCGACGGGTGTCCAGACGGAGGAAAGTATGGTTATTAAAGGGGGTCGGGGGAGATGAGTCGAGGGGTGCAGGTGGGGGAGATTGAGTATACACAGGCGTGCGTGCAGTGTGATATGAGGTATAGTGGTGGTCGGCCAATGGATAGTAGTGGGGTGTGTGCCAACTGCAGGGATATGTTACAGTTGTTAGAGAAGTGTGTTGGGTTCGAGCGGGAAATTGTGGGGCTGAAGGGGAGGTTGAGGCGGACTGGTGTATCTGGAGTCACACCAATG
The DNA here is from genome assembly GCA_031216915.1 of Pictodentalium vernedei. NCBI lineage: Eukaryota > Metazoa > Mollusca > Scaphopoda > Dentaliida > Dentaliidae > Pictodentalium > Pictodentalium vernedei. The sequence continues at coordinate 172,723,662 of CM062297.1, forward strand.
AAGGTTACCTATGATGTGGATGTGGAAGGAGGATGGAAGGTCGTTGTGGATTCAAGGAGGAAACAGGGAGACAGGAAACGTGGGGGAAGACTGCTTAATGTAGGGGGTGTAAGCGATGAGGGAGGATCTAGTAGAAAAATTCGGAAGGTGACGTCAGGACAGGGCTGCGTAGAGTCAGGCCAGAGTCGGCGTAAGGCTGCCAAGGTTGCTAGGCGGTGTTTAGAGAACAGGTTCAGTGTTTTAGATTCCGATACCCTTGGGGATAAGAGTGAGGGGGGCGGGGTGCATTGAGGGGGATAGGTGGCTGCTGATGTTGGTAGGGCAGATGGGGTAAGGAGGACGGTGAAGAGAAAGAGGGGGTCAGAGGAATGCAAAGCGAGACAAGTTGCAGGATGATACAGGAATCGGGGGGAGAAGAAGAAACTTAGTTGTAGCGGAGAATAGCATTGTACGTGGGACTGACAATGTGGTTTGTGGTCGTGATAGTTCTAATCAAACAGTCTTGTGCTTTCCGGGGGTGAAGGTGGAGGATCTGAGGGATCTTGTAAATGGTATTGTGGTATGGTCAGGATCGGATCCGGTAGTGGTGATCCATGTGGGGACCAACAATATCAGGGAGAGAAGGTCATTAAGTTTGGTGGAGTCGTAGAGAGGTTTAGTCAGCAAACTGCAAAGTTGGAATGCAAGAGTAGTTGTATCCGGGGTCCTTCCTGTCCTTGGGGGTGGCGACGAACGGAACTCAAGGATTTTGACGCTGAATGAGGAGTTGCAGGACTACTGTGTTGACCTGGGAATACCCTTTATCGACCATTAGGACACGTTTTGGGGCAACGCGAGCATGTACGGGGGCGACGGGCTGCATCTTAGCAGGATGGGGAAACGGGTATTGGGAGATAAAATTCTACGGGCAGCGGAGCCTTTTTTGGAGAGGAACGGGGTGGGAGGCCAGAGGCAAGTATAACAAGAGTGGACACAGGTGGAGTGAACAAGAGCGAGGGGGCGCAGAATAAGTTTATAAAGGCTAGCGCCAGAAAACAATAGGGCCAGTAGGTGGAAACCAATGAATCTCGGTACCCTGAAAGTGGGTTATAGCAACATCCAGGGTCTCCACCGGAAAGTAAGTGAAATTGCTATATTGATAGAGGCAGGTGACTTTGATGTCATGGTCTTAAGCGATACGTGGGTAAGACACGATGAACGGGTAGACCAAGTAAGGGGGTGCGTATAGATAGGTGTAGAGCGAACTGAAGGCCAGAAAAGGGGGGGGGGGGAGGGTAGGCATGTACATTAAAGATGATTTAAAACCGTCGCTGATCACAGACCTGAAAGATGTCAGCACCTCGGCTGAAGTATCGAAAGAAATTGGACACACTCCACCAATCCGACATCCTTGACCTAATTATAACCAGTAAATCATTGACTAATCAAATGCAAGACATATGTGTGGGGGACGATGGTTTAGGTAGCGACCACCTGCTTGTTCATGCTACATTACACGGTTGCAGCGGGCCCACAAGATACCCCACAATGAGTAGGAGGAATCTATCCAAAATTCACTGGGACCTCTTCAGAAAAATAATTCAGGTTAAAATAAACAAAAACGACCCAATGAATACCTGCGAGCTCGAGCAAGCATGTACCAATCTCAGTGGAGTCATTAACTGGTAGAGTGCTGGAAGCCCATATTTGGGCTTTATTATGAAGTGCCGGTACCGCAATTTAAAGGTTTCATATTCTGTGGATGTGCTTCATATTATCTTTGAAGTGATATTATTTTATCTGTTAGGATTTGCCTTGTTACAATTTATGGGAGACTGCCCACTGGCACTCTACCATAAATTGTTACAAGGCAAAGATGCACAAACAAATTTTAAGGACCAAAAATAATTTAGCACTCTACCAGTTAACAACACTCTTGATGAGATTTGTCCCAAACAGACGGTTAAACCGCGGGCCAACAGAATGACTGAAACCACACTCTAAATAATAAAACAGAAAAGAAAGGCCTTCCGTGCATACAAATCAGAAAAACTTCCAAATAAAAAGGTCGAACTTAAAGCCGTGTATAATCGCCTCCACGGCGAAGTTAAAAAAGCAATAGCAAACGACAATCGCATGAGATGGGAAAAAGCAATGGAAAATCTAAATGGACACAGGGAGCCTAAAAAGTTTTGGGATACTTTTAAAACCTTTACTGGACAAAAACATAAAGACGCCAACAGTAAGGCTCTTAAGATCAGCGATGGAAGTATGGCGCCTTCGCTGAACACCTTAAGAAATATCATCGCCCACATGAGGGCGATAGGTTTGATGACGAGTTCAAAGAAAAAGTAAACAAATTTGTTCAAGACAACAAGACAACGTTTAACGATGCCAACTTCAGCCAAACGCCCGAGGACGGAGATGGCCATGAACTCACGGAACCGATAAGCCAAGAAGAAGTGGCTAACACAATTAAAAAATATAAGTCTTCTTCTTCACCAGGAGGTGACGATGTCTCATACAAAATCCTGAAACAATGTCCCAATACCTTTTTCGGTAGACTCACTAACCCCCTAAGCAGCTGTCTCTCTAGTGGATACTTCCCAAAAATGTTGGAAAGTAGCTACAGGAGTCATGATACCCAAACCCGACAAGGATTTGAGCAACCCAGCTAATTACCGCCCAATCAGCCTACTCAGCTGTATTGGAAACATTTTCGAACGGATTCTCACGACTAGACTCCGCAGCTATCTCGAATCAATCAGCTTTTTCAATAAGTGGCAAAGGGCCTACAGAAGCCAAAGAGAGGGAATCGAGCATGTTTATAGACTGGTAGATTATGTGAAAACGGCGTTCAGTCAACATGAATAGGAATCGCGCTATTACTCGACGTAGAAAAAAGCGTTTGACTCTGTCTGGCACAATGGCATGAGATACAAACTAGCTAAAATTGGGCTACCTACCAAAATTCTAAGGATCATATGATCATTTTTATCTGGTCGAAAAATCAAAGTGAGGGTCAACCTCGAGGTGTCAGACGAGGTAAAACTCGAAGCGGGCACTCCACAGGGTTTGGTCCTTAGCCCGCTTCTATTTATAATATATGTGAATGACATTGACAAAGTAGGGAAGAACCATGTTGAACTATCTCAATTCTCAGACGACAAAGGAATGTGGACGGCCAGTAAGTCTCGAAACATAATACAAAACCGCCTGCAGGATACCATCCGCGACCTGCAAGACTGGTGCGCTCTGTGGCGCATCAAGCTAAATGCCGCGAAAACACATATAATCACATTCTATAAAAAGCAAAGGAAAAAAGCTGTCCCTAATATTGAGCTTGAGCTTTACGACCACAAACTTGAAGCTAGTAATGAGGCAAAGTTTCTGGGATTCACCCTGGATAGCAGTCTCAATCTAAACAATCACGTAAACTCAGTCACTGTCAAAGCCACTAAACGCATCAATTTCCTGAAAATGATTAGAGGTAAAAATTGGGGAGCCAATAAAGAAGTTCTCCTCGAGCTTTACAAATCATATATACGCCCAGTACTAATGTATGGGACCATAATAACGAGTGACCTGAATAAAACCAACATTGAAAAACTACAACGGGTCCAAAATGATGCCTTGCGCATGGCTCTGCGCAAGCCCACGTGGACATCGATAAAACTACTTCACGAGATAGCAAATATAGACACTATAGCAATGCGTTAAAAGATCTTCAAAGCAAAACTCTAAATAGACTCCAAGACAGCGAATTAATAATTGAACTCAATGCGCATCGCGTCCTCAATAGGAAAACTAAATAATTTGGGGCGTATCCATCGAAAGGGTTAAAGATTACATCATTGCAATGGGGTGAGCCAGGCACCCGGTGACAAAAAATCAGGACTGGTTGCGGGTGACACGATACGCACGAAAGCTCTGCCTCTGTTACCAGTGGGAGTTGCAAACAGCGAGGAAAATCTCCACCTGCTGCCGGGTCTCCCCTCCTCGAGATATAAATGTTGGGGAAAAATGCTGGCTTCCCCATCCACATGTCACTGGTCGTCACGGACGGAACAGTTGTAAATTAAAAACCGAATGCTCTAATTTCCAGCTCTCTATCTTTTCTACCTTCTCTGTCTCATCAGGCACACGACCAAAACTGAATGACAAACTATGAGGGATTGAAACAATCCTCATGCAAATATGTGCAGAAAACCTAAATAAGACCAAGGCAAGGATTGAAACAATCTTGCCAGCAAACAGCCATTTTAAGGGCTTTTTTGTTATTTAGTTTTTTTTTTGGGTGGGTGGGGGGGGGGGGGGGGTTGGGTTGGGGTTTTTTGGGGGTGGGGGTGGGGAGGTCATTTGGAATTCCCGAAGGATAACCAGATACCTCATAATTACATACGGCATCCTATCTCCCAGAAGGCATGATGGATTACTCCCGGTTTTTTAAAACTAAACTGTTGGAGCTTTCTCCACTCCTTTTTGTAACCGCTATGGACATATACCGGGGCCGCTACCAAACCGGCGTTGCTGTTTGGTTTTCTTTTTTCTTCTTCCCTTAAATTTGCCATCGCACAACATTATATTCTGGCTCGCCACCATGGTGGGAATCAAACCTCTACCATCGCCAAGCCCACTCTCCAATAGTCTTACTGGCGTTGAGGAATTGATTATTGACAATCTATCACTCCAACGCAAACTGCCGGGAATTCTCACCGCCTGCATACCCCCTCAGACCCCATTTGAGGCAATAGGAAGCTAGGCCTGTGTGATCCAAGTGACATAAAATAAGGCCAGCCGGGTCGCAAGGGATTTGTAAATCCCACATCGTCCCTGCACGCCTTCGGCGCGCTAAAACCTTTCATTCATTCAAGTTGGAATAATTTTCCTCCAAGTCTCCTTGAAGAATCTAAAACAAGCGAAACGCGTCGAGACGGACGGATTTTCTACCATTTCAGAAGGAAATAACCAAGCCAGGTATCTTCTTGAATCGGTAATATCTAGTTTTCGAATTTTATTTATTTGATCACTTTTATATTTTATGTATACTTAATTTATCTACTGGATTCAACAATGGCAAGAAAATGGCAGAGGCATCAGAAGCAGAGTTGCCCAGTCCGGAACTGGCCAGGAACAATCGTTCTGGGCTTATTCTAGGCTGGTCAAGGCTCTGTTTCAGGTGCTTCAATGTTTGCACCACATTGGGATCTTAGAGCACCATTTGGCAAATCGGGACTTCCCGAAACAGTTGGAGAAGAAAGTAGATGAGTTAGGTGGCTTTCTAAAGCCTGCTCTTCCCACCCCACACATTTTTTTCTGTTTTTCGACAGATTAGAGTGGGATGGGCAAACCAAACGTTAAATGCTTTAATTGAGCATTATAAGATAAATTTAAACCAGTTGAAGTCTAAGATAACTTTGGCTATGCTACCACCTCATGGACTCGAAAAAATAGGCTTCAACAGGGCTTCGGCGCGTGCCTTGATCTGGGCTAAAAAGAACTTTAAAAATAAGTTGACAGATAAGACGATTTCGGCCTTTGAGTCTTACATTTCGGAACTTCGCCCAGCGTCTGGAGTAAGGAACAATACGGGAGGGAGCAAGCAAACTCCGGCCCGTGTTGTCCCTCTACCCCACCGCGAAAAGCATAATAAGAAAAGATCAATGCAAAGCACTTCTCCCTCTTCTTTTCCTTCTACTTCTTCTTTCTCTCAGAGTAAGCGCATCAATTTGCAAACATCTCCGGTCCATATTGTGACTGAAGCTGCTCGCAAATTGAGTAACGCTGTATCGCCTCGTCTTGCTCCTCTACCTCCTACTCCTCCTCAGCCTTTCGTCACTGGTTCTCCTGGTGCTCTTACTAGAACTCCTCCTGCTTCCTCTCCTCTCCCTTCTGTTTCTTCTCCTGCTTCTGTTTCCCCCCCTGCTTCTGTTTCCTCTCCTGCTTCTGTTTCTTCTCCCCTTCCCCTGCCTCTAGTGTGGTTCAACCAGGTATATCGTACTCAGAGAAAGTCCAATCATCGAGCCGCAACTCGGGCCGCTCATTTGGTTCTAAATTCTCCCAGTTTCGGCATAAAAGCGGAGTTAATTTTGACAAAAGGAATTGGCGCCTCCCGATGTTTGTAAAAACATCCTTATGATTGGAAGTTCAAATTTAGGACGCATTGATCGAAATCCTCATCCGGACATCCAGGTGGAGTGTTATCCCGGCGCCAAATTCAATCATTTTCGCTCTATGTTTAAAGGGCACAAGGGCCAGTCCAGTCTCCAAAAAATATTATTAAACATTGGCGAGAATTCTCGAAACGATAATTTTCTGATCTCGTAGTTAAGCAGTTGCGGAATATGCTTAGCGATATCAGGGTCAAGTTTAGATCAGCAAAAATTTATTTCGCTGAACTAAACTTTTCGCAAAAACTCCCTCAGGCTGAGAGGAGAACCCTGAGCATCATCAACGAAACCATTCGGAAAGTGAAGGACGTTAAGGTTATACCAAAAATTGATGACGCGAAGTTTGATGTTGCTCAGGATTTAATCCATTGGACCACGAGAACCGCCAATATTATGTACGATCACTGGTTGAACCATCTAGATTTAAACTAAGTAGAGGCAAAGGTAATAACCGCCTAACAGATGTGGGATTAGGAACTAATGTGGTTAACCTGTCTGGCACCAATGACCTAACAACCCCAGAGGAATCTCTTTTAGATCGCGGTTTAATTTTTGGACAAGCACCTAAGGCTAAAAGTGGTAACCAAACAAATTTACCATCATACAACTGTAATTTTCCTAGGCAAATGAAATTAGGAGACCGCTTTAGAAACTCCAGCGGTCGGAAGCTTCCTTTTAAGAATCATCTGGTTGGTCACCTCCAGATAGTGAAGTAGATCCCGAAATTATTAAGGCTAGCAAACGAATCATCCAAAAGGTGTTCAGCATGAACATACTCTCCGATAAAGACAATTTAACAGCTGGTGAAAGGAGAGCCCTCACGAAACTTCGAAAAAATAAGAAATTAGTAATTAAACCAGCCGGCAAAGGTGGGTTGGTAGTTGTTCTATCTCGGGATAATTATACAAAGGAAACCATGAGACAACTCAGCAATACCAAACATTATAAGAAAATAGATTCACTTATTTGGCCTATTAATGTCGAAAAATTCAATAAGATCTTAAAATTTCTCCTCGATGAAGGTCACATTACCAAAAAACAATTGAAATATTTAACAGCTAAGCTCAGTGCTCAAACAAGACAATTTTACATCCTACCAAAGATCCACAGGGACCGTTCTTCATGGACGGATGACGTAACTCCACCCGGGAGGCCAATTGTATCAGATTGTAATTCGGAATCTTATGCGATCTCGCAACTAATTGATTATCATCTGAAACCTATAGCAAATAGACATCCGAGCTATCTAAAAAATACACAGGACTTCCTGTCAACAATTTCGAAATTGAAAATATCGACAAATGCAATTCTGGCTACTTTGGATATCGACAGTATGTACACGAACATTGATATTGATAAAGGTGTTACATCAGTTAAAAATGCATTTGAAAAATATCCGGATGCAAAACGCCCGGATGAACAAATTTTGGATCTTTTAGAGCTGAGCTTAAAAGGTAATGACTTTCAATTCAATGGAGAATACTTTCTACAAATAATGAGTTGTCCTATGGGCAATAGATTCAGTCCAAATTTTGCAAGCATTTATGTAGCGGAAAGGGAGGAAAATGCCTTAAGCAAATGTGCAAAGCATCCTCTCATATTATATACCTCAGGTATTTAGATGACATTTTTATTATTTGGGAACATTGAAAAGAAGATTTTGATGAATTTTTAGAAATTTTGAACAATCATGATCCAAACATTAAATTAAAAGCTTTTATCAGTGAAAGTTCTGTTGATTTTCTCGATGTGACCGTGTATAAAGGCAAGCAATTTCAGGCATCCGGACATTTAGATTATAAAGTATATTTTAAACCAACCGATTCACATCAATTATTGCACACAAAATCATTTCATCCTCAACATACATTTAAAGGTATCATCAAATCACAGCTCATTCGTTTCCACCGCAATTCAAGTGATAAGGTAAATTTCAATGAGGCTTGTTCTACTCTATTTGGCGCCCTCAGATCGAAAGGATACTCACTGCGCTTTTTGCGTACCTTAAAATTTCAAACTCTGAAAAAGCTCGAAAGTCCAGCTGAAACTACTGATTTCGAACCACTGAAGATTGAACACAACAAACTGTTGCAGAATGGCAGTGGCGCGGTATTTAATTGCAAAAAGCCTCATTGTAGATTGCATACTTTTATGCCTGATCAGAAAGAGGAATTTTCCTCGGAACAAACGAAAAATCACTATCAGATCCGTAACCCCCTCCATTGTGATTCACCAAACATTATTTACCTTATCACATGTAAGAGTTGTCGGAAGCAGTATGTTGGTCAAAGTCAAAATCCTTTCCGAGAACGTGCTACTAGACACAAACAGGATATAAAACATAATGCTGATGCCCCAGTAGCACAACATTTTAACCTTCCTGGCCATTGTTTGGATGGTAGCATCCGTCCATATCGGAAACCAACAGGGAGTATAGCCATTTCAGTTGTCAAAAGTTAGCTTTAATAATTTCATACTTTTCTTTCAGGTGTTTATGTTGATAGATATATTGTTTTAGTGTTGAATAGATGTGATTTGTAATAAAAGATAGTTATATTAGTGTGCAGTTTAGTTTCTCTGTCGGATTTTAGTGGCGTGTTCCCTATCTTCGCGCGGGTCATTTTCGGTGTTTTGTTTTGTTTACGTTTTCGACCGCTTTCTCAAATTTTAAGTTTCTCTTTGTAATTTTGGCTATGGTTGCTAAGGACGGTAAGTGTTTCTTGACGCGGGAGGTTCAGACAAGCAGCGTAGAGACGGTTAGTATAGGTGTACAGGTGGGGCAGTGGTCGAGGCCAGCACAGGGGGTGGGGGTGGGGTGCTAGTGAGTTATCAACGGACGGCCAGCGGTCGGTGGTGTATAAGCACTGTGATATGTTGTATGTGGGTGGGCGTGAGCTGGGGTATTTGGGGGATGTGCGCTATCTGCGTAGAGTTAATGCAACTGTTAGAGGCCTATGTAAAGTTGGAGGAAGACGTGCAGGGGGTGAGGGGGAAACAAGGGAAGGCAGGAAAGTCTGGTGTTACCCCAGTTAGGATTGCATTCGATGGGGGTGGAAGGTGTGGGTAGTAGGAAGCGGACTTTTGACGTGAATAGTGGGTCTTTTGGGAATAGGAAGGTGAGTCGGGTTGAGGGTAGGGGAGAAGTAGAGGCCAGAGTGTCAAATCCCCAGGCTAGTAGTGTGAGTTGGGGTGCCAAAAGGCGTATTCGTTTAGAATCGGATAGCGAGGGAGATAGCGATGACCATGTGGCGTCTGTCAGGGCAGGAGCCAGAGGGGAGGTTAGGAAGGTGGTAAACGAGGACAGGGAGGCTTGTAGTGGGAGTGGGCAAAAAGTGAAGTGCAGTGTTCAAAATAGATTCCGTGTGTTAGGTAATTTCGAGAATTCTGAGGAGCAGGTGGGGCCTGAAGAGGTGGAGGTAGGCTTGAGGGTTAGTGTGGCGGAGTGCAAGACTGCGAGCCGGTCCAGTGGGAACAGAGGTGGTAACAGGGGTAGTAGAACAGGAAAGAGGCAGTTGGTGGTTGCAGGGAGTTGTATAGTGCGGGGTTAGATAGGGTGGTGTGTGGGCCCGACAGTGTCAACAGGACCAAGTTGTGCTTTCCGGGCGCTAGGGTGGAGGACCTAAGGGACAGAGTGGGTGGGTTAGTAATGGGGCCAGGCCCAGACCCAGTGGTTGTTGTACACGTGGGGGACCAACAACATCAGGGAGAGAAAATCAGTTCAGCTTATTGAGACTTACAAGGACTTAATAACTCAACTGAATGCCAAGAATGCACAGGTAGTGGTTTCGGGGCTTCTCCCAGTACTAGGTGAAGGGGCGTAATTCGCGGATCATTGGAGCCAATGAGGAATTGGGGGAGTATTGTAAGGAACTTGGGATACCCTTTATAGACAACTGGGGATCATTTTTGGCCAGAAAGGACCTATATGGAAGAGATGGTCTCCATCTTAGCCCAAGGGGTACAGAGGTTTTAGGAAGAAATATGTTGCAGGTGGTGGAGCCTTTTTTGGTATAGGGAGGGAAGGGGGGACACAGAAGGGGCGAATGAACACAGGAAATGTGTTACGAACCATAGTTGTTAAAATGAGATAAGGGGGATAAGGAAAAGGGACCAAAAATCCACTTGAATAGGCATAGCGTCCCAAGGAAAGCACCGGTACACAAAATAGGATATACAAACATACAGGGACTAGACAATAATGGGATCAGTAGGCGGAAGCCAATGAATCTTGATACCCTGAAAGTGGGGTATAGCAACAGCCAGGGTCTCCATCGGAAAGTAAGTGAAATTGCTACATTGATCGAGACAGATGAGTTTGACGTCATGGGCCTAAGTGAAACGCGGATAAGACACGAGGAACGGGTAGACCAAGTAAGGGGGTGCGTGTGGATAGGTGTAGGGCGAACGGAAGGCCAGAAAAAGGGGGAGGGGTAGGCATGCTCATTAAATCACAGACCTGGAAGAGGTCAGCACCTCGGCTGATGTATCAAAAGAAATTGGATGGGTAAGGATCAATCTGAGAAACAAAAGTATTGCCATTGGGGTTGTGTACCGTGCGGTGGAGGGAAGCAAACCCGAGTGGAATGACTCGATATACTCAACACTAAGGGCCAATATCACAGAGATACAAAACAAGGGGCTCGGTATAATTCTGATGTGTGACTTTAATGGCCACATAGGTGACAAGGAAGAAGGCATAGAGGGTGGGGACAAAAAAGTCAACAGGAATGGACGGAAGCTGTTGAACTTCACAAACGAGCTCGGTCTGAAGATTCTGAACTGGGACGCGAAGTGTAAGTGGAAATGGACATGGGAGAGGAACGACAGAAAATCAATAATCGACTACATTCTCACAGATATTAATTTATGGAGGGAGGTGATAGGGGTAGAAGTGGATGATGATGGTAAAATGGAGGTGGATAGTGATCACAACTTGATTACAGTGACGATGAGGGCCAAAAATCAAATAAAAAGCAAAGGAAGCTTTGAGGAGATTTGGGGACTCAAAAAGGATGCTGACTGTGCGAAGTTCAATGATAAACTGAAACCAAAACTTGCAACCGTACCCAAGGGGGGCAGTGTCCAGAAGATGGCAGACGGCATAGTTGCGAGTCTGGTGGATGCAGGGAAGGAAAGTGTAGGAAAGATCAGGGTGTCAACACGGGAACTTGGGTACAGAGTGAATGAAGAACTGAAAAGGCCATAAAGGGAAGAAAAGCTAAATGTGCTGCAAACAGGAGAAGTAGAAAACTTAAGGGGGCGGAAAGCAATGAGGCCACAGTAGCAAAGGAAGAATACCGACAAGCACGAAATAAAGTAAATAAGATTAAAGACGATAATCGGAGAGTGCGAAATAAAAGTCTTATTAGGAAGATAAGAACGACAGGGGGTCGAGTTCGAACGTATTTTGGAAATGGGTGAATAAACGCAACAAAGGAAGTAACCCACAGAGTATTAAAGTAGATGGCAGAGTTACAGACGAGCAAGATCAAGTCGCATCAGAACTAGTCAAGCACTGGGAAAAGGTAAACGATAAGCGATGGGGCATGGGGAGCCTACCTGAGTGTCCGAATCAGGTCGAGGAAAACCTATCGAACTTCGTGTGCAGCGAAATTAAAACGGTGGAGGTGCGAAATGTGACCTCAAAATTATGGGATGGAAAAGCGGGCGGAGTGGATGAAATTCCACACGAGTTTATCAAAAAAGGGGGAGAGGAACTCGTGGAAAGCCTAACTGCCCTATTCAATCTAGCCATAGAAAATCAAGAGGTCCCGAAGGAGTGGAGAGAAAGCAAAGTGACATTTATTCACAAAAAGGGGGAAAAGACGTTTTGGATAACTATCGAGGGATCTCTGTCAGTAGCAACATTGGAAACGTTTTCTGTGAAGTCCTGTATGGGAGACTAGAGGAGGTGATTGAAGAGAAGGGTGTTTTGGGAGAAATCCAGAATGGCTTCAGGAAGGGAAGGCGAGTTACTGACCATCTTTTCACGCTATCCCAAATGATAGAATCCGCGAAAGCAAAAAAGAAAAAGCTGTTTATGGCCTTTTTGGATGTCAAAAAGGCATACGATAGAGTATGGAGGGAGAGTATGTGGCGCAAGCTGGAGGCTCTGGGCTTAGGAGGCGAGTTTGTTGGAATTGTGAAAGCATTATATAAAGACGTGTAGAGTGAACTCAGCCTGGGAAACATTACAACAAAACGTGTGCTTATGGAGATAGGCCTAAAACGGGGGTGTATCCTTTCGCCAATCCTGTTTGCATTGTATATCAAAGATTTAGGAAATGAACCCCAGCATAGCGAGGAGGGGCAGCAGTTGGGGACTTGAAGATCCCAGGGCTATTTTTTGCAGACGATATGGTGCTAGTGTCAGACAGCGAAGAGGGGCTAACTAAAATGCTGGGAATTGTTGGGAAATATGTGAGCAAATGGAGACTCGAACCTAATGCAAGCAAGAGTAAAGTTATACCCGTGGGCCGCAAAGTGGACCCCACTCGCAGGTGGAGAGTGGGTGAGTTCTGCATTCCGGAAGGTAACAGCAAACTTCTCAGTGTAGGGGAGAGTATTTGGGGGTAAATATAGACATTACAGGAAGAGGCATTTACCGAAACCACACAAATAAATTGATTCTGAAGGGGAAGCGAATCCTTAACCAAATGAAACTTATAGGGAGAAACAGTTTCAATAAGGTTTTCGTGGGGAAAACCATTTGGGAAATGGTGGGTCTGCCAAGTATCACATACGGTACGGAAGTGGTACCCCTAAACCAGACGGCCGTAAAGAGCTTGGAAATCCTGCAGAACGATGCAGGCCGATGGATAACGGGGTCGAGTAATGCCGCAGCGCTAGAAGCAATCAGGGGTGAGCTTGGGTGGATGAAGATAAAGGACAGGATAGACCTGTTGAAACTCGGTTATCTTAATTATTTGGTAAATCTCCCAGACAGCCTATGGTGTAAAGTAATGTTCCTGAGAATTTTCAACTCAAATATAAAGACGGGGTGGATGGTCCAAGTGAGGGAGCTAGTAGAGAACTACTCATTGGAGATCTCGGACCTGGTCGTTGGGGCCAACCAGGGTAAAAAAATCGTCAGAGAAAGGGTCATGGAGGATTGTAACCGTAATTGGCGAGAGGGGGTCAAATCAAAGAGGTCTTTGGGTGGCCTGCGTGATAAAGAGAAGCCAGGCTTTGAAGAGTATCTTGATGGTCACTGCTGTTCAAGATGAGGTCGCGATCCCTGGATCTGAGGGAAAAAATTAGGAAGGACAGTGAAAGGGAGTGCCAGATGTGTAATTTGGACATGGTGGAGACCCTGGAATACTTTCTTCTAGAATGCCCAAAGTACCAGTCTAAAAGAATAAGATTCACTGGGAGTATAATGGGGAAGTGGGATGGGAGAATGAAGGACATGTGGTTAGGGGGAGGCTCAAAGGAGAGGGTTAATATGCTAATCGGAGAGATTGGGAAGAATGGTGCAACAGATGTCATCTATCAGTTCGTCTACGAGTGTTGGGAGGAGAGGAGAAGCATGGTGATAGGGAGGCAGTTGGGAGTTCAGGGGTAACCAAGGCCTTCTCGTCGGAGAACCGCGACAAATCAGCGGCTGGCCAAAGTTTTATTATTATATTATTATGGTCAAAGTCAAAATCCTTTCCGAGAACGTGCTACTAGACACAAACAGGATATAAAACATAATGCTGATGCCCCGGTAGCACAACATTTTAACCTTCCTGGCCATCCTATGGACGATTTCGAAATCCATCCTATTGAACAACCACCAGTTAAAGACACATTAGAAGAAACAGATGAATTTAGAAAAAAAAACGTGAAGCTTTTTGGATCAATACGCTTCAAACCCTCTGGCCATTTGGTATGAACATATCAGAGGGAGAATGCGAAAGGAGGTCCATTATTCCTTGCACTTTAACATACAACAGAATGAATATCGAAATAGCACAAATGTTAAAAGATGAATTCAATTTAACCAATGCCAAATTAAATGAACCTTTGAATGATGCTTTTTCTAACACTGACTGGGACTCTCTATTCGATAATCCATGTCTCGATACTATAGTTTCTGATTTCACCGACAAAATACTCGATACTGCATCCATCCACATATCCAACAAATTTATTACCACGCGAATAGACCAACCTATATGGATGCATAACGGAATAAGATTACTGATTAGACAGAGAAAACGTTTGTATCGCATTGCTAAACGCACCGATCTTCCACGTGCCTGGGTAAAATATAAACTGAAACGGAACGAAGTTGTGTCGGCTGTTAGGAAGGCCAAACCGTTATGTATGTCCAAAATCCAGTCCACTCTAAGGAGCAATGAAACCCCACCATCACGGTGGTGGAAGAACTTAAAATCATTTATCGGTAGCAGTAATTCAGTAGGAATTCCCACTCTCATCCACTTAAACAAAATATACTCATCAAGTGCTGAGAAAGCGGAAGTGTTCAACGAATATTTCAGTTCTATCTCAACAGTTGACGATTCGAATGCTTCCCTGCCTGACCCACCGGTCCGTGCTTCTGAAAGTATTGATAGTATCACCCTCCATTGTAGCGAAGTATATACTGCAATGAAGTCGATAAAAGTGTCCAAGGCGTCTGGCCCAGATCTGATAAGCCCTCGTCTTCTTAAAGAATGTAAAACCTCTTTATGTGAGCCACTCTCAATCTTATTTAACATACTGATGAACAACTCGTACTTTCCGTGACTGTGGAAAAGGGCAAACGTCTCCCCAATCTTGAAAAAGCAACCCCTCTAATTCTGTTGTTAATTATTGCCCAATATCCCTAATCAGTTGTGTTGGCAACATTTTCGAAAGATGTGTATTTAAACGCCTGTGGGCTTTTCTGATTGAAAATAATGTCCTCAGTCAATTTCAGTCAGGTTTTCGACCTGGCGACTCAACTGTCCTCCAACTGACTGACATATATGATGAATTCTGCCGCCCACTCGATGAAGGCAAAGAAGTAAGGGTTCTGTTCTGTGATGTAAGTAAGGCATTTGACAAAGTATGGCATACTGGTCTTATCTACAAGCTGGAGAGCATTGGCGTTTCTGGAGAACTCCTGTTGTTTTTACAATCGTATCTTGCAGATAGGTTGCAACGTGTTGTGGTAGCGTCAGAGGCATCTCCGTGGAGACCCTATCAATGCCGGTGTTCCCCAAGGGTCGATTCCCGGCCCCCTTCTGTTCCTCATTTACATTAATGACATAACCGATAACCTGCTTAGCAGTATACGCCTTTTTGCAGATGACACTTCCTTATATCTCATTATAGAGGACCCAGATCAAGCCTCGACCTTAATCAATCACGATTTAGCCACAATTGAACATTGGGCTAAAACATGGCTGGTTGAGTTCAATCCCAATAAAACAGAGAGTATGCTAATTTCGCGTAAAAGTAGCAACCATCCACCCTTATTTTTAGGCGATTCTCAGATATCTGAAGTGTCCAACCATAAACATTTAGGAGTCATACTGAATAGTACATGTACATGGAACGACCACATCGACCATATTTGCGCTAAAGCCTGGTGCCGTTTGGACTTATTGAGGAGGCACAAATTTAATCTGGATCGTAGTGTTTTAGAAAAAATATACTTTGCCTTTATTAGGCCACTTATTGAATATGCTGATACTGTTTGGGATAACTGCTCTGAAACCAAATCGGCGGAACTGGAAAAAATACAAATTGCAGCAGCTAGAATCATTCCGGGGGCAACCGTTAGTGCCAGTAAGACTTTGCTTTATCGTGAAACGCAATGGGACCCATTGCAAGTAAGACGTTGCAAACACAAGCTAATTCAGTTCTTTAAAATGTATCATCGCATGTTACCTCCTTACCTATCCAATAAGGTCCCCCCGCCTGCCTCTTCGACTATTTCGTCACTCAGTCTCAGATCAAATCAAAACCACCGAGTCCCTTTTTGTCGGACTCAATTGTACAAGTCTTCCTTCATCCCTAGCGTTACTGGCCAATGGAATAATTTGCCCCTGCCTGTCCGCGAGAACTCGTCACTGATTAATTTCAAGACTTTCCTAAATAAGGGAAACCATCGATCTCCAGGGTTTTACAGTAAAGCAAAATCTCGTGCAGCTCAAATATATCACTGTAGACTACGACTAGGGTGCAGTAACCTCAATTCCCACCTATACGATAATCATCTATCACCAAGCCCTCTTCTTCACTGTCCAATCTTCTCAGACGTACGTAATTATACTATCAATCTTCTCCCCTTTGAGGCAGCCACATCCTCACTTTTATTTGGTTCAGAATTCCTGAATGACAAAGACAATCGCCTTATCTTTGAAGTGGTACATGACTTCATCTTATCGAGTAAGTGATTCCAGTGACTGACCTACGTGTAACAGAACAATGACCCATTCAATTTTACTTAATAATAACAGTACCAAACTAGCACAGCGACACTAATACTTCCCTCCATACCTATCAAATTTCACTGCAGCCCAACGCCACCTTAACGCCACCTTGACTCCTTGACTCTATTCGTCGACTCTATTCGTGGACTCTATTCGTAGACTTTATTCATTACTCTTTACTAAATGAATTGAATGATTTAACCTACTCACTTAAGCACTCTTCGAGTGTAGTTAATACATCATGTATTCTAACTGGCCTACTCTCTTTTTTTCTTTCATCTGGTTCTCTTTTTTTTTTTTTTTTTTTTTTTTTTTTTTTTTTACATTTCTTTTTTTTCTTTTCTTCTCTTCCTCTTTCCTTTCAAATCTGTCTTATTCCATTCCTGTTGTAGTCCGGTGTTCTGCCCCCGCCCACCCTTACTGCGCGTGATGGTCAGTACGATCAGTGCTATTAATAAAGCTCGCCACCTATATTTTATTCTGTTTTCAGTTTTGGTCTCGAGACTTGTCTTATGACCCCCCGTTGGAGCGATCACATCAAGCGCGTTCCAATGGGGGTGATGGGCTGTCTCTGAGGGCATAAATTTGTCTATGCCCAATGAAATCCTTTTTGTAACTGTCACCCCTTTATCCATGTAGGGAAGGAGGTTACGAGGGGCGGGTGGGGGTCCTCGGGCGACGATGTGCGAGTTTACCTACTAACTGTTACCACCTGCCTGAGTTAATTAATAAACTAGCTAGGGAGACGACTTACATAAGCTGTCAGCTTTTTGTCGAATCCCTTCTTTACATTGTAACCCATCTATTTGTTCATCTTTGTTATCTTATGTACTATTGTGCATTTTGTGTTGTACCTTTCTTATTATTTACTATGTAATGTATACAAGTAACAAATTTTCCAATAAATATTGTTTAAACTAAATGAACCTTTGAATCTTCGACCTATAATAATAACACTTTGGCCAGCCGCTGTTTTGTCGCGGTTGTCGGACGAGAAGGCCATGGTTACCCCTGTGCTCCCAACTGCCTCCCTATTCCCACGCTTCTCCTCTCCTCCCAACACTCGGAGACGAACTGCTTGATGATACCCCTTGTCCCATTCTTCCCAATCTCTCCGATTAGCATATTAACCCTCTCCTTTGAGTCTCCCCCTAACCACATGTCCTTCATTCTCCCATCCCACTTCCCCATTATACTCCCAGTGAATCTCATTCTTTTAGGCTGATACTTTGGGCATTCAAGAAGAAAGTGTTCCAGGGTCTCCACCATGTCCAAGTTACACATCTGGCACTCCCTTTCACCGTCTTTCCCAATTTTTCCCCTCAGCTCCAGGGATCGCGACCTCAGCTTGAACAACAGTGACCCCCGAAAGGTGCCATCAAGGTACTCTTCAAAACCTGGCTTCTCTTTATCACGCAGGCCACCCAAAGACCTCTTTGATTTGACCCCCTCTCGCCAATTACGGTTACAATCTTTCATGACCCTTTCTCTGACGATTTTTTTACCCTGGTTTGCCCCAACGTCCAGGTCCGAGATCTCCAATGAGTAGTTCTCTACTAGCTCCCTCATTTGGACCATCTACCCCGTTTTGATATTTGAGTTGAAAATTCTCAGGAACATCGCCTATAAGAAAAACAAAAGCTTGGGTAACATCCTTGTAAGGACTAAATTAGAGCCCAGCAATGAATAACATCAATTATTGCAAGTCAGTTTAACTAGTTCCTAAGCTCATCACTTAGTTCGAATCAACTTTATGTAATTTTTTGTCATATTTGAAACCCATCAGGGTTCAGTAAATGAAAACAATTTTTCAGCGACATATAAAAGAAAAAAACGTTTCAGTAGGAAATGTCTGTGCCAGTGCGATTTTTCTGACCCCAAACACACACAAGCGAGTGCCAGAGTTCATATATGCCCAAAAGCAAAATAGGTTCCAATTTCAACCATGTTTATTTATTTCCTAAATACAATTATTATTTATTTATTTATTTTATTTTATTTTATTTTATTTTGGATTTTTCATACCTTTCACACAATGTAGAGGTTTGGAAGGTAAAACACACAATTTCTACGTTATGTAAAATATTTTCCGTCATAAACCTCCGTCGGGGGATATTCATTCCAACTGATAAAATCCGTGAGGCATCATAATCTTTGGCGTTACTTTTTATTATTTAGAGAATATATGTAAGAGATTCAACAGTAAGCTATAAGATTTTTAAAGTCGTCTCCCTTGTTGGATAGAGTATTTGATTTGAAGCTGACATGAGGCATTTGCAGGACTAAATTGTTTAAAACAATATATCTTATAAAACCATTTTTTCATATTATTTTCACACACTTCTGAAGCCAGTAAAGCAAACCGCTCCCGATTGGTTATACTTAAATCAAAATCAAAGCCAACCAATAGGGCTTCATGGGGTCAGTAAAGCAAACCAATCACTGACTGATTAAAAACCAATGAGAGCCAGTCAATTGGGCTTCATCTAATTTGTTTGGACGCCACAAACTGAGTTGTGAAAAACAAACTTGGGAGAACTCAGATTGAAAAGAATTATCAAGATGAGTGACATTTGTCAGCTTGTCACTGAGTTAAATTATGAACTGAGCTGTGAAAAACACCCCAGCCCACATATGGATATATACTAGGCATGCCCTCCCAAGTTAAATTATGAACTGAGCTGTGAAAAACACCCCAGCCCACATATGGATATATACTAGGCATGCCCTCCCAAAGTTACGGTATGACCAGATACCTCAAAATCACATACGGCTTCCTATCTCCCAGAAGGCTTTATGGATGACTCCCGGTTTTTCAAAACTAAACTGTTGGCGCTTTCTCCACTTCTTTTTTGTAACCGCTATGGTCATATACCAGGGCCGTTACCAAACCGGCGTTGCTGTTTGGTTTTCTTTTCTCATCTTCCCTTAAACTTGCTATCGCACAACATTACATTCTGGCTCGCCACCATGGTGGGACTCAAACCTCTACCATCGCCGAACTGGAACCGAATAGAGCCCACTCTCTAATAGTTTTAATGGCGTTGAGGGATTGAGTATTGACAATCTAACACTCCAACGTAAACTGCCGGGAATTCTAACCGCGTGCATACCCCCCTCAGACTCCATTTGATGCAATAGGAAAGCTAGGCCTGTGCGATCCAAGTAAAATAAAATAAGATTAACCGGGTCGCAAGGGATTTGTAAATCCCACATCGTCCCTGCGCGCCTTTGGCGCTCTAAAACCTTTCATTCATTCAAGTTGGAATCATTTTCCTCCAAGTCTCCTTGAAGAAGCTAAAACAATCGAAACGCGTCGAGACAGACGGATTTTCTACCATTTCAGAAGGAAATAACCAAGCCAGGCATCTTCTTGAATCGGTAATATCTAGTTTTCGAATTTTATTTATTTCATCACTTTTATATTTTATTTATACTTAATTTGTCTACAGGATTCAACAATGGCAAGAAAATGGCAGAGACATCAGAAGCAAAGTTGCCCAGTTCGGAACTGGCCAGGAACAATCGTTCTAGGCTTATTCTAGGCTGGTCAAGGCTTTGTTTCAGGTGCTTCAATGTTTGCATCACATTGGGCTCTTAGAGCACCATTTGGCAAATCGGGATTTCCCGAAACAGTTGGAGAAGAAAGTAAATGAGTTAGGTGGCTTTCTAAAGCCTGCTCTTCCCACCCCACACATTTTTTCTGTTTTTCGACAGATAGGTGTGAGATGGGCAAACCAAACGTTAAATGCTTTAATTGAGCATTATAAGATAAATTTAAACCAGTTGAAGCCTAAGATAAATTTGGCTATACGACCACCTCATGGACTCGAAAAAATAGACTTCAACAGCGCTTCGGCACGTGCCTTGATCTGGGCTAAAAAGAACTTTAAAAATAAGTTGACAGATAAGACGATTTCGGCCTATGAGTCTTACATTTCAGAACTTCGCCCAGCGTCTGGAGTAAGGAACAATACGGGGGGGGGGGGGAGCAAGCAAACCCCGCCGCTTTGTCCCTCTACCCCACCGCGAAAAAGCATAATAAGAAAAGATCAATGCAAAGCACTTCTCCCTCTTCTTTTCCTTCTACTTCTTCTTTCTCTCAGAGTAAGCGCATCAATTTGCAAACATCTCCGGTCCATATTGTGACTGAAGATGCTCGCAAATTGAGTAACGCTGTATCGTCTCGTCTTGCTCCTCTACCTCCTACTCCTCCTCAGCCTTTCTTCACTGGTTCTTCTAGTGCTCTCACTAGAACTCCTCCTGCTTCCTCTCCTCCCCCTTCTGTTTCTTCTCCTGCTTCTGTTTCCTCCCCTGCTTCTGTTTCCTCTCCTGCTTCTGTTTCTTCCCCCTTCCCCTGCCTCTAGTGTGGTTCAACCAGGTATATCGTACTCAGAGAAAGTCAAATCACCGAGCCGCAACTCGGGCCGCTCATTTGATTCTAAATTCTCCCAGTTTCGGCATAAAAGCATAGTTAATGTTGACAAAAGGAATTGGCGCCTCCCCGATATTTGTAAAAACATCCTTATGATTGGAAGTTCAAATTTAGGACGCATTGATCGAAATCCTCATCCGGACATCCAGGTGGAGTGTTATCCCGGCGCCAAATTCAATCATTTTCGCTCTATGTTTAAAGGGCACAGGGGGCCAGTCCAGTCCCCCAAAAATATTATTAAACATTGGCGTGAATTCTCGAAACGACAATTTTCTGATCTCGTAGTTAAGCAGTTGCGGAATATGCTTAGCGATATCAGGGTCAAGTTTAGATCAGCAAAAATTTATTTCGCTGAACTAAACTTTTCGCAAAAACTCCCTCAGGCTGAGAGGAGAACCCTGAGCATCATCAACGAAACCATTCGGAAAGTGAAGGACGTTAAGGTTATACCAAAAATTGATGACGCGAAGTTTGATGTTGCTCAGGATTTAATCCATTGGACCACGAGAACCGCCAATATTATGTACGATCACTGGTTGAACCATCTAGATTTAAACTAAGTAGAGGCAAAGGTAATAACCGCCTAACAGATGTGGGATTAGGAACTAATGTGGTTAACCTGTCTGGCACCAATGACCTAACAACCCCAGAGAAATCTCTTTTAGATCGCGGTTTAATTTTTGGACCAGCACCTAAGGCTAAAAGTGGTAACCAAACAAATTTACCATCATACAACTGTAATTTTCTTAGGCAAATGAAATTAGGAGACCGCTTTAGAAACTCCAGCGGTCGGAAGCTTCCTTTTAAGAATCATCTGGTTGGTCACCTCCAGATAGTGAAGTAGATCCCGAAATTATTGAGGCTAGCAAACGAATCATCCAAAAGGTGTTCAGCATGAACATACTCTCCGATAAAGACAATTTAACAGCTGGTGAAAGGAGAGCCCTCACGAAACTTCGAAAAAATAAGAAATTAGTAATTAAACCAGCCGGCAAAGGTGGGTTGGTAGTTGTTCTATCTCGGGATAATTATACAAAGGAAACCATGAGACAACTCAGCAATACTAAACATTATAAGAAAATAGATTCACTTATTTGGCCTATTAATGTCGAAAAATTCAATAAGATCTTAAAATTTCTCCTCGGTGAAGGCCACATTACCAAAAAACAATTGAAATATTTAACAGCTAAGCTCAGTGCTCAAACAAGACAATTTTACATCCTACCAAAGATCCACAGGGACCGTTCTTCATGGACGGATGACGTAACTACACCCGGGAGGCCAATTGTATCAGATTGTAATTCGGAATCTTATGCGATCTCGCAACTAATTGATTATCATCTGAAACCTATAGCAAATAGACATCCGAGCTATCTAAAAAATACACAGGACTTCCTGTCAAAAATTTCGAAATTGAAAATATCGAAAAATACAATTCTGGCTACTTTGGATATCGACAGTATGTATACGAACATTGATATTGGTAAAGGTGTTAAATCAGTTAAAAATGCATTTGAAAAACATCCGGATGCCAAACGCCCGGATGAACAAATTTTGGATCTTTTAGAGCTGAGCTTAATAGGTAATGACTTTCAATTCAATAGAGAATACTTTCTACAAATAATGGTTGTCCAATGGGCAAAAGATTCAGTCCTAATTTTGCAAGCATTTGTGTAGCGGAATGGGAGGAAAATGCCTTAAGCAAATGTGCAAAGCATCCTCTCATATATATCAGGTATTTAGATGACATTTTTTATTATTTGGGAACATTCAAAAGAAGATTTTGATGAATTTGTTTAAATTTTGAACAATCATGATCCAAACATTAAATTAAAAGCTACTATCAGTGAAAGTTCTGTTGATTTTCTTGATGTTACCGCGTATAAAGGCAAGCAATTTCAGGCATCCGGTCATTTAGATTATAAAGTATATTTTAAACCAACCGATTCACATCAATTGTTGCACACAAAATCATTTCATCCTCAACATACATTTAAAGGTATCATCAAATCACAGCTCAGTCGTTTCCACCGCAATTCAAGTGATAAGGTAAATTTCAATAAGGCTTGTTCTTCTCCATTTGGCGCCTTCAGATTGAGAGGATACTCACTGCGCTTTTTGCGTACTTTGAAATCTCAAACTCTGAAACAGCTCGAAAGTCCAGCTGAAACTACTGATTTCGAATCACTGAAGATTGAACACAACAAACCGTTGCAGAATGGCAGTGGCGCGGTATTTAATTGCAAAAAGCCTCGTTGAAGATTGCATACTTTTATGCCTGATCAGAAAGGGGAATTTTCCTCCAGAAATCACTATCAGATCCGTAACCCCCTCCATTGTGATTCACCAAACATTATTTACCTTATCACATGTAAGCGCTGTCGGAAACAGTATGTTGGTCAAAGTCAAAATCCTTTCCGAGAACGTGCTACTAGACACAAACAGGATATAAAACACAATGCTGATGCCCCAGTAGCACATTTTAACCTTCCTGGCCATTCTTTGGACGATTTCGAAATCCATCCTATTGAACAACCACCAGTTAAAGACACATTAGAAGAAACGGATGAATTTAGAAAAAACGTGAAGTTTTTTGGATCAATACGCTTCAAACCCTCTGGCCATTTGGTATGAACATATCAGAGGGCGAATGCAAAAGGAGGTCCATCATCCCTTTCACTTTAATATACAACCGAATGAATATAGAAATAGCAAAAATGTTAAAAGATGAATTCAATTTAACCAATGCTAAATTAAATGAACCTTTGAATCTTCGACCTGTCATCGCCTATAAGAAAAACACTAGCTTGCGTAACATCCTTGTAAGGACTAAATTAGAGGCCATCAATGAATAACATCAATTATTGCCAGTCAGTTTAACCAGTTCCTAAGCTCATCACTTTGTTTAAATCAATTATATGTATATTTGTCATGTTTGAAACCCATCAGGGTTCAGTGAATTAAACCAATTTTTGTAATCCCCATAGGAAGTGAGCTCATTTAGCTCATAAGGAAGATGTCTTATTCGTCAAAATTTATGTGCATTGTTTTTACGAGTTATCTGTTACAGTTAAAACTGGAAGTCCTGTCATGAAATGTGCACAAATAGGACGTCGATTTCCGCGTTAATCTACGCGTTAGGACCATAGCAAGGCTATCAAATTCTGGAAATATAGCCTGTGCACAAGCAATGTTTCAGCCAATGGCTCCGGGTAACAATGGGGTCCATTGGCAGAAACATTGCCTGTGTTTGCTATGAGTAACCAAGAGAACCTGCCGCGCCTTAGATGCCAGTCGATATGGCAATTGCGGGTAATTCCTATGCGCAATTAAGCCTAGATAAGCGCGCAGTTCATAACAGGACTTCTAGTTTTAACTGTATGAGGGAAATGTTACAAACGAACACACACACGGGTTTTGAAGCATATTCTGCAGGGTGTTCTCCTCATATCTGTAGATAATGTAGGTTTTGCTAAAATTGGGTAATGTTTTCCTTAGTTACTCGCGGTATAGGTGCCTTTGTTATTTTTTATAAAATTTCTGTTTAGTTCGTTGTTACTGAACACGAATCGATCGAATACATTAGTAGGCACGGCACCAGCTTTATATCACTATTTGTAATAAAAAGTAGGATTTCAAACATTGAACCAAGTTTGAAGACGTGTGCATACATGGTTTGGAAACAATGCCATTACATTTAGCGTTCTCTTTGATATTTTTCCTTATACATACGTAATGTGCATTAATAATAGGTTTATAAAACCAACGCCATTCCTTCAGCTACCTGTTGTTCGATAAATGGTTGCCATTGTTTTATACTTTCAGACATATCAGTTTCGTTTTTTTCTGATGTAGATCGTCATTGTTCATAATCATCCATAAAGATAACCGATAAACATTCACGTTTTAACCGCTCTGTTACGTTACTAAGACGTAGTGATGGCATTAATATGATTTGTATCGGAGCTGGAAAATCAAACCGAACTATTAATCAAAAGAAACGATTAGGCAGACATAGCGTCAATAAGGCTTTCGTGAGGAGAGCTGTTTGGGAAATGGTGGGTGCATCTAGCGTGATGTATGGTACGGAAGATATACCTCTAAACCAAACGATTGTTCAGAGCTTGGTAACTCTGCAGAATAATGCAGGCCGATGGATAACAGGGTCGAGTAATACCGCAGCACTAGAAGCAATCAGGCGTGAGCTTGGGAGGTCGAGGATCAATGAGATGATAGACTTAATGAAACTTTATTTTCTTAACTATTTGATAACTATCATTTGGCTGTTGAAGTTGGTGATTGGGAAAATACCCCATACGATGAGAGAAAATTTGATTTCTGTAAGGAAGGATTAGGAGATGAGTATCATGTGCTGCTAGTCTGCCACCAATTACAATCACTTAGGAAACGTTATATTGATAAGTACTATTATAAAAAAGCCCAGTATGTTCAGACTGACAGAACTATTTGCAAATAAATCTATAGAGAAGCTAAAAAACTTATGTAGATTTATTCGTGAAATAAATAGAATGCGAACACCCTCGAGTGTTTAGCTCTTCCCCTGCCACATGATAATCCCTCTCAGTGAAGGTCAAACTGCAACGGAAACCTGGCAGTCATTAATTATTCTCGAATGGGGCATGACCTCTGATCCCTCATTGGGGAGAGCTAGATGAACTCACCCCGTGGGGGCTCATGGGCTGGGCTTAGAAAAACCTTAACGTTGCGCCCCTATCAGTGCTCATAAGAATATTTATTTATTTGTTGCAAGAATTAAACACCCACCCCGCCCCTGTTTGTAAATGAGATGCGAATACACTCCACGCTCGGGCATGCAGGCTCACGCGGCTATTAAATAGCGGCGAGTCCCTGCAAGCGGCGAGCATTGATGGTGTTGACGCACGATACTGTAAACAATAGATACTCGACCACACTCTAAAGTCAATTTAAAATTTATTTTCCACAGTAGAACAATTGCACACGTGTTATTTGTATTTGCGTGTGTTTAAATATCGTCTTACGCCATTGTATGGAAAAAGACAAATAAACGACTTAATAATTCTCCCCGACAGCCGACTAATGTTCCGAGAATTCAAATACAAAGAAAGGGTGGATTGAGTTAGTGAGGGAGTTGGTTGAGAACATTTTCAATGCAAACCTCGGACTTAGAAGTGTGGAAGACCCAGGGTAAAAAAATCCGTCAAAGAAAAAGTCATGGGGGTTGTAACCGAAATTGGCGAGAAAAGGTCGTAGCAAAAAGGTCTCCAGGTGGCCGGCGTGATAAAGACATTGTTGCTTATTTGCAGTTCGACAGTATCAAAATCTTGAAAAGTCCTAGTTGTATTTTAAATATTACCCACAAGACTAAACTTGTGAGGTTCTAATAGCTTTTCTTGTCATGGCGGGTTTTGCATTTCCGTGAATTTTATCATTTGCTGTTCTCACACACGCGCGAAAGTAAAAAAATTGAAATCCACATCTGAACAAAAATATATACCGCTATTTGTATTCAGCATATTTAAAAGTGTGAGGCCTAGAAAAATTACAAATCTTTTTTTCTGGCCCTCCCCATGGTCATTTTGGCTGCCGCATTCTCTATTTTTAAAACTAATGTAAACTTAAAAAAAATAAAAATAAAAGGGTTTATGGCAATAAATTTGATAAATTTGTCCCTGGAGGACAAGAAGGCTTTGCAATGCTTTAGCATTGCAAAGCCTTCTTGTACTCAAGGGACGAAATACACCATCACCCTTGTAATCTTGTAGATTATGAGGCCTAAAACATAAAACAAACCAAGCACATGAAGAGAAATAATTACAAAAATAAAATAAAAAAAAAACGCCCGCCCACATGTAGTTTTACAAAATAGCCCGAGAAATAGATCTACGTTTTGGGGCCAAAGTGTTTCATCAGGTTAGGAACGCTATTATCAAGATTAACATCTTACAACGAGTACAAAAGCCATATCACATTGTGGTTAGTAAGGACATTATAGTATATGTTAACCACATCTATGGCATTGTGTATGAGAGGAGCGCAGAATTCCCCACTCTCCCTGTGACTCAGAAAGTGCAAAAAGAGGGACAAGAGCGGTTTTCCGGTGGCGCTGTTTCTGGCAAACAGCCTGTGAAGGTTTTCACAAAACAATTTTGTTCTCGGTTTTCGTGAAGTACTGGTTATCGATGATAATCGCACAAACACCAGAAACCAGTATGTTTTCTCAAACCCTCCTTTCCATGCACTTTTGATGTTATACGCCATAATACCGGGGGTAACCCCTCAGTTTCCTTTTAGTAGATTTCAACACAGCGTAAAAAACAAATCAAGCCATATTTAATGATTTGTGAACGCAGAAACACAAAACAATGACCGTTGACACCCACACGCGCTGGAATATTGGTGTAATGTTGTTGTTTGAAAGACGTGTATTTCTAAATGTAACATTATTGGAAGAGGTTTCAAGGGTAATGTGTTTGTCAGCTCATACTATAACATTCAGAAAATAATGTTTGGATCACGGTCAAATTTGCGTAGAGTACGGCCTCCGTGCACTGGTCAATTTTCAAGGGGGCGGCAGAATTTCCACGCACGAAATAATATTAGATTGCAAACACTAACTATAGGAATACTCAGTTGAAATTTTGATGATGACCTTTATATTGGGAAAATGCATGCTTGGACATCACTGCCGACGCGTGGATTATGGCCAGTCCACGGCGACTGTACTGTATTTTGAGTATCAGAAAACAGAAATGTAATAATTGTTATACCTGGTAAATGCATGTTTGGACATCACTGCCCACGCGTGGATTATGACCAGTAAACGGCGTCTGTTCTGCATTTTGGGTATCGGAAAACAAAAAGGTAGATTTAACTATAACATTTTGACCTTTGAGTTTTGACCTTGTTATATGTGTGAGACCCTAGGGCATGACTTTGACATATTCAGGTTAAAAATGCATGCGTGAGCCAAAAAAAAGTTACTTTGGTCTGTCTGTCAGTGTGCCGTACTATATATAGATTTTGTATCAAGTTACGTTTGACACCGACTTTAGGCATAACACTGACGTTTCCAATATCAAATAGAAGGTAAACGTTGCAGTCAAAGGTGAAAGTTATAGAAGGCAAAAAGGCAGTTTCTGTGTACGTCCATCTGTATGTCCGGACATTCACTTCGACTTCCACTGGTCAGGCTGAACTGCCAAATATGTAGATGACCGAGTTGTCACGTTTTGTGTCCATATCCAAACCAATAGGGAGTATTTCGATTCAGTTGTCAACAGTTAGCTCAAGTATCTATATTTTTCTTCCAGGTGTTCTGTAGATATATATATATATATATATTGTTTTAGGGCTGTATACATGTGATTTTTAATAAAAGATAGTTATATTAGTGTTTTGTTTAGTTTCTTTATCGGATATCAGTGGCGTGTTCCCTATCTTCGCGCGGGTCATTTTCGGTGTTTTGTTTTTTGTTTTGTTTACGAGTTCGACCGCTTTTTAAAATTCAAGCTTCTCATTCTAATTTTGGCTATGGATGGTAAGTGTTTCGTGACGCGAGAGGTTCAGACCAGCAGGGCAGAGACGGTTAGTATAGGTGTCCAGGTGGGGGAGTGGTTGAGGCCAGCACAGGGGTGCTACTGCTAGTGAGTTACCAACGGACGGCCAGCGGCCGGATGTGTGTAGGCACTGCCATATGGTGTATGTGAATGGGTGTGAGATGGGGGAGTTGGGGATGTGTGCCATCTGCGTAGAGCTAATGCAGCTGCTAGAGGCATATGTAAAGTTGGAGGAAGAGGTGCAGGTGGTGAGGGGGAAACTGGGGAGGGCAGGAAAGTCTGGTGTTACCCCAGTTAGGGTGGCATTCGATGGGGAATGGAAGGTGGTGGGTAGTAGGAAGCGGACTTTTGACGTGGATAGTGGGTCTTTTGGGAATAGGAAGGTGCGTCGGGTTGAGGGTAGAGGAGAAGTAGGGGCTAGAGTGTAAAATTCCCAGGCTAGTAGTGTGAGTCGGGGGGCGAAAAGGCGTATTCTTTTAGAATCGGATAGTGAGGGAGATAGCGATGACCATGTGGAGTCTGTCAGGGCAGGAGTCAGAGGGAAGGTTAGGAAGGTGGTAAACGAGGACAAGGTGGCTTGTAGTGGGAGTGGGCAGAAGGTGGGGTGCAGTGTCCAAAATAGATTCAGTGTGTTAGGTAATTTCGAGAATTCTGAGGAGCAGGTTGGGTCTGAAGAGGTGGAGGTGGAGGTAGGCATGGGGGTTAGTGTGGCGAAGTGCAAGATTGCGAGCCGGCCCAGTGGGGATAGAGGTGGTAACAGGGGTAGTAGGATGGGAAAGAGGACAGGAAAGGACAGGAAGAGGCAGTTGGTGGTTGCAGGGAGTAGTATAGTGCGGGGGTTGGATAGGGTGGTGTGTGGGACCGACAGTGTCAACAGGACCAATTTGTGCTTTCCCGGGGCTAGGGTGGAGGACCTAAGGGACAGAGTGGGTGGATTAGTAAAGGTGTCAGGCCCAGACCAAGTGGTTGTTGTACACGTGGGGACCAACAACATCAGGGAGAGAAAATCAGTTCAGCTTATTGAGACTTACAAGGACTTAATAACTCAACTGAATGCCAAGAATGCTCAGGTAGTGGTTTCGGGGCTTCTCCCAGTACTAGGTGGTGGGGGCGAGCGTAATTCGCGGATCATTGGTACCAACGAGGAATTGGGGGAGTATTGTAAGGAACTTGGGATACCCTTTGTAGACAATTGGGGATCGTTTTGGGGCAGAAAGGACCTATATGGAAGGGATGGTCTCCATCTTAGCCCAAGGGGTACAGAGGTTTTAGGAAGAAATATGTTGCAGGTGGTGGAGCCTTTTTTGGTATAGGGACGGGAGGGGGGGGGGGGGTCAGTGAAGGGGGAATAATCACAGAAAATGTGTCATGAACCATAGGTGTAGAAAATGGGACAAGGGGGATAAGGAAAATGGACCAAAAATCCAAATCAATAGGAATAGCTTCCCAAGGAAAGCACAGGTACACAAAGTAGGATATACAAACATACAGGGACTAGATAATAATGGGACCAGTAGGCGGAAGCCAATGAATCTTGACACCCTGAAAGTGGGTTATAGCAACATCCAGGGTCTCTACCGGAAAGTAAGTGAAATTGCTACATTGATTGAGGCAGAGGAGTTTGACGTCATGGGCTTAAGCGAAACGTGGGTAAGGCACGAGGAGCGGGTAGACCAAGTAAGGGGGTACGTATGGACAGGTGTAGGGCGAAAGGAAGGCCAGAAAAAAGGGGGAGGGTAGGCATGTACATTAAAGAGGATTTAAAACCATCGTTGGTCACAGACCTGGAAAACATCAGCACCCCGGCTGAGGTATCGAAAGAAATTGGATGGGTAAGGATCAGTCTGAAAAACAAAAGTATTGCCCTTGGGGTTGTGTACCGTGCGGTGGAGGGAAGCAAACCCGAATGGAATGATTCGATATACTCAACACTAAGGTCCAATATCACAGAATTACAAAACAAGGGGCTCGGTATAATTCTGATGGGTGACTTTAAGGCCACATGGGTAATGATGAAGACGGCATAGAGGGTGGGGACAATAAAGTCAACAGGAATGGAAGGAAGCTGTTGAACTTCATAAACGAGCTCGATCTGAAGATTCTGAAAAGGGACGCGAGGTGTAAGGGGAAATGGACCTGGGAGAGGAACGACAGAAAATCAATAATCGACTACATCCTCACAGATATTAATTTATGGAAGGAGGTGATAGGGGTAGAAGTGGATGATGAGGGTAAAATGGAGGTGGATAGTGATCACAACTTGATTACAGCGACGATCAGGGCCAAAACTCAAGTAAAAAGCAAAGGAAGCTCTAAGGAGATTTGGGAACTCAAAAAAGATGCTGACTGGGCGAAGTTCAATGAAAAACTGAAACCAAAGCTTGCAACCGTACCCAAGAGGGGCAGTGTCCAGAGGATGGCCGACGTCATAGTTGCGAGCCTGGTGGAGGCAGGAAAGGAAAGTGTAGGAAAGGTCAGGGTGCCAACACGGGAACTTGGGTATAGAGTGAACGAAGAACTGAAAAGGGCCATAAAGGGAAGAAAAGCTAAATGTGCTGCATACAGGAGAAGTAGAAAACTTAAGGGGGCGAAAAGCAATGAGGCCACAGTTGCTAAGGAAGAATACCACCAAGCACGAAATAAAGTAAATAAGATTAAAGACGATAATCGGAGAGTACGAAATAGCAGTCTTATTAGGACGATAAGAACGACAGGGGGGTCGAGTTCGAACGTATTTTGGAAATGGGTGAATAAACGTAACAAAGGAAGTAACCCACAGAGTATTAAAGTAGATGGCAGAGTTATAGACGAGCAAGATCAAGTCGCATCAGAACTAGTCAAGCACCGGGAAAAGGTAAACGATAAGCGATGGGGCATGGGGAGCCCACCAGAGTGTCCGAATCAGGTCGAGGAAAACCTATCGAGCTTCGTGTGCAGCGAAATTAAAACGGAGGAGGTGCGAAAGGTGATATCAAAATTAAGGGATGGAAAAGCGGGAGGAGTGGATGAAATTCCTAACGAGTTTATCAAAAAAGGGGGAGAGGAACTCGTGGAAAGCCTAACTGCCCTATTCAATATAGCCATAGAAAATCAAGAGGTCCCAAAGGAGTGGAGAGAAAGTAAAGTGACATTTATTCACAAAAAGGGGGAAAAAGACGTTTTGGATAACTATCGAGGGATCTCTGTCAGCAGCAACATTGGAAAGGTTTTCTGTAAAGTCCTGTATGGGAGACTAGAGGAGGTGATTGAGGAGAAGGGTTTTTTGGGAGAAATCCAGAATGGCTTCAGGAAGGGAAGGAGAGTTACTGACCATCTTTTCACATTATCCCAAATGATAGAATCCGCGAAAGCAAAAAAGAACAAAATATGTTTATGGCCTTTTTGGATATCAAAAAGGCATACAATAGAGTATGGAGGGAAGGTATGTGGCACAAGCTGGAGGCTATGGGCTTAGGAGGCGAGTTTGTTGGAATTATGAAAGCATTATATAAAGATGTACAGAGTGGACTTAGCCTGGGAAACATTACAACGAGACGTGTGCCTATGGAGATAGGCCGAAAACAGGGGTGTATCCTTTCGCCGATCCTGTTTGCATTGTACATCAAAGGTTTAGGAGATGAACTCCTGCGTAGCGAGGAGGGGGTAGCAGTTGGGGACTTGAAGATCCCAGGGCTATTTTTTGCAGACGATATGGTTCTAGTATCAGAAAGCGAAGAGGGGCTAACGAAAATGCTGGGAATTGTTGGGAAATATGGGAGCTAATGGAGACTCGAACTTAATGAAAGCAAGAGCAAAGTTATATCTGTGGGCCGCAAAGTGGACCCCCACTCGAAGGTGGAGAGTGGGTGAGTTCTGCATTTCGGAAGGGAGCAGCAAACTTCTCAGTGTGGGAGAGGCAGGTGATTACGAGTATTTGGGGGTAAATATAAACATTACAGGAAGAGGCATCTACCGGAACCACACAAATAAATTGATTCTGAATGGAAGCGAATCCTTAACCAAATGAAACTTATAGGGAGAAACAGTTTCTATAAGGTTTTCGTGCGGAAAACCATTTGGGAAATGGTGGGGCTGCCAAGTATAACATACGGTACGGAAGTGGTACCCATAAACTAGACGGCCGTAAAGAGCTTGGAAATCCTTCAGAACGATGCAGGCCGACGGATAACGGGGTCGAGTAATGCCGCAGCGCTAGAAGCAATCAGGGATGAGGTTGGGTGGATGAGGATCAAGGACAGGATAGACCTGTTGAAGATCGGTTATCTTAATTATTTGGTTTATCTCCCCGACAGCCGATGGTGTAAAGTAATGTTCCTGAGAATTTTCAACTCAAATATCAAAACGGGGTGGATGGTCCAAGTGAGGGAGCTAGCAGAGAACTACTCATTGGAGATCTCGGACCTGGACGTTGGGGCAAACCAAGATAAAAAAAATCGTCAGAGAAAGGGTCATGGGGGATTGTAACCGTAATTGGCGAGAGGGGGTCAAATCAAAGAGGTCTTTGGGTGGCCTGCGTGATAAAGAGAAGCCAGGTTTTGAAGAGTACATTGATGGCACCTTTGGGGGGGGGGTCACTGCTGTTCAAGCTGAGGTAGCGATCCCTGGAGCTGAGGGGAAAATTGGGAAAGACGGTGAAAGGGAGTGCCAGATGTGTAACTTGGACATGGTGGAGACCCTGGAACACTTTCTTCTAGAATGCCCAAAGTATCAGTCTAAAAGAATGAGATTCACTGGGAGTAGAATGGGGAAGTGGGATGGGAGAATGAAGGACATGTGGTTATGGGGAGACTCAAAGGAGATGGTTAATATGCTAATAAGAGAGATTGGGAAGAATGGGACAAGGGGTATCATCAAGCAGTTAGTCTCCGAGTGCTGGGAGGAGAGGAGAAGCGTGGGAATAGGGTGTCAGTTGGGAGTACAGGGGTAACCATGGCCTTCTCGCCCGAGAACCGCGACACATCAGCGGCTGGCCAAAGTGTTATTATTATTATTACGAGTTGTAAATATATAGTTACAGTCTATGTTCTGGCGAACTGAAGAAAGGCAGGTCAGAACAAAAATAAGCAGGAATCACAGTATTTGATATATTTCGTCAGGACTTTCAGCATCTACATGTTTTGAAATCAGTCGACATTCTGTTTTCTATGGAAAGCCAATAGTAATCCTTACAGACCACAGACATAAGGATGCTTCCGTGTCACCAGGAGTGTCCTTGCTGGCGAGCTACGACTGATTTTGGTTACTTTAATGGTGTGTACGATTTCAATATTTTCAAAGTAGGTAAATGGCCCGTTATGACTGATCCAGGCTTGTCATTATCAAAATTGCCGGAGATCTATAATAGCTCGCCTTAAATAACCACCGGGGACCTTTTTTGTTCCGCCTTAATTCATCCGAGAAGAGCCATTTTAATGATTTTGCTCTTTGATGATATCTGCTAAAGAATTAATGAATGTTAAGATGCGGTACCTATAATCTAGGTCGACACTCAGAGAGAAAGCGTTGAAGTCTCTTATGGCCGAATTTAAAACATGCAACACAGGCGCCTCATCTAAACATTCTCAAATTATACCTATAGTTCTGATGTCTGTCTTTTATAGGAAATCATGCAAAACTTTCGACACAAATTAATTTTACTAAGTTATAATTTCGCACTGATCACCTTCATGGATGTCTAGTCTGTAACTGTAAAACTGCAACTGAGTAACCAGATATTCTGTCATATATCATATGCCCTATACCAGGTGGGAATTTTGAACTTTATTTTCAGCTTTCATAGTACGATGTGTATCACAACATGGCCTGGATGCTGAAATCCTCGAACATATTGCCCACTCAAATACCTATGACCTCACACATTCTGGCTGAAAAATACAACTGGTAAGTTCCGTCACTAGTCTGCACTAGTTGGCATTTAACGAGCCGACAGAGCAATGTGTCAACATTCAGTCATTGGGTACATGCATTTTGAACTGAGGTACTGAGGTACTACATCCACAATGGGATCGAGCGATGTTATCATCTTCTGTTTGTGAAAAACTCCGACATGGCATCTCCCCCGCGCGGTTGAATCAGTCAGTGGCGTGTTTCGGCATCAACACTAGCTGAGTATACTGTCTTTGTATATGTATGTAAGATTACTGGAAGTCCGATGGGTTACTGCACAGCAGTAACCCTACTCCTTGTTGGACTCCTTCGTGAGTGGGAGCCGGGGCAATGAATGGGTTCTATTATTATCATGGCATGTAACCCCCCCCCCCCCCCCCCCCACACACACACCTCCCAAAAAAGGAAAAAACTGCTACTGATCTAGGTAGCCCTGAGTCTGATAAGCATTGGATAGCTTCTTTTGTACGACCGAGGAAGATAATATTCAAGAAGTTTTTTCTGCTGCTTTCAAGGGGCGAAAACAAAACAAATAAGCACCATTACTGCTTTTGATCTTGAGAATCCATCAAAGGTACTGCAGTGACTGTTAAGGATATCAAAAAATTAAGATCGGGTGATATATTAATTCAATATTTTAAACAAGTCCAGGCACATAATCTTATGAACACCATGAAAAAAACTGAATTTGATGTTAAGGACAATTTCTGTGAAACTCTAAATTCAAGCAAAGGTGTCATAAGAACTCGAAGGTGAAATTACTCCGGTACTTAAACTCCAAGAATAACAGCTGTGCAACGGATGGAAATAAAAAAAGATGGCAGACAAATCACGACCAACACTTACATATGAACCTCCAAAAGCTGTCAAAATTGGCTACTCGAACGTTGGAGCGGATTTGTACGTTCCAAATTCACTACGATGTTTCAGGTTCCAAAAGTCTGGGCATGGACAGGATTCTGGTCGATGAAAGATATATATTTTAAATGTAGCTTAAATTATGATGGACCATGTAAAACAACTTCATATAATTTAATCATTTGTCCCGCCTCTGCTTTGGTTGAAAGCCTACAGCGTGAAAGTCGTCAAAATCGTATAAACCAAATCACGTAATGATTTGGAATGTCTACACGTTCGCAAGACTCTGGAAGCCCCGCCCTCTCAATCCAATTGTCACCGTGAGGGCGTGACGGCAGACTGATAGATGGATAACAAGCTTGTAAACAAAGATCAATGATCGATTTTTCATCGCCTCCAGACAGCGAGAATATAATGATAATTTCTCGGGAACAATTGAATTTAATAAAATATACCGAATTGGGAAACGAATAAAAGATCATACATCCAAACATGATTTTGGGGGAACTTAAAAAAATGTTTTTAATGATATTGTTACGTGACTTGCTAAATATCTGTCGTCTGCGATCGAAAATCAAAACAACAAACAATTTGACAATGATTGACATGACCTGTTTGTGGCACACTTTCCTGAGTTTGACTGTTGTCTTTTGCGAAAATTACAAGTTTTTCGTTCACGTACACATAGTTTTTATATTTTAATATTACAGCCGGATTAAATTATAAGAAATAACTGTTATTTTCCTTCGGTTTATGCGATATAAACCGAAAATTTTCAGCACAAGCTTAATCATAACTCGCTATGAAGCTTGTGCTGAAAATTTTCGGTTTATATCGCATAAACCGAAGGAAAACAACAGTTATTTCTTAAATAAATGTATCAACTGGCAGGGCAATCACATGCCACCATCTACGGAATACACTGTTTGGAAGAAGGAAAAGGTGATACAGAAAGTAAAATGCGAAAACAGATTCGTTTGAAAGAGGCTAGAGACATCCTGACATCAATGCCTGACATGAATACATCAATACCATCTTATGCCTCAATTTAAAAAGAAAAGAAACCAACTGAATCACCTGGATGCCGAACTGAATTTATTTGGCTCAGATTTCTGTGCGAATTTAATGAACTGGGACTTCTGAGCCAAAAATAAAACCTGCTGATTTTTGCCTGCAGAAGATTCTTTTAAAAGAAACCTGACTCAAGACCATACTTCGAATAATGCATGCGCAGGTGATTAGGATCTTCATGTTCTTGGAAGGTCTGTCTTAGTTAGGAATGATATTACTAACATTTATGTATATTTACAAACTTGCAGGCTGTAGCGATAAGCCTAACTTTAGACAAGACAGTTACATTATGTTCGGTTTACAGCCCATCAAATGCATTCCTAACCGAAAATAAGTTTGACATTATTGGCCTAACAGAAATCTTTAATGTCCCTTCAAATATATCATACTGCCTCGAAGGCTACCATAATCTTATAAAAAACAACCGCCCCGACGGTGATGACGGCAGAGGAGGAGTTGGGTTTTTTATCAAAGATAACATTGATATTAAAATTCGTCATGACCTGTCGACTTTCATCCCTCATATCATAGAATCTCTATTTATCGAAGTCAATGTCAATAAATCGCGGAGAGTCATTGGGGTAATTTACAGACCAAACACACCACCAAAAGCGGATATTGATATCTTCCTAAACAAACTAAACGAAATAATTGACAAATTAAATCAAGAAACTGTATCTTCCTACATAATGGGTGACATTAATATTGACCTTCTTAAATATGACTCCCACGCCAAAACAGATAGTTATATCAACCTAACGTTCAGCCAAGGATTCTTACCTGTCATTACTAAACCCACCCGCTTAACCACACATTCAGCCACACTCATTGACCACATATTTTCCAACAATACTCTATCTACTCCAATATCTGATATAATAATAACGGATGTCTCTGATCACTTTGGTACTTTTCATGTTGAAACCGTGCCCCCCAAAACAAAGAAAGAGTCATATTCATGGGTTCGTAAGGTAAATGCTGAAACTATGGCAAACTTCAAATTACTTCTATCACAATGTGATTTTTCATCAGTTATGGACTCAGATAACCCAAACACGGCTTATAACAATTTTTTACATATATATCTAGGATTATTTGATGCGGCTTTCCCCCGAATACTCGTCTCTATTCATCAAAAATCTATAAAGACGCAACCCTGGATGACAAGAGGCTTGGTAGTCTCATCAAATAATAAAAGCAAATTCTATAATAAAAAGTTAAAAAGCCCAACTGAACTCAATATAAAAAACTACAAAAACTACTGTAAAATATTTAATAAAGTAAAAAAGCAATGCAAAGCAACTTATTTTAAAAGTATTCTAAACGAACATAAATATAACATGCGTACAGCATGGCAAATACTAAATAGAGCCATCAAAAAGTCCGACGGAAAAACCAACTTACCTCAGTTTTTTATTCACAATGATAAAGAAATTAATGACCCAACAGAGATAGCTAGAGAACTCAATGTTTACTTTGCAAATATAGATAAACAAACGAGTGATAAAATATGGGGCACCAATAAGTCGTTTCACGACTTCATGGAGACGAATTCTACTAATAATTTTTACATAAGTCCAACATGTGACTTTGAAGTTATGAATATTGTAAAATCCCTAAAGTCAAAAGGAAGTAAAGATTGTGATGATATTAGTTCAAATCTACTAAAACAAACTATTGATCCTATAGTTAACCCATTAACGCACATTCTCAATTGCTCGTTTGCATGTGGTACTGTTCCAGACAAAATGAAAATTGCAAAAGTTATTCCTATATTTAAAGCAGGCGACCAACATAACTTTACAAATTACAGACCCATTAGCATACTTCCTACATTCTCAAAAGTGTTAGAAAAACTTATGTCTGTGAGACTTTTAAAGTACTTAAATCGTTTTAGTATCCTACATCCAAATCAGTACGGTTTCAGGAAAAATCATAGCACGGTGCATCCTGTCTTGCAGTTGTTGAAAACTATATCAGAAGAAAATAACAAAATAAGTAAAAACAGCACACTCGCGCTATTTTTGGACCTTTCAAAAGCGTTCGATACAATAGACCATGACATTTTAATAAATAAACTATATAGATACGGTATTAGAGGTTTGGGTAACGACTGGTTTAAAAGCTATTTATCAGATAGACTACAGTATGTCGCATTTGGCGACTATACATCTGACATCACAAAAATAATACACGGAGTTCCACAAGGCTCGATACTCGGCCCAACACTGTTCCTAATATATGTCAATGACATCTATCATGCTTCATGTTTAAACCTCTTATCTTTTGCTGACGACGCCACGGGGCATTCGTCGGGTCCAGACCCAAATCAATTAGTTCAACTCATAAACAAAGAGCTTGAAAAAATATTTGAATGGTGATGCGCGAATCGACTTGTATTAAATGCAACAAAAACCAAATACATTTTAATCAACCCCTCCGCCAAAAAAAAAACAACAACAATTCGGGATAATATTTTAATAAATGGCCAAATCATAAGTAGAGTAGGTTCAAATAATACAGAAAAATCTCTTAAATTCTTAGGAATACATATTGATGATAGTTTATCTTACAAACACCATATATCTCAACTCTCTTCGAAGATTGCACGGGCAAATTTCGCACTAAATAGAGTGAAGACCACGCTTCCCCGTGAAGCTCTGAAAACACTCTATTATGCTCTGATACACACATATTTAGTGTATGGGATAAATGTATGAGGAAATGCTAGAACGATTAAAAAGATACTGCTCCTCCAGAAACGCTCCATCCGCATAATAAACAATAAGAAATATAATGCACACACTGATCCTCTTTTTCGGGAGAATAAGATTATTAAAGTAAACGACCTCTTTAAACTCCACGCTTGCCTGTTTGTGTTTGACTGGTATCATGAAAACTTGCCTTCCACCCTGTAGTCAACACTACGGGTAGAGCTAGCAGAAGGAGAGATGGCCTCCAAATTGATAGAACAAGGACAAAGTCTCTTGAATACTTTCCAACACACATATACCCCAGACTCTGGAACGATTTAGACTCTGAGCTACGTAACATAAACAACAGAAACAGTTTTAAAAAACAACTAACTACAAAATTGTTGTCCCAATACGCCGATAACATTGACTGTAATAATCCATACTGTACTGACTGTGCCATTTAATATTAGGTAGACTATTGTCCTACCCTTATTGATAACATTGACTGCAATAATCCATACTATACTGTCTGTGCCATTTAACATTAGGTAGAATATTGTCCTACCCTTATTGAGGACTCCACATTTTGTGTTGAGCTGTAAAGTGCTGGAGCGGCGCGTGGTTTTGGACTTACCAGCGAGGGCGTAGTAGTGCTTATAGACACATCTTTGCAGGTTATGTATATGTCTGGACAAATTCTCGTCTCTTAACTCACTCGTGTTGGGTACACCAGCCCCCATCGTCCTAGACCAAGAATAGATAAACGGTGTTAGACAGTCCGATTCCAATGCTGCATGATGAAATTTGCCGGAGACGACAGGTAGACAGCCAATCTGGCTATGCCGTCTCCCTGCGGTGTACAGGTATATTTGATAATGTTTGTTATATATATATTACTTATGTATATTTTTGTTGTATACTGCTAAATAAAGATTCATTCATTCATTCCTTCAGCTGAATTACCTTGAACAACTGGATCACCAGCTTCCAACTCCATAAATTTTGATGGGAGATTTTAACTCTTTGAACCTTGGTGGTATCTACCATGTCAGTTCAATAGCAGCAAATATAATAGTCCATATTCATTATGTGTGTGTGGGGGGCAGGTCAATTAATATTTTCAAGGTTCTGCCCTGGGGCAGCACGTTGAAAATAGTGATTGGTCTACTTCACGTATTCGCTTTGAAGCCATCAAACTTAATGAAGATATGACGTATTATGTTCCTTGGCCGGAAAAACGGCCTCTATGGC
This sequence comes from Pictodentalium vernedei, assembly GCA_031216915.1. Lineage (NCBI taxonomy): Eukaryota > Metazoa > Mollusca > Scaphopoda > Dentaliida > Dentaliidae > Pictodentalium > Pictodentalium vernedei. The sequence goes on from CM062297.1 coordinate 172,763,973, forward strand.
CCAAATGGTTAATGTACATAGCCCTCTTTGGGGTGATTCCTGCAGCAAAGAATACCCCACAGGCAAGACAGTAGAATAACTTATTTCAAAATATGACGTGTGCTTGATCAATGATGGTTCAGACACTTATTTACACCCTGCATCTGGTTCTAACGTTTTAGTTGATCTTATAATTGTATGTCCTCCAGTCTACTTTGATTTTTCGTTGAAGGTGTAAGATGATGTGTGAGGGAGTGACCATTTTCCGATTGTGTTGGAAATTGTGGTTCAGGCAGATGATGACAGAGTTTTCCAGTGGATCTGTTCAAAAGCGATCTGGGACCCTTTCTCAGTGGTTTTTCCGAACGAACCGCATGGGAGAAATCTCAAGAAAGTGCTGACCAACTAAACCATTTTACTGAGGAATTGCATGACATCACAAACATGACCATTTCCAAACCCTCTGCAAATCCAAAGCATTTCGGCAAACCATGCTTTGATATTGATTGCAAACAGGCTATAAATGATCGCAAGAAAACTGAATGGGAATTTAATTAGTCACTAACCGAAAATTATTGGGCGTTTAAACTACGTATAAATCGAGCAGATACAAGATGACATGTAAAACAAAACAAGAAAAAGTCGTTGGGAAAATTATGTTCCAATAAGAGTAAAATCCCCGCCCTTTGATTGGATGAGAGCTAGCGTACCTTCTTGTATGTTTATGGCTCCAGTAGCAAACGTTACCGTCTGACATCACCACGTAAAATATTTGAAATGACGTCGCCTGTTTCGTAATTGCTTAATCAACGGAGTGCTTCATTTTTCTGGATTTTTAACACGTGCAGCAGGCGGTGTTCCGTAAAAAGTGCTGTTTAACCCTTTACCCAACGTAACGGCCAAAACCGGCCAGCGCTATTCTCAAAAATCGCCAATTAATTTTCATTATTTTTTTCATTTTCTGCCTCAAAAACATAGGTTATGACCCCTCGTTGGAATGAGCTCGTCGAGCTCGTTCCAACGAGGGGTCATAACCTATGTTTTTGAGACAAAAAATGAAAAAATTTAGTTATTCAAGAATTTTTTTTGCAAGTGTCGTCTGCTTTTCACGTTAGGTAAAGGGTTAAATTACAAACCGATATACGATTTGAACTGAGATGGAATGAGTTTATCTACTTTATTGATTATTTATCCAATGGCTTCGTGGGTACACGAGAGGCTTATTTACTAAACCTGCGATCGTTAAAAGTTGCGTTGCAGAAGGCAACTTTTAACGATGAGAAGTTTAGTAAATAAGCCTCTTCTGTTTCACAATGTAGGTTTTTGGGCTATGGGTAGTGTCTTATTGGAACACATACGTTATTGTGATGAGTTGACGGTAACATGGTCTGAGGCTTGCGGCTCAGAGCGTATGTTACTGTCAATTCTACTATAATATTAGAACGTTCCTTTTCATGTTCTATCGGTCGATAGTACCTGAGTTTGTGTGATTTCTGAAATAAAACCTGAAGCAGCTGCTGAAGGTTTTATTTCAGAAATCACACAAACTCAGGTGCTATCGACCGATAGAACATGAAAAGAAACGTTCTAATTATTTTATTATGCCGAACAAAATATGACTTTCATTGTTAAGCGTTAACTGCAACAAGCCATCCATCTTGTAACAACAATGTAGTCGAATCCAAAAACATGACGTCATTTCGAACGAATGACGTCTCTTCGAAAATGACTTGTCACAAGTGCCGTCGCTTTGGGAGTTTCTTTATCAACAAATGCCAATGTTAACAACTGCATCATGCTGTTCGTGTTATAATTCATTGTTAATGCTTGTGTGAAAAGTGATTTAAATTAATGGAATATAATTTCATGTTTCTCGGACAACAGTTGATAGAATTGAGCGGAGTGAAACACAAGTCATAACTGAGACACATATTCAGGATTCACTGAAGTGGTGAACAACACGTGAGTGAGTTTTTTAATATTTCTGATTCTTTTGAATGCATTGTTTGCAGTTAAAATTGAAAACACACCGACTGAAGGTGATATATTTGTTGGTAAGTTTGTGTCTACCGGTGTTGAAAAAGCTAAACGGACACGGAGCCAGCGTTTGGTGTTGAGACATTCGACGCTGATCAATGGAAGTGGTGCTTACATTTTCTTCGTTCTCTTGTCTCCAGGGTAAAACGTTCCGATAGTACCCGTGTTTTGCCCCAAAACTCCAGTACTGTGACTTTTAGAAGGTGTCATATTAACCAATCACGGCTGATGTTACAAACGTGGGGCATAATAAAATAATTTATAATGTTTCGAAACTTAACCAACACACTCAACGAAAACAACGAACAAATAACACAGCAGAATGAAACTGTAAACTATTTGGCCTCAACATTTTCTAAGCACTGGTCGTCTGAAAATTGTACTCCAGAATTCGTTAAAATTGAAACAACAGGAAAAGCAAAAGATCAAATTCACCTTTGAAACTTAAGAAGGTTATAATGAGCCTTTCGATATGGAAAAATTAAATAACCCTTGGTATAAAGCAAACGTTACCGTCACTGAACCCGATGAAATACACTGTCACGTTTTGAAACATCTGCCCCAATCATCAATTAAACTTTTATTATCAATTTTGAACGAAATATAGATGACTGGCCAGTTTTCATCTTCGTGAAGAAAAGTAACAGTAATTCTGATTCCAAAGCCAGATAAAGATCACAGCAAACCCAAGTAATTACAGACCTATTGCATTAAAAAGTTGTCTGTGTAAACCATGGAAAGGATGAACAATGATCGACGTGTTTTATTCTGGAATCGAACATTCTGCTTTATAATGTTCAGTGTGGTTTCAGAAGCCAGAGAAGTGCTGTGGATTATTTGGTTAGACTTTAAACGCTTATACGAAATGCCTTTGCTAGAAAAGAACATGTGATCACAGCTTCTTTGAGTTGGAAAAGACACGGTAGAACGTGGAATTATATAGAGAGTAATCGCTTGACTGGACATAATTCATGAGAGGTGAGGGACGTTGTACAAACAGGAGTGCGCGAATGCGCACGAGTGTTTTACAAAAAAGTCCCTCGCCTCGAATGAATTATTTCACGTAACCAGTCCAGTCAAGCTATTACTCTGTTTATTACTTTTCATTATTAACGATAATTATATTATTTAACCCTTTACCTAACGTAACTTTCAAAACCGGCCAGCGCTATTCTCAAAAATCGCCAATAAATTTTCATTATTTTTTCATTTTTTGTCTCTAAAACATAGGTTATGACCCCTCATTGGAACGAGCTCCTCGAGCTCGTTCCAATGAGGGGTCATAACCTATGTGTTTGAGACAACAAATGAAAATAATAGTTATTCAAGAATTTGTTTTGTCAAGTGTCGTCTGCTTTTCATGTTAGGTAAAGGGTTAAAAAAACAATTAAGTCCCCATTACACCCACGGCAAAGCGTCTTCGTTTGCGCGTACGGATACATGACCCAATTGCTGATTGCATAATTCACTTATGAAGTTATCGTCTCTAATCAAACCCGGAAATCCCAGTAAATCACTCTTTGGAAAGTAATAAAGGATTTTAAACGATATTTTAACATTAGCTTGAGAAGGAGTATGCCTTTTTTATAGAACATTTTTAAAGGACCGTCAATTTCAAGTTCGTGTTGGGTCAACATTATCTGATCCCCACGAGTAAGAATTGGCAGATCCTTGGGGTAGGATTTTATCTGCTATCTTTTTCTCTGTAAAAGTCACTGGCATCATCGAAGCAGTAGAGAATATGATTGACTCTTCATTGTATGTCGATGTTTTTTTTTTATTTGTTGAAGCAGTGCAGAAGCATGAATACCACCAAGCGTAAACGCCAGCTGTGCTTAAATAGAATTAAAAAAATCGTCCAAAGAAAATTGTTTTTTAAGTTCTCAAGAATACAACAAATTGTATACATTTTAAAAGCTTAAAAAACATCACCTCGTTCCGATACTGAAAATAGATAGGAGTACCAATGAAGGTGTTAAAGAAGTGAAATTCGTTGGTTATTATTTGGCGACAAACTGAATTTCACTTCTCATATAAAACAACTAACAGTGCGATGTAAACAGAAACGCACTTAACCTAATCAAGGTGGTTGGTAGCACTGGTTGGGTTGCTGACCAAAAAACCCTTACTCCAGCTGTAAAGATCACTTGATACCATAATTACCTATCCTACTATATATAAGAAAACCCATGACATAAATTTTAGCTTTATACACCAACTGTGGTGAACACTCCATCAATGAGATTTCAATAGTTAAAATTTACAACTACGGTGGAACTACATCCAAGTTGACGTTTGGTGACGTCGACCTGAATGCGAACTTGTCTAAATTTATCGCAGGTCACCTCGCGAAGAGTGAAATGAAAGTGGCAATTATTTATTACGTTTTTAAATGAGTTTACCCCATAAAACACCCAAAATTAACAAACATGCATTGTCTCAAGTTAATAATTCATCCATGACTCGAAACAATATGTCATTATGTTATTAAAATGAAAAAGCCCTTTTCTATTTCGTTTCGGTGATAAAATTGACAGCGGAAGTACCGCCCACCGATGCTCATGTAAACAAAAACAAATTCGCACACACGGCTGCTGCTCAGTAAAATCTTGAAAAAATAATAGCGACTCGTAATAATCTGACGATCATGGTATAAATACAATACCCAAAGTAGCTTGGTGTAACAAATGTTCACCACTCGTGTTAAGATTTGGTACATCAAGCTACTATGGGTATATTCTATATATAGATCACTTATTAGATCGAAGTTAGATCACGGCTGTGAGATTTACTGTTCTGTGAGAAAGTCGTACTTCAAACCACTTAATGATATTCATAATAGTGGTATTCGAATTAGCCGGTGTGTTTGAGGATGTCGTAAATATATTCAATACATGTTGAATGCATGTTGAAGCAGAAACGTCATCTCTTGAGAAGCACAGGATTAAACTGTCTCTTCAAAATGTTTCTAAACCAGCTTATAATTGTGTTTAGACCCTCAAAATTCTTAATTTTTTAACAGATACCAGAAACATATTCCTCCGTGGGGAATAGGAATTAAACCCCACATGAAGTTCGCCACACATGAATCTGATTCGATAAAAGAGAACCTTGCACAACATATCCCTCTTTGAAATCATTGTTATTTTGGATCTTGCGTCTTCCAAAACGTCCTAGACAAATTCTGTGCAGTTCACCTAAAAATTTGCAGAAATTAAATCTAAGTATAATGCATATAAAAGGATCTATACATGTGGATTGAAAGACGAAGACAATACATTGTCGAGTGTTGTTGCTGGTGATTACATCACCTCCACAAGAATATCAAATAAACGTTATATTTTCACAGCTGGAGGTAAAGCTTTACAACTAGCGCTTGGACTCATCGCGACTGTACAAGTAAGGAAGACGATCATATTTTCAGACTCTTTCCTAGCTTACTCAACCCCATGATGAAGAATCCTCTCAATTTGGAACTTCGTAAGAAGTTGAATACTATCATGTCTGACCTATATGATATCATGTTTTGCTACTTTCCTGGGCATGTTGGTATCTCCGGTAACACCTGGGCAGACAGTGCAGCGACAAAGACTTTAAACAAACCTATCACTAATATTAATATTCCTCTCAGTGATTTTACAAGTGATTTAAGTATCAACATTGAATATCCTTCTAGCAACCTTTGTAGAAAAGATCATGTAATTTTGACACAATGTCATATTGCGCATACAAGATTTACACATTCTTTTTCATTAGAGGGCAATAATGCGACCAGAGTATGTTTCTTCTTGCCATCAGGTGATGATAGTGGATCACAATCTTTTACAATACACTAATGTTAATCATGCTTGAGGACGGTATTTCACTGTTGGATCTTTAAGAGATCTATTTTATTAGTTGAACTCGCAAATAATTCTACCATTTTTTAAAGTAATCAACCTTTAAAATAAATTTTCTTCTTTTCAACTGGACTATTCAAGTCTGAAATCATTAGTTTGATTTATAAGGTTTTCACTATTTTAGTATCATCACTGATTACTTTTTAAACGACTATCTTTGACATTCTACTGTAATTATTTCTTATTTTTAACCAATCATTTTACTTCGTAATTGGCAATGGCACATTTTACTTTCAACCATGTTCTCGCCATGATATAATCTTAGCTGCTGTTGTGGCGTTAAGTCCAGTAAATAAATAAAGAAATAAATTAATGTTGCTCGATCTGTCGATCACCGAATACAGTAGCAAATGAACAATTGAAAGCATGCAGTTGTTATCGTCCAGCACAGGGATATAGGAACCAGGAGAGCAGAGGGAGCACGTTTCTTCCAACTTTTTTCCTGAAGGGTTGAAATGAGAGAGAGAGAGAGAGAGAGACAGAGAGAGAGAGACAGAGAGAGACAGAGAGAGAGAGACAGAGAGAGAGAGGAGAGAGAGAGAGAGCGAGCGGAGAGAGAAATTATTTTAGTGCGCTACATTATCTTTACCAATCCTCATTTGCTATCTTATTGGGAATTTTCGGGGAGAGAGTGCACAGGCTCTTTATTCTAAAGACGTGACAAAAGAGTAAAGAAAAACCTGGCCCATATGCCTTAGTGTCATGGTAGGAGTACAATACACGCTATATTTTTTACGCATGCAGCTCTACATTGAGAAAAAATAACATTTCTGGCTCCATATTTAAAAATTAAAATTAAAAGTTTTGGTTCCAAATGTGAAGCCAAAGGGTTAACTTCAGTCAATGTAGAGCTGCCTGAGTCCAAAACATAGCTTTGGTATTGTACTCCTACTATCCTACTATGCCACTGAGGCACATGGGCTACCCCTCCTATATATCAGTGTGTGGGTGCTATCATTTGACCGTGCCCCCCCCCCCCCCCCATGTTTGAAATACTCTCTACGTCCCTCACCATCAGTAACAATCCTGTGATTTTTTCACCAATCCTATCAAAGATTGACTGCAGTAGTAACTAAACAATTGTTACTTTATATGCATACTCTTCAGAAAGCTGCAAAGCTGGTGTTTCCCCAATTCTACAACCCTTCTATAAACCGCTACTTTGTAAATTCAGTTACAAATACCAATGCACCCGAACAAACTATTACCTTCGTTAGTAAACTAAGGTATACACGTACATTAAATTGGCTTTCTTCGGACGAAAATATTGATTTCTGGCTTTGGAATAAAGATGGCTTTTACCCCATTACCCCTAAAATAAAAAAAATCCACAACCCTCTTGTTCACTTCCCATTTGCGTGTTCAGCGTCGATTAGAACCATTCAGTGCCATATCACCTTCCTTCCCCTCCAAAATAAATAAATAAATTTATTTATTTAAAACAAATTGGTAAATAAAACATCGCTTTCCCGTGACACTGCAGGTGTCCCGATATTTAACGGCCAAGTTCTTGCCTTCAAACGCTGCTTACACTGCTTCGCAGAAATTGAAATTAGAGAGTCTAGCAATTGCTCCTCAATTCTCGCATGTTCTTTTCAGATATTCCGGCTGTCTTCTTCCTTAAAACAGTCTGACACGAAATGACCCTGGCTCCAGAACGTGTCGTAAAGCAATAAACAAACAACAACTGAAGAGATAGACCCTAATCGAAGAAATGTGTGAGATACCTTCCTCGAGGGAACTCCCAGAGAGGTATCGTGTGCCTTACAGTTTCTTTGATTCGCTTTAGTATAGGAAGGAGTAACCGCCAATCTCACTTCGACAAAATCGAAACAAACCCTCTTTTACAGCGCCAACACCTGTGGACTTTTAACACTGCGAGGAACCAATAGCTTTTACCATGACTGTGATGCAGATGCATCACACACCAATACACCCAAGCACCCTCACACTCCTCCTTATCAACGCCCGAACCTACACTTACTGGTGCAATCGAGCAAACGAGGCAACCCCGTACTTACCTCGGTATGATGGCGTAAAACTGGCCTGCGCATTTAGTCCAAACAATTCACAATTGTGCATCAATTTACAAAAACAACTAACGTGATGTGAATTTAGGAGTAAGCTGACTGCTTTTGCAGCAACGTTTGTTAGACTGTGTGTTTCTTTATAATCTATTTTATACATGACATGAGCATAAAGACAAATAATTCCAGGCATCCAATTATCTGGACTATAAACTGTATTTTAACCCAACTTTTTCACATCAGTTGTAACAAATAGTCATTTCGCCCACCACATAAATTCAAAAGAATCATCAAATCACAGCCCACTGTTTTCATTGCAACTAAAGTAATAAGGGGGCACTATACAGTGCAGTCGATGTGGACTGGTTGCAATCCACACGTGGGCAGTGATGTCCACGCACGAGTTTACCAGGTAATACAAATCATCATCAGTAAAATTTTAATTAATGAAGCACCGGGTCGCACCCGGTGCTTCATTAATTATATTTTTGATGATTAATCTTATATCATTACGTCCGTGAAAATATTGCCCACTCGTGGAAATTGACCAGTCCACGATGGATGTACTGTACTGTACGTGCTTTTTACGTAGCCTGAAATATCAGACTTGCAAATTAGAAATACCTGCAGAACATGCTGATTTCACACCATGAAAAATTGAACACAACAGACCGTTGCGCAGCTATATCTTGAAAGTGATGCGGTATTGAATAGAAAAGCCTCGTTATGGGTTAAATAGTTTTAATCGTCATCAGAAAGAGAAGTTTTCACCGTTATCAGATCAGTAATTCCCACAATTGTGATTCACCCAGTGTCATTTACCTTATCACTTGTATATTTTTGTACGTATTATTGGTGTTGAAATATTATTGGTGTTGAAGGTCACTTTCAGCATCTATGGCAAAATCATTACCGCAACATAGGCATGAAGTAAAGTGCTTTTTAAACTGGATTTATTTCCACAGTATAAACTACAAATTAACAATATAAAAAATCATCATACAACTATTCCGGATGTGGATTCAGCATCAAGCTGAAAGCTTTCGCTCGGCTGTCTCCATTCAAGTTCAGCAAATCATTTTTATTACAGATAAATTAAACTTTAAATCCTTGTATTTAACGGAATCGCCGCTATGACATAAATGTGTCTGTATTCAACTGGTGATGTACAAGCCTGAACTTTTTTCCCAGCACCGTTTATACTAGTTCCTTTCCGGTCGAGACATTAGTTACGCCTCGAAAAGTTTCCAAATGTCGTTATGCAATTATCGATAGTGTGAAAATGAAAACGTCCAAAGCAAAATAACGTCGGTTCAGAAAAAAAATTGCTAACCAAACAAAAATGAGATGATATTTGAAAAAAAAGTTATTTCCAACCACAAAATTCAACTGGCCCCGTTGCCGACTCGTCTGTGGATCCTGTTATATCTAAATTGGTCAACTTTATTTCGGTCAATCTTGGGACATCTTGACATGCTTCGAACTTCTATTAAAAGAGTTTCTCCCAGCTGTTTTGGTTAGGCGTGAGTGGACATCAGCCGAAGAGAAACAGCGACACGAACTTCAACACACATGCCGAATAGAAAAGAAAACGAATGTCATTTAGACTGGACCCCAGAAGGTTGTTTTCATTTTTTATCGATCCATTTGATCAGGACATCTTCAAACAAAACAAACGGACTCTCCACCTTCGGTTTTAAAAATCGGAATTAAAATTTGTTTATTTAAATGAATTGCATTGCTCTCGCGAACTATGACTACGCCATTCCAACTCGTCATGTAAAGCACCCACTGATTCAAACACACATCGCGTTCTTTGTATATATCCATGTTACCACTTTAGATGATGTTTATCCCAAGCATTGGTCACGGATCCTATTTACGAGTAGAGCAAAACTTATTTAAATATGAATGGCTTCACTTCGCGGTGGAGAGGGGGGAGGATGGTACCACGGTGGAATCTTATCACTTGAAGAGGATGTAATAAAGGATATACACAGATATGGCAAGCGTGCCAGCGCGGGGGGATAAAACGAGAGACCACATTACACGCCTTTACGTCTATAAAACAATCATTAGAAGGACACTCAGCATGTACGTAAGGCAATGAGGAGAGAGAGGTGGAAGGCGCGATGGAAGTCTGCCGACCCGAACCTGTTTCTTCAATCAGTTCTGACCAACCCACCACACCATCCGAGGAGACTGAGAAGGAAGAACATCCTGGATACGACCACCAGAGCATGCCCTGGGAAGAACTTACACGTACAGTGGACAGCTGCTTCGCAACACAATATGTCAACATCAGAACCAGTTCCATCGACCCCATGGAAGAGCACACAGAATGGGTAAAAAACAACCTGCCAGAGCAACTCCAAGAATTGATATTGATCCGCTTCACCAACAGACAGACGTGCACCGCTACATGTCATCCTAACTCATCAAGCTTTCCCTCCTTTAAAACGCCCGGACATAACCTGAAATTACTCTGCTATTGTATCTTCATACTGCTAGAGAGGGTCGAAAGGGGCTCACCCCACATCGTCCCTGCGCGCCTTTGGTGAGCAAAAACCATTTCATTTCTACACTCAGCAGTTCATTTGACAACTATCAACAAAAACAACACAATCTATCGCCAACCAAATTTGCAAGGAGAACCCGTGTTACTATTTCGTCCCCAGAATTCCAATGTGTTCTGTGTGCCTACGGCACATAGAACACATTGGAATTTGGAACTATCGGGACGATTTTCAGCGATTTAAATTGTAATTGCGTTGATCGATTTGCAGAAAATGCCAAGGCAATTTTGCTTCCATTTAAAAATGATCCGTCAACGATTTCCGTAAATATGCGCGGAACCGATTTCATTTTCCGCATGGTTTAGTGTTGCTGTAGACGGGGATTACATAGAACAGGCGTGCAATAAATAAACATATGCGGACACCTCAACAGCGAACATTTTAATCTATCTTGTCATTCTCTGGACGACTTTGAGACCAATCCAGTTGAACAAATGTTAATACGAGCCCACACAAAATTGTGTCATTTCTGAAAGTAATCAACCTTTTTACAAAATTTTAAAATTGTTTTTATTCTTTTAATCTCGACTCATCAAATCTCAGTTCCTAAGGCTGATTTATAATGTACTTACTTATCTCATTACTCATTGCCATTCTAATCATTTTTGTCTTTGACATGTCTTTTTTTATTTTAATTTTTATTCATTTTTACTTCATTATTGCTAACGACTTTTTATATACCACTGTTTTTTTTCGCCACGATTTAGCAATAGCTGATGATGTGGCATTAAGCACCATTAAATAAATAATAATAATAAATAATATTTGAACAAATGTAATAGGCTAGATCAAATTTGTGTTTGGAATGTCATGTTTGAAAACATTGAGGGCTCCATATGTATGTATATTTTAACTCTTTGACACTTTAATTATCCTGATGTTCAAACGTCACTGGGAATTGAGTTTCTTCGACGTTTTTCAAAATACGACGTCAAACCGCGACAAGTTCAAATAACAAGATATTTTGCACATTACTGATTATCCGGAAGAGAGCTAGTTATTTTGGTGGTTTGAATTTGCTATTCAAGACTTTATATATTACAAATTATTGGAGAGTACCCACAGGCATTTATAGAGACAAAATATTGTTTGTGTTTGACTGAATATGAAATATAAGCAAGGAAAGTGTTGGCTTTTGCTCTGGTATCCTCATTTTTTGAAAGCCCTCAAAGTGGCTCTAAGCACTCAATCAGTTAAGAAGTTTTGACAGCAGGATTATATTCGTATTTTAAGCTGCGATAACATTTGACTCGATGGGTGTCAGTGAGCACTATTCGGGAGAAAATAGGAATTGAGTTTGACACTTTAAAAAATCTAAAAATAATAAAAAAAATGACCACAATGTATCAACGCGCTGTTTGATTTCGTACGTAATGAGACGTACAAAAGTACCAACGCGCTGTTTGAGTTCATACGTCATAAGACGTATAAAAGTATCAAAGGATTAAAAAAAATATGTCGGCGGCATGTCGCAAGAAAAATATTAATTTATTTTTCACAGTAGAACAATTGTGCGCGCGTTATTTGTATGTGTGTGTGTTCAAATATCGTCGTACGCCATTGTATGGAAAAAGACAAATAAACGAATTGAATTGAATTATATCCAAAGACACACATGCCCTCCCTTACGCACACACACCATCACACACACCTGTGGTCTTGCTTGGCAGTCGTTGTGCGGACTTATTTTTTCGTTTGTTTTCGATGGTAAACAGGTCTCCATAATGTCGGGAAGATAAACCCCAAACTCATTGGTTTCTTTGTGAGGACGTGGAGAGTACAGAAGAAAGCAGGAAAGCACTACTGTCTAAGATTTCATAATGTCGGGAAGACAGTCGCCCCCACACACATATACAAAACAACACCTACACACACTCACCCTTTACCCTTACATACAAGTAATGGTTAAATACCACAGTTGGCTCGGGTCAGAAACATCAGATAAAATTTAACCAGGTTAGAAAACCTAGGTAAGAATTTGACTGTATCAGAATTTATAAATATTCGATTTCTCTCAAATATAGGGTTTTTTTAGAAATATTTAAAAAATAACACACACTAAGTATATATAAAATAGGAAGAAATAGACAACAATTTCGAAAGAAAATATTATAATAATTAAAAAAATCATGTCGAAAGCGAACGACAAAGATTTGAAATTCAAAAGACTAAAAGTTACACAAAATTCGAGAGTCACAAGATAACTGTGAAAGTCTGTGAAATAAAGCTGGGACGAGTCGGGGCCTCGTGTTACGATAAAAAACAAGTGTACGATGGGTATTTTCTATTAGAAAACAGGCAGGGTACTTCTTCTCGTTCGGAAAACGCACCAAATTTTATTTATTTTTAATAATTAAAAAAAAATATAAAAAATCGGAGATCCTAGAAAGAGAGATGCTGTCGTTCGAGAATTTCTTGACTTTAAGAAAAATAATCGAGTGGGTGATTTGACGAGACGAGTCGGCGACATTGGCCTGAAAGGCGAGATGACGAATAGGGGACTCTGGGCAAATCTAGGAAGGAGACCGAGAAGTGAAACACCTCAAAGAAAGTTATTTGGTTGGTAGGCCGAGATCGTTTGTTGATTTTCTTCCTCTATCGAGGATAATCTCGTAACTAGCAACTAAGCCAAACCTGATCGAGTTTGATCACGAAGAGTCGGGGCCCATACCTAGAGAATATCTCGAGATGTATAATTCCAATGCCATTAAAACAAACTCAACTTACGGTTTTCGTGAAGGATGAATGGTAAGCATTTCACAGGCAACAAGGAATTTAAACTGGATGACAGTGATCTAATCATCGACGGGACAAATGCGAAAGCACGTCCGGACGATGGCTCGTGTAAGAGTGTAACCCACACGGTTACGAATGCGAATGCAACGTGATACCAAGTTCGTGGAAACAAGGTGGAAGGAGTGGAAAACGAGAGGACGATTCGTCCCTGCTTAAGAATAATTTGAATTTGAAGTTCTGTTGATTTTTCACAAAGACGAAAGTACATAATATAAAGACATTGGATTCTAATATCGACGATGTCAAGCAGGAATTCCACCAGGCATAGTCCTAGCACCGTGTCACTGGAATGAAAACTGTGCTGTTTGGCGGAAGGTGGTCTCAACGGGAGCCGATCCCGGGTCTACGACACCCAATCGCCAAACCACAAATGCTCTGTCACCATACCAACTGAGCCGAAGGCAACCTCCCAAAAGACAGTAATTGACTCAGCCAGTATGTTAGTTTACATTTACAGCCCGACCCGAGACCGATATTCGAGAATTGAGAATTACTGAATTGTTGGAATTGTTTTCTGTGTTGATTCGTAATTGTATACAAGTAGCCTGTATATTTTGTGAGATTTACCGGTGGATCCTATGCATATTTCTCTCCCACTTTGGAGACGTCTGAGAAGTGACGATAAATCTTACTGTTACCTGTTTTTTTCCGTCGGAGGCAATCAAGGCATGCATAAGGATTTTTTTATCCAAATATGAGGTCCCGGTTATTCCCATAGTTATTCTGCAGTTTTTGAAGATCGGTCTGCGACTCCCGAATTTTGAGTAACTTATGTGTCTCTTGAATTTTAATTTTTTCTCTTTCGTGTTCGACACGATTTATTTTTAATGTAGACACATCAAAACACACACACACACACCCTCACCATACCATTGAGAATGACCCCGCGGTCAGCAGCATCCAGTGTGCCCGTCTCTGTAAAGACCACAACGATTGTTATTCGGCAACCTATCATATTGACGCGGAAGCAAACAACTGTGTTTTGTCCATTTTTATTGATGGAGGGGAAGGTTGTGATTCCCATACTTACAACGCTGAAAGCACTATTTTGTTCCCTGTGAAGATAGGTGGTATTGAATTCAAGTGCTTCTGTTCCAATATTTTTAGTACTCAGGTACTAACAGCTAGAAAGCGTAAAGCCGATTCTGCACGCCTATGATGTTCAAAGGTAAAGCTTATGACAAAGAAGGTTCGGATTCCAGAGACCAGCAAAGGTTCTATAGTCTGTGTAGGTGTTTCTAGTTAAGTATCATCTGCCCAGATAGGTAGACGACTGTTAGCCAGAAACCACTGCCAGACGAAAAGTATTCATGTTTTCTGATGTACATGCACGATAAGGTTTTCCTTTGTTACTTTTAATAAACGAAAAACAACATACAACTACGATTTTTATGTCAATCTGATTAGAAACACATAGTTCAGTGATAATCCGGTGTTAAGAATATGTATCAGTATCACACCTACAGTACAGCCTCCGTGGTCTGGTCACGTTACAAGGATGGGCAATATTTCACGGACGCAATAATATTAGATTTCAAACAATAATTATAGGAATTATCATAAAAAAATAATTAATGAAGCACCGGGTATAACCCGGTGCTTCATTAATTAAAAAATTGTTGATGATTTCTATGACCTGGTATACGCATGCGTGGATATCACTGCCCACGCGTTGACTACAAACAGTCCACGGCGACTATACTCTACCAGCACTTCGCTTTTTTGATTAGCGAGTGAGTTTTACAGGTAATTTGCATTAATTTCTTTCCAGGTACAAAATAGCAAATCTTACCTGTTAAACTTTTATAGTAATGGGATGGACAATGTCAGTTTCATATGCCACGATGTGCACGCTGTTGATGAAATGAACAAAACAGAGTTAGAGAACATCAAAAGATTCTGAAAACGCCGTTTTCTAGTTTTTGAATGGGTTTCAGTTTAATTGAGAGTATATTGCAAAAAGCCAGTTTCTGTATTTTTATACTACTTCACAGAAAAATGCCTGACGTGTTGAAGTGAGGTGCACATCGATGATAAGTGGGTCCTCTGTATGTATTAACTTAGTACCCTTACATAACGTCGACAATATTGTTAAAAGTGTTTATCCATGATACGAAATATCCTTGTTTGCTAACGAAAATTGTTAATTATTTCCGTCCGTGACATTCCATTTATACCTACAGTGTCTGCTTGCTTGGGCAATTCTCAGACGCTGTAGCAAATTCTCTGACAAAACGTTTGATGGCAGCCGGAACTCAATTTTCCGACAAGGTAGCAAGTTCTCAGACGAAACGTTGGCAAAAACCGGAATCCTTGGCCCCATCCTCCCCAAGTATCTATGCCCTTGGGTTTCAGCATGCAAACATCACTAACGTCTGAATCGGTCAAGCAGTAGGAACACGTTATCGACACTTCTTGGCCCTACTGAAAGGTCACTTGTTCTTACCTGCATAACGTAATATGTTGTAAATGTGCATATACACATGGACACCTTAACAACGCAGCAAATCAACATTCATGCTCCTACTCTATTTGAGATCAATTTAGGGGGTGACCTTCGTGTAAGAGGCACGAAATATGCGCAGATTTCGTGTCTCTTACGTGAAGACCATCACCAATGAAGCTAAAACGTGATGGTGCAACAAACATACAGTACCACCGTGGTGGGATGGTCACTTTTCGCTGGTGGGCAATATTTTCACGGATGCAATAATATTAGATTCTAAACACTATTATTGAAATAATCATCAACGATTTAATAAACGAAGCACCTGTTACAACCCAGTGCTTCATTTTTATTATCTGATATATGCATGCGTTCTACATCACTGTCAATGCGTGGATTATGACCAGTCCACGGCGATTGTTCTGTAACAGGATATCAGAAATCACCAAAAGTGTGTGATCCATAAACGATTCCGCTAACTTGGCATGCAATGTTCAAATAATATATTTTGAATTTTGAATGATGTATTACGTAATGTGGTAGAAAAAATAAACAACACATTAAAATAAAACTGAAAAAAATGTTTTGAAATGGTTCTCCCTTCAGTAGTCTACTTTACTGAAATTAATCGATCTTCCTTATAATAATACATTACACAAATGCTCACTTTGCCAGCGGGATAGAGGAAGAGACATGCATACCTTTGCTAAAAGTCTGTATTAGTATTAGTGACAAATTTTCAAAGACATTGGTCCTCGTTGTGTCAGCAGTGTTTACTTCGAATCGACGATAACTGGTAATGAGCGGACATGCACAAATCTGATAACTCACGCAAAGCACAAATCAGAACAATTATTACAAAGGTCCGTTTATGGGAGGGGTAGAATTTAAATATCAGCATTGCAAAATGGGTAATACCCAAACAACCAACCAATTAAATCTTACCCCGTCTGTCACAAATGGAATGCATTAGTTAAATTCACAATTGCATTATGGACAAAAAGTTGATATTTTAATTCAACAATGTAACGGCCATTGAGAACGACAAGGCGATATTGCAATACCTTAGCACTGAAACGACATTATTTATAATTAATATATATATATATATTATTCAGTATTTCACGTATATAAGCGCCAAAATATATGTAAAAAAATCAGTGCAACGCCAAGGGTGGCTATGCCCAGCCCCCCACCCTCACTGCCAAGAATGAGTTTCTAGTCATTTATCTTTGTTTAGATTGAATTAATAAATTTATTTAATGCTCAGGCATCAATTCACGCTGAAAAAAATAAGTCATATTCCCCTGTCGGTCGGCAAAACGAAATATCAAAATGATATTTAGAAATCGATATTTCATCGTAGGTTCATTTCCACTGTCTTCGATGTTCAGTGGCAGCACGTTTAATGGGCCGATAAACATTTACATGCAATCATCACAGAGTCAGCACATCAGTAATGAATTCCAGATTCCCAAATACAAACGAATTCGAATAATTGATAGTGACAGTGACTAAATCAATTCATTAAATCAGCGGTTTCAAAGTTTGACTTTCTCATTCACCTTCCAGCGAAAAGCCGAAATCACTTTCAAATTTCTTCAGTTCAACTTCACACGTCTTCAGTGCATTGAGTTCAAAAAAAATAAAATGACCTGTCTTGTTATTGAAAATAAGAAAGTGGTGTTTTTTGTTATTGTTCTATTTCTTCGAAACACATTGCGATTATTTCAATTCGCCAGCCTTGGTAAATCGTAAAGTTAGGGGAGAAATAAGACGGGACTACTTTTTGTGCGGATATTCACACATTCCAATGGTTGGAGTTTGGTTGTTATAATTTTTGTATGGACGCCGGTTCGGCACATAAATTTTGCGCCTTAATGGCAAATAAAGGCCACAAATTGGAGAGTTTGTAGTCGTAGAGCATTAAATAAAAAGAAAATTCACGAAAATTTGATGAATACCGAAAATATCTCGTGAGTGGCTACAAAGAAATATGAGGATCTTCACGAGCGACGCAGTCGCGAGTGAAGATCCTCATATTTCTTGTAGCCACGAATATCCTCTATATCTTATCTTATTTCCATTAACCCATAGCACCAATACAGCAGGCCACAAAATGAGTCCACGAGACACAAATTCCCCCGCTTTATGATAAACATTCAGTAAGCTATTTTCCAAGTTTGGTTGAAATCGGATACCTATAACTCAAGTTATCATCCGGAAACTAACAGGTCAAGATGTCTTCTAGGTGGGAAAAGGGCCATAACTCTACCCACAAATATCGGACCAAGCGCATTATTAATCCCAAACTGTATTATACGGTTATAAAAATATGCATCAAATTCTATTTCATTCCGTTCGGGCAAACTAAAGTTATCGTCTGAAACCATATTCGGGACGGACGTACGGACGGACGGAGGGACAGAAGGACGGACGGATGGATAAGGGTCACACGTAATGCCCCTTTGCCAAATTGGCGGGGCAAAATAGTCTTCAGTCTGTGATAAATACTCACCTACTCAAATTTCCCATTTAGCTCTTCCGTTGTCTGCTTCAGTAACATTTTTTCACCTCCAACTGTCATGCGACCCTTAGACGAATTACCAAAGAACCAGCAAAGTAAATGCACTGTTATGTTCATATAATAAAATAATACGCAAAGAGGAGCACCAAGGTGACGGCCAAACTGCCCATGTTTTTCCGCAACGAAGTACCACGTGTTAAAATTGTTCATTGTCCACAAACTTGTTTAAACCCGGGTATATTGTCGAAAAAAGAATGATTAGTTAATATTGTCACAAGTATTCTTATGCATGTTTAAAATGCATATACATGTATTTATTACACATCCATTCAACTTGGAACTCTTGTATTCAACGGAATAGTCGCTATGACATAAATGATTCTACATTCAATGGGTGATGTACAAACCGGAACTTTTCCCCAGCACCGTCCATACTGGTTCCTTTCCCAGCGAGTCATTAGTTACGCTTCAAAAAGTTTCCAAATTTCGTTATACAATTATCGTCAGTCTGTCGCACAGTCCGAGAATGAAATCGTACAAAGCAAAATAAAGTCGGTTCATAAAAAAATAGTTAACCAAAAATTAGACAATATTTAAAAAAAAAAACAACCCAATCATTTCCAACCAGAACATTAACCCAGTCCTGTGTCCGTTTCGTTTTGTGGATCCGTTATACCTAAATTGGTCAACTTTATTCGGTAAATCTTCGTACATCTTGACATGCTTCGAACGTCTTTTAAAGTTGTTTCTCCCAGCTGTTGTGCAAGCCTGCACAAATTTGTACTTTGTTTACTAACAGTAATAGCCACCGAATGGTTAGGCGTAAATGGAAACCAGCCGAAGAGACACAACGATACGAATGGCAACAAACACTGGTTCCGAAAAGGTTGTTTTGATTTTTTATCGATCCATGTGATCAGTACAGTTTCAGTCAAAACAAGCAGGCTCTTCACATTTGGGTTTAAACATCGGAATAAAAATTTGTTTATTTAAATGAATTTTAATGCATGGGTTGTGTAATACACACAGAACGTGGGGTGTGTTTGAATCGGTGGGTGTTTTACATAACTCGTTAGAATGGCGTAGTCATATTTCACTTCACTATTTAATTTATTTCAAAATTGTCACAGACAATAACCAATTAAACGTAGATTAAAAGTTGTGTTAGTTTATATATATTTTCAATAAATCAATCTAAGTACCTAGAAATATAGTACAGACTATACTTAAAATATCTTGTCAAAGTTATCATGTTAACACCTTTTTATGAGAACAATGCCTACTGGCAAAATAGGAACACCCCCACGTTGTCACATAGTTATGACGTCACTCTGTTGTTTAAAAGAAGTGATATATTTCGAAGAGTTGATAAGAACATATCCTCTTTTCAACAAATATCATCCCAGCTCTGCAGCACCTGGTCGATGAAGTAAACCTTTCGAGAACAAAGGCAATGAACTGGGACAGTTTCGGCTCTGACATAAACAAAAACCCGTGAAAACATTTCAATGATCTGTATTAATATATCTGAACGCATTCAGCCACTATTCTGAAGTTCCTCACCTGGTGATATTATACAACGTTTCACACATAAAATTAAACAGAAAAGTACGTCTAATTAAAAATCAAACGAATCATGTATCCAACCAAACGTTTTTCGTATAACCTTAACACGATTTTGCTGACTCAAAAAAGAAAGTATTGAAAAGAATGAAAAAAAAATGTCAAATTAAGTTTTCTTTAAAACTGTTCTTCAGCTTAGAAGAATAATTTCCTTGTAATGCCACCAAGACCAAGGCACACGGAGCGATGAGAACATTGCGGTAAAGTGAAATATATCTACTCGCAGTTTAGCATTTTGGCTCAATTTAGTTCTTTGGTTGGTGTATTGAAGACGAACAAAGATAACATTAAGTGAAACAAATAATCACTGAGCATAATTTTGAAGCACTAAATTGTTCTGTCAGAATTAAAATCAGTGATTTTGTTTCACATCACACTCTGGAATCGCTGTAGTAATGTATTTTATTATAACCCGTAACTGTATTTGTCACTATCACATGGATTTTAGGGGCATATGGTAATTTTAACCAGAAAGCTCTAATTCGATCCGATAAAAAGTACCCTTCGCGTCCACAAGTTCTCTCGTTAGACTGGTTCTTATAGTTTGCATCGTTCAGCGGAACATACCCAGTGAGAACCATCGGCTATATTTATATGTCGGAATTACCGATTCTCATTACAAAATGTTTGATGCACACCTATGCTAAAAACTATTGAAAGTCATGAAAGACACATGATCTCTGCCAAACAAATTGAACAGTGAAACTCAACTGCAGCCAGCCACTGGTGCAGTTCCTATGAAATTCTGTTACAATGTTTCCCTCACCGCTGCGTGCTGCCGACGAGTCGATACGAGGTCTAATGTGCAATCCTATTCGATTCACACTTCGGCAATGAAGCAGCACGTTTGCCAACGCAAACATACTTTGAAGAGCATGTTAAGTTGAAGTAGTTCTCAGGAAGCAAGACAAAATCAATCTTGAAAACTGGTTACCATGAAGCGGAAAAAGAGGGCGACACGCCGACAGCGCCTGCAGATGTTTGACAGCTAGTGCGTGCAGTTACTGATTAACTATCACCAATTCCTCCCTTACTAGATGACCACACCCCACCCCACCTTAGCTGAATAAAGAAAATAAATGAAAAAAGAATGAAAAGCCTGGTTTTATAAGAAAAACTCAGTAGTTTACATCCGTGGAACCAATGCTTTTTACGAGCTGGTGGGTGTTGGGGCAATAGATTTATTTTATTTTATTTTTTTTTGTGGGGTCGGGGGTTGGGTTTAGGGGGCTGTAGCATTGCTAAAATATGACTTTCTGGAGTTTATACTAGGGAAATTAAAAAAAAATGTTACGAGCTACCCACTATGAAATTCTGAAAAGTCTTGGGTAGGTGGGAATGAGACCACGAAGAGGGGAGGGGTGGTAAATACATGTGGTCTGATGAATGCAATATATTGTCAGTATTTTAGATGACTTACATGAAATTCAAAAATAATTATTAGAATATTTAAAGCATAGACAATATGACAATATTTTCCAGACACAGATTGATGTGTATTTTTATTATGACTAATTAAGGATTTTTGCTAGTATTTCTGTTTTATATAAGGATATTATTTTGCTTTAATTCTCAGCAACAAAACTTAAATCGAATGTCACCTTTTTGGCTTAGCTACATGGGTGTATGTGATGGGGTGGGGGTTGCGGCAATCTCATCCTCCTTCACCAATAAGCAGCCAATTTTGCAGTTTTCGTTGAAAGGGGCTGGTATTTTCAGAACAGATTGTTCAGAGGGAGGGGGTATTTTTTTTTATAATTTTGGCAAATATCAAGGCAGTGGGCAGAGTATTTTCATAGGCAAATATGAGGCAAGGGCCTGAATTTTGAGTTTGAAACAATAGTTCAGGGCAGTTTGATTGGTCAGCCCCCATCCCCAAGAAAATTTCCTCCAAAAGCTTATCATTAGCCACATTCTATCAGTCCTCTTTAAAACTACTTACTGAGTAAAAATTCAGAATTCCAAATTTTAGGTTGGCAAGATATTGGAGCAGACAAATAAACAATTATTTGGTTTTGAACCAGATACCAAGAAAAAAATATTGACAGGACCGTTGAGATAACAAACTGGTGAAATATAGTACCAGTACAAAATAATGTAAACATAAATTAATCTTTGAAAATATTATCAACTAAAATAAGTCGGAGCTTACTAGTGAGAACAACCCCCCACCCCCTTATTTCGCTTTCAGCCTCTGACTAAGACTGTTGGATAATCATTTCGTGAGCTTTCGAGAAAATGTTGTCAGGGTATATATGGGGGATGGGGGGAGGGTGTAAAAAAGGTGTACAAATTAAATTACTTGTGGAGACAAGACATAGCATTTTCTTGCAGTTATCGTGCAATATATTTCTCACTTTGTATATCTGTAATAAATGTGGACAATCTAAAGCCTTTATTTGTAAATGCAGCCCATTACAAACAAAGGTTATCAAGAGTTGAAGTAAAATAAAAAGAAGGCTAAATTTCTAGTCAGAATCTTTATAATTAATGTTGAAAAGTGCTAACTTACCAAGACTGCCGAGTTCACTTTTAATGGAATCTCAAACTGCCTCAGTCACTCTAAACGATCGAAGGATTCCCCTGGAAGGTTAATTATTGCACAAAATGTCTTTTCTCGTCCAGTGTGTACTTTTGTTACAGCGCAGAACAGAAATGACCGATGTCCACATGCGATAGCCTAGTAGCAGTAGTGCATGTACAGTTAAGCCCAGTTCAAACTTCTAATTTAGTTTCAGTTTAAAAAGCACGAAATGTAAACAGAGCGATCAGTTCCCACCATATTTAAATTAAAATCTTTGTACTTTTTCCATCCTCCAGATATAATGATGCCTGCACACACACGTTTCAAAACACGTTTCAGACCTCATAATTTGTGACGTCTGATATGATGAATGCAATCTTTTGAGTTTTGAGTGTTCGGACCGACATTATTTTGCGAATAAAATGAACCAACAGCGATTCTACA
The DNA here is from genome assembly GCA_031216915.1 of Pictodentalium vernedei. Lineage (NCBI taxonomy): Eukaryota > Metazoa > Mollusca > Scaphopoda > Dentaliida > Dentaliidae > Pictodentalium > Pictodentalium vernedei. The sequence goes on from CM062297.1 coordinate 172,786,851, forward strand.
GGTGGCAAGGTCAAAGACTTAAGACAGGTTCTCTGACAAAATTGCCGGTTTCTCCCTAAAATTCTTTCAACCGTTCAAATCGTCGACTATTTATTTAAATTAATGATTAATTAGAGTGAATTCTTTTTCAGGGTTGGGTGTAATAAATACAGAACCACAGTTATTTTTGAATGGGTTAACGATTACCTAATTGGAATAGTGGATGTAAAGCAATTCTCATATAACCAAACATTTTCATATATTTTTGCTTTAGGTAAAGGTTTATTAAACCACTGTCTAATAAAAAATCAAACGAATCAAGTACCTCACCAATTTTAAGTTTTTTCAAAACTTTTATTCATTTTGTATTTTGTTTTTGCTTTCTGGTTAACATTTGGTGTCCTCTGTATCGCGGTGATCGGCTGTATTGTTGTCAGGAAGCTAACTATTTGAGGCTGAGAGAGTACTTAAATGTGGAATTCACAGAGAAAACTGACACGAAACGAAAATTTGCCATTTTACACGTTGTCCGGTTGATTTTAGAAAAAGGTGCCTGACAGATTTTTATTGTCTGGAACAAATATATTTATACTATTTCCTGAAGGTAGGACAGTGGCGTAGCGGAAAATCGTGTGCCCCCACCCCCGCGAGATAGAGACGGGGGCCCTTTCATAATGGTGGTTGCCTTTAAAACGGTAACAAATTTAGTTTTGTGACCGTGCACAATATACAGGATTTCACGTAGTACATACGCCATAAATTAAATGAAGGTATAGCCAATAGGATCGATTCTAAAAGTACGAATCTGTAGATTTTTTCACTACACGTTTTAAGTTTCACCCCCACCATCCAACGATACACACATGCACAGAATACAGAACAGCATACGCGTTCGAACTACCATTTTTTACCTCACTCGATCGATTAGGGCGGAGGGATAATATTGAACAAGAAGTCGATGGCTTCGAGTTCAATATTACACCACCGCCAAAATCGATTAATAATTTTTAGTGAACTGTAGGCGTGCAATAAATACAGAATATTATGCTCGTTCGAACTGTCATTTTCTACCGCACTCGATCGATTTTGGCGGAGAGAATATTGAACTCGAAGCCTTCGGCTTCTCATTCAGTATTATCCCTCCGCCCAAACCGATCTCGTGCGATAAAAAATGACAGTTCGAACGCGAATGCCGTGGTGTCTATGTATTGCTTCTGCTCACGAACCCAGATGCCATTGTTCATGCACTTACCAACATACTATGTATACATTCAAAAACAAATATATGTTGAAAATAACAAAGTCCATGTTTGTAAACCTACGAAACAAACAACACAGTAAACAAACTATTTTGTTCTTCTAAAATTGGATTATAAAGTTTTATTCTTTGTTATACTAAATCTGTAGGACTTTGTGGATTGTTTTATGGATCGCCATTACTTTTTCGTTTTTTTTTCAATCAAACAGGCGCGGATTAACCCCTATAACCGATTCGGAAATATTTCCCAGTGTGTACTAATATGCAAACCGTTTTGACTTTTATACAAGGCTTGCCTCCTCCAAATAAAAACAACATTCTAAGGTCAATGTCTGGTTGTGGCATTTTATATCCCTAAAATTACAATTTTTATTGCAGAAAAGGCTGAAAAATTACTTTTCAAATGGTCATCTTGGGTATCCTATTTCATTAGAGACACCTCCTATGCATAGACAGAACAACACACGCCTTTTTAGTTCAGCAGTCATATACCATATTTTGGCCGATGCTTATTTTGGCGTACAAAGTTTTTTATCGATGGTTTTGTGTAGTATTGACCTCCCCATTCAAGATGGGACCGGCTGCGTCGTCACCATCACTGCGGATATTTAAAGCATCCCGCTCAAAAAGCATGGTCGCCAAACCCGCAAAACTTTACTAAACTGATCAAATGAGGCCTGCGAGAAAATATTTTGAACCATTTTCTTGATGTTCTCATGTCATGAGGCATGTAGCGGGTTATTAGAATGGTGTATGGAAAGACATGTACATTGAGCCGACTTTCATGAGGTATGGACATGGCAAACATGGTGTCATTGGTATTACTTTAAAACCTGAGACCTTGAAACCTAGGGCCTTAAGTTTACATCTTGTGGGCAGTTGGTATCCGACCTCTCTAATATGAGAGATCCCCCAAGAAATCCCAAAACAACTGTGCCACAAAAAGGAGGAAAAATCTAGAATCGCTGTCGCCAACCAAGACCGCGTCTATTTGCGGGAAAAGTTGCAATGGATTACAGATCCCCTGAGTCCTGAAGACCACGCAGATGGTTTTGTTCAAATTGCTACTGGCTCCATATCTCCACCCACCGTTTATGCAGATGACGCTCTTGCTCTTGGCTTAAAGCAAATTAATGAATTTGAAAACTCTCTCCCAGAAGGGTTCTACGAGAAAATCTCCATGCCAGTACGGACAGAGTCCAGTTCCTGGAAGGGAATAAAAAATGTCGACAGTCGAGTGGGCGACAGTAATCTTATATATTCCAGAGTAATGGCAATTCAAGCAAGTACAAGACCTGCAGATGTCAAAGCCGTCCTTAAATATGAAATGTTCCCCGCCTCAACGGCATTATTTGATGAAATAGGAGAGTTATGTATATCAAAATCAAAAGCAATCCTGAAAAGCCAAACCGCAGTGCTCGTTTCTGCTAGACAAATGAATCGTTCTGCTGAAGTTCATACTGTTACAGTTATTGGCGGTTGTGCTCTGCTTTGGATCCCACACTGGCCAACAATGAATAAAATTACGCACGCCAACTATATTAGACTTCATTGTAAAATTTCAAGAACTGCTGAAGCAGACACTAGAATCTGGAGATGTTTATCTGATATTTAATAGGTATAATGAATTTAGTACCAAAAGTTGAACTAGAACAAATAGAGGGTCTTAGAACGGCTGTAAATAATTTAAGCTAAGTCCGTCCTCAACACTTCCACCACAATCATTGACATTACATGTAAATGTAAACAAAAAGCAGATAGTTAATCTGATTTGCCAGAATTTTAGAAACGACAGTAATTTCGCTCTTGAGAATAATAAAGCAAACACTCGTGACTGATCAAGAAAAATCACAAACTGAAATCAATAACGGCATTGTTATCGATAGATGTGATGTGTCGACGACACACGAAGAAGCAGACAACATAGTCGTTAATCGGGCAATTCGTGCTGCTGTTGAAGAGAGAAAACAAGTTGTTGTCTTAGCCGATGACACTGATGGTTATGTCTTATTACTGCAACATTATAAGTTATTGTGATGAGTTGACGGTAACATGGTCTGAGGTCTGCGGCTCGGAGCTTATGTTTAACCGAGACGCGAAGCGTCGAGGTTGAATATACGCTCCGACCCGCAAACCTCAGACCACGTTACCGTCAGTTCATCACAATTACGTATATGTTCCAATAGACACGACCTATAGCCCAAAACCTCCATCGTGAAACATGAGATGCTTATTCACTAAACTTGTGATCGTTAAAAGTTGCCTTGTTCAAGGCAACTTTCAACGATCACAGGTTTAGTAAATAAACCTCTCGTGTATCCACGACGGCACTGGATAAATAATCAATAAACCAGATAAAATCGTTAGTAAACTGCGGTTTACACATGCATTATGTGCGCATTGAATTGGCTCTTTCTTCAGACGCAACTATTGATTTCTGGTGGCGAAGAAACCGGAGAAGGCATAAGGATGGCATTTACCCCATTACCCCTAAAATAAAAAATCCCAAACCCTCTTGTTCACTTCTCCGTTGCGTGTTCAGCGTCGGTTAGCACTATTCAGTGCCATGTCCCCTTCCCTCCCCTCCAAAATAAATAAAGGAAAAAAATAAATAAAGAAATTTATTTAAAACAAATACGTAAATAAAACATCGCTTTCCCTTGGCACTGTAGGTGTCCCGGTATTTAACGGCCAGGTACTTGCCTCCAAACGCTACTTGCACTGCTTTCACAGAAATTGAAATGGGAGAGTCTTACGATTGCTCGCCAGTGCTCGGTTGTTCTCTTCGGATATTCCGGCTATCTTCTTCCTTAAAACAGTCTGACACGAAATGACCCTGGCTCCAGAACGTGTCGCAAAGCCTAAAAAACAAAAAAAAAACAAAAAAAAACAAACAACAACTGAAGAGACAGACCCTAATCGAAGAAATGTGTGAGATACCTTCCTGAGGGTACTCCCAGAGAGGTATCGTGTGCCTGGCAAGTGCTTTGATTCGCTTTATTAGAGGAAGGATTAACCGCGAATCTCACTCAGAAAAATCGAAACAAACCCTCGTTTACAGTGGCAACACCTGTGGACTTTTTACACTGCGTGGAACCAAGAGCTTTTACCATGACTGTGTTGCAGATGCACCACATACCAATACACCCAAGCACCCTCACGCTCATCCTTACTAACGCCCGCATCTACACTTACTTGTGCAGCCAAGCAAACGAGGTAACCCCGTACTTACCTCGGTATGATGGCGTAAAACTGGCCAGTGTATTTTGTCTAAACAATTCACAATTGTGCATCAATTTACAAAAACAACTAACGTGATGTGATTTCAGCAGTAGGTTGACTGCTTATACAGCAACGCTTGTTAGTCTGTGTGTTTTTTACAATCTATTTTGTACATGATATGAGCATAAAGGCAAATAATTCCAGGCATCCAATTATCTGCCTATAAACTGTATTTTGACACAACTTTTTCACATCAGTTGTAACAAATCGTCATTTCGCCCACCGCATCAATTCAAAAGAATCATCAAATCACAGCCCCGCTGTTTTCACCGCAACTAAAGTAGTAAGGTCAATTTCAAAGAACAATTTGGTGTTGATATATTATTGGTGTTGAAGGTCACTTTGAGCATCTATGGCAAAATCATTACCACAACATAGGCATGAAGTCAAGTGCTGTTTAAACTGGATTTATTTCCACAGGATAAACTACAAATTAACAACACAAAAAAATCATCATACAACTATTCCGGATGCGAATTCAGCATCAAGCTGAGAGCTTTCACTCGGCTGTCTCCATTCAAGTTTTGCAAATCATTTTTTTACACACCCATTAAACTTTAAATCCTTGTATTTAACGAAATCGCCGCTATGACATAAATGTTTCTGTATTCAACTGGTGTTGTGCAAGCCAGAACCTTTTTCCCAGCACCGTTTATACTAGTTCGTTTCCCGTCGAGACATTAGTTATGCTTCGAAAAGTTTCCAAATGTCGTTATGCAATTATCGATACTGTGAAAATGAAAACGTCCAAAGCACACACATGCCGAATAGAAAAGAAAACGAATGTAATATTGACTGGTTCCCAGAAGGTTGTTTTGAATTTTTTATCGATCCATGTGATCAGAACAGCTTCAAACAAAATAAACGGACTCTTCACCTTTGGATTTAATCATCGGAATTAAAATTTGTTTTTTTAAATGAATTTTAATGCTCTCGCGAAATATGACTATGCCATTCCAACTCGTTATGTGAAGCATCCACCGATTCAACACACATCGCGTTCTTTGTATATATCCATGTTACCACTTTAGATGATGTCTATCCCAAGCATTGGTTACGGATCCTAATTACGAGTAGAGCAAAACTTATTTAAATATGCATGGCTCCCCTTCGCGTCGGAGGGAGGAGGAGGGGTACCACGGTGGAATCTTATCACTTGAAGAGGATGTATTAAAGGATATACACAGATATGGCAGGCGTGCCAGCGCGGAAGGATAAAACGAGAGACCACATTACACGCCTTCACGTCTACAAATAACAATTATTAGAAGGACACACTTCAGTTATGTAAGGCTAGGCGGAGATGAAGGTGGAAGGCGCGATGGAAGTCAGCCGACCAGAACATGTTTCTACAATCAGTTCTGACCAACCCACCACACCTGCTCTCCCAGCATCCGAGGAGACTGAGAAGGAAGAACATCCTGGATACGACTACCAGAGCATGCCCTTGGAAGAACTTACACGTACAGTGGACAGCTGCTTCGCAACACAATATGTCAGCATCAGAACCAGGTCCATCAGCTCTATGAAACAGTACTCAGAATAGTTAAAAAAACAATTTGCCAGAGCAACTCCAAGAATTGATATTGATCCGCTTCACCAATAGACAGAGAATGTATCACAAACTCCGGATCCAGTGATTCCACCACTACATGTCATCCTAACTCCTCAAGCTTTCCCTCGTTTACCACGCCCGGACATAATCTGAAATTACACTGCTATTGTATCTTCATACTGCTAGAGAGGATCGAAAGGGGCTTGTCCCACATCGTCCCTGCGCGCCTTCGGCGTGCTAAAACCATTTCATTTTTACTCTTAGCGGTTCATTTGACAACCCTTATAAAAAAGTACCATGGTAAACCATGGTAAATCCCCAAATACCCTGGTAATACCATGGATATTTTGGGATTTACCATGGTTTACCTTGGTACTTTTTTTTATAAGGGAACTATCAACAAAAAGAATACATTTTATCGCCAACCAAATTTGCAAGGAGATCCCGTGTTACTATTTCGTCCCCTGAGTTCCAATATGTTCTAAGTGCCTACGGAACATAGAACACATTGGAATTTGGAACTGATGGAACAATTTTTAGCGATTTAAATTGTAATTGCATTGATCGATTTGCAGAAAATGCCAAGGAAATTTCTCCTCCATTTAAAAATAATCCGTCAACGATTTCCATAAATATGTGCGGAACAGATTTTCATTTTCCGCATTGTTTGGTGTTGCCGTAGTTTCAGTAGGTCGATATTCCAGCATCAACGAAAGGAATTGTCGATTTTTCATAAAGACATTTGTACTTGCACTGGTGACGGTATAATGATTTGACATAAATTATAAGACTCCGAACAGACGGTACAAAGAAACACAGAAGTGCGCGCAAACATGAAGTGCATCAATCTAGAGACTGTTGACGCAGTTCTGACCTTTTTGTTAATCGTACAATATTCGGACACCGTCAGAGCAACTTTAAACAAAGCCAGGTTTCGACTTTGTCCTGAGCGTGAGCAAACATCGAATACCACCGAGACAACCTTCGCGGTCAGCAGCATCCAGTGTCCCCGTCGCTGTAAAAGCCACAACGATTGTTATTCGGCAACCTATCGTCTTGATGTGGAAGCAAACAACTGTGTTTTATCCACTTTTATTGATGGAGGGGAAGGATGTGATTCCCATACTTACAACGCCGAAAGCACTATTTTGTTCCCTCTGAAGGTAGGTGGTACTGAATTCAAGTGTTGCTGTTCCAATATATTTTAGTACTCAGACACTAACAGCTAGAAAGCGCAAATTCGAGTCTGCACGCCCCAATTTTCAATGGTAAAGTATGATTCCCATAATTACAACGCCGAAAGCACTATTTTGTTCCCTCTGAAGGTAGGTGGTACTGAATTCAAGTGTTGCTGTTCCAATATATTTTAGTACTCAGATACTAACAGCTAGAAAGCGTAAAGTCGAGTCTACACGCCCCTATTTTCAATGGTAAAGGTTATTACACAGAAGGTTCGGATTACAGTGACCAGCAAACGTTGTATAGTCTGTGTAGGTGTTTCTAGTTACGTATCATATGCCCAGATAGGTAGACGACTGCCAAGAATCCACTGCCAGACAAAAAGTATTCATGTCTTCTAGTGTACATGCACGATGAGCTTTCCCTTTGTTACTTTTAATAAACGAAAAACAACATGCAGCTCCGAATTTTATGCCAAGCTGATTAGAAGAACATAGTTCACCGATAATCCGGCGTTAACAATATGTATCACTATCACACATACTGTGCAGTCTACGTGGTGTGGTCACGTTACAGGGATGGGCAATATTTCCACAGACGCAATAATATTAGATTTCAAACACTAATTATAGGAATTATCATAAAAAAATTAATTAATGAAGCACCGGGTATAACTCGGTTCTTCATTAATTAAAAATTTGTAGATGATTTCTATTACACGCATGCGTGGATATCACTGCCCACGAGTGGACTACAACCAGTCCACGGCGACTGTACTCTACCAGCACTTCGCGTTTTTTGATTAGCGAGTGAGTTTTACAGGTAATTTGCATTATTTTCATTCCAGAAACAAAATAGCAAATCTCACCTGCTAAACTTTTATAGTAATGGGATGGACAATGTCAGTTTCATATGCCACGATGTGCACGCTGTTGATGAAATGAACAAAACAGAGTTAGAGAACATCAAAAGAGTCTGAAAACGCCGTTTTCTAGTTTTTGAATGGGTTTCAGTCTAATTAAGAGTAAATTGCAAAAAGCCAGCTTCTGTATTTTTATACTACCCCGCAGAAAAATGTCTGACGTGTTGAAGTGATACGCACATCGATGATACAAATTTGCACACATTTCGACTACCGTGTCTGCATGCTTGGGCAAATCTCAGGCGACGTAGCAAATTATCTGACAAAAGTTTGGTGGAAGCCGGAACTCAATTTTCCGACAAGGTGGCAAGTTCTTAGATAAAACGTTGGCGAAAATCGGAAACCTTGACCCCATCCTTCCCAGTATCTATGTCCTGCAAACACCACTAACGTCTGAGTCTTGTCAAGCAATAGAAAGACGTTATCTAAACTTCTTGGCCCGACTGAAAGGTCACTTTTTCTGACCTGCATAACGTAATATCATGTAAATGTGCATATAAACATGGACACATTAACAACGCAGCAAATCAACATTCATGCCCATACACTATTTGAGATGAATTTAGGGGATGATTTTCATGTAAGAGGCACGACATATGCGCATATTTAGTGTCTCTTACATGAAGACCATCACCAATCTAGTTAAAAAGTGATGGTCTAACAAGCATTCAGTACAACCACCGCGGGATGGTCACTTTTCACTGGTGGGCAATATTTTCATGGACGCAATGATATTAGATTCTAAACACTATTATTGGAATAATCATCAAAGATTTAACCCTTTACCTAACCTGAAAAGCAGACGACACTTGCAAAAATAATTCTTGAATAACTATTTTTTTCATTTTTTGCCTCAAAAACATAGGTTATGACCCCTCGTTGGAACGAGCTCGACGAGCTCGTTCCAACGAGGGGTAATAACCTATGTTTTTGAGACAAAAAAATGAAAAAAAATAATGAAAACTAATTGGCGATTTTTTAGAATAGCGCTGGCCGGTTTTGGCCGTTACGTTAGGTAAAGGGTTAATAAACGAAGCAGCTGGTACAACCCGGTGCTTCATTATTATTATCAGATAAAAGCATGCGTTCTACATCTCAGCCCATGCGTGGATTATGACCAGTCCACGGCGAATGTTCTGTAACTGGAGATCAGAAATCACCAATAAGTGTGTGTATGACCCATAAGCGGTTCCTCTAACTTGGCCAGTAATGTTCAAATAATATGTTCTGTGACGCCCATGAATATATTTTGAATTTTGAATGATGTATTGCGTAATGTGTTAAAACAAATTAATCAACACATTAAAATGAAACTGAAAACTTGTTTTGAAATGGTTCTTCTCCCTTCAGTAGTCTTCCTCAGAGAAATTAATCTATTTTGTCGTACAATATTACATTACATAAACGAGGAGTTGGATATTCAGCCATCCTATCTGTAGTTTTGTTGCTAGATCAGTTGACACATGGGCACCCCACAAGAACATATGGGTGTATTCTCACTTTGCCAGCAGGCTGGAGTAAGAAACATTCACACCTCTGCTGATAGCATGTATTAATATTGGTGACAAATTTTCAAAGTTTTTGGTCCTCCTTTTGTCAGCAGTGTTTACTTCGAATCGGTGATAACTGGTAATGGGCGGACATGCACAAATCTGATAATTTACTCAGCAGTCATCAATTTCAAAGCACAAATCAGAACAATTATTACAAAGGTCCGTTTATGTGAGGGATATAATTTAAATTTCAGCAGTGCAAAAAGGGTAATACCTAAACAACTACCCAATTAAATCTTGCCCCGTCAGTCAAAAATGGAATGCATTGGTTAAATTCACAATTGCATTAAGGACAAAAAGTTGATATTTTAATTCAACAATATAATGGACATTGAGAACGACAAGGTGTTATTGCAATACCTTAGCACTGAAGCGACATTATTCATAATTAATATATATATTAATCAGCATTCCATGTATATAAGCGCCAAAATATATGTAAACAAATAAATGCAACGCCAAGGGTGGCTATGCCCAGCCCCCCCCCCCCCACCCCCATTGCCAAGAATGAGTTTCTAGTCATTTACCTTTGCTTTGATTGAATTAATAAATATCGTATCTTATTTCGATTAAACCATAGCACCAATACAGCAGGCCACAAAATGAGTCCACGAGACACAAATTCCCCCGCTTTATGATAAACCTTCAGTAATGCATTTTCCAAGTTTGGTTGAAATCGGACACCTATAACTCGAGTTATCATCCGAAAACCAACATCAGCATGTCTTCTAGGTCGGAAAAGGGCCATAACTCTGCCCACAAATATCGGACCATTATAGCAGTATTAATCCCAAACTGTATTATACGTTTATAAACATATGTATCAAATTTTGTTTCATTTTGTTCAGGCAAACTAAAGTTATTCTGGACGGACGTACAGATGGACGGACGGACGGACGTACGGACGAACGGACGGACGGACGGACGGACGGACGGACGGACGGACAAGGGTCACACGTAATGCACCTTTGCCAAATTGGCGGGGCATAATAGTTCCCAGTCTGAGAAAAATACCCACCTTCAGAAATTTCCCATTTAGTACTTACGTTGTTTGCTTCCGTAATATTTTTCAACTCCAACTGTCATGCGAAGCTTAGACGAATTACCAAAGAGCCAGCAGAGTAACTGCACTGTTCTGTTCATATACTGAGTCAAAAAAGAAAGCATAATAGAAACAAATGTGAAAAAATAGCATAAAGGATGAACTATAATAGTTCTCATGTTTCATGTTTATGGAAAAGAAGTCGTGCAAAGAGTTTAATGACATGTTGTTGTTGTCCACCCAACCGTATACAATTTTGCTACGGAATTCAAAATAGCACGTGGTACCCGATAATGTCAAATTGAATGAGAGACAGGCGATTTTCTTTGTGTTATATTGTGCTAGAGAGCCTGGGTTATTGAGAAAACACGCTAGTTTATTGTCTTCCGACATTTTAAAAAATGCCATGGTTAACCGAAAATCAGAGGTTGCGTGCCATTGGTATGCATGAGGCTGGAATACCTCCAGATGAGCTCGCTGCTGAGTGCGGGGTCACTGTGGCCACTATTTACCGTCTCATTGGAAGGTATAGAACCACTGGATCTACTGCGGACTGACCGCGTTCAGGTCGACCAAGTGTTACGACCCTTGCACAAGAGCTACACACCAGGACGTCTCATTTGCGGGATAGCTTCCTTCTGGCGACGAGGACAGAAGCAATTACTCCTGGTAGAACTAATAATAGAATCAGTGCACAAACTGTCCGCAACAGACTCGCTGAACACGGCATCCGAAGTAGGCGTCCATACCACGGACCAATCCGTACCGAACGTCATCGTACCGTCAGAATAGAATGGGTACGTCAGCGTGTTTGTTAGACTCAGTAGCGTTGGGGCGCAGTTCTTTTTAGTGATGAATCACGATTTTGTCTGCGGCGCGCTGATGGTAGGGCAAGAGTGTATAGCCGCCGAGGACAACGGTTTTCTGATGCTTGCGTGCGGGAATGTGACCGTTTCAGCGGGGGTAGTGTAATGGTTTGGACAGGAATTTCCTTGCACCATCGAACGCAGTTGATCTTTATCGATGGTAATCTGAATAGACAGCGATATAGGGACGAAATTCTTAACGCTGTTGTTGTCCCGTTGTTCAACGCTAACGTCGGATTGCAGTTATTCCAGCAAGACAATGCCCGGTGTCACGTGGCGCGTATCTATCGTGACTTTCCTGAGGAGCAGAGCATCGAACGTCTTTCCTGGCCCCCACTTTCGCAAGATTTGTCGACAATCGAGCATCTCTGAGATCAATTGGACCGTCGGGTAAAACTTCATGACCTTCAGACATTAGGCGATTCACGTAAGATTCTTAAGCAGGAGTGGAACGCAATACCACAGGGTGACATCCAGAGACTTATCAGGTCCATGCGCCGTCGATGTCTTGCCGTCCAAGAGGCAAACGGTGGACATACACGCTATTGACTGCATGTGTTAACTTTTCATTTCACCCCATGTCTGAATTGCGACGTCCTGACGTGGCGCTGGCAACAGTAACAACATGACAATATGCAAATTCATACAGCTAGCTAGATACTAAAAAATTGCTTCTCAAAGTTTATTATTATTATACTTTCTTTTTTGACTAAAAAAATACGCAAAGAGGAGCACCAGGAAGACGGCCGAACTGGCCATATTTCCCCCCAACGAAGTACCACGTGTTAAAATTATTCTTTGTCCACTAACTTGTTTAAACCCGGGTATATTGTCAAAAAGAGAATGATTAGTTGATATTGTCATCAGCACTTTTATGAATGTCTAAAATGCATAGAAATGTATTTATTTAATTTATTTCTAAATTGTCACAAACAAATAATAATCAATTAAACATAGATTAAAAGTTGTGGTAGTTTATATGTTTTTAATAATTCAACCTAAGTACCCAGAAATATACTACAGACTACTTCAAATCTCTATTGGCGAAGATATTAGCATCTTTTTATGAGAACAATGCCTACTGGCAAATTGGGAACACCTCACCTTGTCACATCGTTATGGTGTCACTATTTTGTTTAAAAGAAGTGATATATTTCAAAGAGTTGATAAGAACATATCCTGTATTGAACAAATATCATCCCAAGCTCTGCAACACCTGGTCGATGAAGTAAACCTTTCGAGAACAAAGGCAATGAACTGGGACAGTTTCGGCTCTGACATAAACAAAAACCCGTGAAAACATTTCAGTGATCTGTTTTAACATATCTGAACGCATTCAGCCACTATTCTGAAGTTTCTCACCTGGTGATATTATACAACGTTTCACACATAAAATAAAAACTAAAAAGTACGTCTAAGAAAAAAAAATACCTCGCCAAACGTTTTCCATATAACGATAACACGATTTTGCTGACTCAAAAAAGAAAGTATTGAAAAGAATAAAAAAAAATATTTCAAATTAAGTTCCCTTTAACCCTCTGAACCCTAATGACCGCTTTCCTGCCTGAAAAATGATACATCATAACATCATTAAAGAGGATGGCTGTTCAGTAAATGTGTGGGGTAGACCAATCAATATTTTCAACGTGTAGCTCCGATGCTGCACGCTGAAAATATTGATCGGTCTACCCCTAACAATGAATATGGACTCTATAATTGCTGCCATTGAACTGGCATGGAGTATACCACTAGAGTTCAAAGGGATAAAACTGTTCTTCAACTTAGAAGAATAATTTCCTTTCTTGTAATAACTCCAAGATCAAGGCACACACGGAGCGATGAGAACATTGCAGCAAAATGAAATATTTCTACTCTCAGTTTAGCATTTGACGCGATTTATGTCTTTGATTGGAGCATTGAAGACGAACAAACATTAATGATAAGTGAAACAAATAATTACTGAGCATAATTTTGAAGCAATAAATTGTTCTATCAGAATTAAAATCAGTGATTTTGTTTAACATCACACTCTGGAATCGCTGTAGTATTGTATTGTCTTAACGCAGCAAGACTGAAAATGAAATATCACGTCCAAAAATATAAAACTGAGAAAAATATTGATTATTATTTTAATGCATCGCGCGTACAAATCCCAACGTGTCATGAGTGTTTAACCCTCTACCCCACTGGAATAGTGGATGTAAACAATTCGCATATAACCAAACATTTTCATGTTTTCTGCTTTAGGTAAAGGTTTATTAAACCACTGTCTAATAAAAAACCAAACGAATCATGTACCTCACCAATTTTAAGATTTTTCAAAACTTTTATTCATTTTGTATTTTGTTTTTGCTTTCTGGTTAACATTTGGTGTCCTCTGTCTCGCGGTGATCGGCTGTATTGTTGCCAGGAAGCTAACTATTTGAGGCTGAGAGAGAACTTAAATGTGAAATTCACAGAAAAAACTGACACGAAACGAAAATTTGCCTTTTACACGTTGTTCGGTTGATTTTAGAAAAAGGTGCGTGACAGATTTTTATTGTCTGAAACAAATATATTTATAGTATTTCCTGAAGTTAGGAGTGCCTATTAACAATGCCTAGCGCGATAACGATTAAATAATGGATTCTCCTATAATATTTTTTCGACTCTTTTTGTTCCTCCGAATCAGAAATTTGACTTGGAATCTAGTTTAAATGAAATCGGACAACAAAATTGCGAATGGCTTTTTTATCGAATCAAATCAGCTGAATAATAATTTTCACGACATTCCGTTTTCACTTCGTTCTGCAATGGATGCGATGACAGGTTCGCTGTTCAAAAGTCTACACGATTGCAATAGTCTCTTGAATAATAATTCACTTGAGTGCAATAAGACGCTATCTGTAGTGGAGCAACGTTTAATTCGGTGGGTCAATTATGACACCTCATTTCATAGACAAGGAATTTATTGCACGCCTATGCTTTTATTTTCATAAAATACTCGCTTTTTCTGCAAAAACCGAAGCGAACAGTAATTTTTTTTGTAATGTCCTTGAACAATACGGATCACGTGCGCGGACTATTTAACTATTTTTTTTTTACGTTTGGATTATTGTTGGCAATAATTTGTGTTTTTAATATTTTTTAGTAAACTGTAGGCGTGCAATAAATACAGAACAGCCTACGCGTTCGAACTATCATTTTTAACCTCCCTCGATCGATTAGGACGGAGAGATAATATTGAACAAGAAGCCGAAGGCTTCGAGTTCAGTATTTTCTCTCCCACTATACGTGAAACATACGCGTGTCCCGGGTGAGACAGCAGGGTGGGATATTTCTATCCCACCCACCCCACGTGACATACTCATTTGCATATTTTATTAGGTCGCCGGAACTATTTCATCATCGTCTGCACAATTGTAAATAAACAAAATGGCTTCACGATTTCCCGCATGTAATCCACGTGCCATTCAAAATCAACAATGTTGACTTGTTTCAACCCCATGTTTCTCTGCAGATTTAATAATATCACTGCGCGAATTTATCGATCGGTCAATAATCTCACAGTGTCCTTTACACTAGAGTTTGACACGCGCAACTCCATTAACCCCTTAACGGGCAGTGTTACAAGTCAATTTTTAGTATATACATATGATATATACCTAACTTTTGTACGATCTTTCCGATGAAATTGTTCGTTTTTCGAAAGGACTACGACTTGATAAATTGGGTATGTTAGCACGTGACCGCCAATTATCTATAATGACGTAATCCTCGTGTGTGTGTGTGGGGGGGGGGGGGGAATCATCCTCGATGAGTCTGAAGGTAGGAATGGGGAAGTCTCACCCTCGGGACAAGATATTAGAACCAGACCCTCGGCAAGCCTCGGGTCTGGTTCAGATATCTTGCCCCTCGGGTGAGATTTCTCCATCCCACCTCCAGACTCATCGGGGATCATAATAATCCCACTGCCAAAATCGATTAATAATTTTTAGTGAACTATACGTGTGCAATAAATACAGAATATTATGCTCGTTCGAACTGTCATTTTCTAGCGCACTCGATCGATTTTGGCGGAGGGATAATATTGAACTCGAAGCCTTCGGCTTATCGTTCAATATTATCCCTCCGACCAAACCGATCTCGTGCGATAAAAATGACAGTTTGAACGCGAATGCCGTGCTGTCTATGTATTGCTTCTGCTCACGAACCCAGATGCCATTGTTCTTGCACTTACCAACATGCTATGTATACATGCAAAAACAAATATGCGTTGGAAATAACAAAATCCATATTTGTGAACCTACGAAACAAACAACACAGTAAACAAACTATTTTTTTCTTCTAAAATTGGATCTTTATGTTTTATGCTTTGTTATACTAAATCTTTAGGACTCTGTAGAGTGTTTTATGGATCGCCATTACCTTTTCATTTTTTTCTCTATCAAACAGGCGCGGATTAACCCCTGAATAACCGATTTGGTAATATTTTCCCGCGTGTACTAATATGCAAAGCGTTTTGATTTTTACACAAAACTTGCCTCCTCCAAATACAAACAGCATTCTATTGTCGATGTCTGGTTGTGGCATTTAACATCCCTAAAAATTTAAATTTTTAATACAGAAAAGGCTGGAAAATTACTTTTCAAATGGTCATCCTGGGTTTCCTATTTCATTAGAGACACCTCCTTTGCATAGACAGAACAACACATGCCAAATGCCATTTTTTGGCCGATTCTTGTTTTTGCGTGCAGAGTTTTTTTATCGATGGTTTTATGTAGTATAGACCTTCCCCGTCAAGATGTGCCCGGCTGTGTCGTCCCCATCATTGGGGATATTTAAATATTCCCGCTCAAAAAGCATGGTCGCCAAACCCGCAAAAAGTTACTAAAATGATCGAATGAGGCCTGAGAAAAAATATTTTGAAACGTCTTCTTGATGGGTGTCATGTCATGAGGCATGTAGCGGGTATTTGGAATGATCTATGTACACTGAGGTATGGACATGGCAATCATAGTGTCATTAGTATTACTTTAAAACCTGAGACCTTGAAAACATGGGCCTCAAGTTTACATACTTGTGGGCAGTTGGTATCCGACCTCTCTAGATCTCCCAGGAAGTCCTCAAACAACTGCGCCACAAAAAGGAAGAAAAATCTAGAATCGCTGCCGCCAACCAGGACCGCGTCTATTTGTGGGAAAGGTTGCAATGGATTATAGATCTCCTGACTCCTGATGTCCACTCAGATGGTTTTTTTCAAATTTCTACTGGCTTGATATCTCCACCCTCCGTTAATGCAGATGGCGCCCTTGCTCTTGGCTTAAAACAAATTATTGAATTTGAAAACTCTCTCCCAGAAGGGTTCTACGAGAAAATCTCCATGCCAGTGCGGACAATGTCCAATTCCAGGAAGGGAATAAAAAATGTCGACAGTCGAGTGGGCGACAGTAACCTTATATATTCTAGAGTAATGGCAATTCAAGCAAGTACAAGACCTGCAGATGTCAAAGCCGTCCTTAAATATGAAATGTTCCCCGTCTCAACGGCATTATTTGATGAAATAGGTGAGTTACGTATATCAAAATCAAAAGCAATCCTGAAAAGCCAAACCGCAGTGCTCGTTTCTGCTAGACAAATGAATCGTTCTGCTGAAGTTCATACTGTTACAGTTATTGGCGGTTGTGCTCTGCTTTGGATACCACACTGGCCAACAATGAATAAATAACACACGCCAACTGTATTAGACTTCATTGTAAAAATTTCAAGAACTGGTGAAACAGAGACTAGAATCTGGAGATGTTTATCTGATATTTGAAAGGTATAATGCATTTAGTACCATTTAGTACCAAAAGTTGAACCAGAACAAATAGAGGGTCTGAGAATGGCTGTAGATAATTTAAGCTAAGTCCGCCATCAACACTACCACCACAATCACTGACATTAAATGTAAATGTAAACAAAAAGCAGATAGTTAACTTGATTTGTCCGAATTTTAGAAACGACAGTAATTTCGCTCTTGAGAATAATAAAGCAAACACGTTCTTCGTGACTGGTCAAGAAAAACCACCAATTGAAATCAATAACGGCATTGCTATCGACAGGTGTGATATGTCGACGACACACGAAGAAGCAGACAAAATAAACGTTAATCGGGCAATTCGTGTTGCTGTTGAAGAGAGAAAGCAAGTGGTTGTCTTAGCCAATGACACCGATGTTTATGCCTTATTACTGCAACATTATCTAAGACGAAACGTGAAAGTTCCTATGTACATAGAATCTTCAATAAAAGACTGAAATCTGGTTCAAATACGAGCGACAGTGGATGAGTAACAAAATATCATGCCTAATATGCTAGCAGCTCATGCTCTTTCAGGTTGTGATACGGTTGGTGCATGTTTTGGCATAGGCAAGTCTATTGTACTAAAGGCTTTGAAAGAGGGCGATATCTCATTGTCCAAGATCGGCGACACCGCTGCTGTAAGACAGGACGTCTTCGC
Organism: Pictodentalium vernedei; assembly: GCA_031216915.1. Taxonomy (NCBI): domain Eukaryota; kingdom Metazoa; phylum Mollusca; class Scaphopoda; order Dentaliida; family Dentaliidae; genus Pictodentalium; species Pictodentalium vernedei. The sequence continues at coordinate 172,804,966 of CM062297.1, forward strand.
CCAGGCTACTGATTTCATACTTGCTTGTTATGTGTGTCATAAATCGAAGACAATGTCTGACGCTTGATTTAGTGTATGCGGTGACAGAGTCAGTCGCAAGGGAGCGACGACCGTTCCGAAACTGTACAGTTTCCCCACAAACTGTGCATTCGCTGAGAATGTAAAGCGTGGCCATCTTCAAGCATGTTTTTTTTTAAGAAAGCATTGAACTCAGACCCTCCAGCTCTGGAGCCTGTTGGCTATGATGCGGTTAAGAATATGGAATCCAAATCACTTTTACCAGCAACTGTGCCATCTGGTTTGTCACTAGCACCGGACAGTATCCTCAGATTGATAAGGCGTTCTTGTTCCAGTAAGCAGCCATGCAAAACGTTGCGATGCAGTTGTAATGCTGCCAAATTTGCATGCACTGTTTTTTTGTATATGTTGTGCAGAGATTGAATGCTGCAATGAGCAGACCAATGCAGCCAGTGAATTATCAGCTAGTCCAACACGATGACTGATGCAAAGCCTCTGTTTTGACCACTGCTCATATCGTTTTATAATCCCATACACGACTCATATGGCTTGAAGTCTTCTTACTTGCTTTTGTAGGATTCACTTCACATTTGTGTTATCTGTATCAGTAAGACCGCCATTTTGGCGACCATTCTAAATCTTTCTCATTTCCTGAATTAATATTCCGCCATTGTTCTTATATCAACTGACCTCACACCTGATTAATATATCTTAACCAAATGAATATATGTCTCACAAACATTCTCCCCAAGCTCGTCTTTTAGCATTTTCGTTTCCAAACTATTGTAGTGCATGCCATTTTAATGGCCATCTTACAGAGAAATCTCTCACAAAAGTCTTATTTACCACAATAATGAACATAATTTGTAGTTTCCACATAACTGGCATTCTGAAATAATGTTCTCACTTTTCATCGACATTTGCCACCCTATGATGAAGATTATCCTCCCCATTAGACTACTACGTGTAAAAAGTGGCTTTTTCCGACCACTTATTGGCGTAAATGGTAAATATCAATATTTTGGGCGGTCATCTTTATTTTTGACAATATCTCAATTTCTCAAAAGCTGCGTATGACGCAGCCGATTGAATATTCAAACGAACACCCTCGTAGACTGAAACCCATTGAGAAAAAATACGTCACAACAAACATTTGTGCTCTAGTTACTGGACTAACTCAGTTCCATCTTATTTTTCACAGAAAAAGTCCACGTGAGCAGTTCTATTGATATCTAAAAAAACATTGAAATTTTCACTCAAATTCCATATTTGCCATGCTTCGCTGTTATTGCCTAAAGACTGAAATATAACCCTATCGCAGTTTCTCGTACTCAAACAAAAGCACTACTTGAGAAATTATTAGGTTAGACAATGAATTTCGCATCAAAAGTTATGGTTCTCTTGCTAATATGAGAGCAATAACATAAATGCTCCTCACATTCTCTTTTGGCTGGTTCTGCCAGTGCCAATAAAATTCAGATGAAGCAGGTGAATATGTCGATTTCTTGAAATCGAAAATTCTAGTCTTGTTTGTATTTGGATATCAGTGATCTAAAAGTTTGCTCGCGTAACGGCATTCATTCGAAGAGAACTCACTCAGAAGACGTTTTTTGAGATTTTGTCTACAATACCACAGTTTGAACTACATGTCCGAGAAGTCATATTTTAGCCCACTACAATATTAAGAATGTTGTCCGGCATAAGATAATAATCGGAAAGTTTCTTTGATACCTTGGTTTATACAGAAATAACAATATCACATGTACAATAGACCCCATACATACAGATTATCAAGATTATGTGAATGTGCCGTGATTTCTGTCAGATTCGAGGTGGTGTCCAGAATGGGGTCTCAACGAATCGGCTTTGCCGGCGAGTTGTGATCCCATTTTTGGACACCACCGAGAATCTGATGCAAATAACAAGACATGAACATTATCATGATAATACATTAATCAAACAATTCTGTAACATAAACAGATTAAATCTTAAATTATTAAAACAGTTTTGGGGCATAATGTTGGGTCGATCACTGAAACGCACATTGAATGTATTCATGCGCCTGTTATGATAGCCCTTCGCGTTACCAGAAACGAGTCATCTATATGATACGGAATCAGAACGAGGCGTCTATATGATACGGGATCGGAACACGTTATGTGATACCAACCGTTTCTTGTGTTTTTCAGGCCAAAATCAATATGATTGTTAGATAAAACATCAAAATAAATGTTCTGTTGTATTGAGTCGACGCATTCCCAGAACGGTACCGACCTATCCCCGTTATGCTCGGTAATGTTTATAGAATGAATTCTCGTTTTGAAAACAGTGCAAAAACTTATGTCACACACTTCTCCGATACAACTTTCTTTTTATCAAGTTTTCTAGAATGTCGTGAACAGACATTAATTTTAGATGGGTGTGCGACAAAAATATTGTCAACTGCAATGAATATGTTTTCGTGGTTTTGTTTTTGGCTTCATCCACACATCCGTCAAGATATGACGCCGACTGGTATAACGTTAGTTAATTGCCATTAATCAAGCAAATAAACTTCCCTAGAATACCGTTCGCGGATTGCTGACTCAAGCATAGCGCTCCGTTTGGTCCATCGGCCTACCAATCCGTCCCTCTCTAATATGCGCGGTGACGTTTACAGTTAAAACTAGAAGTCCTGTCACGAAATATGCGCTTATCTAGGCTTAATAGCGCGTTGGAATTGCGCGCAGTTGCCATATCGAATGGCATCCAAAGCCCCACTGGTTCTCCTGGTTACTCATAGCAAGCACAAGCAATGTTTCTGCCAATGGACCTCCGGGTTACCCGGAGGTCCATTGGCTGAAACATTGCTTGTGCACAGGCCATATGTACAGAATTTGATAGCATTATTATGGTCATAACGCGTGGATTAACGCGCAAATTAACGTGCTATTTGTGCGCATTTCATGACAGGACTTCTAGTTTTAACTGTAGTGATCTGATCCAGAGATGGATAAGTATCTTGTTCTACTACATGACTTAACAAAAATGTTTACACCTCATTCTAAGACGCAAAGTTAAATTGCTATCGGGTGCTGTTAGTTATTTTTGAATGTTCCCCACCGTGGAACATTGCCATTCAACGTGATTTGCCATGTTTACCGCCCAGACCGAAACGTTCCCAGAGTGAAGCGACTTATACAGAACGCTGAACGGTAATCCAAATAAAATTTATACAACTATCAAAACATTATGAACGTATACTCCGAGTCTGTCGATGTCAAAGCCAGAAGAATGAGATGGTGGGCTGATTAACATAGGGCTGCACGATATTCAAAACAGAATACCGGTATCGGTTTTCAAAAAAAAAATACCGCGGTATACCGGTATATCGAAAACTGTTCAGATATCTGAACATAAGTACCACAATGCATCACATTCGGAAAGAATCAGCACGTCTTGATGATGCGGTTCGAAAAACCTTTACACAACGCAGGCGATATCAAAATTTATTATTTTAAATCAAATGTTTCCAAAGGTTTCTACAGCTGAGCTCGTTCCAATGAGGGGTTTGTTAAAAGTTTTGAAAATTATGTTTTCAACTGCTGAATTTGTATATTATGTGGGCACATGCGGCGATTCCTTGGGTATAGCGATAATATTATTCATTCTGAGCTACAGTTAAAAAACCTAAGACATCTTGAAAATTAAACTGTGGGTAAATTAATAATGACGATAAATCGATATTTTTGTAATTACACCGGTATTCAATCGATATTGGTTTGAATACCGGTATACATCGGTTTATCGAAATACCGTGCAGCCCCAGATTAACTTTGTTCCCAGAAACAAAATGAATATTGAATTGGTTGTTATGCCCAACTAGAAAGATTAAATTTGTGTTATACAACTCATTCGGTATAATAAAAATAATGATAACCTGGCTCAAGATGGACATTACGGATCAACTGTCTAACGCTTCGGGTGAAAATGTTTTGTTCGGGGAGTCAATCCTCAATGTCCACCTCGAAACATGTGTTCTTTAACTCCCAGCACCCTGGTGGCATACCATGTGTCCTTTAACTCCTAGCATCCTGGTAGCATACCATGTGATCTTTAACTCCTAGCACCCTGGTAGCATACCATGTGTTCTTTAACTCCTAGCATCCTGGTAGCATTTAAAAAAATTCGCCATTGACACCCTATTGTCCACGAAGCTTGGAAAATTTAACAAATTATATCTTGTTTGACAGAGCTCAATTCAGACAGTCGTGATTGCATATAGTTAATTAAATGCCAGTTTTGGATTGTTGGACAGTTTGTGGCGATAGTAAGCCCTGCGGTCAACTATCGCCACGAAAAGACCAGCGCCTTCTACTGGCTGTTGAAGCAACGTACGTCATTCAACCTCGTTCAGTGACGTGTAAAAAAGAATCGCACTGACTCATTGGTTAGAGTTGTGGGCTTCATATCGATAGTAGTAAGCTCGATCCTCATCGGCGTTGTCTGCATTGAGGACGTGGGCAAGAAACTTAATCCAAGTTTCCCAAGAGAGAGCACGGTGGCGCGACATGTCAGTCGCACTGTCCGTTGACAGTACACATGCTTCCAATCGACGTTAATCCAGCTTATCTGTGTCAGTAATTTGGAAAGTCAATTACTTGCGGTTGTTCGGTGGTTATCCGAAGGTATTTTTACATCTTCCTCCCGTATAACCGTCTGACGCGATATGATCCCGATGAAAGTGTTTTGAACCTCGATAAATTATTGAATAAATACTTATTAAGAAGAAATGGCTGTGACTTGAAAAAAAATTAAAACCTGAGAGCAAGGAAGAATCATTCCCTCAAAAAATATCACTAGCAATAAATCCAGTGTAGTCATTCTGTGAACATATGCATACATTTTTGTCATATACACACATAAGTGTGCCTGCGGTGGTGGGGGTGGGGTGTTGTAAACGAGGAGAAGTAAAAAGCCAAACTCCCAAGCCACCAGCCTTAATTCCTTTTGGAAGTCAACGCTGTGATGGGCTGTTTGTTTTTCTACTTTTGAGGATATTTGCGCGCGGTCGACCGTTGATGTAATGTGAAGCGTCTTTACTTACAAAGAGATACAGGTATTCCTTCCTGCTCAAGTTATAGATATTCCAATCAATAAGTGTTTAATTTCCCTTGAAAATATCAAGAGATTTATATAATTTGTGGAACTGCCCGGGTTAATCATATAATAACTGCTAAGGTGAGTCTTCATTTTGATTGTAATTAATATGACCGAAATGACGATCAAATCAAGTCGCTAGTGAGCAACATTTCTAGCATTGATTCACAAAAAAATGAATCTTTATGCAAGTTTTTAGATTTAATCTTCCGGAATATATTTATTAGTTGAAAAAGTGAACCGTGGATTCGTTTTCCCTACCAAGTGAAATGTTCCGGGCGAGTGTATCAAAAATAGGCGATGGCCTATTTGAGGGCTAGACTGTTTGCAGGCCAAAACTGTATAGAATTTCTTACATAATTAAGATTGTGTCACACAAGTTTGGTACAAAGCACAGGAATCATTCCAGAAAAACTTTATTTGCTATGTAGATTCTCAGCGGTTAGAATCGATCTATATCACAATTGCCACAAGTGGTAAGTGCGCACATCCATACTTATTTATTTATTGGTGTTTTAAGGTCACATATTTATGCACAATGGCTAATCGTGGCCGTGACAGTTTTACGGGTGGAGGAAGCCGGAGTACCCGGAGAGAACCACCGAGCAACGATGAGCAACTGTCAGCTCCCCAACATACTAACTCGTTAGCATTGGTTGAAGACAAGTGCATCATCGACGTGCAGTACGCCTTAGTACACAACGCCACCGTGCCCCCACGCGGGCAATGGGGATGAGGTGTCTTGCCCAAGGACACAACGCGGTTGCCGCAGGTGGGATTCGAACCGAGGACATCTCAACTTGCAGCCTGCACCTCTACATACTGAGCCACCGCGCTCCCGCGCACATCCACACATAATTGATTGATTGATTGATTTATTTATTTTGCAGCATAAGAATATACAAGATAACAATAAAACAGGTTATAGTTGAACGCGCTGCAAGGAAATGGCATAGCCTGAGAGGCTGTCTTCCTGCCATTCCCTTTTGACGAGAAGTATATTCTTGACAGCAAGATTTGTGTTGATGGCTCATTAGGTTTAGTGATGGAATCTCTTCTTGGAAAGATACTATGGGGTATGGTAAACAGTTTGTGAGAGAAACGCTACCAATATACGTGTGGGCATATCAACCCCTCGAACATAGAATACAAAAAGCGTCGATGAGCCGTCGGTCCGCGAACCGTTGGATATGACCAACCCCCACGACCGAAAACCCATCGCCAGTTCCCGTGGCCTATATTCGCCAGTTACTAGAAACTTGTCGGGTGGAGAATTCACCACTGATACCTCTGTAGCGTCCTCCCTCACCACTCTACAAGGATGTAGACAAAGGATACGACTTTTTTGTTTAGTACGATGATTAATACAATAAATAATACACTGAGCAACAATTCGGTAAGGGCTCTACGGTAAGGGCTATACGGTAAGGGCTATAGTTTCTATCATTGGCACATTAGGTTTAGTGAGAGAACCTCTTTTGGAATAATATTATGGTGGATAGTAAACGGTTTGTGAGAGAAACGCTACCAATGTACGAGAGGGCAAATCAACCCCCCCCCCCCCCCGAACATTGATTATAAATGGTGTCGATGGGCCGCCAGTCAGTGAACTGTTGAATAAGAGCATCCCCCACGGGACGAAAAAAAAACAAAAAAAAAACAAAAACATCGCCAGTTCCTGCGGCCCATATTCGCGAGTTATCAAAACTTGTAGGGTGGAGAATTAACCACAGATAGCTCTGTAGCGTCCCCACCTCTATACAACGAGGTAGACAAGGGACATGACTTGTTAAATAGTACAATAATTAAAACAAGAATTAAAACAATAAGTAGTACACTAATCAACCATTGTTTTAGCCACAAACATTTTCGCTAATATTACCAGGGTACCTTCCGTTGAAAACGAGGTTCTTGGTTAACATAATGGTAAAAACGACCAGAGCTACTCGTAAAAGCTGTCATTCACCCCCTGACTGATATCGCCATGAAATTCGACTTTCGATAAAGTTACCCCCATTGCATTAGACGAGCGACGATGGTCCAATTGAGAAGCAAGCAATATTTGAGAAAACGCCGATGACATCAGTAAAAAATAAAGCCAAGTTCCTTTTGTTACTTGAAATAAACGAAAACATCAAGACAGCTCTCGGAGCTGTCCGTTGTTTCCGTTTTTCAAAGTTAAGAAAGAAAACTTTTGCTATTCATCAACATCACACCTACCAATACAAAATAAGTGTCCACTTTGGCTCTTGAATTAACGATTGTGTTTTTACAGTAATTTGCAACTTTTCATTCTTCTCGAGAAAAAGCTTAACGAATCTCGCCTCCTAGACTTTTGGAAATCAATGGAAAGGACAGTATCTAAACTACATGTCATGGTGCGTAGACTGTTGATATAATGAAATGAAAAAAAGTTGCAGACCATCAAGAGATGGTGAAAACGCTGTTCTTTTATTTTTAAGGGGGTTTCAACAGAAAATAATAGTCAAACGTTCAAACTGTTTGGCCAAAAATTGAAAAAGCCACCTTTTGTGTTTTTATACTACTCTGTAGGACATGTCTGAAGTTTGAGAAACGGTGCACACATCAACGATACAAATTCTCTAATATTTCGGAATTTCAATTTCAATACCCGTATTTTTGAAGTTACTGACAGCCTTGGAAATTTAAGGGGAGCTAACCTTCATGTAAATATGTTCCAATAACGAAAATTGTCAGCAACGTAAGTATTATTTGTTTTTATTTTGTGTCTCAAAAACAGCTCATGGGTGCTTACTGTAGTAACGTATAAGAAGGTCAAGCAACGTTCCTCCCGTGGACTGCAAGGTTAATCCCGAAGGTCAATTTCAAGCAGCTTTCTTTGCTCTTCGCCCGCCACATGGTTTGTCATATATGGTGTTTTTATAACGAAAACTGGGGGTGACGCTAAAGGAGGTTTAGGGATGGGTGACACCACCCAATAAGTTTTCTAGTTGGAACATTTTCGTCAGGATTGGAGTCCAAGATATCGACACTCTCTTCCTAGAAATAATGTGCTTTATACCATAATTTACCTATTCTACTATATATAAAAAGTCTATGACAAAAACTTTAGCTTTACACACCAACCGTGGTGAACACACCAGCAATGGGATGTCAATAGTTAAAATTTGCACCTACAATGGAACTAAATCCAAGATGACCTTTGGTGACCTCGAGTGAAATGAGAGTGGCAATTATTTATTACAGTTTAAATGACACATGCCAATAAAGCATCCATACCCTGAAATAGTATATTATTATGTTATCAAAGTGAAAAAGGCCTCGTGATTTGTGCGTTTCTTTTTCCAATTCGTTTCTTCGAAAACAAATGACAGCGGATGTACCGCCCACCTGTGCTCGTGTAAACAGTAACAGATTCGCACGTGTTAATATTTAATATGGCGTTATTTAACATTTAAACTCTTAATAATCTGACGATTATGGTATAAATAAAATATACCCAAAGTAGGTTGGTGTACCAAATGTTCACCACTCGGGGTGAACATTTGGTACACCAAGCTACTATGGGTATATTCTATATATCTTAAAAGACTAAAGGCCAAAAGAGGGAGGGGTGTAGGTATGTATATCAAAGAGGAGTTAGGTCCTGTGAGAATCACAGACTTATCAAAAGTAAATACAACAAATGAAGTAGAAAGTGAAATAATATGTGCAAAATTCAAGATGAAAAACAGAAGTGTCGCAGTTGGGGTTGTATATTAGCAGTTGAAGGGAGCAAGCCTGAGTGGAATGATGGAATATATACGACACTGAGATCCAATGTTATAGATTGGAAAATAAGAGTGGGGAGGGTCTATGTTGTATTAATGGTAGAGATTTTAATGGACACACTAGGGACGGAGGGGGTTTTGTGGTTGGGGATCAAGAAAATCAATGTCAATGGGAGAAACAGTTTAGAGTTTACAAATGAGCTGAGTCGGAAGATTTTGAATAGGGATGCGAAATGTAAGGGTACATGGACGTGGGAAAGAAACGATAGAAAGAAAATAATCGACTATAACCTCACTGACACAGAGCTATGGAGGGACGTCATAGACATGGAAATAGACGACGAAGAAAATTCTGAAGTAAATAGTGATCACAACCTGATAACAGTACGGGTTAAGGTCAATCGAATAGCAAGACAAAGAGCGGTCTTTAAGAATAATTGAAAGCTGTGAAAAGTAGACGGGGGGCACTTTGAGGAGAATTTAAAATCAAAGTTAGAAATGCGCCAACCGGAGATAACGACCAGAAGATAGCGGACTCAGTAGTGAGAAGTCTAAAAGATGCTGGGGGCGGGGGCTGAATCAGAGTCACGACAAATGAATTATGATATAGAGTAAATAATGCACTCAAACACGCAATAAAAGAGAGAAAGAAAAAATGTGCTGCATTTAGAAGATGGAGAAAACTCAAGAGGGTAAATGATACAGCCGCGAAAAGTGTCAAAGAAATATATGAGAGGGCAAGAACCAAGGTTAATATAATCATGGACAAAAATAGGACAGTGCGGAATAGTAATCTAGTTATTAAAGCAATAAGAAAAGCAGGGGGGGGGGGGGTGGGGGTGGGTCTAGTTCCAATATATGCTGGAAATGGATAAGCAAAACCAGAAAAGGCCACGTACCACACAGAGTATTAAGGTGGATGGGAAAAGTACTGATGACCGGGACAGTATAGCAGAAGAAATGATCAAGCATTGAGAGAAAGAGATGGAGAGAGAGAGAGAGAGAGAGAGAGAGAGAGAGAGAGAGAGAGAGAGAGAGAGAGTAAATGATAGAAGGTGGGGGAAGGCGTTCCTCCAGAATGTATGATGGAGAGTGCAGAAAAGTTTATACCTGACTTAGTATGCAGGGAAATTCGGGTCGGTGAAGTACGAAATGCAGTGACCAGGTTGAAGAATGGCAAATCATCAGGCACTGATAAAATTCCCAACGAGTTTTTACAAAGAGCAGGGGATCCATTATATGAACATCTTACCTCAATATTTAACATGGTCCCCACAAAGAAAGAGGTCCCCACAGAGTGGAAGGAAAGCAGGGTAACATTCATAAACAAAAAGGAGATAGGGAAGATTCAGATAATTACAGAGGGGTATCTGTTAGCAGCGACGTTAGGAAGGTATTCTGAAAGGTTCTGTATGGAAGGTTTGTGGAAATTGTCCAAGAAAGGGGATTCCTAGGGGAAATCGAGAATGGGAGACGAGTCACTGAGAACTTGTTTACACAACTGATAGAATCAACGGAAGTCAATACGAAAAATATGTTTATGCCTTTCGTGGTGTGGAAAAAGCAAATAACAGAGTGTTGTGGGAAGGAACGTGACAGAAACGTGAGGGCTTTGGATTCTGAGGAGAAAGTTTTGTTGGAATCATGAAAGCACTGTACAAAGATGTGAAGAGTGTACTTAACCTGGGAAAAATCACGAGGATGAGGGTCCAATTGGAGACAGGACTTAAGCAGGGGTGTATCCTGTCACCGACTCTGTTTTCATTGTACAAAAAGGCTTCAAGAGATGAGCTGATTGCAAGCGCAGAGGGGATAATAGTCAGAGAGACAAAAATACCAGGACTTTTCTTTACCGACGACATGGTTTTATTTGCCGAGAGTGAAGAGGGACTACAAAAACTGTTAACACTACCAGTAGGGTACGGGGATGAATGGCGTCATGAACTTAACAAAACAAAAGCAAGGTAATACATATGGGCCGTCAGGTAAATGAGTTGCGAAGGTGGAGAGTGGGTAAAAATTGGTCAGGTGGAAAGCAAGGCTATAGCAGTGGGAGAAATGGGAGAATATGAATACTTGGGGGTGAATCTGTGTGTTACAGGTAGAGACATACACAGAAAGCACACAAATAAACTTAAGACAAAGGGGAAAAGAATACTCTATCAGTTAAAACTTCTGGGAAGAAATAGCTTTAACAAGGTATTCGTTGAACAAACTATTTGGGAGAGGTTGGGATTACCAAGTATAACATATGGAACAAGTATAACATATGGAACAAAAACACTGGAAGCGGTCAGAGGGGAACTCAGTTGAATACCGGTTACAGATAGAATAGATGTGAGAAAATTATGCTATCTAAATTACCTGGTAAACACCCCAGACAGCAGATGGTGTAAAACGACGTTTAACTAAATATGGAACTATTTATTTATTTATTATTTATTGGTGTTTAAGGTCACATACTTATGCACAATGGCTAATCGTGACCCTAACAGTTTTACGGGCTGAGGAACCGGAGAGAACCACCGAGCATCGACGGACAGCTGTCAGCTCCTCGACATTCTCTGTTCAAGCAGGTTACAGCGTTTGTAACATGTGCACCATCGACGTGCAGTACACCTACCTAAGTACACGGCGTCATCGTGCCCCCGTGTAGGCAACCGGGATAAAGTGCCTTGCCCAAGGACACAACGCGGGCCGCCCCGGACGGGGATCGAACTCGGGACCTCTAGTATAGATGTATGGGACAATAACATTCAGTGAAGCCAGCGAGGAGATAATATAGAACTACTCTGTAGAGACTGAAGATCTAGAAGGGAGACTGCAGCAAGGGAGGAGCTTTGTAATGGAAGGGGTGCTTAGGGATTGTAATAGAACCTGGTGAACTGGAATTAGGACCAAGAGTTCTTTAGACGGGTTATATTAAAAAAAGATGCGCCAGCTTTTGAGGAGTACCTGGATGGAACGTTGTGGGGGGGGGGGGGGGGGGTCTTTGTTGTTCAAAGCGAGATCCAAGTCACTGGAGTTGAGGGGGAGAACAGGGAAAGGCGAGGAAAGAGTTTGCCAAATGTGTAACTTAGGTGTAAAGGAGACCCTAAGATATTTGCCAAAGATATTTGCCTAGTAGAACAAGACTCCTTGGCAAACTAACGGAAAAATGGGATGTAAATATGAAGGATAATTGGACGAGGAATGACATGAGTAAAATAGTCAATGTTATAGTGGGGAGATCGAGAAGGAGTCACTGGGGGGAATTATGAAACAGCTTTTGACTGAATGCTGGTGGATTAGGAGGGAGAGTGAGGAAGAATGCTCCGGTGGGGCACAGTGTTAATGCTGGCCTCCTCGTTGGAGGACCCCCGACAAATCAGCGGAAGGCCGAAAATTTATTATTATAATGTGACTAGGAAATTGTCAGCCTTTCACGCCCAAAAGCCGAGTCTTCGTCATAATGACGCATACCCTGTGTAAGCTATTTATTCTGATCATACACAAGTTATTATACTCACCGATTCATGAAAGCCTCACCGATTTACTGATTTAATCGGTTTCGTGCGTAAAATAATCTGCGCGGCGACAAACAACAGTCGAGAACTCTAGGCTGCTATGGGAAACATTACTGGGGACGGCCCAGATAGTCTTTTCCAATGGCGTGTTGCATAACAGCATAGGGTTTGGCTGCCCTCTTCAACAGGGTATCGCACGACAACGCACAGTCAGTAGCAGCAAAGGCATGCTTGTTTGTCACCACGAGACAAGCGCGTGAGAGTAGCGTAATGAAGTCATGTTACGCCACCACGCTATGGATTTGGTGGAGAATACATAACATGGCCCGTACACACGTCATGATTGAGGAGCGATTCGAGATATACTATTAAATTACTTTGGTTTGCATATGCTCGAAAATGAGTTTTCCATCAATTTAAAATATGTTTGTTTGTATTGAAATATGGCCATGTTTGCACAGCTGCACAAGCACCAAAACATTTAATTTTGTCACTATGCAAGGATACAGCGTTATGATACATGTAGGCCCTAGACAAACCCCATTTCAGATGAAATAAAAATGTTGTTAAAAAGATTAAATAAAAAGTTTTTTAAAAATGTTTTTGTTCAGATAAAAAGTGATTTTCATATATACATGCATATAGTTAAAGTGCACATTAAATTCCATTTTATACAGAATATAATATATAACCGTTTCTACCCTTGGTGTAATCAATGCACAGAAGTAAGATTGTTATTGTTTTGTCCGAATTTTGTGGCATGGAACCTTTTCACGAGACAAAGAAAAAAAAATCGAAGGCTATTGTCCAGGAGATTTGTGGTGTTAAGACGGTGGATAAAATAGGGCTCTTAGAGATTCCTATCTAGCATTTATTATCTCAGTTTTGTATTAGATCACAGGTGGCGGGAATATAACTCAAGGTCACTGTATTGAAAGAGCATTTCGACGAATCATTGGAAGCTGGGTTGACATTTTCTCGCTTTGCAAGAATAAATAATCAAACTTTTTTTCGGTTCATGCGTTTTCAGATAAAACGATTGGCTCACACGATTCTGTTTTATCTTTTCATAACTCAATGAACCGAAAAAACACAATTAGATCCGCCCTCAGCCACGCCCCTAAAATACCAGTCTTCGGAGTTGCAACATGGTGTCAAATCTATAAGCCTATTTCGAAACTGCCATCTTGGCTTTTAATCTATGCAAGGTCACAGGTCGCGAGGTGTGAACATTCCAAGAAAATGCGTTGTTAGCAATGGGAGAAGAGAGCGGGTGAAGTGCTTCGGACAACATTACGTTCATTCGTGCGAATTCAAAAAACATTTAGCCAAGGTTACCATTTGTTTTAGCCAATAGCAATATTGTTTGAGAACTTTCATTATTTCGAATTGAGTTCTTATCGACTTAAATGGTGTTTGAATGCACGTAGTGTCATGAATCTGTAGTAGTCCAAATATGGACGTACCAAACCAAAAAATTAAAATACGGTCTTTCGGGCTATGTTTGGACTAGACTCTACGGACGTGGCCACTGTTTCGACAACCTTCGGCGATTTCCCAAGCCGAGAAACTCCGTGTAACGAGTGTTTCCTTAATGCCACTCAAAACTTGTCCTCATCTTCGTGAAAAAAAGTCTTTGACTCTGCGATATCAAGTCGTTTAAAGTCGTGTTGGGTTGCCCCTTCAGTTAATTTGAATGATGACAACGATTCTGCGAATTTAAACTTGATATTTCACAAAACAAGTTGACTTAGCTGACAAAGACCCCAACGCGATGAACAAAGAAATCGCTCTGTTTACACCCCGCGACCTGTGACCTTGCATAGATTAAAGTCCAAAGATGGCAGTTTCGAAATTGGCTTACAGAAGTTAGAACACTGGCACGTTCTAAATCTGAAAAATAAAAATAAATTTATATTACTAATTTATCACCATGAAATTATTTATAAAATATTTAAATGACCGTGGTGGGTCAATTTTTCTTTTTCTTCGCAACTGTATTTATTTGACATTTCAATTTTTACGCACACTGGGTGATCGTCTGCGTTCATCGTTTTACCCAAATCGATTATAAACAATGTCTGGTCACGACGAATACGGCAATTTTGACATTGCTAATTTGAATGTGAATGAATTCAACTAATTTCATGTCATCTGGCTTTATATCTAACCCCACTTTTACAAACTGTGTTTTTCAGTTCTCGGGAAACGGTCAAAACCAAAATACAATGTAATACTGATGGCCTACTTCCACCTACCACGGAACGTAACTTTTACGTGAAGTGAACAGTTGAATGAAATTTGAGGGAGGCGTGGCTTATGACGTTTTCTTTGAATTACATAATTCATTGGTCAATAAAAAATTTAATGACATAAGTGCATTTGACTTGGAAAGTGTGTCAATTGCTACCTGCATTTCAATAATATGTGCCCTCTTTTATGCCATAAAAATAATATGTCTACCAGTTTTAGTTTTTAAGTCTTTGTTCGCTGAAGCAGAGGACGACTAACACTATTTATTTATTTGGGTCGCGAATGTTTAAATATAAGGAATGGTCGTTTCTTTTTGTCTATTTCTTGAGTTATGAACCCCAAAAAACAAAGTCCAAACATCGCGTAATACGCCCATTTACACAGTTTGGACTTTGTTTTTTGGGGTTCATAACTCAAAAAATAGACAAAAAGAAACGACCATTCCTTAAATGAATTTTTTAAATATAAGAAGGTGAGAGTAAATTCATGTAGACTGGAATTATTATTATTATTATTGTTGTTGTTGTTATTTTAACCCCCTTCACTCTGATGTCAAAATACCAAAATTTCAGGAAGCTGATTTTTCCCATAATGCATCTAGAAATTTAACCAATTCAATCTCGTTTGACAGAGCTCTGTCAAACGAGACTGAATTGGTTAAATTTCTAGTTGCATTATGGGAAATGGTTTTGCCTGAAATTTAGATATTTTAACATCAGTGTGCAGAGGGTTAAATAAAACGTTGTGTCACGACTATTACATGTATATTTTATTTATTGGCTCATAAATTTGTAAGGTGTCTTGCATTTTTTCACTATAATCCCGACTGAGTAATATTTCAACTACATCATCAAGGCAGGCCTTTTAGGAAGGCATGTCTTGATGATGTAATTTGAATATAAGTCAGTAGTTGGAATACTAGTCAGTCGGGACTAGAGCTACCTCATTTGGGACAACTCGAGTTTATACCCCCAATCTGTCATTTCTGCGACTCATCTGGTGTCAAACTACATCCTGTGAGTATTTCAGTTCACTTCCCGCTTATACACTAAAAACTAAAGTGTTAAACCTGACACTTTCAAGGTGTTAAACCCATTCTAACTCTTAGGGTTTGATTGTAACACTCAAAGTGCAATGCTTTAAGCACTTCGACATTACAGTCGTCAGACATCTGAAACTTGAATGGATGGCACTTCCCATGTGTCTAGCATTGGTGGTTCTTCCAGAATCGTCCATAATTTGATTTGCGCCTGGTGGGTACATAATTAAAAGGACACAACGCAGATGACGCGGATCAGGCTCGAGAGTTCGAGCCTGATCCGCGTCATCTCCGTTGTTTCCATAGTTGCTTAGTCTAAATTCATCATTATCGAATTTTTGCATGAGAGTTTGGAATAGGAAGGTATGTCGATACAAACATTTTTCATTTAGCTTGAACTATCCCCACCTTTTTTCCAGCACAGAAACTTCTTTAAAAGCTGACCATCCACTCCATTGTTAAGATGGCCATGGAGTGGATAATTTGACTCTAAACAACAAATCCAGAAAACATTTTTGTTTTGTTTTAAGCAAATTGTGATATTGAGTTGATAAGAAATAAACAGTTTTAATCCATAGTTAATTTATCACTTCAAAAATCGCGTACATTCACTTGATCATAAACGTTCCGCTTTGTCGCACCAATCCTTTAATGTGGTAATAGCGAACTTAAGTTTTAATGGGAAGACGACACATGTGGTCATATCTCCAAATAAAACTCATACAGGCATTAACGCATTGCTCAACATAACGACCAGAATCGACCAACTCTAGCTACACGTTGACATTCAGAAAACGAAATCATAGCGCGCTGAGCTCATTATAATGATGGGGTCACAAGCTAAGTTTTATTTGGTCGTCGGATGGGGTTCTCGAGGAGTCTAAAAAGGAAATTAGTTTGTTATTTACGACATATTTTTGCAGGTGTTGTCTGCTATTCGTTTTGGGTAGACGATAAAAAAGAGCAAATAATACTTTCGAAAGAATGTCGAGATTACAAATCTGATTTATAATTTAAACAATCCTGCAGCTCACCCGCCACATAGGTCGATAACAGAAACCACCCCTTTCTCTAGTCATAATCATCGAGTTGAATACGAGCTGTCAATTTTATAATAACTTGGATCAACTTTATGCTGCCTCGGAAGTCATAAAACGGAAGACAGTATTAGAACCTTTTACCTTTTTTTTCATCGATCGTGTATTGTTTCTCAGAATTTATACGAAAAAGAACGCGAGAATTTCTTCGGCATAAAAAACTTGCGTAGCCACCAGCGAATGAATTAAAGCCCGTGTAATGGCATCAGGTGGCATGTGTTTACACCTAATCATATCAATCCATGTTGTCAAAATTACGCTTTGCCATATAAACATTATTAGTTATTGTGGTGATCGGCCGGTAACATGGTCTGAGGTTTGCGGCTCGGAGTTTATGTTTAACCGAGACGTGAAGCATCGGGTTTAAACGTTCGATTCGTGCCGCAAACCTCAGTCCCTGTTACCATCAATTCATCACAATAACACATATGCTCCAATAAGACCCCGCTCAAAGTCCAAAACCCATATCGTGAAATGAACAACAACTTCAATGAACAAGCAACTTTAACGATAACAAATTTTGTAAATAAACCTCTCGTGTACCTCACGACGTCACAAGACACAAAAATCAAAAAAAAAAAAAAAAAAAAATCACTAACTTAGCTAAACGTCGAGGCTCCTCAATCTCAGTTCAAATAGGAACAAGTTCATCATGATTTGGACTGAGATGGAGCAGCCTTGACTTTTTATAAGTGAGTTGTGAGTATACATTGATGCTCACTAAAAACTAAAGTGTTAAAACTGACACTTCCAAGGTGTTAAACCCATTCTAACTCTTAGGGTTTGATTTTAACACTCAAAAAGCAATGCTTTAAGCACTGAGACATTACAATCGTCAGACATCTGAAACTTGAATGGATGGCACTTCCCATGTGTCTAGCATTGGTGGTTCTTCCAGAATCGTCTATAATTTGATTTGCGCTTGGTGGGTACATAATTAAAAGGACACAACGCAGATGACGCGGATCAGGCTCGAACTCGAGAGTTCGAGCCTGGTCCGCGTCATCTGCGTTGTTTCTTTTTAAGTGTCGCGACATTACACTTGTCAAGTGGTATTATTGTAACACCTGTCAAGTTCTGGGATATCTACACTTGAACAAAGTGCTAGTTCAGCACTTAGTAAGTGTTAAATACAGCACTTCAAGTGTAGTTTTTATCACTTTAGTTTTTAGCGTGTGGGAAGATCACTACCCTCGAAAAATCCGCTTTTATAAGCAGCGTGCACTTTGAATCTCCCCCAATCGTTACGATCTTTTCAGATATTTCACTTGGTGACGTCAGACGGTATCATATGCCGTTAGAGCCAAAACTAGACAAAAACAAAGCGAGCGCTCGTCCAGTCCTACGGCGAGGATTTTAGTCTTATTGGAACACTCATCAGTTTATGTGTGGTTGTTTCTCAGACTTGTACAATTATTATTTGTGCTGTGGCTTATTACAACAGTAACGAAAGATAATACATTCTAACTACAATAATAGAATAAAATGTTAACATCATATAATCCCTTTGGGAGCGTGGTGACTCAGTGGTTAGATTATTGAATGTTAAACCGAAAGGTGGACCTTTCGATCCTGACCTGCGGTAACGGCGTGTCTTCCTAGTGAAGATACTAAATCCCGATTGCCCAGGGCCAATACTATAAAACTTGTACAACTGTATTTTCTAGAATTGTATTTGCTAGTTATGACTTTAAATGGGGTAAAATGAATCATTAGCATTTCAAAGATGCGTCAGTTTGCCAGTTGGCAAATTGCCACATCTTTTAAAATGCTAATGGTTCATTTCAAACCATTTAAATTCATAACTAGAAAATACAATTCTAGAAAATACATTTTTAAGGTCTTATAGTATTGGATCCTGGTGTGAGCACGAAAGCGCTGTACACTGAAGCGTACCGATAATACCAACACACACGATGTGCCTTTGGCTGTCGAAAGTGACGTTATATCCCAATAAAAAAACAAATAAACATCGAATGACACCGTTAATGTTCGTATGACCGGAAATACCTTGCGAACGAAAATTTGCTCTAAATTCCGTAATGCTTACGCGGAGGGTATTGAAACCCATCCTCTGTCACTCATCTGACAACATTACCTCTGAAACACCAAACAGTAGCTCCGAATCTTGAGAACTGTATGAATGCATACGATACAGTCTTCCTTGCTGGTACTCGTATCGTATTGATGAAACGCATTCACACGTCGTGACGTTCTGTGTATTTATTATAAGTTATCTCCGTCAGCATGTATGGTATATGGAGATTTAATACCTGGATGTCGGTTTTTAAACACCGAGCCGCAGGCATCCAGGTATTAAATCTTCATATACCATACATATACCATACATGTCGGCGGAGATAACATTTCTCAGCTCCACAATCACTTGGACCAAATTCGTGATGATAATTTTGTTTTTATAATCGCAGAAGATAACAGATAGAGTTACATTCCTCAGGTCGTCAAGTAAACAGTATCTTGTTGACATATCATCCCCTGAGTTCCAATATGTGCCTACTGGCAGGGGACGAATTATGTGCTCTTATTTTATTTTTATGATTGTATTGTCGGAGATCTGATGATATTTGTAACTATGTTCGGGTTTTTTAGTTCGTGTTTTATAATGAGGGGAGCAAAAGCGAAAGGCTATCATTGAAACCATATATCCCCGATGTTTCGCGTGTGATTGTACACTGGATGTTGCACGCTCTCATATACTTTGGATGTTGGGCGCACCCTTTGCCATGGCTATTTGTCCAAGGCATCCTGACCAATCAAAATGCAGAATTTATCGGGATATAGGGACAGTAACATTTATACCATGATTACTTATTCTACTATATATAAAAAACCTATGACATAAATTTTAGATGTATACACCAACCGTAGTGAACACGCCAGCAATGGGATTTCAATAGTTAAAATTTACACCAACAGTGAAACCGAACGAGTTGTCTGCGGTCTTCACATATAGAGGATATCTACGCTGTTTTAGTGAATATCGGGAATTATCTCATACGTGTGGACCTGAAAGTATTATTTTTCACTCGCGCAAGCGCTCACACTCATGAGATAATTGCCGCTATTCACTAAAACAGCGTAGATATCCTCTATATGTAAAGACAGCAGACAACTAGTTCGGTTTCGCCACAGAAGTAATTGTCCTTTAAGACACGAGGATTCCCACCCCCCCCCCCCCCCCCCCCCCACATCCCCGTTTCCAATCCTAATATATTCTTCCGCTATATAGGTGTTACAATAACATGTGTGTTGATCTCGTAGGATTATTATGTAACGGTCTAAGAAAATTCCACTTTACCGAGCCCTGACGGCGCACTTCATAAATATGAACAAGGTGAACACACGTTGGATATCTCATAATACTCATTTCTGTTATTGTCGTCCGTTTGACAAACTTTGTTACATCATACAAAAACGATTCCCTTCCAATAGAGCCCACGCCGTTTTCCTCAACTAATTTTAACTACACATTGAACTTGAACACCTCTAGGTTGAATTTGACTCCAAACACTTACTTATTTCCGTTGAGGTGCGCCCGACTGTAATGCATCACGATGACATTGTGGATGTTATGCCATTCTTTCTCAACAAATTTTAGTGACCTATCATGTGAGAAATGGATGTTTATGTGTACAGTTTGGTTGTTTTTTGCTTTTCATTTTTGATATGTATAGTATCACTCTTACCCAGTTAATGTCAAGTAATCTTATGCGCTGTCGCATTATAACCAAAAACCTTGTAAACAATACTGTAGGACTGTGTTTTGACGTTTCAACCATGATATCCTTTTATGTAACTTAATCAAACCTTGTTGGGTTCAAAGAACTAGAAAATGCACCAATAAATTAAGCACTTATGCACTCGGATGTATCCAGAAGGGGGACCCTAGGAGCACAAACCCATATCTATTTAACCAAACATCCCAATTCAAAACACAAGTGGCTTCGCGTAAAGCAGAGATGTACTTTAAACATTTAGGCACTTAAATCGAACAAGATTGGGGTGGGATTTGACGACTTTGATGACTTTGAGTTCTCGACAGAAGTCCTCAACACAAAGAACCACAGCGTGACGATATGGAGATACTATACACAACTAATTTATGTTGAACATGTTATAGCCTACATCTCTAATATTATAAAGAGGAACACTCTTCCTCTGATGATTGAAAAATGAATTGAGTTCCTTATGTCTAAGGTTATTTACAGCGCCCATAGCGATACAGACACAAACATAAGAGGTGGAGGCAAGCCAATTGTTTATACAAACACAACTCGATGGAGGGGAGGGGGTGGGGGCGGTCTTGGGACTTCCACACAGGCGTTGGGAAGCAAGCACCGCGCCATTTCCTTGGTACCCATGTAGATGAAAATTGGATCTCTAGATGACAGCTGGCAGCTTTTGTGTGAACGATCCAACAAAAATCAAAATTTCACAAAATCTCCTGGTTGAGAAAAAGGTGCTTCTCTACTCACACATTTTCAATGCTACTGATAAATGATAGTGTCAGATGATACTTTTATCTGAACTTTTAAGTTTACATACCATATCCACCCAGCGCTATCAACAACAGTCGTCATAAAAAGTGCTAATACCACACAGTGAAAAGTAATCGCTGTGGGGAGTTTCATATTGACCTTCATAAAAGATTTAAGGTCAATATCACTAAACTTTTATTTTCAGAATTGCTTGAATGGAGGCAAACTGGAGCTGAACAACACGTGTTCGTGTTCTCCTGGGTTTGATGGACACATTTGCCAAAACGGAGGTATGTATTTATCTTATATCTTATTTAGTCTATACCTAGCGCTTTTTGCAGGAGTAACCTACATACACAGAACGACACATGCACGTAAATGGGTTAATCGATATGGAAAGAGTGCTGTTACAACCAGTAGTGTATAAATTTACCAGTAATGTCGAAATCGACCAGTAATGTCGAAAAAAATTAACCAGTAATGTCGAAATCAACCAGTAATGTCGAAAAAATCGACCAGTAATGTAAAAATCCGTAATGTCGAAAAATTAACCAGTAGTGTCAAAAAGTGACGACCAAAATGAGGAGCACTAACACTTGCCGACGGGGGAGGGGGTATAGCCACCCCCCCCCGATGACACCCCTTGTCGTGTGCTTTAATGACTGACTATTATAATGTCAGTCACTACCCGATATTTGCTACATTTCTATCATCTAGTTCTACCAATTTGCTACCTGCCATTTTACCTACATCCCTCAATCAGTCAGTCTGCGTCACGCGCATGTACGTGGGGAGCACTATTAGCACAATCGAGAAATTGCCTCGCAATTCAATTTGATGAATATCCGGGCTCTATACCTGACGAGGTCAGTTAACGTGCACGTGACCGGTACTTCCCTTTGTGTCAGTTTTTCTCTCTTATTTGTTGCATGACCCCCTGTTTTGAGATCAGAAAAAAGTTGTCTGAGGGGCTATACTTGGCAGAGATATTTGAATGCCAAAATTAAAGTGATGCGATCATATTTTGTGCCACCTGAACGTTATAATGGTCGCCTATGGGAAAATATTTAGTTCTGTGATACCTATAAAATAGTCCGTCACCGATATCCGTACCGCACGTGTGTCGGAACAGATTTTCATTTGCATGGTTTAGTACTGATTTTATAGAACAAGCGTGTAATAAAACTGTCATTACGAACAGTAGTAGAGCTTCCGACACGAGGTTATCCTGGCCGTTGAAAGTGTCCTTAAAACCAAACAAATAAATCAACAGTGGTAGAGCTAGGAGGTTTTGATTTTTCAGATTCGGTTTCGGTTCGATTTCAAGAAAAAGTTTCGGATTGTTTTTTCTATGTGTTGAGAACATTCAATAAATAACACTTCAGACTCATTAATCTGGAAAAGATCCAAATCAGAATTGGATTCAGCCCAACGCCCATTTGATCATTCTGATGGGAAATATTGGATCATTTACTAAGCACATTCAGTAGGATTCTGTAAAAATCGTTTTATTCTACGTCACTCTTTATCGCCGCGATAAAGCCTTGGTTTCTGAGGTGGCGCTAAGCACCAATAAATAATTCCACGGCTCTTACTATTATATTTTTGGATCATAACAGTCAATATTTACAAGATAAAAAAATTCAAGACTTAAAGATATGCATTTAATTTTTATCCTATGGTTTAAAAAAGAAATGTCGCCTGTGACGTCACAGATGTTATTGTCAAAACGTTTCCAGCGTCAATCCAATACCTGAGACCCACAGGACGTACCGCACCAAAAGTTATTTTACAGACTTTGGGTCCAAGTTTGGACTACCGTCTCAGCAGATTGATAATGTGTCAAATGGCAAGGGACACACAGGCGTAACAGTTTATTACAGCTGATTTCTGAAAAATTAAATTTGGTAATGATTTTTGTAGATATAGAATACAAATATCGTTATCAAATGTCATTTTTCATGCCGAGTACCCGTGTTTATGAATGGTGCAAAACGACTCTACTATGGTGAAAATCGACCGAACCAATGATATTTTGTTTATATAAATTTGTTTGATTCCAAATTATTCAACCATGGGTACTCTCCAATAAATTGGAATCAAACAAATTTATATAAACAAAATATTATTTGTGTTTGACTGAATAAGGGACATGAGCGAAGAAAATTTTGGCTTTGATCTGGTACTTTCCTTTTCTTGAGGCCCTGATAGTGGCTTCTAGCACTCAATCAGTTAATAATATTCTTTAACTGTTTGCTCGATTTATTCATTTATTTATTGATGTTTAAGGTCACATATTTATGCACAATGGCTAATCATGACTGTGACAGTTGAACGGGTGGAGGAAGCCGGAGTACCCGGAGAGAACCACCGAGCAACGACGAGCAGCTGCCAGCTCCCCGACATCGTAACTCCGCACTGCAGCACAGGCAGGGTTAGATTGGTTGAAGACATGCGTACCATCGACGTGCAGTACGCCTTAGTACACGGCGTCATCGTGCCCCCCACGCGGGCAATGCCCAAGGACACAACGCGGTTGCCGCAAGTGGGATTCGAACCGAGGACCTCCCAGCTTGCAGCCTGCACCTCTACCTACTCCCTGTTTGTTCGATACGATATAATAATTATTGTATGGCATACCGTTGACTATGTCTAAATAGTGGTCCTCGATGAGGAATAGTTCGAGCGCTACGACGCGTGAACTATTCTTCATCGAGGACCACTAGTTTGGCATGTCAACTCCAAGCCGTCTCCAAACCCGTGAAAGCCATCTCTCATAAGTCACGAAGGCGTGCATTTATAGTTTTGTAGACAGTGAGTTTGGGAATAAATGCGATTCTTTCAGACTGATGTTTGTATTATTTCAGAAACTACCACAGAACCACCGACAACAACCACCGAAGCACCCACAATAACTACAACGACGGCATTAATAAGTATGTATACGAAATATCATTGATCTTCAAAATCTATTTTAGTTTGAAAATGTGTTAGCACTAAATTCACACAATTCTGAACTCACACGATGCCCGAATAATGTTACAACTATGTTTCGTCGTGTTTTGAAATTCATGTCATATTGTCATATGCAAATATATTGAATGGTAGAATACAAAATCTCCCCTGATGATGTGTGGATAATCAGAATAGAAACTATACAAGTTGATATGTTTCAATATATATATAAACAGCTTCCATTCAGCTTTTGCGGTAATTCGATTCAAGTTTCAAATCAAATGTGACGCCCAGAAACATCCATGTCACATAAAACATTAAAACACAATACTATATTTCAAGACTTTCTCCTTTATCCGTTTTGGCGTCGATACTGTGGGTGGGTGGGTGGAGGTGGAGGGATACAGCCATCTCTGCATCTGTGCTCACCATAGAGTCAATTAAAACGACCCCTTCTGAAAATTTTGTCAAAACCTTTAATAGCGTATCAGTAAATGAATGTATATAACCTATCTATCCGATTATACATGATTTGGGGAGTGAGGGAAAACATTGGCTGTCCATAAGCGAGCGACATGTTGAACAACAAGTTTGGAAGGAAGCTCAGTAATATTTTAATCCTACAACCCTCTGGGCTGTGATCAGTAATACTTTAATCATTTAGCCCTATGGACTGTGCTAAGTAATAATTTAACCCTACAGCCATGTGGGCTATGCTCAGTAATACTTTATTCCTACTGCCCAATGGACTGTGTTCAGTAATATTTCAAATCCTACAGGCCACTGGGCTGTCTTCAGTAATACTCTAATCCTACAGTCCTATGGGCTGTGCTCAGTAATATTTTAATCCTACAGCCTCATGGGCTGTGCGCAGTAATACTTTAATTCCACAGCACTATTGGCTGTGCCCAGCAATACTTTAGCCTTACAGTCCTATGGGCTGTAATCTGTAATACTTTAATGATACAGCCCCATGGGCTGTGTTCAGTAATACTTTAATCCAACAACTCCATGGGCTGTTCGAAGTAATACTTTAATTCTACAGCCCCATGATCTGTGCTCAGTAATACTGTAATCTTACAGCCCCATGGGCTGTGTTCAGTAATAGCCCTCTTGGTCATGCTCGGCAATTCTTTAATCCTACAGCCGTATGGAATATGCTGAGTAATACTTCAGTCCTACAGTCCTATGGGCTGTGCTCAGTAATACTTTACTCCTACAGCCACATGGGCTGTGCGCAGTAATACTTTAATTCTACAGCACTATGGGCTGTGCTCAGCAATACTTTAGTTTTACAGTCCTATGGGATGTGCACTGTAATACTTTAACCCTACAGCCCCCGGGCTGTGCTCAGTACTACTTTAATCCTACAGGCCTGTGAAATATGCTCAGTTCTACTTTATTCTCACAGCCCTCTGGACTGTGTTCAGTAATATTTTAGGCCTATAGCCCTATCTGTGCTCAGTAATACTTTAATCCAACAGTCCTCTGGTTGTGCTCAGTAATATTTAAATTATACAGCCCTATGGGCTGGGCTCAGTAATAATTTAATCCCACAGTCCTAGGGGCTGTGCTCTTTAATACATTAATCTTACAGCCCTGTGGACTGTGCTCAGTAATACTTCAATCCTACACCCCCTGGGCTGTGCTCAGTAATACTCTAATCACACAGCCCTATGGGCTGTGCTCAGTAATACTTTAATCCTACAACCACATGGGCTGTGCTCAGTAATACTTTAATCCTACAACCACATGGGTTGTTCGAAGTAATACTTTAATTCTACAGCCCTATGAGCTGTGCTCAGTAATACTCTAATCATACAGCCCTATGGGCTGTGCTCAGTAATACTTTAATCCTAAAACCACATGGGCTGTTCGAATTAATACTTTAATTCTACAGCCCTATGAGCTGTGCTCAGTAATACTTTAGTCGTACAGGCCTATGGGCTGTGTTCAGTAATACTTTAATTCCACAGCTCTCTGGGCCGTGCTCAGTAATACTTTAATCCTACAGCCGTATGGAATGTGCTGAGCAATACTTTGATCCTACAGCACTATGGACTGTGCTCTGTAATATTTTAATCCTACAGCCCTATGGTCTGTGCTCAGTAATACTTTCACCCCACAACCTCATGAGCGGTAGGATTAAATTATTATTGAACCTCCCTACAGATATACAAGGAATGGACATTTTCTCGTTGGGGATGGTGCTTGAGATGACACCATTCAGAGCCTCGTTGTTTAAAGTGTTCATTGCGTGCTAATGTTAACCATCTACATATTTATTCAGAGCTGGCAGAGGTATAGTTTCTTATCTTTCCTTTGGTTAACAGCACACACATCTCTGTATATTTTGATTGAAGTACAGAACGCCCCCACCCAGGTTTGGCGCATAGACCTATCAGAACAGGTGGGCGGTGCGAGATAGTTGACAGCCTCTCAAACTTCGAACTTGACTCTACAGAAAATTATACTTCAGTTTATTTCATTTTAGTTAAACCTATCTCTTTTGTATGTATTTGTAATGCTAGGTTTTAAATCTTTGTTTTGCTGTATTCTGCTATGTTGGGTGTGTGTGTGTTATGGGGGGGGGGGGGGGGCGGGGGGGGGGGGCTGTCAACGGTTGCCAACTATTCACGTTTAGTTAACCATTTTCGAATGCGAAATATTCCATTTTCCCCGTTTAGCGGTAACTTTCACCCTCTTGTGTCTTTATAGCATTTTTTTAGTCCATTGGCGGGAGCGCGGTGGCTCAGTGGTTGCGACGTTGAACTTCAAACCGAAAGGTTTACGGTTCAATATCCGCCAAGGGTAATTCTTTTGTGTCCTTGGGCAAGGCACGTTATCCCGATTGCCCATGCGGGGGCGCGGTGCGCTGTGTACTAAGGGGTACTCCATGTCGATGGTGCACTTGTTGTCAACCAACGCTAACCCTGCTTGTGTCGACTACGTTGGACAGTCTTGCAGTTGATCGCCGTTGCTTGGTGGTTCGTTCCTGGTACTCCGGCGTCCTTCACACATAAACCTGTCCGACACAAGGTGGTCCTGGCTATCGAAGTGTGGTTAAACCCCAATAAATAAATAAATAAATAAATAAATAAATAAATAAATAAATAACTGTGCCTGTTGTCTCACTAGGCACCGAACACTGACGTTTTTATTACAAGTACACATATGTACTCCAGTGTAAGAAAACAACTTTTCATTAAAATAAAAAAAAAAAATAGAAACAAGAAAAACTTTGTTCTTCAGGTTGAGTTTGCCAAATCTGGATCTGATGTATCTAACACCCAAATTTGGCCTGTTTCACGTTAATCTTCGTCGTAAATCCGTTCCGTGTGGGGCCTCGCGCTCGGAGTCGGGCCTCCTGAGCAAGTACGGGACACACTTTTTTGTTTTACTGGTAAATGGATGGTGTGTTATAAACATATTGCTCCGACATCCGTTAATATTGTTTCTAGGGGAATGGATAGAGTATCATAAAAAGCAACGCTCCGTTATCCTTTAAAATGTTCCGCGACCTCAAGCGCCCCCACATATTTGAGAAAAAGGAAGTTTTCTTCAATCGTTGTGGGTTCCTGGGACCATGGGCTCACTGAACGTATTCCATCCGCTCCTGGTGGGAGCGCCACCACTGCCAGATATTACTTTATTAACTCAATCATATCATAATATTCTTTGTTATGACAATATGGTCTTTGGCGTTGCGATAAAATAATGATTCTACCACTGATCTCTATACAGCGAGATTGCTAGTTCCCTCATTGGTAACATACAGGAAAAATGACTCAACCACCCCCGTGTTGAGGAAGATGTTTCTATAAATGAGCAATGCTAAGAAAATTATCGAATGTTTTCAAATTTTGTTTTGACGCCCAGCAATCGCCAATCGCTTTTAAAAGAATATACTCTGATGTCTGGAACAATGAGTATACTCCTGATGTGTTCATTTTTAACGGCAGCACAGGTTAAATATTTACAATTTTTTTTAGCTGTCAATGCAGGGATTTTTTGGAGTGTCTACAGGGGCCGAATATGGGTCCCTTTCCCAATGGCATTCGGGGAAGGAGTTTCCAAATTCCCATATCAAATTTCCAAATCCCAGTTTTCCCACAAAAAAACGCTTAATGCACAAGTGATGTCCTGAACTGGGTGGTCGCAAGTCCTCAGAAAACCATTGGTTTTCCGAGGCCTTGCGACCACCCAGTTCAGGACTCCAACTGTACATTAAAATTTAAATTGCTTACCTAACAAGGCTCAGAAAGTGTCTGAATTCAAAGGCAAATGGAAAGTTCTTCTAAAATACTATACGAATAATTTAATAAAGACTACAGAGAGTGAGGGTGTACATGATTCCACGTGAATCTTTGTTAAAAGCAAATACTTGTTGTGTACATGCAGTTGCTTAGCTAGGTATCAGTTTTTATGTTTTCTGTTCAATTCAAATGTAAAATTTCTCAGTCTTTGTATGTGTCTTCCCCGCCAAAACAAATTCCCAATTGGAGGCCCAAGTGACACACATATTCCCAACGGCAAGGGCCCATGACCCTTTCCCAAATAATAAATAATGTTTAAGCCTAAAATCCACCTAAAGGTGCTCTATGGCTCTACAATGGAAGAAAAGTACAGAAATACATTTCCCCGTGAAATGCTTTTCTATATAATTGGGATTTCAATCCCGATTTAAATGTTCCCATACATTGTTCAGATTTTAAAATACTCGGCAAGGAATTCCAACGTGCTGAGGCCGCAAGGGCCCTCTCTCCAGCGGAGACTAGTTTAGAGGGTGGCTAGGCCAGATTTTTCAGGTCGGCTGGGCGTAGGTTACACCTTTGAGGATAAGGTGATATGAGCTCCGTCAAATATGACGGAGCGATGTTGTTAATACATTTAAAAGTGACAAATATGATTTTATATTGTATTTTCTGCTGAACAGGGAGGCAATGGAGGTCCTAGGAAACGGAGTTATTCTGGAGAATTTGCGGTTACGAGTGACAACTCTGGCTGTGCAGTTTTGGACATTCTGGAGCGTATCAAGTAAAGATTTATTTATTACACCCAAACCGCAGTGAATTACAGTAATCAAGGCGTCTCGTAGCGAAAGCATGCACAAGGTGCTCGTCAGTTTTCACATCGATAACTGGTCGTATCTTGCTGATGTTCCGTAGATGAAAACATGTCGTGCGACAAAACCGCATGGCATGTTTGTGCGCGGTAAGGTTTTCATCCAAGAAGTACCCTGGGTTACGAGCTACAATATTGGGCGAAATTTCATTTCCCTCGCTTAACACAGATCACTTGTCGAAGTTAGACAATTGGAGAGGCAGTCCCATGTTTATAACATCAGTATTGTCAGCGTCGTAATTCGGATAATTACTGTTGCATGCAATGATTGATGTCAGCAATACACTCTTATAACCAGTGCCGTATTAACCCATGGCCGGGCCCCTAGGCTTTTAGGTACTTTGGGAACCATCGGGCACTTCAGACTTTCAACCCACCACAGCTTACAGCCTGATCCCGGTGCGGTAGGCACTAAGCTGCAGTGCATAGCCCGGTATTCATTTTGCAGGTCTCCTGAAGAATTCTCCTCCTACTTGACATATAATTTAAATAAGCATTAAAATAATGTACTGTGTATAAATATGTATATACTATACTTATGAGAGCATATAGATGGATAAATACATATGTACATGTATCGCTATGGCGCAGAGTGCAAAATGCCTTTAACCACTGGAGCCCGAAGGCGCTGGTAACAGTGCCTCAGCAAAAAAATTGGCGTTCCACCTGTCCATGCTGGACCCCAGGCTTCAGCCTATTCAACCTTATGAATAATACGACCCTGCTTATAACCGTTCATGTGGCACAGCTCCAATATCTGACTTGAAGTGTATATACAGCTGAATATCGTCGGCATAAAAGTGGTTTTGAAGACCATGTTTACGGATGGTGTCACCTAGAGGGAGAACGTACATCATGTAAAGTAGAGGCACGAGCACTGATCCATGAGGGACCACATATTTTGATGTAAATTTGGATGACGATGAGCCATTTATAAAATTACTCTGGGAACGATCAGTGGTGTAAGATGAAAACCATTCAAGAGCACTTCCGGTGATACCTATTCCATATTCTACTCTGTGGAGAAGAGTGCTGTGATCGATAGTGTCGGAAGCGGAGCTCAGATCGAGCAACACAAGACAGGAAATAAGATGCATATCCATGGACATCAGAATATCATTTTGCACACGAAGGAGGGCCGTCTCAGTGCTGCAGTTAGGTCTATATGCAGATTGGAAACGTTCAGACAGCACACACCCGCGCAGATGCTGATTTAACCGAAGCGCCACCGCGCACGCAGTCTGTGACCTGCCCTTATATACAAAAAAAATTGAAAAAAACGTTCTGATAAGCAGGACACAGACTTATGTTCTGGTAAGACCGACGGTTTCTTGTGGTATATACTAATTATCATAATAATGTGCATGTCCTGTGATTTGTATCAGATTCGAGGTGGTGTACAGAATGGAATCTCAACGAGCCGGCTTTGCCGCTGAGTTGATATCCCATTATGGACACCACCGAGAATCTGATGCAAATCACAGGAAATGTACATTATCATGATAATTCATTTATCTAACAATTCTGTCATATAAACAGATTAAATCTTAACTTATTAATAAGTTTTTGGACAAGAGACTTTCGGTAATAAAAAGTTAAAAAAAAACTCATATGTTATGGAACAATATTGTTGTTCAATTTGACAAACAATGAGTAACGCGGTCACCGCAAATTTTCAAAGTTGCGTTGTAAAATTATTCACTCATAATGCCACTTCCTCTGATGATACGCATTGTGGGAGGGGGGTGGGGGTGGCTATTAATAGTTCTGTCGCTAATTGTAAGGAATTTTGTTTTGTTTTTGTAAGTGAGCAGCTGAGTCGAACACTGAAACTCGCATATAATATATTCATGCGCCTGTTATGATATGATAGCTCGTTGCGTTCCCGGAAATGAGTTGTCTATATGATACGGAATCAGAATAAGTTGTCTATATGAATCGGAACACATTATGTGATACGTACCGTTTCTCGTGGTTTTTAAGCCAAAATGTATATGATTGTTAGATGAAGTAGCTCAACTACATGTATGACGGTGGTTAGCATGATTGGTCTATTAATATTGTCAGTAATTATTATTCCTGCAAAGTAGTTTATCTTGGCTTCAGTAATTAACTTATTGACGTGATTTCTCTGGTAAATGCACATCTGTGAACACAAGGTTTGGAATTCCGCCACTGTCACTTAGGTTAACGTCATAGAGACTTTGCATGCCTTATATCATCCGTGAACCACATTGCGTGTTCGACCGAATAGTTATTGTCCGAGTCTGAGCAGGGGTATGTAGATCAACAAGTTTATGCATGGACGATGTAAAATGGTTAAACATTTCATCCACAATCCCATGGAAGCTTGTTTCATCTGCGTTGAAGGAAATCACCTCACCTAGTTTCTGCACATCAATGTTGAGACATTTTCTGTAGGAAATTTTCTTCTTGGATGGTCCCGGCCCCGGTCAGCTGAGTTTAAAATCAACAGCAAAATGGTCTGATAATGCCAAGTCAGTAACGTTGATTTCGAAAACTAAATCACATTCGGCGTCTCTAGTTATTACCAGGTAGTGTGTGACCGGCTTCATGGGTTAGTGCAGTTACATGCTGGTATAAATTCATTAAAAGTAGAAGGAATCTAACTTTACATGCGTCCGTGTTACCAACGTAACGGCCAAAACCGGCCAGCGCTATTCTCAAAAATCGCTAATTAATTTTCATTATTTTTTCATTATGTCTCAAAAACATAGGTTATGACCCCTCATTGGAACGAGCTCGTCGAGCTCGTTCCAATGAGGGGTCATAACCTATGTTTTTGAGACAAAAAATGAAAAAAATTAGTTGTTCAATAATTTTTTTTACAAGTGTCGTCTGCTTTTCATGTTCATCAGCCACTATAAATTTTGATGGCGACGCTAAAAGGGATCCCAAAAACCTCAGAATTCTCCAATGAACAAATTAACAGTTATATTGGATTTGGCTTTGGGTGGTGGCTGATACACAACGCAGACGAGCAGTGGATTAAATGCATGTGACAAATAGGCTTCTAAGGCCTCAAATATCTTGAATTTCCGCGCGGGAAAATTCTTGATGATAAAACAGTTATCAGCTAATAGTCCGACCTCGCCTCCTCTGCTGGTCGAGCGCGGGGTATGCAAGAATTGAATGGCCTATTGTTCTGCTACAGTTCGCCAATCGGTAGAGCGTCCATAGCAGTGAGCCAAGTCTCAATTATCGCCGTAACGGAGTGACAGTTGTCGTCGAGGTAGCTAAGAGAGTGCAGAAGAATCCCTGGTTAGTGACACCAAATAAGTGCCAACATCAGATAGTCTAATCCGTGTTCCTAGTTTTCGTCCAACGAACTGATGTTTGAACAGGTTTCCGTCAATAAATATGTTTAGGGAGTTAGTGCGTTGATTGACTCAAAGCCATATCGAGAGAAGAGGTTGAGATTGTCGTCTTCCGCTGACGTTCCGCCAGTCCAGTTACACAGAGATTAGTGACACTGCTGGAATGGGATTCCTGGTATGTACTTTATCATGCCATATCATACGCGCTTTGAAAGACAATTAATGCATAAGCTGCAATACTCTATATTTTTCTTGTAACCTTTCAAATAACAGTGATAAAACCAAATAATAAGACATTGCTCTTCTATTTCTTGAAAGATAAGGTCAGAAAATATCACCTAAAAATGTCGAAATAATCCTTTTTCAGATCGCTCTTATTTCAAATGTGTATATATCGGATCTGTACAAACTGGATTCCAATATCGTGGCGAAACTTATAAACGTTTTATCGTGCTAAAGAATGCAATATCCGACATTGATAGAACATAATGTTTAACAATAACAAAGTCCGTTAGTAACCTCAGCCAAGATGTCCTTCCGTTAAACTATTAATTTTCGAATATCAAGTTTTTCTAGAGTTCTTTTTTATAGTACAGTTGCCGTAAAGTGGTTGTAATCTTCGCGTGGGTAGTGTTGTATACGCATGCGTTTACTAGGTGATAAAAATCATTTTAATTAATGAAGCACCGTGTTGTACCCGGTGCTTCATTAATTCAATTTTTGATGATTATTCCTATAATTAGTGTTTGGTATCTAATATTACGTCCGCGGAAATATTGCCCACCCGTGGAAAGTGAGCAGTCCACGGTGCTCGTACTATATCACGCTGTTATGTGATGTACTCCGGACCAGTACCGATTCACATCGTTTACAACACAGATTATTATTATCACAGATGAGATTTCTCCTTCCCACCCCATGCCCGTTTTTCTAGCCCAGCATCGTGATACGACTTGTTCTCATAAAGTTGATAGTTTCTCAGTGGATTTGTGTTGTAGACCAATCAAGATTTTCAACGTGCAGCTTCAAGGCTCCACGTTGAAAATATTGATTGCCCCCCCCCCCCCCAAAAAAAAAAAGAAAAAAATGAGTATAGACTCTACCATTTGATGGCCCTGAACTGGGTTGGAATAGATCATCAGGGTTCAAAGGGTTAAACTCTAGGCAACATAACGCTTCCCGTCGTCAAATGTTCAACAATAAATCGTTAAACCCATATTCAGCTTTTCTAAAACAAAGATCGATTGAAAAGAACAATGTTCTGCAAATCGAATTTTTGTTGTTCACCTGTCAAAATAAATAAAATGCCTGAATTTGATTTCTATAGATATTGCTGTGCATTCACATATGGAAAGACATCCGTACACATCGGTGAATTGGCAACTTCAGCTGGATTAGAAAACTAATACATCAACGTGCGTACAGGTGTTCGTTGGTTTCTGTGTCACGAGGCCAATAGTTCTAATGATACTTATTTCACATTGGCTGTATCCTCGTGACACAGCTAATTCTAACTGGGGGCATCAATCAAGTGCCACAGCTTGCACCAGCTTAGTCCATGGGAAGTAGAATAGTTAAGCTGTGTTCTTACTATGGATTTTTTTTATTTTCCGGCTTGTATCGAACATCTTTTGTCGATCGATGTTTGTCGAACGTGAAAACTTTGAAGGCTGTTTTCACTATAGACGTTTGTCGTACGATTCTTCTCTGGAGGCTGGTCAGTCGTAATCCCTTCGACAAATCGACGGAGTCTTTCGATAAAAGAAGTTGAAATCAAATGCGTTTGATTGTTTCGACAAAAATCGTATCAGTCCAAAATCGAAAGAAAATCATCCGTCTTGCGTGTTCTCACTATAGATTTTATCGTACCATAAAAATGTATAGTGAGAACTCAGCTTCACTTCACTAAGTTTGGGACGACACTCATTCTCCACCACGCACTTAAAGCCAGACAACGCTTGTCGAGTGTTACAGACGACTTATCCGCAAACACTGTTCTTGTCTGTCTCTTACCTATTCAGGTCTTCACTATTATCCGGTTATTTCATTTGTTAGGACGCTCTAAAGTAAACACGCTTCGTACATATTTTGTAATGTTATCTCGTGCCCACTAACTTGATTGCAGATTTACGTCCTAGATCTAGTATATCGCATGGACTTGGGACAATCATTTTAGTGTGTCGCAAGGAGCAGCGCTTCTGCTATGCATCTGTTTGATCTTGGCGGTAGTGTGGTAGACAAAATATCACAGTAATTATGTATGTTCAAGGCATTCTCCAAACATTATAAATAGTTTGAATTAGGTAACATACAGGTAGATTTGTTCTAAACTTCGTTGGGTAGGCAATTTAAATTTAAAGCACATTAGGTGTCCTGGCCTGTGGTATCAGAAGTTCAATGGTTTTCTGAGGCCTTATGACTCCCACGTTCAAGACACCAAAGATGGGGGTGGGGATATCATTGGAAAAGGGTCCCATATTACGACGCCCCTGTAGACACCTAAAAAACCCTGAAAGGTTTGTAAGAGATTTGCCAATGTCACGTACATTTGCAGCGCACGTACATGTATTTAGACAACGAGAGAGAGAGAGAGAGAGAGAGAGAGAGAGAGAGAGAGAGAGAGAGAGAGAGAGAGTATGTCATCCCTAGATAGCGTTGATTTCTTAACATTTTATTACCTTACAGCTTGTTCAAACACTGACTACACTTACGATCCAGTAAGTAAGGTGTGCTATAATATTATACCGTCTCCAGTGGAATTGACCTGGTTCCAAGCAAAAGACAACTGCTCTGGCGTTCCCGGCGCTCACCTATTATCGTTCCTTGATGAAGATCTGTTGAATAAAATAATAACAGATATTGGAGCAGCACCAGGTATTACTCATATTACTGCTAACATTGCTCTGACCAAATAATATGTAAGTAGTTTGCATACGTACATTAGTAAGCGAAATCTAGCACAACGTCATGAATGAATTACTTTTTTCCCCAAACAATTGATGGACATTTGGATTTTTTCAATAATAAACAAACGAATGTCTCAACCTGAAAACAATTGTGGACTCCTCTTCATCTTCTCACATCTAAAAGGTCGCATTGCCGACCTTTGATCATGAAACGTCCCAATTCCACCAAAGTAAATGCTCGTTCAGTGAATTTGTAGGTTACCAATCAATATTTCCAATGTGCATCTTCGAGGATGAACGTTGGAAATATTAGTTGGTCTGCTACCCAATAATGTGCATGGACCCTTCCCGTCGAAGTCCGTGAACCAGAATATACCACCAAAGGTCAAAGGTTGTAAATAACAAATAACATACCTCCTGGAGATTAGCTGGTCGCGTTGTCGGCTATCGTCCTGTCCTGAAAACACCTACACCAACAACATCATAATTATTCTTCTTCGGGATTTCCAAACGAGAATAGAAAATTTCTCTTCGGTCTTCTCTTCAAAGATTTGAATTCTCCACTAAATACAGTTTTCTACCATAATTTTTTTCTGTCCGTTTTGCCAACACATTTATTGGTCAGCCCTGTTCCAGAAGGCGAACACGATTTGTAAGGAGGCTTTACGGTGCAACTGTGGGTTTCGAGACAATTGAGTTGATATTTCTAAACCGCATTGGAAATAGCCAAGACTACATTTGTCTCACCAGTAAAAAAAAACACGTAATAACTAATTTTGAAGTCGAGGTCGGATTTGAACTATTCTCCCATTACTGCTATGATTCACTTTGTTCTTTCCTAAACTGTTTAACTTTTCAAATAAGCCGATAAGCGTAATTCCAAAGGGAAACCGTGTATCCCAGCTGTACGCACAATTGTTAGTGCGCTAAACTCAGCTAATCCTTTAGAAAGGCTTGTATAAATTTTAATGAAAAGCTAAAATTGGCAATCCACATTTAAAAACTTTTAACGACGTCAACCGTTGTTATTCATTGATATATAGTTTGTCTATCCAATGCTTAATAGTTGGATAGTTGTACAACCAACAGCTAACTGTTGGATATTGTACATCTATTGAATTATTCCAGAACAAAACATTTTTAAGTATGATAAATAACTCGTTGATGTTGGATATTAGAGGTTAAAAACTTTTACTGACGTCATCCACTGTTATTCATTGGTTATAGTTTGACTATCCCACGCTTAATAGTTGGATTGTTGTATATCTAACTACTAACTGTTAGATACGTTACATTATATCCAATACCAAAAAGTGTTTTAAGAAGAATAAATAATTCTTTGATGTTGAATCTGCGAGAGAAACCACCTCGTCTCGGGCCTCTAGGCCCTCGACGGGGGTACTTTCTCTCGCCTATCCAACATCAACATGTTATTTATCCTCTACAGGTTTCTGCAAATGGCTAATTGTGACCGCAACATGGAGATAAGTCAAATTTAGTCACTCGTTCATACCAATGTTGCCCATTTTAGAGGACTTCCAACTCATTGTTGTTGTTTGGGAAAAGAGAATAGACTTCCGTATTAACACTCACTCAAACATTTATGTGAACCGAATTGAAAAGAATAAGATGCCTCAACTGTTTGACACAACATGGAATATCTTAGGTGTTCAAGTCTTTGAAAGACACCGTACAAGTACAACCAAGATCTGGGCTCTCTTCACTGATTGGGGTTGGGATGTGCTGGAGTTAATTCAGTTTGCTCGACTACGACATGAATTCGTTCCACTGTTTTTACGTGCACATTCTTATGCTTAATGGCGAGCTAATCAGTCATGGAGGAGCAGGGTGGCTAGTGGTTAGAACACTGAAGTTCAGTCTGAAAGGTTCAGGGTTCGATTCCTAGCAGCGGTGTTTCCTTAAAGAAGACACTTAATCTCGATTACCGGCGTGCGGAGACTATGGCACTGTGTACTAAGGCGCACTGCGTGTGGAAGGGCTTCAACCGATGCTAACCCTGCTTGTGTGAAGCTAGTACGTGGGAAAATATGATAGTTGCTCGCTGCTGCTCGGTGGTTTCCCACCGGGTATCCCGGCTTCCTCCACGAACACTTTCGACAGCCAGTAACAATCCAACACTGGTTGTCGAAATTGTCGTTAAACACCAATAAATAAATAAATAAATAAATAAATAAATAAATAAATAAATAAATAAATAAGACAGGTGTCTACAATTACCGAAATTAGCCGCGACAGGTGGCAATGTGTCTTTGTAATTTCAAAACTGGTCTGACTTACAATTCTCCAAATTAGCCACCACCTGGTACAGTTTTATGCATGAGACCAGGCTCCCAGGCCACCACTCTATTTCAATAAAGAATTCGACGTTATTATTATCTGGAACATTCGTCGGGGATATTTCAGTTGGTCGGAAAAACCTGTGGTTCGTCTTCTCTGAACACCTGATATATTTCAGACGACTAATAATCTAAACAATACCATATAGGTTCATTTTCTTTGAATAAACACAAGAAATGTTGCTCAACGGAGATCTGCTTTGAACGAAGTTTTGATGACATTACCATTAGTGTTATGATTAGGTGTTCAAGTCTTTGTATTTTAACCCTTTACCTAACATGAAAAGCAGACGACACTTGCAAAAAAAATTCTTGAATAACTAATTTTTTTCATTTTTTGTCTCAAAAACATAGGTTATGACCCCTCGTTGGAACGAGCTCGACGAGCTCGTTCCAACGAGGGGTCATAACCTATGTTTTTGAGACAAAAAATGAAAAAATAATGAAAATTAACTGACGATTTTTGAGAATAGCGCTGGCCGGTTTTGGCCGTTACATTGGATAAAGGGTTAACCCCAAAGGGTAAAGTGTGTTATTCTATAGTCAGGAGACGTGATTCCAAATCGAGATACAGATATCTATAAAAATCCACTTGTATCTCGTTCTCTTTTTCAGAATTGGGAACGGCTTCAAGGATACATATCGACGGAAAAGGGAGTACCACCAACACATGGTATTCGTGGGATTCGCAGACACTAATCTATAGTGATACAGTGTGGGCTAATAGTCAGCCGAATAGTGGAATTTCATCGGGGTATTGTATAATGATGGACAGAAATCAAAACTACAAGCTCAACGACCTCAACTGTAATGCCCTCGGTTTCCATATCTGTCAGATATCCGTCTGAACAATCTGCGCCGCAGATGTGTTTTCGATGTTGTTACGGATCGAAAATGTGAACAATTGACTGTTCCGTGTGCAGCTAAAAGAAATACGTTGTTATTCAAAATAAGCTGAACCAGTATCTTAATCCTGTGAAACCTCGAGATCGTTTTTTACGGTCCAAGAAACATGATACTTCATAATTTCTTTGAATATGGTGACTGCAAAGTTAATGGGTGATGTAGACCGATCAATGTTGTCAAAATGCAGCCCCAGTGGATACAACTTCACGAAACAATTGCCAAGCGGGGTTACCGATGGTTCGATTCCCGGCCGGGGTTCAGAAATCCACATTCGAAATTCTTCAAAAACCTTTCTTTCTTTCTTTCTTTCTTTCTTTCGCACGCACGCACGCACGCACAAAGAGAATGTTGGTTGTCTTGATTATATTTGACAAACCTGTTTTATCTGATCTGGAGAAGTGGCGGTTATGAGCGGTCTGTCGTTGATATAATGTGGTGATCCGCCTTTCAGAGTTTATATGCATGTTATTTCGTGTTCTCTTTATATATATTCCAATCAATAAGTAATTATTCATTCAGCCGAACTATGAAATTATGGGGCATAATCATAAGACTACGGCTGTTGGGAATCCTAATGTTATCATAAAAACGGCCAAATCGGGTCTTCGTTAAGCAAAGTTTCCCTGAGCAGAGAAAATAAATGTTTATGGTATTTTTAGATTCAGTCGTCTAAACTATAGCAGTTGGTCGAAAAAGTGAACTATAGATTCGTTTTTCCGGCCAACTGAAATATTCCAGACAAGAGAATCTCACCATAAGGGATGGACGGGCTAAACGGGTTCAAGGCTATGCCAGTGTAGAAGTACTTACATAATTTGACTGGTGAATTGAGAGCTCGGTAGAAACACTGTCATGCGAAGAGAGAACCAGTTTCAAAACGGAACATGTCCTTGTTATAACACCCTGAATAGCGTGGCAGTACTTTGCAGTACAGGTTTCGGACAGGCCATTTTTGCGAAACCTATCACTCTGTAAATATACATCTAACACGTTAAGCAGCGAGATAATCCAAACGAACTCAGATTTATTGTAGAGGTCTCTAATACGCTAGGATACAAGATCAAAAAAAAGTTCATCAGTAAATTTGGAATTCAATTTGCTTACCATGAAGTAAATTGCACTTTGATCTTGTAATAGTTTGTGATTATTTTTCACAAATAGCAGATCGAACCAATACTATGTCACTGTGCTTTACTTTGACAATTCTTTGAGTAAATTCTTTTTGTGTGACAAACTCTTTTTATCCGATCCGGTACATTTTGTTTTGAGAAATTAAAATTTTGTCAGTTTAGATTTCCGGCTCGGTATTACCACCACATCACTCGTTAGAAACACCTTTCTTCTCGACGTTCAATGCGCCATGTCACATTGTATTAATCGTAAGCCAAATCAAAGTTTAGAGATCCTGATACTCAAATGAAAAAAAAATTACAACAACAATGGAAGAAATGAGACACGACTTTGCTGTAAAAGACAAAATTGGACCACCAGCTTATAAACTGAAAGCAGTGTTGGTAATAAGATCATGAGCTCTAGCACCAACGTGGTGTCCAGCAGTATTAAGAACAGGACATCTGCGGTCTAAAATCAGTTGGGCTAAAAGCCATCACAAAACAACTGGATTCTGTGAAAAAAAGTTTTATAAACATAATTTTATTTCTTAAAATAGAAATAGGGTTTGATGAACAGGCATATCCTACATCAACGTCTCTCTCAATACATTTCCCAGATTACAATAAATACTAAATGATGTAAGTGTGCGTGTGCAATGGAAGCAACACAAAATTATGATTTCATTAATCACATTTTATGAAACAGTTAATTGTATTTATTACTTTCAAAACTGTGATTTACTATTTCCGGGTTTGATTATAAACGATAACTTCACAAGTGAATGAAGCAATCAATAATGGTGTCATGTATCGTGCGCGCAAACGAAGACGCTTTACAGTGGGTGTAATGTGGACTTCATTATTTTGTTTTTTTAACCCTTTACCTAACATGAAAAGCCAACGACACTTGCAAACAAAATTCTTGGATAACTAATTTTTTCATTTTTTTCCCAAAAACAAAGGTTATGACCCCTCATTGGAACGAGCTCGTTCCAATGAGGGGTCATAACCTATGTTTTAGAGACAAAAAAATTGACGATTTTTTTAGAATAGCGCTGGCCGGTTTGGCCGTTACGTTAGGTACAGGGTTAAATAATATAATTATCGTTAATTATGAAAAGTAAATGTCTATTTGCCATGCAAAATAAAAATCACCCAAGGTTTACTGAAGAATGGATTTCTTTCTTTTTTGGAGGCAACACACATAGATAGAGAGTAATCGCTTGACTGCGTGAAAAAATTCATTCGAGGCGAGGGACTATATTGTAAAATACTCGTGCGCATTCGCGCACTCGTGTTTGTACAACGCCCCTCACCTCTCATGAATTATTTCACGTAACCAGCCCAGTCAAACGATTACTCACTATCTATGTGTATTGCATCCAAAAAAGAAAGAAATCCATTCTTCAGTAAACCTTAGGTGATTTTTATTTTGCATGGTAAAAAGACATTTATTATCATCCACGGACTCATTCCATCAACCATGGTTGATGTTACACTTATCCCACTGGTTCAAAACAAATCTGGAGATATTTCCGATAAAGATAACTATGGGCCGATTGTTCTTGCAACTATTATGTCTAAATTGCTTGAAAAGGTTTTACTCAATAGATGCATAGACAAACTC
Source organism: Pictodentalium vernedei (assembly GCA_031216915.1). Taxonomy (NCBI): domain Eukaryota; kingdom Metazoa; phylum Mollusca; class Scaphopoda; order Dentaliida; family Dentaliidae; genus Pictodentalium; species Pictodentalium vernedei. Next base: position 172,846,594 of record CM062297.1, read on the forward strand.
TCACCAACAGACTGCCAGTTTAGTTTTAAGTCTCATCACCCCACTGATGGATGTATTTTCGCACTTAAGGAGATAGTTCGTTATTTTCTAAGTCATAATACCCCTGTGTTTGTATGTTTTCTTGATGCAAAGAAAGCGTTTGACAGAGTCATTCACATTACACTTCTTCAGAAATTACTTAAGCGCAAGGTTCCTGTAGCCATAATACGATTAACTCAGTAGCTTTCTATAAGATGGGGTCAAACCATGTCTCCAACATTTTATGTCACCAATGTGTCAGTCAGGGTGGGTGGGATATTATCGCCTTTCTTGTTTAATATATATATATTGATGATATCAGCAGGTCAGTGAACCATAAACCATTTGTGTTACGCAGATGATATGTGTGTGCTTGGTCCCTCCGTTATAGGTCTCCCCACTCTGCTGAAGGTATGTTAACTTGAAGCGATGAAAACTGATATTATTTATCACAGTAAGAAAACTGTTTGCATGTCATTCTGACCAAAATTATTTCATTTCCAAAAAGTCTATCTTGGTACAACTGAATTATTGTTTGTCCCTGAATTCAAGTATCTGGGTGACATAATTCAATCAGACCTCACAGACGGTGCTGATATAGAAGGACAGTACCATGCAATCTGTTTTCGTTCCAATCAGCTTATAAGGAAATTCTCAAAATGTTCACCGTGTGTCAAGAAGCTTTTGTTTGTTCTTTACATCACCACACTGTACTGTTGTCACCTCTGGTTTTATGTTGCACAAAGAAGCATCCGGTGACTTTCTGACTTTTACAATAATGTGTTCCGACATTTAGCACATATTTTGAACACTGGCCTCTCTCAAAGTGCCAGTTGTTGGTTGGAAAGTTTCATCCTCTATCCCAAACAGATTTATAACACTCATAACTTCGTATCTACTTAACCCTTTGAACTCGCAAGACCGATATTACGGTTCAATGCATATTTTCGTTCCATTTTCGTCTTACTATAAGAGGTCTATACACGGGGCATTGATGGTAAAATAGTAACTGCAGCGGGACGGCTGCAAACTGCAGTTATTATTTTATCCTCCATGTATATTGATTTTGGATTGACCCATCCCACTGAAAGTGCTCACAAAGGCGATACCATTCCCGTCAACTCAACGATGGTTCAAAGGGTTAATCTACATATAAAATCACCAGAGGCTATGTGCTGCATTATTCCACTAGGAAGTGGTTATAATTTTGTTCTTGATGGTATCATAATTAGAGGTATTTATCTAAAATTCTTTTGTAGAATTTCGATTTCTTATTTATTCAAAACGTCTTTGGTTATGAAACTTCGGACATTTCGTCTCTCATAAAAACCACATCCCAAAATGAAATTAGTTTTCACCCGAGGTGAAAAAGTTCACTGCTGGGGATCCGTCTCCACGTAGTGTCAGCGGAGGTTATGGAACCGACCATAGGTTGATCCATTGGAAAAAAGTCTTTGAATCTGTAACGAATTTTGTCGGGCGTGACGACGGCTCCCCAGCAAAAAACTCGATTTTCTTTTCATTATACGTTTTTAGAACAAATTTATCATTTCCAGTGATAATTTGACTCGTATTCACCTTGAAGTGATGCCTTGAAAGCCGCCATTTTGATTGGTACCGTAAAAGTGAAAATTTCTATATCTTCGCAGTGGGGATACGATTTCTATCTTTCCGCAATTTCTTCCATAATCTATTGTTTAGCGTATAATAAAACACGAATACTTATAACATTGAATACGGTGAACTCCATTTAAAAATCTCTATCCGAATTCGGCCGACAAAATTCGTTACAGATTCTAAGAATTTTTTCCAATGGATTATCTATCAACCTATTGTCCACAAAGATTTAATTTCCGGACATAATCAAGGAAAATGTTTCTAATTATGAAAATTGGATTTTCATAGTTAAAATTCCTGTGAGGTTATATTTCCTTTCAAGTCACATTCCGGAAATTTGACAATGATTCCTCATAAATGTTATTTAGAGATATATAGAGGATAACTAGTGTTTTTGAGCGGATACAGAAAAATTATCTCATGAGTGACCGATCCAAATGTGTAATTTATGAAGGTTTACATTTCTCTCGATCACAAGTGAGATAATTTTCGTATCCACTCAAAAACACTAGATTTTCTTTGTATTATACGCTTTTTTAAGTATCTGATAATTCCACTCGTTGATGCATGAAAGAAAACAACGCATTGAATCATTGAAATGCGGAAGTGATTTGACTGATACTCGGAACAGATAGCGTCTTGGAATCTGATTCCCCTTCCGGATTTCTAGTCCAAAGGACGTATCAAACCAAAAACTTATATTACGGACTTTCAGGTCATATTTGGACTAGCGGGTTTCATGCATCAATTCAAGATGAATACGTGTTGAATTATTGCTGAAAATGATTGGTATCCACTCCAAAAAACTAGATTTACTTTCATTGTATCTTTTTAGAGCAAATTGATCATTTCCAGTGGTAATTTGACTCGTATTCACCTTGAAGTGATGCTTTGAGAAAGTCGCCATATTGATTAATACCGTGAAAGTGAAAATTTCTATATCTTCACAGTGGGGGATACGATTTCTATCTTTCCGCAATTTCTTCGATAATCCATCGTTTAGCGTATAATAAAAAGTGAATATGGGTTGGACATTGAAAACAAATGTTCGATATTGAAAAAAACAACTTCAAGACATACACCGCCAACAGGGATAACGAAAGATACGTCGCATAACGCGTCAAATAGAATTTTTTGGCGAACAGGCCAAATAGATTGTATCAAATAGATTGGTTTTGTCCCCTGAATCCTACATTTGTTACGAGATTACCATGACTTGGTAAAGGGAACCGCCGTATTGATACCGTATTTCCTGCTAAAAATGTCGATGTGGTTTCTGGATGGATTGCATTGTAAACATGATTACAAAATACTGAAGTACATGTACGCCACAAAGTTCAGAAATGTTTGTGCCAGCTTATGATGCTTACGCAATATAAAAACAGTTCATGTAAATGAAATATAATAGTAAAAATGAAAACGAGAAGTAATAACGAATTCCACATATTAGATCCAGTATGTATACGGTTCATATTTTTGTTTCCCAAATCAATTGAATTTTCCTGGGCATGAATGCCGCACTAACCATGTCAAGAATTGCCCCAATAATATGCGCGCACGCGCGCTAAATAATAATATGAATGTTGGTAATACATTTTCAAAGCACGAGCGAGCCAACTTAGACACATGTCATTTTTTTATCGTTTACACCAGTTCAGACATGCAATTCTCAAAGCATCAAATGAAAAAGATAGTTTTCTTCGCTTTTTGTGTGTCAGTCGTTCATCTTTCACTTAATGATCCAATTCACAACTTCATGTTTCGATTTCAGAAAAAGTATGCTGTCGCACAACCTCTAAAATTACGTAGACGTGTGTGGCACCGACTTTTGTTACTCTAACCACTTTCGTTACAGGTCACTACTTTTGTTACCGAAATCCCCCACTTTTGTTACAGGTCATCACTTTTGTTACAAAATCGCCCACTTTTGTTACCAAAACAGCTCACAACTTTTGTTACAAAAAATCAATAAATTCGCACATGTAACAAACGTCGGTGCTACTTGTTGCGCCGACTTTTGTTACTCTACCCCCTTTTGTTACAGGTCGCTACCAAAATCGCCAACTTTTGTTGCAGCCCACCTCTATTCTGTTAGAAAACCTCAGCTTTTGTAACAAAAGATAATTTACGTTTAATAAGCTGAATATTAAAAAAAAAAGTATTCGTAGGATACCAAAAATAAATGGAATCGTTTGCACGTTCCAACGCATATTTCACGTTTCTAAGGTGAAGATACTTTGGAAATCATATCATTATATGTTGGCCTATCGTAATGGTGTACTTTTAATTGGATTTTGTGATTAAAGTTATCCATTGTATAGTTAGTATTTCTCTCCGGGTACTTCGGATTCCTCCACACGCCAATAGCGATCTAGAAACCCACGCTACGTGAGAGTACCCCGTAGAGAACCCGCCTAGATAATACTCCATATATATTTCAACACTGCGGAAAAAAACCAAGTGAGTACCCTTCTGGCATAATACCCCTGGTGAGTCCCCGAATACAGTTACGCCCATAAATCTTTCCACTCCAGTAGAGCTCCCCCGAATCTTACCATCGGGATTTCCCACCCGGATTTTTCCCCAGTAAAGATCCCACCCGTGATATTACCCACCCAGAGACTACACCAACCCCACTCCAACTCCACTTTATATGTGACAACGAAGGACGTAAACGAGATATGACCCAAGTAGAGGGCTGACAAATACACTGCCCTACCATGTAAAAATATCGTGTTACTTCTTCGTAAAGGGACGAATGACAGTGGATTTGGGCCTGACAGAACCCTACCAGAAATTTTCTTAAATGGCAGGCATGTTTGGAATGTGTGTAACCGGTAATGTTAAATATTCCTTCGAGGTGAGATTCAAATGACTATTTTTGAGCTGAATAATATACTATTGTCAATGTTATATGGCTTATTCTTGTTATATATATTTATTACTTTCCAAAGTGTGATTTACTGGGATTTCCAGGTTTGATGATAAACGATAACTTCACAAGTGAATTATGCAATCAACAATTGGATCATGTATCTGTGGGCACAAACGAAGACGCTTCCCCATGGGTGTAATGGGGACTTGTATTTTGTTTTTTAACCCTTTACATCACATGAAAAGCAGACGACACTTGCAAAAAAAATTCTTGAATAACTATTATTTTCATTTTTTATCTCAAAAACATAGGTTATGACCCCTCATTGGAACGAGCTCAAAGGGCTCGTTCCAATGAAGGGTCATGACCTATGTTGTAGAGATAAAAAATGAAAATATAATGAAAATTTATTGGCGATTTTCAGAATAGCGCTGGCCGTTACGTTTGGTAAAGGGTTAAATAATATAATTATCGTTAATAATGAAAAGTAATAAACAGAGTGATCGCTTGGCTGGATTGGTTATTCGAGGCGAGGGACTATACCGTAAAACACTCGTGCGCATTCGCGCACTCGTGTTTGTACAACGTCCCTCACCTCTCATGAATTATTTCACGTAACCAGTCCAGTCAAGCGATTACACTCTATATATATTGTTTCCTTTTACTGGAGAGTGCCCACAAACATTATATATTGTTTCCTTTTACTAGAGAGTTCCTACAAACATTCTCCAGTAAACAAAAACAATATAATATTTACGAACAAACAGCAATATATATGTAAGAGGATCCAATGTAGAAATTTGAAGTGTAAAGCTACTGTAGTGAGTCTCCACATTATTGAGCGAAAACAAAACATGAGACAGTAAAGAAAAGCACACTAATATAGACGTCGTTAGAACCAGCTCGAGAGCTTACACCGAGACCTGGTTTGTTTCAAACGACAATTTTTAAGTTGTTCTTGTTCATGATTGTATTTCATTGATACATTTAATTTTTGTTACATTTGGGACCGCTGTTCTCAGCAAAAGAGTAACACACTACACTGTACAGGACTCATCATATTTATTTAACAATGTCAATAATATATCTGTCAATAAAACATATTATTATGTCCCAAGTTTGTAACATCAGCCGTGATTGGTTAATTTGACACCTTCTAAAAGTCATAGTACTGGAGTTTTGAGGCAAAACACGGGTACTATCGGAACGTTTTTCCCTGGAGACAAGAGAACGAAGAAAATGTAAGCGCCACGTCCATTGATCAGCGTCGATTGGAATTTCTCAACACCAAACGCTGGCTCCGTGTCCGTTTAACTTTTTTCAACACCGGTAGACACAAACTTACCAAGAAATATATCATCTTCAGTGGGTATGTTTTCAATTTTAACTGCAAACAATGAATTCAAAAGAATCAGAAATATTAAAAAACTCACTCACGTGTTGTTCACCACTTCAGTGAATTCTGAATATGAGTCTCAGTTATGACTTCAATCAATTATATTTAAGAAATAACTGTTGTTTTCCTTCGGTTTATGCGATATAAACCGAAAATTTTCAGCACAAGCTTCATAATAAGCATTAACAATGAATTATAACATGAACAGCATGATGCAGTTGTAAACATCGGCATTTGTTGATATAGAAACTCCCAAAGCGACGGCACTTGTGACAATTCATTTTCGAAGAGACGTCATTCCTTCGAAATGACGTCATGTTTTTGGATTCGACTACATTGTTGTTACAAGATTGATGGCATGTTGCAGTTAACGCTTAACAGTGAAAGTCATATTTTGTTCGGCATAATAAAATAATTAGAACGTTTCTTTTCATGTTCTGTCGGTCGATAGTACCTGAGTTTGTGTGATTTCTGAAATAAAACCTTCAGCAGCTTCGCTGCTGGAGGTTTTATTTCAGAAATCACACAAACTCAGGTACTATCGACCGATAGAACATGAAAAGGAACGTTCTAATATTATATGATGATATGATTTCAAAGTATCATCACCAAAGAAACTTGAAATATGTGATGGAACGTAGAAACTATTCCATTTATTCTTGATATAGTATGAATACTTTTTTTTATTATTCAACTTATTTAACGTAAATTGTCTTTTGCAACAAAAGCTGACGTTTTCTGACAGAAAAGTGGTGAGCTGCAACAAAAGTTGGCGATTTTGGTAACAAAAATTTGTAACCTGTAACAAAAAGTGGATAGAGTAACAAAAGTCGCTACAACAAGTAGCACCGACTTCTGTTACATGTGCGCGTTTATTGATTTTTGTAACAAAAGTCGTGAGCTGTTCTTATAACAAAAGTGGGCAATTTTGTAACAAAAGTCGTGACCTGTAAGAAAAGTGGGCGATTTCAGTAACAAAAGTCGTGACCTGTAACAAAAGTGGGTAGAGTAACAAAAGTCGGCGCTACAGACATGACAAACGCATACACGAAAAACAAAGACAAGCCAGTTAATCCCAATTACCCCCAAAAGGAGCACGACTGCACAGTTTACTAAGGCGTACTGCACGTCGATGGCAGGATCATGGTACGCATGTCTTCAGACGATGTTAAACGTACTTCTGTGGGGTTGTAAGTACTGGAGTCAGAGAGTTACACGCATTTGCTGAGCGGTTCTCGTCATCTGTTGTTCTGGTTTCTTCCATCCGATAGTACTTCCCGACACGATCTGTCTCTGACTGTTGAAAGTATCATTAAACCCTAAATAAATAATAAATAAATAAATAAATAAATAAAATCGTGTGTTCAAGCTGTTGCCGACTCGATTATCTAATGCACTTACTTTTTTCTTGAATATTCGAGGCAACTTCAGCCCATAGTTGGCTTATGATATTATTTGAACCCCTTTACAGTACCAACCCCAAAGCGGATACAAGCTTTTAGGAATTTCTGAAATGTGCTCTCATCCGTTTCGTTGCAGATGTGCATTATTGCAGGTTATATGTATAACAACGTTCATTTTTTGTACAACACATCACAACGTTCAAGTGTGCCGTTAGTCGATATTTTGTTTGTTAATGACGCTATATTTGCGCCTCATTACGTCGATATTCCAATAGCATCAGCGCGATATGTTCGAAACGTAATGCCGAATATCGTAAGATGAACACGCGCGAAACGTGATATTTTCACTGTCATCGTTCGTAGTTTTTTGAGACGAAGAACATAACAAAGATGAGAAAAACAATTTTGCCGACCTGGTGCCAATACTATAAAACTTTTACAATTGTATTTTCTAGAATTGTATTTTCTTCCTATTAATATAACTGACTTTTAAAAAATAGGGCAATTTGCCAAGTGGCAAATTGCCAGATCTTTGAAAATACTAATGGTTCATTTTAACGCATTTAAAGTCATAACTAGAAAATGCAATTCTAGAAAAAATAACTGTAAATTTTCTATAGTGTTGCAGCTGGACGATAGCTTTCGTGCGAGCCTTCGTCTCCTTCTCGTAACTAAGTTTTATTTCAGTGCCTGTGGAAACCTCTGATTACCGAAACCAATTTCGCGATTTCATTGCAGCAGGTGCTTGGGGAAAAATTTCATATAATATAATAATAACAACGATATTAACACTGAGCTTAGACGATGATTCTTAGATAAGAAGACGAAGATCACACCAGTACTCTCAAATGCCGCGCCCCAACCCTTCTTTCATTGTAACACTCACCACCAAACTGTTTGATGATATCACGTACTTCTTTCTTCCCAAGTTCACATACGTATATACTTTTAAAAATATATAGAGTTGCACATTCAAAGAGAAAACATGAATTTGAAAAAGGTGCCATGACTCATGATATAATAACATTATCATATACACTCAGCACATTTTTCGTTTTTCTCTTTTTGTTCTGACATGAGGCGGGAGTTTGCTGAACTTGGATTGTTTTATTCTTAAAAGTTTTGAAAAGAAACTGAATTTTGTTTTTCATTGAAGTCGGCGTCGGCGTGTATGAAAAGTTCTGAACCGAACTGAATTGAACTGCATTTATTTACCAATATACTTCTATATTAGTATACAATAATTCAACAACAAGTTTCAACATTCCCATATGGATATTGTTGGGGTACAACGTAGCCAGATTGCCTGCCATCCCATTGACCCCTAGACTAAATATAAGCAAATAAGTAATAAATACAGATTATCATGATAATGCGCATGTCCTGTGATTTGTATCAGATTCTCAGTGGTGTCCAAAAATGGGATCACAACTCGACGGCTTTATTTAACAATTCTGTCACATAAACAGATTAAATCTTAACCCTTTACCCAACGTAACGGACAAAACCGGCCAATGCTATTCTCAAAAAATCGCCAATTAATTTTCATTATTTTTTTTATTTTTTGTCTCAAAAACAAAGGTTATGACCCCTCGTTGGAACGAGCTCGACGAGGTCGTTCCAATGAGTGGTCATAACCTATGTTTTTGAGACACAAAATGAATACAAATTAGTTATTCAAGAATTTTTTTGCAAGTGTCGTCTGCTTTTCACGTTAGGTAAAGGGTTAAATTATTGTTAAACATTTTGGGGACAAAATGTTCGGTCGATCACTGAAACGCATATAGAATGTATCCATGTGCCTCTTATAATAGCACGTAGCACTACCGGAAAGGAGTCGTCTATATGATATGGAATCAGAATGAGTCGTCCATATGATACGGAATCGGAACACATTATGTGATACGAACCGTTTCTCGTGGTTAAATTATTGTTAAACATTTTGGGGACAAAATGTTCGGTCGATCACTGAAACGCATATAGAATGTATCCATGTGCCTCTTATAATAGCACGTAGCACTACCGGAAAGGAGTCGTCTATATGATATGGAATCAGAATGAGTCGTCCATATGATACGGAATCGGAACACATTATGTGATACGAACCGTTTCTCGTGGTTTTTAGGCCAAAAACAAAATCTATATGATTGTTAGATAAAGTAGGATAAGACACAAAAAGCGGGAAACACAAACAGAGGAGAAGAAATGGAGATGAAAAGTAACAAATACAGATAGTCAAAGGATCGCATCAAGATCAGAAGTAGCACTAGAAGCAGTTCGATGTAAATTCGTAGGCTGAATTGGGGAAATTGGACTTTTACTACCATAGACATGAACATAATTTGTGACACCGTTGCTTCCCATGAGAAGGGTTGTTTGAAGTATATACCTACTCAAACTCCGACATACGGTGACCCTGGCTGTCGAAAGTGTCATTAATACCCAATAAATAAACGAATACCCACACTATCTTTGAGATGGGGTTATATAGAGAAATCTCATATACGCTTTCATTTCCTGGCACCATATTTTGTCAATTCACCCAAATCAACTCAAAACTTGCATCCCATGTGAAACCCTACCCCGTCTTTGCAAATAAATTTGTGTTATCGGCATATAGTGAGGGTGAATTAAACTCTTATTTTGTGCATGAAATGTAACATTTCGAACCGAATTTTTATTGCAAACGTTTTATCTCAAAAATAACGCTGGGCATCAGTGTTGTGCACGTTTTCCTTACATTTCAACTTTGTACTTGTGTACCTACCGTAACAAACGTATTCACGACATATTCATTTTATTGGGGTTTAACGATACTTTTAACAGTCAGGATCACATGTCGGGCAGTTTTACGGTTGGAAGAAGCCGAAGTACCCGGAGAAAACTACCGAGCAGCGACAAGAAACTGTTAGACTCATCAACGTACTAACTCCACATATTTTAAAGACAAGTGCACTAAGAACGAGGAGAACGCCTTAGTACACGGCGCCACCGTGTCACACGTGCAATTAAAATTAGATGCCTTGCTCACGGACACAATGCAGTTACCTCTGGTGGGGATCGAACCATGGCCCTTTCTTTTGAAGTCCAATGCCGTACCCACTTAGCCAACGCGCTCCTAATATGATGTATTGAATGTTAATAAGTAGGGGATAAGTGCGGATCCTGGCTCACCCTCCTACGGTGAGCCAGAAATTCCGGTAAGCAACAAAATTGAGTTATTTTTAGAAAAAATTGAAAATTTTTCCGGAAAAAAAGTCGATTTTCTCAGAAAAATGTCGGTTTTTTTTTTCAAAATGATTCAACTTTTTCCAGAAACCCCCCAGATTTTTCGCGGAAATGTTTGAATTCGATGATTTTCTGACTCGAGAATTTTAAAAATTCCGGGTTTAAAAAACTCATTTTTTCACAAATTTAACACTGATTTCCCATAGGGGGTGAATTTTTACCGCGACGAAAAATCCGGAAAAGATGGGGTGAGGGTCGAAATAAACATTCGATCCGGGACGCGGATTTCCACCGGATAAAAAGACGACATTTGGGTTGGGGTGGATTTTTAAGTGAGCCAGAAAAGACGGTGAAGTTTCGTCGTGACGCTCGATGGGAGAATAACAACGATCTCAGATTGGGAATGAAGGAGGATCGCGATCGAAAAATGTGTGTATATATATTATAAGTTAAAAGATGAATAATAATAGAAAAAAAATTGTTTAAAAAATTGTTTAAAAAAATAAAAAAAATATATATATATAAAACAACATTCCCCCAAAAAATAAGAAAAATACAAAAAAAAAAATATAACTGTTTTTCATCCAATAAAGAAAGAAACAAATAATAAATGAATAAATAAATAAATAAAAAACATTGTTTCTACACATAGGAGATTCTAAGCGAAGGGACGAGCAGGTTCGCGAATTAATACGAAGTAAGGAGAACATTCAGGCGCAGGACAGGGCCAGGCGATTGGGAGAGATGGGATTGAGACGAGAGGCGACCAAGTTGTTCAGCCCCGTCACCGAGGTGCAGGAACGAGCGAGGAAAGAGATCGTCGAGGAACGGAGACCCATAAGAGGAGGTTCACTGAGAACGGGTTCTATTCCCGGTAGTTTTACGCCGAGAATCCAGACCGATCCGAGTAGTAGCGTCCGTAGTGTTACACCAAGAAGTTTGTCCGAATACACTCCGGAGAGGAACGAGACCGATGCGAGTAGCGTCGTTAGCAGCATCAGATCTGACGATGGTAGCGAAATCCTGAAAGATCCAATGTATGGATTTCGTGACGATGGCAATAGCATTTTCATAGGTGACACGGAAGTGTTGTTTGAAGGCGGCTATTTGATCATCGGTTCGAACAGCATACTCTGCTCACTCGTCAGAGACCCGATGATTATACCGATGAGGATTACAAAAATTGCGGACACATTCTGGTTCAGACTCACGCCATGAAGAAGAACAACGATCCCAAAGAGGCGAGGACGAAGAATAGGAGAACTAACAAGTGGAAGAACGTGGTGGAACCCATATGGAAGGCGAACGAGTATTTCATGAAATCGACGACTGGAAAGGGAACGACGACTGACACAAAATTTCTTCCACGCGATCCCCATGCCTTGTCTGAGAGATTGAGATTGTTGATGGCTAGCAAAGAGGCTGGTAACATCGGAGTCGATAACGAGATAGTGAGTGTGTGCGACGAATTGTTGAGGCAGAAGTTCGTGACTAAGAAGAATTATCAAAAGCTGATGAATCGTTTGAAATGATAAATAGTAAGAGAAGAAAAGAAAGCAAAAATATTAAGCAAATAAAAGGAAAAATATATATATATATACATATTTAAAAAAAAAAAAATAATAATTAAAAGAAAATGTCAGTGATAAATAACAGGGGATATGCAAGATCATACGTCTATGGCGGATCGGGCATCATGGATTCGATAATGCGATTCTTAACTCGTAAATTCACCAGCGGCGCCAAGAAACAGATCGCTTCGAGCATTCTCAAAATCGGAAAGAAGACGGCGATCGACGCGGGTAAGAAAGCTGCGGCCGAAGCGAGCGGTAGAGTAGCTTCTGAAGCCGGCAAGAGAGGAGCCGACGTGTTGATTAATAAATTGATAACTCCATCACAACCACCTGCCAAACGATCGAGAATCGAACCCAAAAGTTGGAAAGACCTTATGCCGACGTCGTGCCGATACAGGACTTGGCTAAAATAACGAAAGGATTGGGATTGAAAGTGATTTATCAATAAAAAAAAAAAATAAAAAAAATAGAGAGAAAAAAAAATAGGAAAAAAAACATAATTCAAAACCTAGTAAAAAAAAAAACTGGAGAAAAAAAAATATGGATATCACAGACATGTCTTGGAATGACATGATGACCAAGAAGTCGAACGACGAGTTCTTTCCCAGATGCATAGGAGGTCTGATAGCGGAAAAATCGAACTGCAGAAAGACCACTCTCTTGATGAATTTGTTTTTGTGACTCAGCTGGTTGGATTACGACAAATTATTCGATTTCGGCAAGAGTCTCTTTCAACCGGAATACAGATTGTTTCGAGAGTGCATGATGCGTAAATTACCAAAGGACGCCTTGTCGAGAATCTTTGACAATCGTGACGAATTCGAAGGACACGGGACTTCGAATATATTGGATGGAGCTTCGAGAGAATTGACCAGCAGAAACGTCGAGTGTTCGAACGTGGAACGTATGTTTTACGAGAATGCCGACGATGTTCCCGATCCCAGACAGTTGAAGTTGGAGAACAAGCATCATCAACGATCTGCTGTTGGAGAGACAGAATCAATGCGAATCGTATTACGTTCGAGGTCGTCACAGCAACGTGGATTGTTTCTATCTGTCTCAGAATTATTTCCTATTGCCCAGACAGACGGTAAGGGAGAATGCTAATTTTCTGTACTAATTTTCTGTGTCTCCTACATCAGGATCTCAAGAATCTCAATCACATCTATGGAGATCACGTGGCCAATGACATGAGCATGGACAAATTCAAGATATTTTGTAAGAAGGTGTGGGACTTCACGAGTTCATGGTGATCAATTTGACCAGCGAATTTAACAACGGAAAATATCAAAGAGGATTCGATGATTTTTTTTATATTCCCGATAACAAAAGAGAAGATAAAAAAGAAAAAAAATATTGATAAAATATAAAAATATTTTAATAATAAAAAAAATGTCAGAACATCACCTATTAGAACAGATAGTCGACAATACGGCTGTGAAACAGTCCTTTCAAATCGTAGTGAGTCACGACACGACCCGGTTCACGACGAAATTCGAACCTTCCATCGAATTGAAGAAGGAAAAGAGATATGAAATTGGCGTTTATTAATCTCGAGACTTACTATTCATTTCCCAATGTCACGGAAAAGAATAACGTGTTCAAGTATTCCGACAGAGTGGATTGGTTCGAGATTCGTATTCCCAAAGGGAGTTACAACGACGAGATTGAAGAATGATGGTCACGGAAGCAAGATGATAAGACTCGCTCCCAATATGGGTACTCTACAAACAATATTAGACTTGTGAGATAGTTTTTGAGTGGATTTTTGTGCAGAAGATTCGATCGGCAATATGTAGGTGGGATTCGATCAAAAGATGTATTGAGGTCATGCCGCATCCGAAAATATGGTAGATATTCTCGCAGTCAATAGCATTTTAGTTAACGTCAATGTGATCTCGGGAAGATATGTTGATGGTAGCACTTAGCCAACGATCTACACATTCTTTTCAGACGTTTCGCCGGGTTACAAGATTGTGGAACAACCTCGAAGTCTCGTCTATTGACCCGTGATTCTGGACACGTTGTATAGAATCAAAACCACATTGACGGATCAAAACGGTGATCATTTAGATCTTCATGGAGAGAGAGAGTGGCTATACGATCTCACATCAGAGAGATATGAAAAAAAAATCAAGTGAATAAAAAAAAATAAATATAATTTGAAAAAAACAAAAAGAAAATTTTTTTGTTTGTATTTTTTATTTTTTTATATATTTATATAAGAAATAAAAAAATAAACACAAATTTATAATATTTATAATACCTTAAAAAAAAGTATAATATTTCTAATTAAAAATATTTATAATCCAGTGAAAGAAAACAACAACAACAAATATGAGTAGTAGTCGATATTTCATTAAAAACGTGAACATATTCGAAGAACAGAAAGCTAAACTTCGCAGAGTGTTGAGTCATCAACACGAAGCCATTCGATTTAAATTCAGTTACGAAGATCTGGCGAGTGGTGGTAGTGATCAGACCGCCTGGACTAAAACTCAAATCAAAAGGATGGAGAAAGCGATTTGTAATTGAACAGAAATGACAGTGAGTTTGAGTTCCGCTCAAGTGAGATACAATCTGAGAATGAAAGGCGGTTTCTTGCCGCTGTTGGCAGGACTCACTGCCAAAGCATTATCCATTCTCACAAAGATGGTGTTACCACCTCTTGGCATGGGAGCTCTCTCGGGACTCGCTAGTTCGGCAGTTGACAAATTAATGGGTGGAGGATTGTTTTTGAAGAAGAGGGGAAATGCACTGTTTTTGAAGAAGGGAGGAGGCGTGTGTGTAGACGTCAAAGGTAAATGATTGTATCTAGGACCCGTGAGAAAAGGCGGTGTGCTTTCCATGGAGATGGTCTCTATCTGAAGACCGGAGAGAATGTGGAACAGATCGGTGAAGGTTTGTTGTTCAGTCAGAATTCGCCATTTAAGAATATACCTCTTCTGGGTGTGTTATTATAAAAAAAAAATAACAATTGAAAAAAAAAAAAATTTTTTTTATTATTTCTTATATAAAAAAATGAAACAAAAGGAGAGAGAAAAAAATCTTTTAAAAGACGTGTTAACAAAAATGTTTCTATTATCAAAACAATGTTCATTGTTATCAAAACAACTTTCATTTTACGAAAAGCTTTTAGCTTTTTCTAAACATTTACATGAGTATGCATTAGAAAGAATTTAATCAGAACAAATCGTATGCAACGTGTTTTTAAGGATGTGCAGCATGTTGTTTTTCCTTCATATTGTTATTAATATCCATAATCAAAGCTATTTCAAAAATATCGAAATGTGTTTGAACAAAAAAAATGTGTCTTACCAAGATTATCACATGATTATAGATATCCTAGCTTGTTTAAAAGACAAATTGAAACTTGTAGAACGTTACAATTATGGAAACATTTATTACATGTTTATTTGCACGAAAAACATAGTTAATGTATTTGATCGTGGTGGTGATGAAAATATTGAAAAATCCATCCATCAGTGTGTAGCATTTATTCAGAGATTACCCTTGTTCATGTCAAATAGATCGTAGATCAAATTTGCTAAAAGGATAGAAGTCATTATGCATTTTTTCCCGTATCTTTCTAACAATGATGATGACGATGAAAAAATGATGGTTTTATCGGAATATGAAAAGCATAAAATCCTTCTTTTGAAAAGATATAATAAAAGTACGTGCAATCGCAATAAATGAAAAGAATTTGATCATTCGTTTGGTGATGAGATATGTTGTTATTAAAAAAAACGCAATACATAAAAAAAAAGAAAAAAAATACTTAAAAAATTAATACTAAAAACAAAATAATAGAAAAAAAATCAAATAATAAGAATAGAATTTTTTTTTATATAAAATAATAAAAAATGATGATCAACGGTTCCATGGAATTGAGAGCTTGGTTTCATTGAAGAGCACTGTGCAGAACTTACGTGATCTGTGTGAATGAACAACTTCCCCACATCTTGCATGAAACATGTCTTGGCTGTTGGGAGGAGAGAGAATTTAATCACATTAATCATACGTGTCTCACGATGGAATGGGAAGACATCATCACCACGTATTTCATGCCTGCATTGGATTCCATACGATGCGATGATATGATCAAATGTTTGAGACAATCCATGTCTTGCGTCAGAGAACCCAAGCAAACACAATTGGAAGAGCTGAAGTTAGTGCATCGATGTCTCACCACTGAAGACAGGGGATGCATTATGGAATATTTGTTGGAAAAGGAGAGATCACCACTAAAAAAATGTTCTGACTGGAATCACGTTTTTATGAATTCCTTGTTGAAGGGAAGAAATCACTAAAAAAAATGTCATTAATTAATGAGGTGAAAAAAAATACATAAAAAATAATAATAGATATAAAATAAAAGTAAAATGAAAATGGAACTTCGAAGTAAAAAACTATATCCATCGTTAGAGAAATTGGACGTCGAGCCCATGGCACCACTTCTACCACCACCATCAGAAAGCAGTGATGACGTGGGACACAAGTATCGAATTGAACAAATCAATAGAATTCAATCATATCTGATACGAGAGAGAGATTCTCGTTGTTCGCTAAACAAGTAATATTTGAGATTCTAGAAATTCGTGAGTGGTGTTTATTTAAATCTCATCACAGTCTCTATGGGTTTGAACATTGCCGGAATAAGTCTGTTGCTCTTCCAATCATATTGGCTGTAGAAGGATTGGCTTTGACTGCCGGATTCGCCAGTGCGATCGGAAAATTTCTCGCTAAGAAATTATCCGTGAATGCAAAGAAAATAAAAACATCAGAGTTTTGGCCGACATAAAGATCAACACCATGTCGGATAAGATTAATTTTTTTTTAATTAGGAATATTATAAGTTTTCTTTTTTTATTATTATTATTTAAATTATAAAAGAACTAAAAAAAAATTTATTATATAATTTTCATTATAAAAAAATAATTTTATTATATATATATCTCTCTCTCTCTATATATATATATCAACAAAAAAAATTTCTTTAATGTAAATGATTGAGAATATCCTGAAAGTGATCTCCTTCTGACCATCTCTTGAGAACGTAGAGTCACAGGTGACCACAAAACACTTGACCTGGCACTTGCACTCGTTTGGTATTGTAAATAACTGACGATAATAGTTTCTTATTTCTATCAGTGGTGAGATTCCATAGCTATCGAAATAATAATATTTATTGTTCGAAAATCACGCGACCAAATGCATGCCCTCACCTCTGATGTCATCCAGGTTTAAAATTCTACATTCCGAATATTCATAAATGTGTTTTTTTTTTTTATTTTATTTTTATTTATTATTTTTTTCTATTCTTTTTCTTTAATTTATAAACTCGTGTTTAAACTTACCAGATTTTGAAGAAACTCATCCCTTAGATTTTGACAGCAACAAAATATCTCGGAATAATGTCCAAGTGCAAAAGTGTGTATTTTATCCTCACATCTCTTATCGTCGTCGGCCGTCAATGCAATCTTATTGATTTCGTTGGTGTACATCTCCTGCATTTTGCTTCAAATTGCAGTCATCTTTTTTAACACCATTGAACCTTCGAAAAGACATTCTTTATACTCATTGACAGCGATGCTTTTATTTGTCACACACGCTTGAATGCCTTTACATCTCTTGATCTCTGCGCCGTCAAGAAGATAAGAGTACAATTTTGGTCTGAAACCTACAAATTAGGTGATCTGTGTTCCACCATTCTCGTCTTTGAATTTATCCAGCACCTTTTTATTGACACCATTTGGAATCTTAGACGGATGATCGTCGGGATAATTACTTGTATTGAACCATTCATCCACGTCTGGCGCTATGTCCTCGTAGACGTTTCTGGTCTCTACCTCATAAGCCAGACTGTCCATGTTGGTGAACAATAGTTTGGCTTTCGAAACCGAATTTCGCCTTAATATAATCATAGGGAAAGTCGTACATCAACTGCTTGCTGATGTCTAAGATGATCGCTCCGAGATAACAAGGTTTATCGAACTTCAGATGCATCTTTTGCATGTGCACAGCCACTAGATTTTCGTCGAATATGCTTCTATGTCGATAGTTGGGTTTTGCGATTAACTTTCTATACCTCTCTTTGGACGCGATGAGTCGAACGTCGGTTCTATTCCTAATATTTTCCAGAGATTTCACGCAATTGTTCATGAGTTTGAAGAAATCTTTTTCGAAGTCACTCTCAGTCTGCATTCTTAAATTCATGTTGAGATCGATGTATTTTTTCATCGAAGGCTCCTCGTCGAATTGAATGATTCGATGCACATCGAGCAATCTTATTCCATGATCAATGTAATGTTTCAGATTTTCGCAATAGACCACATACTTGCGTTTATCATTTAAATTGGAAACGAGTTTTTCGACACCCATAGCCCAACCGTTCAACCGTATAAATTATTAGCATCCCAGTATTGTATGTATTTATTCGGTTTTTCGGAATCAAAATCTTTTCCCATGTAATGATTATTAGCTTTGGCATATCTGGTGGAAATCATAGAGACGCCACCCCTCACGACTTTTTCGAACATGAGTAACATATCAACGTCTGATAATAATTCCAATCGAACCTCTGTCATTTTCAAGAGAGCATCCCAAGTGAGTCTGGGTGCAGTGAAATACCAAGCCGGATCTAGTTTGTAATGTTGATGACACACTGATAGAAAATTTTTGAACACATCAGACAAGAGAAGCACGTCATTTTTGAAATAGAGGTCGTGATATTTTCCCATGGATTTCATGTCGAATAATCTCCACACTTTTTGCACGTGTTCATAATCGTCGTCAAAAATGTGAGACTGGTATAATTTCGAATAAAAATCTTCTTTAGGAGGTGGAGCGACATCGTCGAATTTCTCGCAATCACTCATGTAATCATAAGAGTAGACGCCTTTCCTCAACATGACATCAACCAATTCTCGTCGATCATTAAAATGTTCAGTCGTGATTTTAAATTTCTCCCTATCCAAACTGTCAACTAATTTTTCCAGACTGGCCGAAATGAATTAATAATTGTCGATGAAATGTATCGCTCTATGGATGGGAATCGATCAATCGTTGACTTTCTTTTTATCGACAACCATCCATTTAGTGAATGAAATGTATTTTTCGTCGTTTCCCGCGAAGCAGCTGAACTCTCCCTCACTGACACCCATATTTTTCATGAACAGCTGACTGTCGTAGCCCGAGAGATTGTGAAATATCACCGAATAGAATTCAGCATTTCGAAATCTTAAATTACATTTGTTGTGAGCAGCGCCGCAAAACAGATTGGTGTAGTGATCGTGATCTCTAACTTTTTTTATTATTTTCACAATTTTTATTGGATGGTTGTCTACAGATGTGACATTCGCTGGTTTTCTCGAATTATCGGTGTTGCTCTGGCGTTATGATCATGTCTTTGGATTTTTTAAATTTTAATTTTTGTATTTTCGATTCTAACTCTTCCACAAATTTTTTAGCCATGTCGTCGTCTTCCGAACGTTTAGTGTAGATGAATGAACCTAACGATTCTCCATCATCGAAAGAACATTTCACGTAATAACAATAGCTCGAAGGTATGTGCTTCTGGAGTTTTTCGGCGTAACTGCAATGCTCGTCGGGCTGACAAGAATTTATTTTCGTGGTGAAACATTCGAAATCGACGTAGACGACGAATGGCGGCCTCAATCTTCTTTTGTAGCTGTAAAAATCTACGTGAGTGTTAGCCTTAGGCATTTCGACAGCAACGTTAGACTTTTCGTTCCAACATTCCTGATGACGCATCAACGATTCTATACGATGGAACGAATTCATGCAGTTGAGACAGAAAAATCTTATGTTTAGAAGTCTGCTTTGACAACAATTTACTCATACTTTTAATCCAGCAATAATGCTGATTGTCATCCTTTGAAATTAACAACAAATTAACAATATTTTCTCTCTCTTTGCGCGAAGTCAGTCTGAGAGGATAAACTATTCCTTCTGTGTTGTCTCCGTCATATCCCAAGACATTCACTGCCACGAAGAGATTTAATTTTTTGAAATGCTCGACGTCTCTCAATCCCGTAGGGAAAAGCACTCCTGTAAAATCGAGATTTTCACAAGTCTCCGCGTACTTGGAAAGTCTATTGCCATTCTTTTCTACAGGATACAAGACCAGTGTGATCGCCCATTTGAAACACTCGCTATCGTTTCTATTTTTCATATTAACCACAGCTTTTTCACTATATAGGAAACGAGGCAATTCTATATAGGAAGACGTTGTCAAAAGATCGTGTCTGTCCACGTGAATCTCGAGATTCAATATCTTCTCGAACGTCCAACCACTTCCCATCTTTTGAAAAGAAGCCATATATTCCAACATCTTGCCTTTCATCACATCGTAAACATCGAAGAATTCATTGATTTCGAACACAGTTTTCACTTTAGAATGAAAATAAGTATCTTGCGCCACGCTCTTACCCGTTTTCACGTCGACCCATTTCATCAGACAATGCAAGATCATTTTTATTTTTAAACCTCTATCTAGTTCTTTTTTTTAAGTTCTATTTTTTAAGTTCTTTTTTTAAACCTCTATCACGTCCAACACCCCACTAAACGCCCGTTCCATGACTGATTCGGGATCGAGATTTTCGAAAACTGAAATCACGTCAAAAGTTTTAAAATATCCTTTGATTGCTTTGTCACGTTCAATCGACGATTTCTTTTCACTGCCTTGCTCATGGTTGCTCTTATCGCCCCGACTCCCTCGTCTTTCTTCAACGCGCCCAAGATTTCGTTGAGCGTTTTTGGTTTCTGACGAATCATCATCTCGAACCGCATCACTTTTCATTTTTTTACTTTCAGTCCCTTCCGGAGCCTGCAGTTCAAGTTTCATCTTCTCATCATAACTTCTCGTCATGATTCGAGTTTTCGCCTCCTTCACAGGCCTTTCGTCCATCCCCTTCCCACAAAGTAAACGATCGATGCATTCTTCTTTCTTCATACATTTGACACCTTTCAAATTCGAAGACTGATGCACTTTGGCTTGTAAATTAACCAGGGTTTGTTCATAAGTCTCGGCAAACACAAGGTTAATCAATTCTCTTTTGGTCTTCTTTTTACCGCCCTTGCGATTTTCAATTCTTAAATTTCTACAGTTCTGTTTCAACTGGGGTACGGTAGAGAAAAATAACTTTTCCACATTGTGTTTTTTTTTTGTTTTTGGCATTTTATGTGTTAAAACTTCATATTTTTAATATATATTTTTTTGAGTTTTTTTTGTTTTTTTTTATGTAAAAAAATGGATTTGAGAATTGTTTTTAACTTGTTATTTAAATATATAGATATAAGTTTTGTTTTAACAAATTTTCTAGACAGATCGGGGGGGGGGGGGGGGGGCACTAAAAATTTGCAAGACGTGACGTCCTATTTTTTATTCATCTCCTTTTTACACCCACCCACCCCTACGTTCAAATTGTCTACTACCATTCTCAGACACCCATCCCCCACTCTCCCATTAAAATCCAAAATAAACTTATAAACTTAGTAGGCACAGCTGTCTTTAGGGGGGTTTCATAATGTTCTTAAACTGGTACCACCAATTTAAACCTATGTGGGCTGCTGTGGGCCCCAATCTACAAATGACAAGCTGTTCATTATCAGGCTTGGCCAGAGCAGGTGTACATATGCGGGGACAAATTTTCATTTGAATTGTTCTGTCAGTATTCTCAGGTGTTTGCTACTTTCCTCTTCTATCCATACAAATTCTATTAATAAATAAATAACCTGGGTTGAATTAAGTGCATCAGAGAGAAATTTCCCAAAATATTGTCTGCACATTTTCTACATTTCGAACCAGACATCCACCCCCAACTAACGTGTGACATTTTCCCAAATTAAGTCCAATATTCTCACATATAAAGCGGACTACTATTCCTAGAAATGTTAGACCTAGGACTATAATTCCGCGGAATAATAGTCCAGAGGGACTAATTTTCCTACGGACTATCATTCCTGTCACACCGGGTCAAACCTTTGGCTGTTCAGTTGAAAAGAAAAGGTACAGGAAAAAAATGCAAAATGTGCATCGCTGGCATCAGGTGTCTCAATTTCAAATGATAAAATGAAACTGCACAACTGCAAATAACCATAAATATGTGTCGAAAGTTTCATAACTGTATCTCCTCTAAGCAGGGCGCAGCTGGAATCACGAGCACTGAACTTTTAATTAAAAATTTGAAAATTTGGCTAAACTTCAAAGTGACGTAAAAGCGTCAAAATGGCGTTAAAAGAAAAAAAAACAACACCTGTCTCATAATTGTCGAAGATCTATAACATGCTACAATTAAAAAAAATGTGACGCATTTTAATTTTTGACCCTAAGACCTTCCATGACATCACCCCAGAGTTCGACCATAACGGTCGGGAATTTACGAGGACGGCACCACATTATCAGATTTTGGCGGAGGTTATATTTCGAAAATTTTGAAAGTCTGAGGGTCAAAATGAGGTTGAAAATAAAAGGCATAGAAAAAAATCGTAAAATGGGCATCGCGGGTATCATGTGTGTCAATTTGAAATGGAAAAAATGTAACTGAACAGCTGCACATAACCATAAATATGTTTGGAAAGTTTCAAAACTGTATCCTGTATAAATACGTCAAACATGGGATCACGTGAGTTTTTATAAAAACTCGTGAAATATTTGAAATTATGTTAAAACGTCAAAATGGCGAAAAACCGAAAAATAAATAACAGCAACCTCTTATTTGTTTTAATTTTCTCATCATACTAATTTTTTTGAAAATCGGCCTATAATTTTTTTGTGACGACGAGGTCAATAATGTCACCCCAAAATTTGGCTACAGTTTGAAAAAGAGGCTTGATACAGGCGTAGATATTAACCTTTTGAACCCTGATAGTATCTTCCATGCCAATTTAATGGAAGCAGTTGGAAGTATCCATATTTATTATTTGAGGATAGACCAATTAGAATTTTCAACGTGCAAGTATGACATGTCATGTTTCTGAACCGGAAAACCGGACGTTCGTGTTCAAAGGCTTAAAGGACAGAAACAAAAGTTTGACGTGACATTGTTTTGAATAAAGGTCAAATATTTAAAAAAAATCGGATGCCTGGATGATCAATGCCGAATTAACATTTACAAATGTGCCAGATTTGGTGGCGGTAACTTCAGAAATGTGGACGCGGTTCGCTGAAGGAAAAAATAGGCGACCGATTGATATCATTCACTAACTTCATTGTGTGACTTGACCCTTTGTACCCCGATGACATATTCTATACCAGTCCTGATCCAGCAACCGGTGGAGTCTATATTCGTTTCTTGAGGAAGATCAATCAATATTTTGAACGTGCTGTCTTGAGCTTCAAGTTGAAAATCTTGATTGATCTATCACGCAAATTCAGTAAGCAGCTATCTATTTCATTAATCCAGGTCGTATCACGATCCTGGACCGAAAAAGCTGTCTTTCAGGTTTCAAATTTATAAAAAAAATATATTTAGATTAGGAATATTGACAAAAAGCAATGCTTTAACTTGAACTTCCAACATATGGCCATAGTTTGGTAAATCAAAAGTTAAAAAAAAATATTTTAATAGATGGAAAAGATGAAGTTGTCCAAAATTGTCCCTATTTCCGCCGGTTTGAGGTAACATTCGATAAATACATTCCATTTATTTCTAAAATCAATCAGCCTAACCTGCTTTGCTAAAAAGTGAAGTAATAATGCAATTTATTGTAATTACGCTTTCCAAGCTGTGTTCGTCAAGGAAATCTTTGACACGATAATGGCTCACACATGTTAGAGAGGACATTTCGCTATCCGCTGTGTATGTTGGGGAGTGTCAAGGTGACCTCAAAAGTAAGTCCACCTGGATTTTAACCAAGAGACGTAGATGGGAGAGAGCAGAAGAGAAAGAGAGAGAGAGAGAGAGAGAGAGAGAGAGGGGGGGGTGAGTTAATGGGAGAGAGAGATGGAGGGAAGGAAGAGGGAGGGGGAGCGAGAGGAGAATAGGAGGAGAGAGAGAGAGGAAAAGAGAGAGGGAGGTATAGAGAGAGAGAGAGAGAGAGAGAGAGAGAGAGAGAGACAGAGAGAGAGAGAGAGAGAGAGAGAGAGAGAGAGACTATAGAATAATTACTTGTTGCACTATTGTGTGTGCTGTACAATATTTATCGTTTTTTTCTTTGTACTATTGTAACTTTACTCCACGAAAATGGAAATAAGTTAGAAACTAAATTAAAATTAACGTCAAAAATTAAATCCTAAGTTGGTTGGTACAGCTCCGTGATAAAATTAACAGCACATTCTTTATTTCCAAAATAAATTACCTATGTTCGGAAGAAAATTGTCACAAAATTTCTCATGTATTAAAAACTTTTAATGAATGTGTCCACTGGATGTCAGACAAGTAAACAAAACAATCACGATGCATCAAACTAGCACCCAAGGTTTATAATTTCTACTGATACACATGATTTATTATTTCAATATCACTTAAAAATATGCTTTTAAAACAACACAGGCATGGGATGTTTGAAATCCCGATACGAACATAAACATAACTGCGTGTACTGGAAACACTGCTCTCTTAACCCTTTACCCAACGTAACGGCCAAAACCGGCCAGCGCTATTCTCAAAAATCGCCAATAAATTTTCATTATATTTTCATTTTTTGTCTCAAAAACATAGGTTATGACCCCTCGTTGGAACGAGCTTGTCGAGCTCGTTCCAACGAGGGGTCATAACCTATGTTTTTGAGACAAAAAATGAAAAAAATGAGTTATTCAAGAATTGTTTTTGCAAGTGTCGTCTGCTTTTCCTGCTAGGTAAAGGGATAAATGCAGTACAGTCGCCATGGTGAGAGACCAACCAGTGCTTTTATATAAGGTATTGGTTGGTTTCCTCCTCCCAAGTCACGAATAAAAACTCTAGCAGTTGATGACTCTTTTTTGTTGTAGAATATACACATGCTTATTTGTATTTGTGGGGTCGTATAAGTGTGTATGTGTGTGTGTGTGTGTGTGAGAGAGAGAGAGAGAGAGAGAGAGAGGGGGAAAGAAAGAAATAGAGAGACAGCGTGTGTGTGCGTGTGCGTGTGCGCGCGTGTGAAAGTGAGTGTGCGCGCGTTTTGGATGGGTGGCTGTGAGTGGATAGGTGTGTGTGAGGGTGCGCGTCTGCGCCTGAGGCAGTGTGTGTGTAGGTGCGAGGAAGTGTGGAAGCATGGGTATGTGAGTGGTGTGTGTGGGTGATGAAGGTGTGTGAGGGCATGGGTGTGTGGATCTGATGGGTATGTGTGTTCAGGTATTGTATATGTGTTGGCTGCTGGGTAGTGGGGTGAATGAGAATTGAATCATCGCAATAGGCGACTACTGTAAATGTATTTTGAAGCACACCACAGACATGTCTATGGTGAAAGGTTGAAAATAAAAAAAACACACACAGACTGGTCGCAATCCACGCATGGACAGTGATGTCCACGCATGTCTTTATCACGTAATAAAAATCATCATCAGCAAAATTTTAATTAATGAAGTACCGGGTTGTATCTGATGCTTCATTAATAAAATGTGTGATGATTATTCCTATGATTTGTTTTTGGTATCTAATATTATTGCCTCCACGGAAATAATGCCAAGTGGAAAGTGACCATTCCACCAGGATATACTGTGAAAGAACTAAGCTAGCTTCACATCAAAATGGAACTGCTGTACCTTTTACAAGATTTGATAGATTTTTGAACTGGCTGAAACAGGGGCTGAAGTTTCAAAACTTTAAATAAACGGGGAGTTTAAGATATATGTATAGCATTTGTAATGGAATTACGTTGTTAGCGTTTGCATATTGTGACCGCGATTTAGGTGTGGATGTACGGGAGAAATTACCTGGTCCTTTTCCTCGGTGGACGTTTATCTGGGGACCTGAGGTAAATTCATGCGTTGTGGACTGAAATGTGTCATCAATGCATTCATCGATTTAATATTCTCCTGTCCTTCAGATATTTTGCTCGTAACATCTTGACAAAAGTGTAGATGTTCCATTTCAGTTTAGTTTCAGTTATTCTTTTGATTTTTTTCAACTTTCTTTATTTGGCTCTGACTAAGGTTTTTTTGTTGTGGTATTTAATTCTGCTGTGGTTTCGGTTGAGATGTGCACTGCTATTAATGTTTCGGCTTTGATTGAGTGGGTTTGGCTTGGTCTTGTTCTTATCTGATGTTGTTTTTCCTTAAGCTGTTTTGGGGTTTGGTAACTGAATTTGTGTTGTCTTAGATTCATTTCCAACGGGGTGATTGAATGTAAAGGCGGTCTGTTAATCCGTTCGTCTAATTTAAAATTGAGCAATTGAAAACCATATTTTTTTAATTATTCCTAGAAAACCATATCATGCTACCACTCATTAGAGCAAACTTGTCGAATGTGTTCCAACGAGTGTTCACATGATATGGTTTTATTTAAGTTTTCTTGAAAAAAGTAATAAAAAATGACATTTGAGATTGTTGGTTTCGGACAAGGGTTAAAGTTGGTTAAATTCATTGGATCCAACTAACCTCCGTCTTGCTTAAAATGATTTAGAGGAATATTTTGTGTTCTTGGTGATGCATATGATGGTATTGATATATTCATACCAGACATTGATGTTACGATTTCTCTGACCCCTTTGAAACTGATGTCTCTTTCACACTTTACTTATTGAACTTCTTTCCACCGTTTCCAGACAGGATAATATTCCGTTGAGGCTACATGATTGCACTGACAGTTTCATTTGATATTATTTTTAAAGAGACTTTGGTGTTGTTGACCACAATTAAATCATGTTTGTTGTGTTCTCTGCAATTATTTTATGCATGTCCGACGTGACCATACCCATTTCAAGCATCGAAATGGATTTGGGATGTACAATTCAAGTTTGATATGAATGTAACCCCATTTAATTGTGTTCGCAGGTTGAGGTGAGCCGGATTGTAAAAAGTATGTATTATTAGTTATCCTTGTGTCTTTCCGGGTGTATGGGAATTTACACCGGTTTGGGAACTCATACACCCTGAGGGGAAGCCGAAGGGTGCATGAGTTCCCAAGCCGGTTTAAAATCCCATACACCCTGGAAAACACAAGGATAACGGATTTATTTCCAAGAATTTTGGTGTACTTAATACTTTAATTACATTGTGGGCAAAAACTGACAGAAAATTTGTACTTTGCAAGTTTCTTAAATAAAAACAGACAAATATGGATGACATCGGAACTGGCTCAATAAGCCGGTTCCAATGACATCCAGATCTGTAATATTTTATTGCACATAAATATTAAATTTCCAGTATTTTTATTTTTGTTCTAACAGAAGGTACGAATTAATAATTAAAAATGCCATATAGCTTGCTCTTGTATATTCTTGTTTTTACACCGTGGTTAAACACAGGTGTAAAAAAAGCCACTGTGGATTGCAAGTTACACCGTACCTCTCAGCCAATCAAAATGCAGTATTTTGTTTCATTTGGAAATAGAGGTTTGTATTACTTGAGAGTTCTTTTATATTTCAATTCATTCAACATTCTGCGACTTACGTTGGTTTTTTAAATTTTTTATACATCTATGCCAGAAAGTTATCTTGTCATCACTTCTTTACTAGAGTTAAATGTTTTGTGTGAAACGTCAATAAAATTAGTATCTAAGATCTTTTCATTTTTTAATAAATTTACTGCTTGACATTCCGTCATACATTCGACTAATATTCCCCCGTCAGCTATTCCTTTAATATATTTTCTCAAGTAGAAACGGGTTAACTTTTGATGCCATTTTACCCTCTTCTTCTTCTAAGTACATCAGCACAAATTCTGGTCAATTCCTTGCAATACATGGAGACAGAGAATGATAAAGTGGAATTTATTGTGGCATTTTATCCATGCAATATGTTCTTAATTAATTCGTTCGACCATTCCTCACGCACTTATTTTGTGCGCAACCTCATGGGTATATTCCAGCTCATCACGAGCTGGTAACAAAACAGTAGTATAGCATGTACCCGATCGTGCCCCATTACCCGGAGCTTTGCCGGAGCAACTAGTGTTAACTTCCCATAGGAACCGATGCCATTTGCCGGAGCAGACACGAGACGTGTTTTTCGCGTCATCCAGCTAGATCCGCCAAATGGTGTAGGTACTGTATATACAGTATGCTATGGCATGTATAATGATATATGTACGCATGGGGCCATAGGTATATAGTATGGGTAAGTGGTGGAAAGATGATGGGAAAATTGGGTATTCTTGAAAGTTTTTCCCGCGAAACGGTTGACGTTGCTATTGACGTCGTGACGTCATGATACGCGCGCGACGTCATAGAGATGCTGACCGCTGTTATTGTCCAGTATACAATCTGACATAACGTAATTCGGGTCAGGGAGTGTCGGGCTTCTCGTATAGGGTGGCGGCGATATGGTAGTAGTGGTATATATGCATGTAGGTCCCAAGTTAGCCCTTTGTATTATTAATCCACCTTATGCTTCATATTATCCTATGTATGCTATAGCAAAGTCAAGCAGTAGGGTGGGTGGGTGGTAGTGTGGTATTGCGAGATAGTTATTGGTGGTTTAGATTGGCAGTACAGGGTGAATGATCTGTTGGTCTATTACCCCCTCCCCCCTCCTTAGTACTATTAACCTACCGAATCCTTTGTATTATCTTATGGCTGGTATTGGTAGTTTAGTGTTAGGAAAGACAGTATTATCCTAGGTTGTTCAGAATGGGTGGCATATGATGCATGGTATATACCCCTGTAGGTCCAGTCCTCGATATTATTAACCAGCCGATTGCTTTGTACTATTCAATGACTGGTATAGGGAGTACGTTATGGCAGGTCAAGTGGTATTGTGGAGTGGGGGTGGGGTAATGCCTGGTAGTGTAGAACAGCGGTATAGTATGGACGATATATACCTCTGTGGGCCCCTGCGGGTCCCATGTTAGCCCTTAGTACTAATAATTCACCTGATGCTTCATGTTATCCTATGACTGGTATAGGT
The DNA here is from genome assembly GCA_031216915.1 of Pictodentalium vernedei. Classification (NCBI taxonomy): domain Eukaryota; kingdom Metazoa; phylum Mollusca; class Scaphopoda; order Dentaliida; family Dentaliidae; genus Pictodentalium; species Pictodentalium vernedei. The sequence goes on from CM062297.1 coordinate 172,875,715, forward strand.
AGTATGCAATGCTAGGCATAGGGGTATTGTAGGTAGGGGTACAGCCTGGTAGTTTAGAACGGTACTATAGTATGTGCGGTATATACACCTATAGGCCCCCTGTTAGTGCTTGGTACTATCAACCAACCGATTGCTTTGTTTTATTATATGGCTGGTATATGTAGTACGTTATGGTAGATCTAGTGATTTTGTGGGGGTAGGGGTAATGCCTGGCCGTATAGAACAACAGTATAGTATGGACAATATATAGCTCTGTGGGCACCCGACAGCCGTTGATACTACTAATCGACTTAATGCTGTATGTCACCCCATAACTAATATAGGTATTATGTAATGTGGGGCCAGACGTTATTGTGGGTGAGTGGGTGTAATGCATTGTCACCTAGTGTGGTAGTGTAGGATGTACGCGTTCTCCCCTACAGGTCCCATGTTAGTCGTTAGTACTATTAATCCGCCTAATGCTTCATGTTATCCTATGACTTGTATAGGTAGTATGTAATGCTAGGCCAAGGGGTACTGTGGGTAAGTGAATTGTCTGATGTAAAAACACGGAATCCAAATTTGACAGAGTCTGGTTGAGGACATGCGCACCATCGACGTGCAGTACGCCTTAGTACACGGCGTCATCGTGCCCACATGTCGACAATCGGGGTTAAGTGCCTTGCCCAAGGACACAACACGGGAGTCCGAATCGATCGCTCAGACGGTCACCAACCCAAGGACTAACCGGGCTCGACGTTGCTTGAATCGATCGAATCAGTTAGAGGATTCGAAACCGAAACGAATCGCAGGGTCCGATGTTCTCGACCACTTAAGAATCCTGAGGTGTATTCTCGAATACTTCTTCAATTGCCTTGCAGGTAAACAGAAATCACATCCTTATTAATATTAATTTCTGAAGAGTGACGAGACAGCATGGCTTGTCTCTTGATGTTACCGTTATCTGGGAACGGACAAGAACGTATCATTTTAAAATGCCCCGGGCGCTGCAGAATGAATAAGGGATGCCGATTATGTTGCAAATGGAATGGCCGAAATTCGAACATCAGCCAAGCGAGTTTCCTTCGCAATGGACTACGGTGGAAAGCTGTATTGAACCAGTCACACCAGCCAAGTCATGAGCGTGGTTCATCATACTTTCTCTAAGCGGTTAGTGCCGAAGGGACCTCTCCTGGCAGGTGTTCGAATCCTGGCCATTCCATCTAGTTAATAAACCTTCGGTCTATAAATTGTTAAATGCAAAATTGATCAGGAAACTTATGGCGTACTTCTGAAGCACTTCAAACACCCCAACACACCCAATCACTCTCATTCATACTCCGATAAAGCAATGAATAAATCATTCCAATTCTTATATAATTATTTTTATTTAGTCGATTTGCGTGATATGATTTGTAAAGGTGAGTTTTACATAACTCAACGAATAATTTTTGTTATCGTATGGATGTTTTTTCTGTGCCCCGCTAATTTGTCAAACAACAATTTTGGATGTGTTCAACCGTGCAATTAAACAGTAATTGCTGCAATTGCCCTGTTAGAAAGTATTCACAGGGGGGCGTCCACACTAGTTTTTCTCTTAGAAATTCGAACCCGCGTTTATTAGCTTATGTTGAAAATTTAATACTGCCGTATTCACAAAAGTTTATATATCTGCAGTGATGTAAATGACGGAGACGTCGACCGCGTAAGGGTACATCATAATATAGACGATCACTTTGAATTAAATTATAACAATTGAAATGAATTATCTGTCACTTTATAGGAGTATGAACGTGGGACGGGTGTGTTAACTATTGAAAGCCGGGAGTCGAGTTTTCTTGCCTATGATGTAATACCGAAGGTAATCTGGCTGTGGCGGTTCGGCTATCTTTGGGTTGGGGGATTAAACACTGAGAATGCGCTTCTAGTCAAGTGTCGTCTGCCTGCATAGACTTGACTAGAAGCACTGACTGCTTTACTGTAATTTTTTCGCAGTATGTCATGTTCAGTAAATTCATTCTGATTCCCCGGCTTCTAGGAGTTAAGTTTTGTATGAAATGCTATGCCCATCCCACATTCATACGCCGATAAAGCGACATATAATTCTGTTCAAATCCTATATGCGCAAAAGCACAATCGGTTTCTGATACTCATTGTTTATGATTAGTTTACAAACGATCGTCATTTAGTGTTAGTTAGTCGGTAGCAACTAGTGGTATTGTGTCATGCTATATTTAAGAGAGACTTTCTTAGGCTATAAGGCCTTTGATTTTTAGTAGTTTTCTAAGTACAGTAAAAAGAAGATGTGGCTTGATATTATCAGTTGCAAAGTTTGTTGGTGGCCTAATATGGTATATATGGTGTCAGTCAATTTGGAATAAACTGAGACCATATATACCGTATTAGGCCATCAACAAACCGTGTAACGGATATATCTTACCGACTGCTGCATCGATGCACAGAACTAATAACAACAGCGATCAAAATTAAATGAGAGAATTCTGACAATGTCTTCGCCTTGTTACAATTTATGGGAGAGTGCCTACAGGCACTCTCCCATAAATTATAACAAGGCAAATTCATACATACCAAACAGTTTCATTTCGAAGGTAACATGACACACATCCACAGATTATGAAGCCTTTTAAGTTACCTAACCTGCACTTCACACCAAATATGGGCTTCCAACACTCAATCGTTCAACTTGAAGCGTTTATCGGCTACCGCCATTTCGAATAATCAATGAACAAAGGGGAGATTACCCACAGCTGTCAGCGTATATTGATGTTGACAGGCAGTATATCGTTCTACATGCAGTCTGCATGTGACGTCTTTGAATCAATGAAATTCCCAGATACTTGTAGGAGGTAAGATATAATAAGCTACACAGATTTTTAATTCCCTGATATGGAAGAAGCCGTGTCAAAAATAAAATTCCATATTGGCCAAATCGTGCAACGAATTCATCTCACTGTTTACAATTCCTATATCATGAATTAGTAATTGTAATTAAATGATAAACTTCTTACTTCTTCAGCGTGAAGCGGCTATCTCCTGTCACAAACGTTAGAGATCAGTCTGTTAGAAGTGTATATCTCAACCGACTGTAAATGGCACACAACATGCACAAAGCCATTGAAATTCTTAGAAGGTTGTAGGATTGTAGGATACGACATATGCCATAACGCACCCGTTTTTTTTCTATTAACCAGTAGGAAAATTAAGAGGGCATACGCCCCCTAAAGTGCACATTACTGTGTTTTCCCTATGACTGATCCCTGAATGGAACAAGTTCGTCGAATGTGATAAGCTATATTTGCTAATCAAACAATTCAAAGAGAAATTGTCGTGCAAGGTACGTCTGCTCATCGTATTGGGCAAACGGCTATATAATTATGATAAGTAAATATTAAGAGAAAACGATTCATGCACCATACGCACCGATGATGGTTACGCGCGCAATATTGAGTTTGAATAAAGGTCTTGTACTTACGCGAACTTGAAGTGGATTACATGTGTGGAACAGATGTGAAGCTATCTGCAATGGCGAAATACCTCCCAGTTTGTTAGAGAACATTTAGTTTAAACATAATTTATTTCCAACTTCTGGTATGTACATCACAAGCTCTCGAGCTTGCTGCTGGTTCTTTTTCCATCACTTACAGTTAAAACTAGGAGTTCTGTCATGAAATGCGCACAAATAGCACACTGATTTTCGCGTTAATCTGCGCGTTATGTCGATAGGAAGGATATCAAATTTTGCACGTATGGCCTGTGCACAAGCAATGTTTCAGCCAATGGACTCCATTGGCAGAAACATTGCCTGTGTTTGCTATGAGTAACCAGGAGAATCTGTCGTTTTTTGGATGCCATTCGATATGGCAATTGCGCACGATTCTTACCTGCAATTAAGCAACGATAAGAGTACAGTTCGTTGCAGGACTTCCAGTTTTAACTGTATATGTTATTAACAGAGGTACTCCGGCTTCCTCCACTCGTACAACTGTCCGACATGAGGTGACCCTAGCTGTCGAATGTGTCGTTAAATCCCCAATAAATAAATAAATAAATAAATAAATAAATAAATAAATAAATAAATAAATAAATATTCTATACAAGATAATGACTTGTTTTAATCCACATAAAAACGTTTTATCGCCATGATATATCGTTAGATGTTAAAGTGGCAATAAAAAAAGTAAATTGCCCTACAGGATTGGTCAACTTGCCACACTCGATTTGTCAACTCATCCAGCTGCTTGAGTTAATACTCCTCGTCTGATTGGTAAACTCGACACAGTCCATTGGTTCACTCGCGCCACAGTCTCAGTAAATAGCCTCCCCAACTGGGTAGCTCGCGTCATGGAGTTGGTCAAGTTGCCCCAGTGAGTTAGTTGGTCAGTCTGCCCCAGGGATTAGGTCATATATGCTTATATGATGCTGGTCAAACTCTCCTAGTTCCTTTGGTTAACTCGCCCGCTGGTTGCATCGACTCGTCCCATTCTCTTCGAGAACATAGTAAAATTGCACGGAACGTGATACCTTGGCGAAAGATGCTATTTCAGTGTCTGCTTGGCTAAATGTGGCGAGGATTCCTAAAATATAAAATAACCTAATTGACAAGAAACGAAACGGGAAATAATTGCAGCGTAGGACTGGCTGTCAAAAAAATCAGATCGAAACTACAGGTACGGATAATGAACATAATAATAGAATGTTTACAGGTGAGATGTCCATTTCCGGTTTTTATTTAAAATGTATCTGTTTGTTTGGTTTTTGTTGTCAATTTTCTGTGACACCAGGACTTTGGAATTCCAGAATTAAATTCTAAAAGCAGTATCTAACATACGCACAGCGGAAGAGCTATCAAAGATATAAAGAGCCTTCAGCTCGTGTGTTTTTTATTAACGGAAGATAGCCATCTAGTGTGTACGAGATATTTAGAGGTATATGAAAGATATCAGTTTGTCCGATAACATCGAAACAATTATCCGATTCTTGCATGTCATATAATAATGTTTTAAGGGAGTCCCAGTGAGCATTTAGGCTTTGGCAATTTAGATGGAAGAGGGAGAACTGATCTGACGCGTTTCCAAATTCAGATTGGAATTCTTTGGGAAGATAATATTGGCAGTTCGTTTCGAATTCTTTAAATGGGGAATCGTCATCGATTGGTGTCTCGTAAGTTCTTTCGTAAAGAACGTGTGATAGATCGTATTCGACATTAGCCTGGAGCTCACCCAATGTTACACTACCCGCCATCATGTGTGGAAAGTTCACCAAGTCTTATAGCTTTTAGGTAATTCCATGAAGCAGAGACATCTGCCTCTCTCACAGATTTCAAATTCATGGAGTGGTTTGAGTCACGAACCTTCCAAGACAGTCTCAACTACGCCAGAAATAAATGCAGAAATTTTAAGCATAAAGTTAGGGAAGGAAATTGCAGTCAGTTAGGGAAGAAAACTGCAGTCTGAAGTGTGGAAATCCCGGAAAAATAGCGTTAAAATTTTTCATTTTGACCAATGAGAGAGCGACTAAAAATTCACCACATTGCAAGAAGGAAACAACGAGTCGTGGACGGAGCTTGGACATGGGGTTAAAATTCTTACAAATACTTGAAATTAGAAAAGAGATTTTCTCACAGTAAATAATTCTATGTGTCGGTTATAATCTTTCAAAACTCGATTCCTGCAGCCAGGTGGATATTATAAATGACTTCACACAGAGGTATGTACCCTTTGGCAAATTTAATTAATCACATCGTCGCGCGTATGACCATTCCTTGCACAACTATGTAGGCATCAGTGGAGTTATTCAGCTGTCATGGTGAAAAAGTACAATTAACATGTAGGCGCCATTCCATTAGGGAAGACATGAGAGGACAACCCTTATGTAAGAAAATCTGTTTTCTAATTTCAAGTATTTGCAAGAATTTTAACCTTGTGCCCAAGCTCCGTTATGATATAATCATCAAAAATTTAATTAATGAAGCATTGGGTAAAACTCGGTGCTTCATTAATTGAAATTTAGATATTGATTTTTATACCTGGTAAACGCATGCGTGGACATCACTGCCCATGCGTGGATTATGACCAATCCACGGCGAGTGCACTGTATGTTGGATATAAAAAACAAAAATGTACATTTAACCATAACCTTTTAACCCTTAATATTTGACCTTTATCTATGTGTAAGACAGCACTTTGATAGACAGACCGAAGCAAAAGAGATAATTTCGGTCTGTCTATCAATGTGCCGTGCTATATATAGCTTTTGAGTCAAGTTATCCTTGACACCGATTTTAGGCCTAGCATTTGAATCTATCTGTGTGTCCTGGCATTCACTTGGACTCGCTTAACTTTTGAAATTGTTGTTCTTTCCGCTGTTCAAGCTGAACTATAAAATGCGTAGGTGACTGGATGGTCATGACTTGCAAACATATAGTTTCAGTCCATGTTTGGGTACACTGAAGGCAGGTCAGAACAAAAATAAGCAGGAATCACAGTATTTGTTATATTTTGTCAGGTCTTTCAGCATCTAAAGATGGGCCAGGCTTTGTAATCAGTCGACTTTCTGGTTTCAACGGAAAGCCAACAGTAATCCTAACAGATGAAAACTCACCTCTGTCACTCAAAATATGTCCCTGCACAAATTCCATAGAATCGACCTCACCATATTTTTAGTGAGACCATCTTTCAGTTATCGTCATGATATGAGAGAGAGGCAATGTCCCATAAAACAACTAAACTCAACAAATGGACTGTGCAAGAATTATCTCCACCTCCATGCGGAATGCCTTTCTTTATAATAGAGACATATGGAAGAAAACAATATACGTATGCGTCGACAAGGCTATAACCCGTTACCTAACATGAACAGCAGAAGACACATGCCAAAATATTTCTTTAATACCTAGACATTTTTCGGTTTTGCCTCTTCAAAATATTGCTTATGGTTCCTCGTTGAAATGAGCCCAACGAGCTCGTTCCAATGTTGGGCCATAAGCTAGTATATTATATTACGAAAAATAGAAATATAGAATGTAAGTGGCGATTTTTTGTGTATAGCCTGAACGGGTCCCCATTTGTTGACAAAATAAACATATAGAATGTAAGCGGGGGTGGGTGGGGAGGGGGGGGGGAGCGGACAAAAACTGCTGACATACCGTCTCATGTTTTGGTATTGCCATTTTTCGGATTCACCCACCCTTAACCCAGAGGCACTATCCAATGAAATGTGGCAGAGCAATATTTGATGAAAAAACTCTGTGTCCTTTGTAGTCGGGAATTTGTTTTAGCACTCTACCAGTTAAATTTAACACCAGATCTGATAAGGTAATTCCAATAAGTATATGAATAATGATATATCTGTTATGACGTTTGAATCAGGTTGAGTGATATTTTTTCAACAGCAAGTCGACTCGATGCGACGACATGCCACGGGCGATTTTTGTTTCTTTTTCTTTCATTTTCACACCAATCAATAAACAATCAAAGTTTTGTTTTTTCCTTATGATTACAAAAGACTGAAGGCATCTAACTGTCTTTATGAAAGATTTCTTATGCTGGACACTGTGGTGGAATTCACAATGAAGAACTTGGGTTGCTGCCACAGCTCTCAAGTTAGCTCTAGATAGTTGGGGTACGCATGAGAGTAACAATTGCAACCTTACAGCGGCATACAAAGGGAATATCCAGAAATGTAGTACATGAGTTTGATGTGGAAACTGGTTGCATAAGTTATGAAAACCCATGTACTGCTTTCAAAGTAGACACAGTTTGGAAAAAAATGCATGCATTTTTTTCCCATTGTCCACACGACATCCACCCCTGTCTCCACAAGAGTTCCAGTGACAATCACATACGTTTCCTGTCATTGGATGCATATATTTTACTGCTCAGAATGCCTTATGGTAGGTATGCAGATAGAGGCAATGCTTGGTGAAGATGTTTTGGGACAAAAGCATACTAGAAATGTGGATAAGGAAAAAAAAATGCATGATCTGGAGAAAACGCGTTTTTGTCATCTGAGTACCCATCCACTCCCCACACTTTGTGTCACACACATTTTTTTCGTGTATAACCTGATGGGTCCTCCATTTTTTACATAGGGTTAACAACTTCTTTTCGTTGTACACCTGACTATTCTAGAATTCTGATAGAGACCACTCAAACCTCCCACCGTAATATACAAGCTTTCAAAATGTAGTGTTTTCCTCTACATGCTGAATTGTGAAGGTTGTGTCAAGTTCAATCCATCTGATATTATCCACGGATAACAAAAAGCAACGTCGTCTACAGGAAATCCCCAACAGCTACGTATTTGAAAACACATACCAAGAGGAAAGATTCGAAAATCGCAAGTCGACTTTATTTAATTAACTAAGAGTAATGGTGTTTTCTTTAGGAGAAACCATGCTGTACAAGTATATTAGTACAAGGTATAGTTTAGTTTATACTTATGCTTCCCATATTTAATCCATTGGACTCTAGTGGTATCTTCCATGCCAGTTCAGCAGTTAGAATAGTCCATAATCGTTATTTGGGGTGGACCAATCAATATTTTCAACGTGCAGCCTCGGGGCTGCACGTTGAAAATATTGCTTGGCCTACCCCACACATTTATTGAACAACCATCCTATATTATGACGTTATGACGTACCATGTTCCAGGCCGGAAAAAAAACCGCCACTAGCGATCAAAGGTTTAAAGACTTTTCACCTCTGATGTTGGTCAGGGGGGTTTTGATTTACAAGAAAACAAAAACCTGTGTATCACTGCAAACAAGAATTTCCCCACCTATCTGTTTTTTTATAAGAATATGAGTTATAATGGCTCTAACGGTCTTCCGTTCGTTATCATTATAAAATTAGAGAATAGGAAACTTTAAATGCTGAAACACACTCTCTTTGTGTTCTATTGAGACTTAAATTTGATATCCTCCATCTTAGTGGCACACTGGGTGTATGAAAAATAATATGCGGTGTGGGTCTAATTTCAATTCAGAGAATATGTTCAACCGTCAATAATTTTGGTAGTGTTTGATAAAGAACAATACTGTCCAATGTGCGTTTGAGTCATTTTTATTAAACGTCAAACGATCGAGCGACACATCAGTTGGCCTAGTGGTCAGAAGATAAATGAGCATTTTTATTTCGTAACTAGGGAGTCAATCATATAAACCACTGTATAATTAAGAGATAAACGTCTCTTGTTAAGTTAGACATTTGGGAATTTGACTATGGAAAACCATTTGTTAACGAGCCCCGAAGAGGCAAGCCATCAAAGGTACTGCAGGGATTGTTAAAGCTATCAAGACCAGATGATATATTAATTCAGTCTATTAAACATGTATTAAACAAGTTCATGAACATAATTATATACACATTACGAAAATTATTGTTTTGATGTAACGGCCAGTTTCCAAAGAACTCCAAATTTAAGCAAGCAAAGGTGTCCTACGGACCCATGAGCAGAACTGGCTGAAAGAAAGTGAAATTACTCTAAAAATACCCCAAGGGATAACAGTTGTGAAACGGGTGGAAATAAAAGAAAGATGGCAAACAAATCAAGTGCAATACATAGAAATGCACCTCTGATGGTAACAAACCCATAAACGCTATCAAAATTGGTTACTTGAACGTTGGAGAGGATTTGTACGTTCCAAATCCACTTCGATGTGTCAGGTGTCAAAAGGTTGGGTAACAAGATTCTTGTCGAGGCAAGCATATGTGTTTTTTTAATGTAACTTAAATCATGATGAACCATGTGACAGGACATGATATAAATGAATATCAACTGTCAGGGCAGTCACATGTCATCGTCTAAGGATTACCCTGTCTGCAAGAAGAAAACGTCGATACAAAAAGTTAAAAAATGCGAAAAACGGATTAGTTTTAAAGAAGCCATGGGAGAAATCTCACGAAAGTGCTGACTGACTAGAACATTTTACTAACTAATTGCTTAACATCGCAAAAAGACCATTCCAAAAATCTCGGCAAATCCAAAACGTTTCATCAAACCATGGTTTGATATTAACTGCAAAAATGCTACCAAAAAGTCTACCCAATGTAGAGCTGTTTGAGTCACATACATACCTTGGTATTGTACTCTACCATGCCACAGAAGCACACGGGTCAAGATTGTCAACACGTGGATGCCATTGTTTGTTCGTGCACCCAGTTCGAAATTCATCCTACGTCCCTCACCAGAGAACACTCCTGTAAGTTTCGTCAATCCTATATACGATTGAATGCAACAGTAACTGAACAATTGTAATCTTACATGCATTATCGACAGAAAAGACTGCAAAGCTGCATTTCGCTAATCATACAAACCTTTATAAACCGCTCCTTTGCAAATTCGATTTTAAATGATAATGCACCGAACAAATTATTACCTTCATTGGTTAACAAATGTTTACACATGCACAATTTGCACGGCTATCAGCCAATTACTGACATATAAATGGCTCTTTCTTTGGACGAAATATTGATTTATTTATCCCATCCCATCCAAAGCCCAAAATCCCAATCCCTCTTGTTCACTCCCATGTAATGTGTTCAGCGCCAGTCTGCACTATTCGGTGACATGCCCCCTCCTCTCCCCTCCATAATAAGTACAGAAAGAAAATTAATAAATGAATATATAAACACGTTCATAAATAAAACATGGCCTTTCTGTGGCAGTGTAGATTTGCCGATGCTTGACGCCCAAATACCGCGGATGTTGCACTTGCCTTCAATCGCTGCGAAAGTATAGTCATCCCACTGAGTTTACTATTCCAACTTTCATTCAGGTCATGTGCATTTCCACATGCATGGGAAAAAGCAAACGTAATACCTATGCACAAAAAAGATGACCCAAAAGATAAAACTAATTATAGACCCATCTCACTTTTACCATGTTTAAGTAAAATGTTTGAAAAATTAGTTCTGAAGTACATCTTCTTACACTTCCAAGAAAATCACATTCTTTATCAATACCAATCAGGATTTATCCCTGGTCATAACACCACATTCCAACTTATAGAGCTCTATCACTCCTTGTGCGGTTCTCTCGACAATAGACTTCAAACATGCTCTGTATTCTGCGATATTTGAAAAGCATTTGAGAGAGTATGGCACAAGTGGTTAATATTTAAACTTAAAGAAAATGGTATCTCAGGAAACGCCCCCATGTAGGTAGAGAACTATCTACAGAATCGCGAACAGCGAGTGCAAATCAATAACAAATTTTCTCGATATAGAACTATTACCTCAGGAGTCCCTCAACGCTCTGTGCTTGGGCCCCTTCTTTTCCTGATATATATTAATGACCTTGCCGACGCTCTTGATTCGCAAACAAGAATGTATGCTGATGACACATGCCTAACTTCGGGTAGCAATAACTCAGCAAACTTAGCTACTACTTTGAACATTGATTTAGAGAAAATTAATGTTTGGGCTGAGCGTTGGCTCGTTTCATTCAACCCAACAAAGACGCGGTCAAGATATTTCTCATACACTTCGAATCATACTTCGAATATAACCCTTGCAAACAGAAACACTTCTCATAGCAGTCATCATAAAAACTTAGGCCTCTACATTCAAAGTAATCTGAAAGGGGGCGCCAAATCGACGAGATTTCCAAGAATGTGTCTGCCAGATTATCACAATTCAGAAAACTCAAACTTACACTCCCCCGAAAAACCCTGGAGAAAATCTGTTTATCTTACATTCTCCCACTAATGGACTACGGAGATGCAGTCTGGATTGCGCCCCCAGCTATCTTTTAAAAAGATTTAACAGACTACACATCGATGCACACCGCATTATCACAGGCCTGACAAGCTCAGTTTTCCCCGAGTGTATCCTCCTGGAACTTGGGCAGACTTACCTCTCACGTCGTCGTGAAACCTGAATTCTGCACAATGTACAAAACAGTAAATCATCAAGCCCCAGACTATTTGTACAATCTATAACCCCCACGCGTGGGCGACAGCTGTAACTTGTACTTGCGCAATGCGAATAACTTCACTGCGTTTCAAGCCCGAACGGAACACTTCCAAAAATCCTTTCTGCCCACAATGGTTACAGCCTGGAATAATCTACCTAGCTGCGTTGCAGACTCCGAAACTGTCATAGAGTTCAAACAAAATAAAGTACCAAATATTAAACCCTACCGTGAAACTTCCAGTTTATTTGCCTTTGGGTGCTAGGAAATAAAATATCATGCACTGCAGATTAACGAACGGTTGTAGTGATCTGAACAGTGACAATTTCGCAAATTACATTTCTGAGATACCTCGATGTAGTTGTGGACACCTCGACCAAAACACCTTACACTATTTTTTCGATTGCCCTTTATATGATGAGATCTTTCGCAGACGCCTTTCTCATCTGGATATTGTATCTACAGACACCCTTACATGTTTGGCAAATCCAAATAACACGGAAGGAAAATATTTCGATTCTGAGAGCCGTTCAGTCTTTCCTTTCAGAACGGTCGTTTCAAATAGCTTAACCTTCTGAACACTAGTGTTCCGGATTCAAAGCTTCATCCCACAGTTCCGCCCCACGGTGATGCTGGAATATGACCGATTCCGCCTCGTTTGATATGGCTTTTTGGGCGCTGGCAGACGGGACTGAATTCGTTTAGTTTCCTGCTGGAGGTGCTTTCTCTGTACCTTCTTCAGATTATGATATTGTATGCCATTGGGACCTTGTTTGAGATAAGGTTTGGTGCAGTGCAGTACGTACAAGAACATGTTTGACCATTCACTTGCTGTAGCCTTCGCTTCATCAAATCTACCACATGCCCTCTCATATCTATTGAAGAGCCAGGAATGGCTAGTACTGATGTGGACCTTCAAGGCGGAAAGCGCTAGGCCAGTTTGTGCCTGCTGTTTTGTCTTGTGTTTTCTGCATCCCATGGTGCACGCCTGATCCGCCGGACTACTATTCCTAGAAATGTTAGACCTAGGACTATAATTCCGCGGAATAATTGTCCAGAGGGACTAATTTTCCTACGGACTTCCATTCCTGTTACACCGGCTTCCTTCATCCGTAAAACTGTCTGACACGAAATGACCCTGGCTATTGAGTGTCGAAAAACCTCAATAAAGAAACAAACAACCGCGGAAAAGAAAGGTCATAAGATAACGAATATATGATGAAACTTCCCTGAGGGAACTCAATGACAGATACCAAGTGGCTGATAATTTCTTAACTTTCTTGGAGAAAAGATTCACCGCCAATCTCACTCCGAAAACAGATCGACACAAATCCTCTTTTATTAAGGCAACATCTGTGGATTTTTCTACATTGCGAGGAACCAAGAGCTTTTATCATGATTGTGATGCAGATGTATCACACACCCACACACCCTTACCGAGGCACGCACCTACACTTACTGATACAGTCGAGCAAACTTGGTAATCTCGTAATTACCTCGGTATGATGTCTTAAAGCGGGTCTGCGTATTTAGTCCGAACAATTATTATTCCAAATTTTCAATTGTACATCAATTTACAAAAAAAACTAATATGATGTGAATTCGGTAGTAAGCTGACAGTTTTTACAGGGACGTTTACTAGACTCTGTGTTTCTTCACAATCGATTTTGAACATGATAAGAGTATAAAGGTAAATAATTTCAGACATCGGCTCATCTGGATTATAACGTGTATTGTAAACCAACAGATTCACATCAGTTGTTACAAATGGTCATTTCGTTCATAATATAAATTTAAAAGAATCATCAAATCACAGCTCCGCTGTTTTCATTCCAACTCAAGAAATAAGGTCATTTCCAGTGAATCTCGCTCCACCCAATTTGGCGACCTGAGATCTAGGGGGTACAATACAGTACAGTTGCCGTGGACTGGTTGTAATCCACACGTGGGCAGTGATGTCCACGCACGCGTTTACCAGGTAATAAAAATCACCATCTGCAAAATTTTAATTAATGAAGCACCGGGTCGTACATGCTGCTTCATTAATTAACTTTTTGATGATTATTCCTATAATTAGTGTTTGGAATCTTATATTATTGCGTCCGTGGAAATATTGCCCACCCGTGGAAAGTGATCAGTCCACGGTGGCTGTACTTTACGTGCTTCTTTCGTAGCCTGAACTCTCGGACTTGCAAATTTGAAACTCCTGCAGTACTTAATGATTTCAAAGCAATGGAAATTGAACACAACAGACCGTTGCACAACTATGGTGATGCGGCATTGAACTGAAAAGCCTCGTTATGGGTTGTATATAGTTTTAGGCCTTATCAGAAAACGGAGTTTTGATCATTATCAGGTCAGTAAATCCCACTATTGTGATTCACCCAGCTCACTTTCAGCATCTATGGCTATATCATGGCCACAACATAGGCATGAAGTCAAGTTCAGTTTAAACTGCATTTATTTCCAAGAATGAAGTACAAATAAACACTTACGCTGCAGAAAGCAACTATTGGAACTTATTTTTTGATAACCATCTGTATACAGTTAAAACTAGAATCCTGTCATGAAATGCGCACAAACAGCACGTTGATATGCGAGTTAATGTACGCGTTGTGACCCAAGTAAAGCTATCAAATTCTGTACATATGGCCTGTGCACAAGCAATGTTTCAGCCAATGGACCTCCGGGTAACCCGGAGGTCCATTGGCAGAAACATTGCTTGTGTTTGCTATGAGTAACCAGGAGAACCTGCCGTGCTGTGGATGCCATTCGATATGGCAAATGCGCGCAATTCCAACGCACAATTAAGTCTAGAAAAGCGCACTATTCGTGACAGGACTTCTAGTTTTCACTGTATGTACGTTCAGGTATGCGCAGATCTAACCTATCATCTGATTAATTGTTGGAAAGGGCGCACAGAGCTCCTTCCAACAATTAATGAGATGATAGAGTTTCAAGAATGTAATAAAGTTTAATTTGTAGCTTGTACTCATGAAGAAGACCAGTTAGTCTGTCCCACAGAGGATACATCAGCCAGCCTAATATATCATAATATTTCCACTCAACCCATTTGGATGGTCTCTTTCTCTTTGAATGCATTGCCAAGCATTCACCATACCGCATGCAACGTGCTTGAAAATCTCTCTCCTCAAAAGAACTTAGCCAAATCGACCACATCCGCCGACCAGACACCATAGAAAATCGTATTCCTTTGTCACAGACTGATTGAGGAATCTTCTCTCTCATCCGAGAGATCTCTCCCGAATCGGGCGAGCCGTAAAAAACACCCACGGCAAATTACATGTTTTTTTCAATGTTGACGATTGGAAATCTTTCAAATCCGAATCGACGAAATCCATCGATGAAACACTTTAGGAAGCCGACAAACAATTACACGTTTTGACATTTTACCTAGCAATTTGTAATATCACATCCAGGACATATCGGCGAAATTGATGAAATCGATCGAGGAAACAGTAAAAAATACATGGTTTGCTTTTGCCATCAATTTAGGTTTTTTCATCTCGGGTTTGCGGTATCCTCACTGTCATCACTGGCATCTTGTGAAAAAACTGCACTGACCTCTCGGACTGAGTTCGAACTGCGCGATCTCGGAATTTTCTCAGATTTCTAAGATTTTCTAAGATTTTTATTTTCGATTAATCTTCGAGATTCAATTGACAAGACGGTACAAATCCTCAAAATATCTCTATTGGCGATTCGATTTCCCATCCGATTTCCAACTAGAAATGCCGCGTGTTGTCTCGTGGCATACGAGCCCACTTTGTGAGAATTTAATAGTCGACTCGTATCGCAGTTGGTCGATTTCTCGAGAAAATAAGCTTGTAAACCCCGAGAAATTACCTAGGAAATTATAAAGTAAAACAGTTTTGCTGGCCTCGAATGTCAACTATACTCTACTGACGTGAATCCCTTTTGAGAAATACAGATTATCATGATAATGTGCATTTATTACTTTCCAAAGTGTGATTTACTGGGATTCCCGAGATTGATTGTAAACGATACCTTCATAAGTGAATTATGCAATCAACAATTGTGTCATGTATCGATGCGCGCAAACGAAGACGCTTCGCCGAGGGTGTAATGGGAACTTCATTGGGGTTTGTTTTGCTTTTTTTTAACCCTTTACCTAACATGAAAAGCAGACGACACTTGCAAAAAAATCTTGAATAACTATTATTCTCATCTTTTGTCTCAAAAACATAGGTTATGACCCCTCACTGGAACGAGCACGACGAATGAGGGTCATAACCTATGTTTTAGAGACAAAAAATGAAAAAATAGTGAAAATTAATTGGCGAGTTTTGAGAATAGCGCTGGCCGTTTTTGGCCGTTACGTTAGGTAAAGGGTTAAATAATATAATTATCGTTAATAATGAAAAGTAATAAACAGAGTAATCGCTTGACTAGACTCGTTACGTGAAATAATTCATTCGAGGCGAGGGACTATATTGTAAAACACTCGAGCGCATTCGCGTTGCCGGCGAGTTGTGATCCCATTCTGGACACCGCCGAGAATCTGATGCAAATCACAGGACATGCACATTATCATGATAATTCATTTATCTAACAAAACACTTCATAACGCGGTCACCGCAAATTTAAAAAGTAGCGTGCGTTGAAAAAATATTGACTCTCAATGTCACGTCCAGTGATGATACGCTTGAATTTACATGCAAGTGTGTACTATTTAATTGTGCAGTTTGTATTTATTGTGTGTGCTTGTGTCTGTGTGTTGGGGGGGGGGGGGGGGGCATTGGCTATTAATTGTTCTGTCTTTAATTGTAAGGAATTTTGTTTTGTTTTGTAAGCGATCAGCTGAGTCGATCACTGATCTATATTATACGGATTCAGAATGAGTCGTCCATATGATACGGAATCCGAACACATTATGTCATACGTACCGGTTCTCGTGGTTTTCAAGCCACAATGTACTTGATTGTTAGATAAATAGCAAAGAAGTGGAGTATCTACTACCGGTCATAGACGTATTATCAAAAATGGATAGATGAATCATTTGATAAATAAATCCTGAACGACTGTTGGCTAGGATCTCGCAGGAATTTTTTGAGGACGGGACAAACAGAGAACTTGTTGGTAGACAGCGGAAGATAATTCTACAACAAATACCGACGAGTACTCGATGAAGAAAGGGGAGAAATCGAGCGTGGTCAAACTACGGAATAATTTATTTTTGAACTCTTGCGTAGTAAATTGTGCAACGGGAAGTAGAAACATTTAACATTTTCTGATGACCGTACGGCGATTTTCAGTCCCGAGAAAATAGTCAGGGAACTCTTACATTTCACAGATTTATTGACTTCAATGGCATGACCGTTTACCTAATGAATTGACCTCACCGATTACAAATTGAGCAGTTATAAAAATTGTTTTAAAAGATCAACAAAACTATAACTCACGACATATGACTCCATCACTGGAAGAAGGCTGTCAAGCTAGTTCCAATGAGGGTATAACATGATATGTTCCCGTTGATATTGCTGAAATAACAACTCTTGATGTCTTGTGCGTTAGGGAGAAGGTTAAACTAAAATCAAATCGTTTTCAAGCGTTCTCAAAGCAACATTTCCAGCACGTTTCAATGAAGTAAGCTAAAGATTGAGGAATTTTCATATCAAATTCATTCGTATCGCATATGCTATTATTCTCGATATTGGGCATCGTTAAACATATTTTCCTTTATGGTTTTCACAGTTTGGCTAGGAAATACCTTAAGCAGTATCCCATTGCAATATCCGATGCGATATCGCTCAATTTACTCCCTGGTCACACTGCGAAGAATGTACGAGAATTGCGCGACCATTTCGACTAGACGTTACCTGGATGTGCTGGATGCGCTGAACGATCGATACAATAAAACCGTTGAACATTCGATGCAACTGCTTGAATTTAATTTTTTATCGCCTATGTCAAGTAGGAACTCTACCAGGAATAGTCCTGGCGCCGCGCCACTGGAGTGAAAACTGTAAACTGTTTCGAAAGTTGAAAAATTAAATTCAAGCAGTTGAATCTTCACAAATCTTTCATTAATTGAGGTTCATGTGTTTAAATGCTGGGACTATAGGCCATTATAACAGTAATCTGTTCCAGTTGTATTGGATGCTGAGGCAAACGACCCACGTGCGAATCGCATAATAAAATACAGGCTACTTCTAGACAATTACCAATCAACACAGAAAACAATTCCGACAATTCAGTAAATTGTCAATTCTCGAATTTCGATCTCGGAGCTGATTGCCGCTAGCTCAGTTGGTATGGTGGCTGAGCAGTTATGGCTAGGCGATTGGGTGCCGTAGACTTGTGATCGACTCCCGTCAGGGCCACCTTCCGAAAAGCTTTACAGTTTTCAATCTAGTGGCGCGGTATCAGGACTATTACTGTTGGAATTCCTGCTTGACATTGGCGACATATATATACCACTCAAAGTTTGCTAAGCACCAAGTATATCCAACTACCTGTTTTACGTTTTAATTGAGATATTGTAATGAAAAGTATATATATGTTTTATTTAATTATATCTTTAATGATTTAAGTACAGAAATTAAGATTTTATTTGTGTTTGACATTATTTTTTAGCTTTTGAATACGATAACCATGGAAAATGGATATTATTGGTAAAATAAGAATTTTTTCAATTTGCCAAAAAGTTGACGGAGCGAACTGGTATGGGTTCAGTATCGAGTGTGAGACCCATTACTGTTAATTGCAGCTTGAGAACGCCTTCTCATGCTCCCAATGAGGTTCCTGGTGTCCTTTGTGGGATGTTGTTCCATTCTTGAAACAGCATGGCACCAAGCTCCTGGACACTTCTTGGCTGGACTGGACAGGCTGAACTTGCAAGCTGCAACTCATTCCAGACATGTTCAATTTGATTGAGGCCAGGGGGTCATGCTTGCCAGTCCATACGCTCAATCCCCTGAGGCCTCCCTCAGTCGGTAGTCCCCGACAGCATGGGCAACATGAGGACGGGCATTATCGTCCATCAGAATGAATCTATCACTTACTGCACCTGCATACAATCTGACGTAGACATCCAGCATCTCATCAATATACCGCTGTGCAGTCAATGTACCACGCTCAAGGACACTGAGCTCTGTACGTCCATCCCTGCTGATGCCGCCCCAGACCATCATTGATACCCCACTATAGCGGCCATGCTCAGCAATGTTAGCTGCATTGAATCGCTCTCCTGGTTTTCTCTATACCCTCGAACGCCTATCTGTGTGGTCTAGGCAGACCTTGACTCATCGGTAAAAAGGACAGGTCGCCAATCTTCTCTGATCCATCCAACGTGGTCCATGGCCATTCAAATCGTGCCTGGAGGTGGTTCTGGGACAGCGGAATGCGAATACATGGTCTTCTTGAAGCAATGCTCGAATAGTCTGCGTCGAAACATTTACCAAGAATGCATTCTGAAGGTCACTGCGAAGCTGGGTTGCTGTGGCAAAGCGGTCCCTACGGGCCTGAATGATCAAAAAACGGTCTTCAGCTGAAGATGCTGCCCTGTCTCTGCCACCACCATGTCGTCTTACTGGTGTGACATACTGCTGAAATCTTGCCCAGGCTCTGGTGATCTCCGTATGGTGTACACCAAGGGCTTTACCAACCTGGCGATGGGTAGGCCCTTGCCTCACCATCCCTACAGCCCCCCCCCCACATTTCCGCTTCAGACAAAGGTTTTCTTACATTTGCATTTGCCATACTCAATCATTAAATCACAAGGGTTTGTGTTGAAATGAAGATTGAATACCCTACACATGTCATGTACATGTAGACAGTACACGAAAACATCATGAAAATCAAGGGGTACATGCTTTCCATGACTGCCACGAAAGGTCTCTCTGTCAAGAGAGCTAGTGAAAACACCGGGGACCATCTCAATACATCTCTCAATCATATCCACCAAAAATATCGCAAAATATGTCACAAGCAAATTTCACAATGACGTGTCAAACATTTGGTGCTTAGCAAACTTTGTGTAGTATATATATGTTGTGTGTATGTGTTTGATTACGGTATGGTGCACACCGAAGGCCTCACCAACCTGACGATGGGTAGACCCTTGCTCCACCCTCCCTATAGCCCGCCACATTTCTGCTTCAGACAAAAGTTTTCTTATATTTGCATTTGCCATATCCAATCATTAAATCACGAGGGTTTGTGTTGAAGTGAAGATTGAATACCCTACACATGTCATGTACATGTTGACAGTACTTGAAAACATCATGAAAATCAAGGGGTACATTTTTTCCATGACTGTCACGAAACGTCTGCCGCCAAGAGAGCTAATGTAAACACTGGGGACCATGTCAATACATTCCTCAATCATATCCACCAAAAATATCGCAAATATGTCACAAGCAAATTCCACAATGATGTGTCAAACATTTGGTGTTAGCAAACTTTGAGTAGTATATATATGCTGTGTGTATGTGTTTGAGTGTTTGTGCATGTGAGTGTGTACATTATTTTTGAATATTTAAGCCGATATTTAAAATAAATATTTCAGTCAGATTAAAAACAATCAAATGTGCCGTCGCCCTCCCTTCACGTATGAAAATGGTATCGTGTTCTACTTCGGTATCTATATTTCTTGCATTCCTCATTTGTTTTTCTCCCACTTCTTTTGCAATTTCCTTCGAAAGTTCTGAGTTGCTTTCTTCCATGGGGCATGGTGAAGTTGAGGCGGAATCTTAAATTCTTCTATTTTTCTGAGAAGTCTGAGAAGTGACGGTAAATCTTGTCGGTCGCGTCGAAGAATTATTGTTACCTACCTTTTCCGTCAGGGGCAATGATAGACATGGTCTGAGAAATTCTTAATTTTATCCAAATATGAGGTCCCGATTCTTCCCATAGTTATTTTACAGTTTTGAAGATCCATTGGCAACTCTCGAATTTTCAGTAACGCATGTGTCTCTTGAATTTTAAATCTTTCTCGTCCTGTGTTCGATATGATTTTTTTGTTTAATATCCTATTTTATTTTTCGATTTTTTTCTATTTCTTCCCATTTTAGATATATTTTGTGTTTTGTTTTAAATCTAAAAGTTAAAGATTTTTCAAGGGATCCAATTTTAATCTAACCGGACCAAAAGCGGCATTGTACCTCTTCTCACACCATCAACCGCGCCTTCTAACACATACACCATCACCCACACACTCAACTACATACACCCCCTAACCATCGAGGACACACCAAAACACACAGCCACCCCCTCACACACACATACTAAAAATGATAACAATTTGGTCTTATTTGAAGTAGATGCCTAATGTAGGCGCCGACTGCAAGAGTTAAACATTAAAATGTAAAACTTTCTACATGACGTGACAACGCATTTGAGATGATAAATTCTGCTCTGTCATGAAATATGTAGTATATTTTTTAATGTTACTTGAAAGCCGCAGTTCTGAAACACGTATTTCACAGTTCATGACCGAAACAAGTTTCATCAGATCGATATTCCAGCATCAACAAAAGGAATTTACGATTTTTTGCACAGACACAGGTACTTATACTGGTGACGATATAATGATTTGACATACATTATAAGACTCCGAACAGACGGTACAGAGAAGCACAGAAGCACAGAAGAGCGCGCAAACATGAAGTGTATCAATCTAGAGATGTTTGAAATAGTTCTGGTTTTCTGTTTGATTGTACAATATTCGGACACCGTCAAAGCAACTTTAAACAGAGCCATTTTTCAACTTTGTCCTGAACGTGAGCAAACATTGAATACCATTGAGACAACCTCGGCGGTCAGCAGCATCCAGTGTGCCCGTCTCTGCAAGACCCACAAAGATTGTTATTCGGCAACCTATCGTCTTGACGTGGAAGCAAACAACTGTGTTCTGTCCACTTTTATCGATGGAGGGGAAGGTTGTGATTCTCATACTTACAACGCTGAAAGCACTATTTTGTTCTCTGTGAAGGTTGGTAGTATTGACTTTAAGTGTTTTTGTCTGCAATATGTTTTTTTGTATTTAGATACTAACATCTAGAAAGCGTGTAGTCAAGTCAGCACGCCTCTCGTGGTCAACGGTAAGTATTCTGACACAGACGTTTTGGATTACAGAGAGCAGCAAAGATTGTATAGTCTGTGCAGGTGTTTCTAGTCAAGTGTCGTCTGCCCAGATGGGCAGACGACTCTTGGCTAGAAACCAATGCCAGGCAAAACGTATTCAGGATTTTTGATGAAAATGCACACAAAGTTTAAAGTTTAAATAGAACCGAAATTTCACTGGAATTTTCTGCAAATCATCGAACGCAATTACAATTTGAATCGCTAGCGATAGTTGAAAATCGTCCCATAAGTTCCAATGTGTTCTATGTGTCAGCAGGCACATAGCACACATTGGAACTCGGGGACGAAATAGTAACACGGATTCCCCTCGCAAATTTGGTTGGCGATAAAATGAGTTGTTTTTGTTGATAATTGTCAAATGATTTGCTGAGTGTCCTTCTAATATTTGTTTTTATAGACGTGAAGGCGTAAAATAAACGCAGAAGATGGACACGTGTGTGAATAGGTTAATCGAAATGGCACTTAGGCCATCGCGGAAGGATAAAACACCTCTCGTTTTAACCTTCCGCACTGTTACTCGTGCCATATCGATTAACCCATTCACACGCGTGTGTCCTTCTGTGTATATATATATCCCGATGTGCACACTGTTGATGTAATGAACAAAACAAGGTTACAGAACATCAAAAGCTGCTGGAACCGCCGTTTTCTTGTTTTTGAACGGGTTTCTACAGGGAATAACCGGCAAACGGTCAGACTAATTGAGAAAAAAATGTAAAAGGTCAGCTTCTGTATTTTATACTACACAGCAGGAAAATGTCTAACATTTTGAAGTGATGCGCACATCGATGCTACAAATATGCCAACATTTTGAAATTTCAATTTTTTATGAAATTCCCATATTTTCGCTGTTAAATATACTGACAGCTTCAGGAAATTAAGAAAAGCTAAATTTACAGAAAATCGCTTCCAGTGACGAAAACTACCAGCAATGTGGAGTGAGACCATACAACCTCTGACAATATGAGCAATGCATTTCATCGTCTTGCACATTTCGGCGATGCACTGCATCTCCAACTTTTATTGTAAAACTTCATGACTTCGTTCCCTTAAATAACGTGGATAAAATTGTTAAAATGTATATCCCAGATACGAAAGATTCTTGTTTGCTAACGAGAATTGTCAACTATTTCTGTCCGTGTCATTCCATTTATATCTACTGCGACTGTATGCTTGGGCAATTTTCAGACTAGGTAGAACATTCTCTGACAAAATGTTTGCTGGAAGGCGGAACTCAATTTCCCTACAAAGTAGCAACTTTTCAGACAAAACGTTTGGTGAAAGTCGACCATTCCTTTCCCCAGTATGTATGCCCTTGGGATTCTGCATGTATTAAAATAGTGAACGTTACTAACGTCTGAATCTGCCAACCAGTAGGAAAATGTTATCGAAACCGTCTTGGCCCGACTAAAAGGTCACTTGTTCTAACCTGCATAATGTAATATCATGTAACTGTGCACATAAGCATAGAAAACTTAACGACGCAAGAAATGAATATTCATACCCGCACACTATTGTAGACCAGTCTAGTTAAAACGTGATGGTCCAGAAAAGCAAACAATACGACCGGCGTGGACTGGTCACTTTCCACGGGTGGGCAATATTTCCACGGACGCCCTAATATTAGATTCCAAACACTAATTATTGGAATAATAATCAAAAAATTAATTAATGAAGCACCGGGTACCTTCATTAATTAAAATTTTGCTGATGATGATTTCTATTACCTGATAAATGCGTGCGTGGACATCACTGCCCAGGCGTGGACTACGGCCAGTCCACGACGACTGCACTGTAACTGGATTTCCGAAATCACCAATAAGCGTGTGGATGACCATAAACGGTTTCGCTAACTAAGCCTTTCGTTTTCAAATAATATGCAAACTCAATATGCGACAGTAAAACCATCGTTTACGACCCCAAACAATAAAATACAACATAGTTATTACCATTCTAATATATTTCAGCTGAAAGAGGGGATATTTTTTATCTCCCAACTTTTAAACAACGCGTTGTCGAAGACAACAATTTAAATCTAAAAATATAGTTTTCATAACTGGGGAGACCCGAACCAAATCACAAAAAATATTTTACGTTGCCACTGAACAGATAGTTCCAAACTTTTTACTCCATTTTTCAACAATAACAACATATTTATATTTCTACTGACAACATTTATCATGTTTATATGTTTTTGAACTTTAAAAAAAAACCCTGTCTTATTCCCCCTCCCTTCAAGGTTTGGAGCTTCCTTTGCGATGTTTTGTCAGTCTGAGTCGGAAAGCACTTGAGGATGTAACGGTAAAGAAAATAAAAAAAAATGTGGGTGTCGGGATTGGAAGCACTTGGATGTCAGTAAAACTTATCGATCATACGACTCGTCCGCTTTGTTCACTTTAAAACATTTGATATATTGCTTTCATATTAATCAGTGATAAATGAAGCCTTCCGTCGATTTCATTGGTCAGTTTCAAAACTAGACAATTTGATTGGCTGAACAAAATACAACTGAGACGTATTTTCAAAATTTGCATAACTGAGGTTGGGAGCTTTCACTGATCAATTTCAAAAAAGGACAATTTGATTGGCTGAACAAAAAACAACTGTCTCACATTTGCATAATTTTAGTAGGGAGAATTTACGTTATCTGTCCTATTTTGGGTGGGTTATATTGCATTAACCCTTTACCTAACGTAATGACCAAAACCGGCCAGTGCTACACACAAACAAAAAATTCATTTTTTGCTTCCAAAACATAGGTTATGACCCTCATTGGAACGAGCGCGTCGCGATCATTCCAATGAGGGGTCATAACCTATATTTTGGAAGCAAAAAATAAAATGTTTTTAGTTATATGAGGATGTTTTTTCAAGTGTCGTCTGCAATACACGTCAGGTAAAGGGTTAAAAAGTCATACTAAGTCGTTAATTTGTGCATAAGTGTGTCATATGATAAATAGAATATGAAATGAGTGTTTTTCTCATATAATATTTATGAAACTCGTCCGAATTTTCTGTTTGGGCTCGCCATAGGCTCGCCCAAACGGAAAATTCTTAGGCTCGTGTCATAAACATCATATGAGAAAAACACTCATTTCATATCCTCTATTTATGGTTACAGAACAGTTATTTACATCTCAACCTGTTTCTGGAAAGTTGTGACAAGTGGAATTACGCTACTGGTATTGGCATAATTGCTGCAGAACGAATAGTTCACCCCTCTGAGTGGTAAAGTTTACTGAACGCGTTGTTGCAGCTGTACATGTTGGTGCCATGAACGCGGGTGACGAATTAGAAAATGAATTAGAAAATGAACGAGGATGATGAAAGTTCATGATCTTTCTGTGGAACATCTCTAAGAAAAGAATAGTTATTAGTTAAAAGTGTATCACAGTAACGGTAGAGTACCAGTTAACCCTTTACCTAACATGGAAAGCAGACGACACTTGCAAAAAAAAATTCTTGAACAACTAATTTTTTTCATTTTTTGTCTCAAAAACATAGGTTATGACCCCTCGTTGGAACGAGCTCGACGAGCTCGTTCCAACGAGTGGTCATAACCTATGTTTTTGAGACAAAAAATGAAAAAATAATGAAAATTAATTGGCGATTTTTGAGAATAGCGCTGGCCGATTTTGGCCGATACGTTGGGTAAAGGGTTAAAACAAGTTGTAGAATACCCACTGTAAACTCTACATTCTTTTTGTATATATATAATGCAAAGATCTGACATCATTTTCTGGAAAGCTTTGATTGAAAACTTTCCAGTAAATGATATCAATTACTTGTTTTATCAATATTGAATCAGAAGGATACTTAGTCTATTGTGGTAATGCTGCAACATATTTTGATTTCTACTGTAGTTTGTATTTTGGGGGAATTCAATCTGCTAGTTCTATAAGATAAAATACCATATTTTATTATTTGTTCTATTTTTCTGTAAAATAATTATGGTTGTAAACAACTGCTTTTTTTGTGTATTTTCCCATACATGTCCTACATTTTTTAAAAACATTGTTCATTGTATCAACTGCATCGATTGTGTGCAATATACTGCAAAACAAAATTCTTCCTGTAAGGCCGTAACAAAAAAGAAATTCTAGATTTTCACCCCTGCCCGCCCCTATTTTTTCAACCCGTCCAAATTTTTTTATTAGCGTTTTAAAATATTTTGTCATATCGTTTCCTTTTTGGATAACAACTAGAAAATTATTCTTACAATCATTTTTACTGGGTTGATAATTCAAACCCTTGACATTATTTCTTCGGAAGCTCTCAAGTTTTGGAATTTTCGCTGAGTGAAGTGTGATCAAAATTTTCTTGTGATTATACTGCCACTTATTTCTGCTGGGA
Source organism: Pictodentalium vernedei (assembly GCA_031216915.1). Lineage (NCBI taxonomy): Eukaryota > Metazoa > Mollusca > Scaphopoda > Dentaliida > Dentaliidae > Pictodentalium > Pictodentalium vernedei. The sequence continues at coordinate 172,902,110 of CM062297.1, forward strand.
CTGTATATATGACCCTAGTACCTTTTAGACTCCATTCTTGGAGTCTTATTCTCAACTGTTGTCCCCATTTAGCTGAGTAATCTCTTGTTATACGATTTATACAGATTATCATGATAATGTACATGTCCTGTGATTTGTTTCAGATTCGAGGTGGTGTCGATGTAACGAACCGGCTTTGCCGGCGAGTTTTGATCCCAATTTTGGACACCACCGAGAATCTGATACAATTATCATGATAATTCATTTATCTAACAATTCTGTCACAAAAACAGATTAAATCTTAACCCTTTACCCAACGTAACGGCCAATGCTATTCTCAAAAATCGCCAATTAATTTTCATTATTTTTTTCATTTTTTGTCTCAAAAACATAGGTTATGACTCCTCGTTGGAACGAGCTCATCGAGCTCGTTCCAATGAGTTGTAATAACCTATGTTTTTGAGACACAAAATAAAAAAAACATAGTTATTCAAGAATTTTTGTTGCAAGAGTCGTCTGCTTTACATGAATGGTAAAGGGTTAAATTACTTTTAAACATTTTTGGGACATAATGTTCGGTCGATCACTGAAACGCACATAGAATGTATCCATGCGCCTGTTGTGACAGCCCGTAGCGCTACCGGAAACGGGTCGTCTATGTGATACGGAATCAGAATGAGTCATCTATATGAAGCGGAATCGGAACACATTATGTGATACGTACCGTTTCTCGTAGTTTTCAGGCCAAAATCTATATGATTGTTAGATAAAGACTGATATCGCCCACCCCAGGCCCCCAACCCAGCAGTTCCTAGAGCTGGTCTAGATTATCCAGCCTGAAATAAGAAATAAAATTCCCCCGCTCGTCCCAGTTTTAAAAAAAGTTGGATGAAAATCTAGGAATTTTTCTATTGCAGCCGAAAGGTAGGGAAACAATTCAAATTCATTGTTTGCGCCAGTTATTTCATCAAGAATGAAGTGATTGCTTTCCATTCAACTTCTTCACCTGAATACTTTTCAATCACGTGATGAACAACACGTGACTTTTGTGTATCGGAACAGGCTTTTGTAACATCCGCACTTCGAAACAATTTGACTCCCCATGTCGTTTGTTTCTTGATTCCTTCACTCGCTGCGCCTTCTTTAATTTGAATCATTTTTCTTCATTTATGAGTGGGATTCTTAGGTGTGGACCACTTGCACTTGACGTTGAAGTTGATATTTTAACATCGCTTGCAGAGCGGACAGAAATATTTGGCTTTGAACGACTAAAATTATTATTGCTAGTTGTGGAAAAACAAGTCAGGATGTTAGTTTTCTATTTCGCACATAGCGTCCATAAATTCTTCATCGTCCGAAAAATAGCCATTTATGATATCACTGACAGATTCAACACAGTTACCGTTAGGCCGTGTTCACACTGCAAGCGATAGGCGAAGCGAAGCGATGCAGCGATGAAGTCTATGCTATACATCGTATGGGAGTGTTCACATTGCGAGCGAAGCAAAGGCATTTCAAGCGATAAAATCTAAATATTAAATATCAACGCGCGAATAGAAGCGAGTTGTCATGACAACCAAGCATAAATCTACCTGGGGCTGTCATTTTCCATAGAACCATGGACGTGGAAAGTTTAATTTCAGAAGTATTCAAGCGCCCAGCTGTTTCGGACCTGAAAGATAAAAAACATTTAAATAAAGACTTTATTGCTCAACAATGGAAAGAAATTGCAGAAGAGCTTGCAGCTGGAGGTAAAGTATTCTTAAAGAACTTGCAACTGAAATCAATTGTCCACACATGATCATTCTGCCTAGGAACAGCCCCCTCATTCACGAAATAGTTCACAAATTCTTCCCTTATCCTGCAGCGTTTTTGGCAACAGCTCTTTGGTTAACACTTCCAATTTTTTATATGTATATTCTGTTAAGCGAACCAGGGCAATAATCGCTCCAATCCGCTCGCAAGTTGCCAGTTCATCGCTTCTTTGCCCCTGTGACAGGAATGATAGTCCGTAGGAAAATTAATCCCTCTGAACTATTATTCCGCGGAATTATAGTCCTAGGACTAACATTCCTAGGAATAGTAGTCCGGCGGACTACTATTCCTAGGAATGTTAGACCTAGTCCGCGGAATTATAGTCCTAGGTCTAACATTCCTAGGAATAGTAGTCCGGCGGACTACTATTCCTAGGAATGTTAGACCTAGGACTATAATTCCGCGGAATAATAGTCCAGAGGGACTAACGTTCCTACGGACTATCATTCCTGTCATACCCCGCTTCGCTTCGTCCATCGCTTGTAGTGTGAACACGGCCTTAAGCCTGTCGAAATCATTTTTTACAGCACTTTCAACTTCTTTCATTTCCGTACTCTTCAGTTTCTTCCAAACCTCTTCCGCATTTATATTAAAATTTCGAACTTCATCCATATTAATCACAGTTAATTACAAAACATGTAGAAAATGGGTTTTTATCAAAGAGGAAAGGCGTCTGCAGCGTTTATTTACATCGGATAAGGTTGTCAAGGACTCCAAATGGAACGTTTACAGAACGCACACTAATATCTTACCTGGAATAGTTTTCGATAACACAATATTTACTGACAGGTTTACGTCGATTTTACTGTCGCACATTTTAGTGACTAACCAATCAAATTGCGAGATTAATTGGTAACTGTATTAGAATTCACAATTGCATTATAAAAAGTTGATTTTTTTAATTCCACGATATAACCCTTGAGTACAAGAAGGCGCTATCTGCTATGCCCAAGCGTCTTCTTGCATTGAAGGGACGATATTTGTAAATTAATATATATACTAATTAGTATTTCATGTATATACGCGCAAAAATGTAAGTAAAAAATAATCCTTAGTTTAAGAGAAATACTCACCTACATAAATACCTCATTTAGTACTTACGTTATTTGCTTTCATAATATTCTTTCACTTCCGACTGCCATGAGACCCTTAGACGAATTACCGACGAGCTAGGCAACACACTGCTCCGTTTTGTTTATATATGAAAAAAATTCGCAAAGTAGAGCACTGGAAAGATGGCCAAATTGACCATGTTGCCGCAACGATGTACCACATGTTAAATGTTATGAATGTCTAAAATGCATATACTGAGTCAAAAAAGAGAGTATAATAGAAACAAATGTGAAAAATAGCATAACTGATGAAATATAATAGTTCTGATGTTGCATGTTTGTGGACAAGAAGTCGTGCAAAGAGTTTAATGACATGTTGTTGATGTCCATCCAACCGTATTCAATTTTGCTACGGATTTCAAAATAGCACGTACTACCCGAGAATGTCAAATTGAATGGGTGACCGACAATTTTCTTTGTGTTATGTTGTGCTAGAGAGCCTGGGTTATTGAGAAAACACGCTAGTTTTTGTCTTCCGACATTTTAAAAATTACCAAGGTTAACAGAAAATCAGAGGTAGCGTGCCATTGGTATGCATGAGGCTGGGATACCGCCAGATGAGTTCGGAGTCAGTGTGGCCATTATTTACCGTCTCATTGGAAGGTAGAGAACCACTGGAGCTACTGCCGACCGACCGCGTTCAGGTCAACCAAGAGTTACGACCCCTGCTTAAGACTGACACATCAGGGCGTCTCACTTGCGGGGTCGCTTCTTCCCGGCGACGAGGACAGCAGCAATTACTCCTGGTAGAACTAACAATAGAATCAGTGCACAAACTGTCCGAAACAGACTCGCTGAACACGGCATCCGAAGTTGGCGTCCATACCACGGACCAATCCGTACCCAACGTCATCGTACCGTCAGAATGGAATGGGTAGGTGAGCGTCTTCGCTGAACTCAGCAGCGTTGGAGCACAGTTCTTTTTAATGATGAATCACGATTTTGTCTACGTCGCGCTGATGGTCGGGCAAGATTGTATCGCCGACGAGGAGTACGGTTTTCTGATACTTGCGTACTGGAATGCGACCGTTTCGGCGGTGGTAGTGTAATAGTTTGGGCAGACATATCCTTGCACCATCGAACACAGTTTATCTTCATCTTCAATGGACAGTGATATAGGGACGATATTCTTAACGCTGTTGTTGTCCCGTTATTCAACGCTAACATCGAATTGCAGTTATTCCAGCAAGGCAATGCCAGAAGTCAAGTGGCGCGTATCTGTCGTGACTTTCTTGAGGAGCAGAGCATCGAACTTCTTCCCTGGCCCCCACTTTCGCCAGATTTGTCGCCAATCGAGCATCTTTGGGATCAAATGGACCGTCGGGGACGACTTCATGATCTTCAGACGATATACGTAAGGTTCTAAGGCAGGAGTGGAATGCAATACCACCGAGTGACATACAGTGACTTATCAGGTCTATGCGCCGTCGATCTTTGGGATCCAAGAGGCAAACGATGGACATACACGCTATTGACTGCATGTGTGAACTTTTCATTTCACCCCACGTCTGAATTGCCACGTCCTGACGTGACGCTGACAACAATAAGAACATGAAAGTATGCAAATTCATACAGGTAGACTCGAAATATGAATTTCCAATAATTTGTGTGCGATTAAAGTCGATAACACTAAAAATAGCTCCTCAAACTTTATTATACTTTCTTTTTTTGACTCAGTATATATACTACTCAAAGATTGCTAAGCACCAAATATTTGACACATCATTGTGAAATTTGCTTGTGACATATTTTGCGATATTTTTGGTGGATATGATTGAGGGATGTATTGAGATGGTCCCCAGTATTTTCATTAGCTCTCTTGGCAGGCAGACGTTTCGTGGCAGTCATGGAAAGCATGTACCCCTTGATTTTCATGATGTTTTCGTGTACTGAATACATGTACATGACATGTGTAGGGTATTCAATCTTCATTTCAACACAGACCCTTGTGATTTAATGATTGAATATGGAAAATGCAAATGTAACAAGACATTTGTCTGAAAAAGAAATGTGTCGGACTGTAGGGAGGGTGGAGCAATGGGCTACCCATCGTCAAGTTGGTGAAGCCCTTGGTGTGCACCATACGGTGATCACCAGAGCCGATGCAAGATTTCAGCATTATGGCACACCAGTAAGACGGCATGGTGATGGCAGACACAGGGCAACATCTGCATCCGAAGACCGGTTTTTATCATTCACAGCAACCCAGCTTCGCAGTGACCTTCAGAATGCATCCGGGGTAAATGTTTCGATGCAGACTATCCGGGCAAGGTTGCACTAATGTGGTCTCCGACCGAGAAGACAATTTATTCGCATTTCGCTGTCCCAGAACCACCGACAGGCACGATATGAATGGGTCATGGACCACGTTGGATGGACGAGAGAAGATTGGCGACCTGTTCTTTTTACAGATGAGTCAAGGCACTGCCTAGACCACACAGACAGGCGGTCTAGGGTATGAAAAATATACTACATATTTCAAGACAGAGCAGAATTTATCATCTCAAATGCGTTGTCACGTCATGTAGAAAGTTTTACATTTTAATGTTTAACTCTTGCAGTCGACGCCTACATTAGGCATCTACTTCAAATAAGACCAAATTGTTATCATTTTTAGTATATGTGTGTGAGGGGGTGGCTGTGTGTTTTGGTGTGTCCTCGATGGTGAGGGAGTGTATTTAGTTGAGTGTGTGGGTGATGGTGTATGTGTGTGAAGGTGAGGTTGGTGGTGTGAGAAGAGGTACAGTGCCGCTTTTGGTCCGGTTAGATTAAAATTGGATTCCATGAAAAATCTTTAACTTTTAGATTTAAAACAAAACACAGATAGGCGTTCTGGGTTATGGAGAAGACCAGGAGAGCGATTCAATGCAGCCAACATTGCTGAGCATGGCCGCTATAGTGAGGGGGGGGGGGGTCAATCATGGTCTGTGGCGGCATCAGCAGGGATGGACGTACAGAGCTATGCGTCCTTGAATGTGGTACATTGACTGCACAGCGGTATATTGATGAGATCCTGGATGTCCACGTCAGATTATATGCAGATGCAGTGGGTGATAGATTCATTCTGATGGATGATAATGCCCGTCCTCATGTTGCCCATGCTGTCGGTCGGGGAGTACCGACAGAGGGAGGGGATTGAGCGTATGGACTGGCCAGCAAGATCCCCTGACCTCCGTCTAATCGAACATGTCTGGAATGAGTTGCAGCTTGCAATTTCAGCCCGTCCAGTCCAGCCAATAAGTGTTCTGGAGCTTGGTGCCATGCTGGTCCAAGAATGGAACAACATCCCACAAAGGACCACCAGGAACCTGATTGTGAGCATGAGAGGGCGTTGTCAAGCCGTAATTAACAGTAATGGGTCTCATTCTCGATATTGAACCCATACCAGTTCGCTCCGTAAACTTTTTGGCAAATTGAAAAAATTCCTCTTTTACCAATAATATCCATTTCCATGGTTATCGTATTCTAAAGCTATAAAATAATGTCAAACACAAATAAAATCTTAATGTCTGTACGTAAATCATTAAAGATATAATTAAATAAAAAATATAGATACTTTTCATTACAATATTTCAACTAAAACGTAAAACAGGTAGTTGGATATACTTGGTGCTTTGCAAACTTTGAGCAGTATATGATATCAACATATGACCACGACGTGAATACAAACATAATATCCTCCGCGCCAACTCTTTATTGGGCAGTCAACACCGCCCCCCCCCCCCCCTCCACACCCCCTCGTGCAAGTGTTACGTTGCGTATCACTCTGTATACTCTTTTATATGCATATTTCTCAGTAGACGTCAATGAAAAACATTTAAATGTGTTGATCGTAAGGCCCTGATAAATAGATTAATATATTCATATTGTCTCCTCATACAGGTGTTTAAATTTGTTTTCCGCGTTGTGTTAACTATTAGTATGTCGCCTGATTAACTTATACCCCAGTATATATTCTCACTCAGATAGATGTAGGTTCTGCTCCCCCGCGGGAACCCCGGAAAGTGAAGCAGTGCTTCTTTAATGTGGTTCTGCTTTTAGACCATGGGGATAATCCTCAAGAGTACCTTCCTTCCGATAACTGTATACAATTCCGCCCATTGAAAATATATCGCTGTGTAAAGAGGTACATATGTGTATACATGTAGTACCCCATGTGAATGGATAAATTCCATCCCTGAATGTATGCATGAATAACATCCACCTCATTCAATATATTTGAGGTATTCAGACGTACACTGAAAGTTCAGTTTCCACCTCCACACACTATAACGAATATGTATGGCAAGATGAATCTTCAGTTTTTGTGGGTGCTCCGACACTAATTTTGAACAATCCATGTCATGCTTAACCTCGGTTTAGAGTTAACTGCGGATGTGGATAATGACAATCTGAACATCCCAGGTTTCCATACCCCCATTGCGTAAGGACCGGGACCATGGACTAGGGGGGATGAGTGTCTGTGTACATAAAGACAGGTATAATTTTTAAACGTCGCCTTGATTTAGAAACACCAGGTTTGGAACTAAATTGGACTGAGGTATGACTTCAGAATTAAAAATATATCCTGGGTGCTTTATATGGGTCGCCTGCTATTAACAGCATGTAGTAGGACTTGACTGAAGTCTCGATTCAAGCAGCTAGAAAAGATACGTCGTTAAGATGCAGTTTAATTGGAGACTTTAATGCCAGTTGCCTCGTGACAACACACCCTAAAATCACACATCTCGAAATTATTTTAGTATGACATAAGTGATAGATTCTCCTACTCGAAGTACCGACAATTCGTGTAGCCAAACAGATCTTGCTCCAGTATTCTGTAAAAACCATGTAGAAACATGCATAATAATCCCATCTTTCTGTAGTGACCACCACGCAATTGGAGTAGTTCTAAAATTGCCCAACCCTCCTAAAAAATCTTCCAGAGAAGAGTATAGAATTACAATGAGATGGACGTAAATGGGTTAGGTAACCACTTCTCACAAACATCTTGGGGGGATTTGTTCAATAATGATGCAAATGACTCTGCCGAAAGCTTGACCAAGTGTATCATAAATACTCTAAAGCAATATATTGCCCCTTAAACGGTTTTTTTTCGACCCAATAACAAACCCTGGATGAATTCGTCAATACGAACAATAATGAGATCACGTGACAAAGCCCATTATAACGCTAAACAGCATAATAGGACTTAAAACTCGGCACATTTTCGGCAAATTAGAAATGAAACTATAACACAAATAAGAAAAACAAAAGCTGAGCATGACATAAAGCTTGAAAATTACGTTTCAGCCTGCAAATTTAGTGAAAAACATTGGTGGAGTACTTTAAAATCATTCTCTAAAGAACAAACTACGAATAGTAGTTTTCCGTCCTTAGAAGAAAATGGGGAAGCAGTTACCGGTGCAAAAGCTATTGCTGATCTGCTAAATGACTTTTTCATAGAACAGTCTGGTCCCGTTAATGACAAAGAGTTACATCCCCTGGCGTTTAATAATTTTGATTTGAAAGAAGTACATATCAGCGAGCAAGAGGTACTAGCTAATCTTCTTAAAATAGATCCTAAAAAGCCGAGCGGTACAGATCAAATAAATAACAAAATTTTAAAATTGTGCGCCCATGAACTTGCCACCCCACTGATTAGGTTCTTCAACCTTTCATTAACAAGCAAAACTTTTCCCAATCTTGGAAGATGGCAAGAATCGTTCCTTTTCATAAGACAGAATCAATACATAATAAAACAATTACCGCCCCGTTTCCCTAACTAGTGTTGTAAGTAAAATTCTGGAGAAAATTATATTCAAGCATTTGTTTACTTTCTTAAATGAAAATAATCTTTTAACACCTCTACAATTTGGCTACATTCCAGGATATGGTATGATTTATCAATTAATTAACATTCACCATGATATCTCTCTGAGCTTGGAAACGAACACAGTTATAAAAGTCATATTTTGTGATATTAGTGAGGCTTTCGATAGAGTTTGGCATAAAGGTCTATTACATAAACTCAATTCAAAGGTAACATGGGTGACTTTTTATTGTGGTTTGAAAGTTATCTAATGCACCGTTCCCAATATGTCGTCATTAATGGAGAAACGTCTACGAGTAAATTAGTACCGGCTGGTGTCCCACAATGCTCAGTATTAGGACCGATTTTGTTTAATATTTATATTAATGATATTGTAAACAATATTGTGTAAAATATAAGGCTATATGCCGACGACACCACATTATATTTACCAGTAAAGGATGCAACGCTTTCGGCCAACATTCTCAACGACGATTTTGTAAAAATTGCAGCTTGGTCAAATTCTTGACAGGTGTTGTTGAATCCACAAAAAACAGAAACTCTATATAGTTCCCATAAAGCAAATCTCCTTGATCGTCTGAGTCTATACTTACACGGACAAAAAAATGAAGATAAAAGTGAACATTTGGGCGTAATATTTTCTAAAACCGCTTCCTGGAACGCTCATGTCGACATGGTTTTGAAAAAGGTTAGTCCGATGATAAACTGCATTAGAAGTTTAAATTACAGACTCTCTAGATCCGCATTAGAAACGCTATATAGATATTTCATTCTTTCAATGTTTGACTATGCGGATGTCGTATGGGACAACTGTAGTGAAACGAAAAATATACACCTCGATAATTTAAGGTTAGATGCGTTACGCACAATAATTGGAGTACCCAGAGGGACAAGTCATAATCGTATTTATAAAGAATCAGGCTTTACAAGTTTAACCCTTTACCCAACGTAACGGCCAAAACCGGCCAGCGCTATTCTCAAAAATCGCCAATTAATTTTCAAAATATTTTCATTTTTTGTCTCAAAAACATAGGTTATGACCCCTCGTTGGAACGAGCACGTCGAGCTCGTTCCAACGAGGGGTCATAACCTATGTTTTTGAGACAAAAAATGAAAAAATTTAGTTATTCAAGAATTTTTTTGCAAGTGTCGTCTGCTTTTCATGTTAGGTAAAGGGTTAAAGGAACGTAGGAAACGGCATAAAATTATAACTATATTTAAAATGATTAAACCGGATGTTCCTAATTACATGCGATTGCTGATCCCTCGTTCAGTTTAGAAGTAACTCCTTATTCACTAAGAACAATCAATTTATTACGTAAAATTAACCCTTTACCTAAAGTTAAAAGTAGACGACACTTGCAAACAAAATTCTTGAATAACTAATTTTTTTCATTTTTGTCTCAAAAACATAGGTTATAACCCCTCATTGGAACGAGCTCGCCGAGCTCGTTCCAATGAGGGGTCATAATCTATGTTTTGGAGAAAAAAATGAAAATTAATTGGCGATTTTTGTGTATAGCGTTGACCGGTTTTGGTGGTTACGTTGGGTAAAGGGTTAAATGCGACATGCAGAGGTTTTCAAATTCATTCTTGCCATCTGCGATGAGGCTCTGGAATAGCATACACGAGAACGTCAGAAACGGTGAAACAGTGAATGTCCTGAAAAAGGCCCAAGCAATTGATGACATCATTGTCCATAAATATTACTATGCCGGGAGAAGAAAAGCACAGATTATCCATTGCAAACTTCGTTTAAACTGTAGCGAACTAAATGGTCATAGTTTGATAGATTTATCGGGGATAATCCCGAACGTCTCTGTGGATATCGTTATGAAGAGTCCAGTCATTAAATACTTCCATGTCCTTTTTACGTACATGAACGCCAAATGATGTTTGACAAATTGGAAAACGACGACAAAACTATCGAGGTCCAACTCCATGGAAACCCGTATAAATCTAACTTTCACAGCATTGTTTTTGTATTCAGCACTGTACAAGAATACATTATCCAAACCAGAAGGTTTGAAAACTGACAATAGGCAAGTGATAATGGTCGACAATTATGTGAGTAAACCTGGTCCCTGGTGTCAACTAGAAGTGACCCATCTTTCAAATACTTCATTTATAGCCGAGTCTTCGCTATCGTGGCATTACGCTGCCTATCTTAATTTTGGTAATGTACACGTCATGGCGGAATTATGGGTGTCTGGATTATTTGCTTTGAATTTCTCTGTGCCTCATATGTACTAAAAAATAACGTCCATTAAATCAAATCTACGACTACTTTGGGAGTTAAATTATATATCAAAAATTGCAGAAAAGCAGTGGCGTTATCATGATATATAACAATAGTCATTTATTCCATAATGAACTGGTGAAACGTGTGAAATATTAACCATACCCCCTAAACTCAAATTCAAACGGCATCGACTTTTCTCATTCAAATACCGTATTATAGCATCATTGTTTCAATTTCCATGTTGCCAGAGGTGACTGTACAACAGCTGACGCTGTCAATCAAGAAAGTGTCAACCATCTACTGTCAAAATTACACGAACTGCTCCAGAATGCGTCCGTAGGACGCACAGGAAAGCTTTGGGTACAATACTACGAGCAAATAGGTCTTCTCCAGTTGTTCTTGAGAGCAGAGCGCACAGGCGACTGGGAACTCCACACATATTGTGTTCGCAATATGATTCCAGTATTTCACGCAGGTGGTCATTTTGCATACGCAAAAAGTTCTCATCTGTATTTGCAGCAGATGAATGAGCTAACAGAAATAATGCAACAGGATGATTTGAAGTTGTTCACTGAGAAAGGTTACTTTACCATAAGGCGCTCAGATAAATTCTGGGACGGGATATATTCTGATCAGACCATAGAGCAGTGTTTAATGAGAATGTTCAAGCTCCCTGGTGGTCTCACACATGGCAGGGGAATAACCGATAGCACTGTTGCGAAATGGGTACATGGACTACCTCTTTGCCTTCCGATATGTAATGCTCTCGAAAATTTTGTTCATGTTCACACTGGTCATGGCGAACAACATCGGGATCTCCGTCAAAGTTCACAATTGACTGATGCCGTGATATCACCAAATTATTGAACTGGCTCAGAGTGCATTCCCCCTTTCAGAATAGAGATCCACTACAATTAGTCTCTATAGCGACCGGGCTTGTGGCCGACGAAACTGTGAACTGTGACCAAGTTCGCAAAATTGGTGAATGTTGCGTATCGAATGTTGTAAGCAAAACGTTCAACAGCATCAAACTACGACGTGTTGACACTGTGAAGTCTTTCGCATCGATGGCAAATAGCATCAAAGTCCGTGGAAGTAAGGTAGTGATTGACCCCACAATTCTGTTCAACCGCATCACATGTGTTATTCAGTCACAAGCAGAGATGGAAGAGTATCTCAAATATGAACTCGCCCCGAAACCACCAGCATTGTTTGATTCTGCTGGAATGAGGAAGACACAGAAAAGCACGCTCGGTAAGATCCTCAAAACATACGGTTCCGAGCAAACTAAAATCGCAGAACATTCTCTGTTTGTTGTAGATGGTGGATTTTTTATTGAGGGCAGTTGTATGGCCTAAACAGTCGTCATATAAGGACATATGTACATCATATTCCAATTATCTAGTGAGACATTTTGGGGCGAACGTCGTGGTTGTTTTTGATGGTTATGCTTGTACAATGTCGACAAAGGGCATGGAACAAGCCCGTAGATCTAAAGACAGGTATTCCATTGATATCAATATCTCACCCGAGTTAGCAGCCACCACACCCCAATCCGATTTCCTTGCAAATGCCAAGAACAAAACCCAACTGATCGATCTTCTGATGCAGGTGCTATCTGCTATCAATATTCAGTCCAAGCAGGCCGAGGCTGATGCTGATGTACTGATAGCCGAAACTGCACTTGACATCGCTCAAGATGACAGCAATGTTGCCGTTGTGGGAACAGACACAGACTTGTTAGTCATTCTTACCTCTCGAGTTCAACCGGGATGTAATATTCACATGATGTATTCCATTACCCCAAACTTACTAGTATCAGTTAGTGAAATAGCAACCAAAATGGGTGACCATAGAAGCAACCTCCTTGTAGCACATTCTATAAGTGGTTGTGACACTACTTCTGCACTCTTTCGAGTTGGTAAGAAGAAAGTATTCAGTACAATTGTCTCCGATGTTACTAGCGACTCACAACAGTATGTCAACACAATTTTGGCGGATGACAGTACACCAAGTGCAGTAGCCGCTGCCGGGGAACAACTTCTCCTGATCTTATACGGGAGTAAAACTGTTTCCTCTCTCGACCAATAGAGATATGTCACTTACAAGCGTTATGTAGCAAAATCTAAACTGAATTAACCCATCGACCTAGCCTCACTCCCACCAAACAGCGATGCTGCACAACAACATGTCTACAGATGTTATCTCCAGGTCCAACAATGGCTGGGCACTTCGCTTCCTCCGACGGATTGGGGGTGGTCGCTAGACAATGGACTTCTTGTACCGACTGCAGCCACAAAGCCATGTGCCCCCGATAACCTACTGAATCTGATCAGTTGTGGTTGCAAGAGTGCTTGTACAAAAAGGTGTGGGTATAAGAAGGCAGGACTCTCTTGCTCAGGTTTGTGTAATTGCAGTTCGGATTCTTGTAACAACCACAGAAACACTGTCCTGTCGGAAATTTCTGAGTTCGATGAATAATATGTATATAGGTCATGTCATTTCTGTATATAGCGTTGATAATAGTCAATGTAACTTAATCCATGTTGATTGATTTGTACATTCTGTAAATATTATTTATTGATTTTTGTACATTCTGTAAATATTATTTATTGATCTAATGCTGCCAGACACAGACGTGTCTGTTCGGTCCCAAGCCTGAAAATAGTTGAGTTCTCATGCTGACGAATTTTATGCCAAAAGGGGAACTCGGCCAGAAGCAGAGGGGGTCTTCCATAATGTCTATTTTGTAAGCAATAATAAAAGTCTTCAAATGGTGGTGGATTTTTTATCGTTTTTATCGTCTGTCCAACTAACATCCCGTTCTGTACTACGACCCTTTGGGCAAATCCGTTAGGAAAATCGTCATTTTTTGCGTAAATCCGATACTTTTTTGTGAATTTTCAATAATTTTTCGCAGAAATTGTCACAGAATGCACATTTTCCTCTAGGTAAATGTATATTAGACATTATGTAGCTCGAAATACGCGTAAACAAAGAATACAGTTGGATCAATTCGAGGTTACAAAGTTCGTGCGATTTTTTTAAATTTTTTTCAAACGCGTTTTCGAAAAAAGGCTGTAGAAAAAAAAGCTCAACTGGGATTTTAGGGGACTTTTGTCTAATCGTTCAGCGACATGTACTCGACATTCCCTGAAAAAATCAGCTTTCTCCGATTTTTTTCCCTAGTGAAACCTAATGTTCTTGGGCTAAAGCACCATATAATGTAACTTAGCTATGTAAGGGTACGGCGTTACGATAGGCTTAGTCTGTTCGCCAAACCCGGTTTCGAATCAATGAAGTAAAAAATATTGTTTGAAAAACATAGAAAAACCCTGCCATTATCAACTTGTTGAACCCCAGAAGCTTTCATAATGGCTCCACTGAAAAGTGCCAAATATCCCTTTGGTGTCTAAACTGGTAGAGGGCTAAATTAGTTTTGGTCCTTAAAATTTCTTTGTGCATATGTGCATTATTATAATTTATGGGAGAGTGCCAGTAGGCACTCTCCCATAAATTATAACAAAGCAAATCCTAACAGATTATTGGTTACGGGGTAACGAATTTATCTATTGACTTTCCGTCTTAGAAGTACAATCTATTTCATGTGTGAACACACACAGCATGAGATCTTTTATCTCCCATTGTTGAGCCATACAGGTTTCTGTGGAATTTTTGTGCAAAAGAGTTTTTTTGTGAAAATATACCGATATGACTTGTATAAAAAAATTATTGAATTTCTTTTTTTCTTTTTTGTCTCAAAAACCTAGCTTATGAACCCCACATTGGAGGGTACTCGGCAAGCTCATTCTAATAAGGGGTCATGAGCTATATTTTGGAGATAAAAAAATTGAAATATAATACATGTACACCGTAAAACTGGAATGACGCGTCTTCTACGGGGTATGGACAATTTGTAGATTTGGGAACGAGGCTTCCACTGGGTATGGGAAATTTGTCAGTGGCTGGGCGGACGTACCGTGGGTTTCAATGAATATGGTCTCATACCACGTATCTATCAACCAATCAAATCAAAAAATTCACTTTAGTCAATAGATAATAAATACTATCACTTCAAAGATAATATGAAGCACATCCTCAGAATATGAAGCCTTTAAATGGTGGTATCGGCTCTAAAGAATAAGCCCAAATATGGGGTTCCAGCACTCTGCCAGTTAACACAACACTCATTAGCTTACTGCTTGATCATTAGTAGGAAACAATATTCACTAAAATTATTTTGTTGTAATTCGGTGGAGGTGCCAGCAGGGACTTTGTAACAAACAAACTAGTTATGAACAAAATTTTACTGAACTCTGACTTCCATTGCGAGCAGAATGATATCTTTGAAAAAATACTTGTTACAAATCCCCCTCGAAAAATAATTTAGAACTCTACCACTCAATCCCTTACCCAATGCATACAATATCAAAATTTGTTATTTTGTCAAATTTCTCGAACATATTCCAACAAAACCATATCATGTGACCCTATGAGCTCGTTCCAAAGAGGGGTCATATGATATGGTTTTGTTGGAATTTGTTAAGTAAATATATCTTCCAAACAACAAACACTTTTCTGTACAATCACTAGAAATGTGACCTGTTAATCGCATATATAAATTCTATAATAGACTCCAGTTAATTGAATTAAAAATATCCGGTGATGTATGAAAGAATTATACTGACATGAGCCAAGGCTCCCATGATTATAGACCTAGTGGGCCATGGTGCATCTATTAAAAGCTTTTGGTCAATTATATCGTGCTGACAAAACTCCAGTGGCTCAGTCAAACGACTTTATCAATCAATTTATCACAAGAATACAGAAAAATGACCAACCTGACCATGCTCAATATAGTTCGAACTCACTTGGAATATATTTCGGGAAAAAGTGCTTTCTGATACATTCAGATTGGTTTTTATGAATATTACATAGAGAGTAATCGCTTGACTGGACTGGTTACGTGAAATAATTCATAAGAGGTGCGGGGCGTTGTACAAACACGTGTGCGCGAATGCGCACGAGTGTTTTACAATATAGTCCCTCGCCTCGAATGAATTATTTCACGTTACCAGTCCAGTCAATCGATTACTCTGTTTATTACTTTTCATTATTAACGATAATTATATTATTTAAACATTTACCTAACGTAACGGCTCAAACCGTCGAGCGCTATTCTCAAAAATCGCCATTTAATTTTTCATTATTTTTTCATTTTTTGTATCTAAAACATAGATTATGACCCCTCACTGGAACGAGCTCGTCGAGCTCGTTCCAATGAGGGGTCATAACCTATGTTTTTGAGACAAAAAAATGAAAATAATAGTTATTCAAGAATTTCTTTTGCAAGTGTCGTCTGCTTTCATTGTTAGGTAAAGGGTTAAATTAAAAAAAAAGCAATGAAGTCCCCATTACACCCACGACGGAGCGTCTTCGTTTGCGCGCACGGATACATGACACAATTGTTGATTGCATAATTCACTTGTGAAGTTATCGTTGAAAATCAAACCCGGAAATCCCATAAAGTCATACTTTGGAAAGTAATAATTTATATTATGTGTATGATTTTATATACACTAGGTGATTTTTATTTACAACTGGTTCATGTTATCTTTGAAGTGCGCAATGATTCAGATATTCATCAACAAAAAGTGAAAGACAACAAGAAAATAGTCGATAACGGTCGATAGAATCTCAAAGCATATATCTGCAGTTATGACATTAACACTTGAAGCATTTGCTGTAACTTGATTGCGAATCCCCTCGTACATTGTCTCGAACAAATGATAGGGATGACCACGTCCCTGTATTCTTCAAATCGTCTAAAATGCAAATTCCTGCAACAATCACGTGATCGGGCTCAACATGACCACATTCGGAACATTTCAAGTTCGTGGTATCGTATTACACCATTCAACACATCAGATGGTGCAGGATAAAAGTGTTTTTGCGCGCGGTCGACGTGATGCGAAATGTCTTTACTTACAAAGTTATACAGGTATTCATTACCTGTATTAGATATTCCAATCAATAAAGATTCAATTCCCCCTTGAAAATATCAATAGATTAAGACAATTTGGGGAAATATATGTACTGCTGTGGAGTGTCTTCATTTTGATTGATCAAATCAAGTCTCCACTGAGCAACATTTTTAGCTTTGATTCACAGAAAATGAAACTTTTTGATTTTTTTGAGATTCAGTCTTCCGGAAAATAGTAGTTGTGTGAAAAAGTGAACGGTAGGTTCGCTTTTTCAAACAGCTCAAATATTCCAGATGAGTGTATCTAAAAATAGGCAATGACCTGATTCCAGTCTATAGAATAATTCCAGGCTATGACTGCATCGAATTCCTCGCACCATTAAACTGGTGGCATAAGAGCATGGTACAAAGCAAGAGAATAAATCCTGAAACCCCTAATTTGCGGTGTAGATTCTCCGCCGTTAGAATCGATCTTTGTCTCTTTTCACCACACGTGTTAAGCGCGCACATCTACATATAATGATGATGATTTTATTCTGCGGTATACGAGTAGCATAATACACACAGATAATAGTCAATAGTAAAAATACATAAATCAGTATATAGAGGATATGGAATGAGTGTTTTTCTCATATAATATTTATGAAACGAGTCTAAGAATGTTCCGTTTGGGCGAGCCTCTGGCGAGCCCAAACGGAACATTCGGACGATTTTCATAAATATTATATGAGAAAAACACTCATTTCATATTCTATTTATCATATGACACACACACGCACAAATTAGCCACGTAGTATGACTTTTTAACCCATCACCTAACTTTGAGTTGCAGACGGCACCTGGAAAAAACATCCTCCTATAACTAAACATTTTCATTGTTTGCTTCCAAAACATAGGCTATGACCCCTCATTGAAACGAGCTCGTCGAGCTGGTTCCAATGAGGGGTCATAACCAATGTTTTGGAAGCAAAAAGTGAAAATATAAAAAAGAATGAATGTTTTTTTTTTGTAGGTAAAAGATTAATACAATATAACCCACCCAAAATAAGACAGATAAAGTAAATTCTCCCTACTGAAATTATGCAAATGTGGCCCAGTTGTATTTTGCTTAGCCAATTAATTTGTCCAGTTTTGAAATTGACCAATAAAAGTTCCCAATTCTAATTATGCAAATTATGAAAATGTGGCCCAGTTGTATTTTGTTCAGCCAATCAAATTGTCTAGTTTTGAAGTTGACCAATGAAATTGACGGAAGGCTTTATTTATCACTGATTAATATGAAAACAAAATATCAAATATTTTAAAGTGAACAAAACCGACGAGTCATATGATAAATCAGTATAAGACTATTACAAACTTATTTCAAAAACATAAAAAGGAATAAACATGTATAAAGTAGGGAGGTCACATAGCCAGAATGACAGTCTACCTGTCACCTCCGAAAAATCAGATAGAGATTACTTAGTGTCAGACCACTGATTGGACCACACCCAAAAGAAATTATGCATACTTTTCAACCTGTGTGCAGCAGACCTAATAATTGATTTTTGCCCCAAGCATTTTCATTATTTTTACCAGGATACCGCTCCATTGAAAAACGAGATTCTTGGTTAACCTTTTAGCTATCGTAATGGGAAGAAACGACTGGAGCTACCAGTTAAAGCCGTCATTCATCCCTGACTTATATCGTCATTAAAATCGATTTTCGATAAAGTTACCTCCCTTGAAATTATAAGACGAGAGACTATGGTCCAATTGAGAAGCAAGTAATTGTTGGGAGAACTCCTATGACATCAGTAAAAAATAATCCCATGTTTATTTTGTTACTTTAAATAAACGAAAACAACAGACAGCTCTTGGAGCTGTCTGTTGTTTTGGTTTATTCAAAGTTACAAAGAGAAACTTTTCTTATTCATCAATATCACACCTACCAACACAAAGTAAGTGTTCACCTTGGCTTTTGAATTAACGAATGTGTTTTTACAGTAATTTGTACTTTTTATTCTTCTCGGGAAAAAAACTCAGTGTATCTCACCCCTGGACTTTTATATTAAAGGAAAGGACAGTGCCTGTATTATATGTCACGGTGCGCAGACTTTTGATATAATGAACAGAAAAAAAGTTACAGTACATCAAAAGATGGTAAAAACGCAGTTTTCCTATGTTTATATGAGTTTCAACAGAGAATACAGTCAAGCGTTCAAATGTATTGAGAAAAAATTGAAAAAGCCACCTTTTGTGTTTTTATTCTACTGTACAGGAAAATATCTGAAGTTTGAATGATGCGCACATCGATGATACAAATCAAATTTTCAAACATTTCGGAATTTCAATTTCCATGTGAAACTCTCATACCCGTAGTTTTAAATTTGCTGACAACTTTGAAAAATTAAGGGAAGCTAACCTTCATGTTAATCCTTTACCAAACGTGAAAACCAGCCTACACTTGCCAAAAAAATTCTTGAATAACTATTTTTTTTTTCATTTTTTGTCTCAAAAACATATGTTATGACCCCTTGACGAGCTCGTTCGAACGTGGGGTCATAACCTATGTTTTTGAGACATAACCTATGTTTTTGAGAGAAAAATGAAAAAATAATGAAAATTAATTCGCGATTTTTGAGAATAGCGCTGGCCGGGTTTGGTCGTAACGTTCGGCAAAGGGTTAATCTCTTGCAATGACGAAAATTGTCAGCACCGCAAGGATTATTTGTTTCTATTTTTTTTTGTCACAAAAACAGGTTATGGTTGGTTACTATGATAACGCATAAGAACAAGCAGCGTTCTTCCGGAAGTCAGTTTCGTACATCTTCGTTTGCTCATCGTCCGTATGGTTTGTCATAGATGGTGTTTTTAAAGTGGAAACCGGGGGCGTCGCTAAGAGATGGGTAACACCACTCAGTACTTTTTCTAGTTGGGATATTTTCGTCAGGACTGGGGAGTAAGCCATCGATTTCTCTTGTTAGTAATAAGGTAATATCTTAAAAGACTAAATTTGATACTTAGCGATAACACTGAGTTTTCCAAAATGTGGCCTGCAGTACACGAACGGGCTGTTGGGGTCTCAGCGTGACCAATGTAGCGTACCTGTACGGTACATATGTGTTCATAAAATAAAAAGGGGATTTGTACATTAACCTGGTGTTTCATTGTACCTTAATCTACAAAAGTGGTAATTGGACGCCGATCCATACACTGATGTGACTAGAAAATTATCAGCTTTTCACATCCTATAGCTGAGTCTTCGTTACCATGACTTGTACCCTGTGTAAGCTATTTCCTCTGATCAAGTGTTAGTATACACACCGACTGCTGATAGCCTCACCGATAAACCGATTTAATCGGTTCAGTGCGCCAACAAACTTCAATTCCCTCACGAAGTTAACGTCATGAAATAGAATGGCTGTTCAGTAAATGTGTGGGGTAGTCCAATTAATATTTTCAGCGTGCAGCCTCGGGGCTGCCCGTTGAAAATATTGATTGGTCTACCCCAAATAATGAATGTGGACTCTTCTAATTGCTGCCCTTGAACTTGCATGGCAGATACCACTAGTGTCCAAAGGGTTAAATATATAAGGAATTGATGAATTATGACAGTAACTTGCCACTGGTCACAGAGTGCTGCTTTCTCAAAACAACACAAATGTATATGCTTTCACAGTATATTAGTGCTCCACAATATTTTTTGACGAGTGCATTGTTTAGCTCCCGTAAAATAGAAAACACGGGTGCTGACGGGAGCAGTTGCACTCATACCCCTTTCATTTACAGGCCTGTCAGTACAGCTGTTTGTTTGCAAGCTAAAAATTCTTCCAGCGGTTGGTAGTTCACTCTTCTGTCGGCTGTTTCGCATGGTGGGATCGCGATGGCTCAGTGGTTACCGTGTTAACCCTTTACCCAACGTAACGGTCAAAACCGGCCAGCGCTATTCTCAAAAATCGCCAATTAATTTTCATGATTTTTTCATTTTTTGTCTCCAAAACATAGGTTATGACCCCTCATTGGAACGAGCTCGTCGAGCTCGTTCCAATGAGGGGTCATAACCTATGTTTTGGAGACAAAAAATGAAAAAAATTAATTATTCCAGAATTTATTTGGCAAGTGTCGTCTGCTTTTCATGTTAGGTAAAGGGTTAAACTTCAAACGAAAAGGTCAACGGTTCGATCCCAGCCAGGGATCGAACCGTTGATATTTCGGTCTGAAGTCTAACGTGTCCTTGGGTAAGACACTTAATCCCGTTTGCCCACGTGGGAGCACGGTGGCGCGTACTAAGGCGTACTACACGTCGATGTTGCACTTGTCTTCAATGAATGCTAACCCTTCTTGAGTGGAGTTAATACGTTGGGGAGTCTGGTAGTTGATCACCGCCCCTCGGTGGTTCTCTCTGGGTACTCTGGCTTCCTCAGTCCGTAAAACTGTTCGACACGAGGTGACCCTGACTGTCGAATGTTATTTATTTAATTTATTTTGTGTTTAAGGTTACATATTTCTGCACAATGGCTAATCATGAGAATGACAGTTTTACGGGTGGAGGAAGCCGGAGTACTCGGAGAGAACCACCGAGCAACGCGAGCAACTGTCAGCTCCTCAACATACTAACTCCACACAAGCAGGTATAGCACTGGTTGAAGACAGGTGCACCATCAACGTACAGTGCGCCTTAGTACACAATGTCACCATGCCCCCACGTGGGCAATGGGGGGTGAAGTGTCTTGCCCAAGGACACAACGCGATTGCCGCAGGTGGGATTCGAAACGAGGACCTGTCGGCTTGCAGCCTGCACCTTTACCAACTGCGCCACCGCACCCCCGGCTGTCAAATGTGTCCAATAAGTAAACAAATGGACAAATGGTTTTCTACATAAAATAGTTGCTTGTTTTAAATTTATCAATATTGAATTTTTGCAGTTGAGTTTGAAGTAAGACAGTATATCGATACTAATATTTTTCGTTTGGATTGTACTATCCGCTCTTATTTTCCAACACAGGAACGTCTTTAAAAGCGAACCATCCACTCCATTGTTAAGATAACAATGACGGAATACCTTCCGATCACCAGTGTGACAGACGATAATTTGACACTAAACAACAAACTGAGAAAGCATTTTTGTGTTGTTAGAAGCAAAGTAGAATATTGATTTGGTAAGGAATAGACAATTTCAATCATTAGTTAATTTATCACTTCAAAACTCACACTCAGTACCACATACCTTCACTTGACCATATTATTATTATTATTATTATTTATTGGTGTTTAAGGTCACATACTTATGCACAATGGCTAATCGTGACCGTGACAGTTTTACGGGTGGAGGAAGCCGGAGTACCCGGAGAGAACCACCGAGCAACGACGAGCAGCTGTCAGCTCTCCAACATCGTAACTCTGAACTCTGCACCGCAGCACAGGCAGGGTTAGATTGGTTGAAGACATGCGCACCATCGACGTGCAGTACGCCGTAGTACACAGCGTCATCGTGCCCCCATGTAGGCAATCGGGGTGAAGTGTCTTGCCCAAGGACACAACGCGGTTGCCGCAGGTGGGATTCGAACCGAGGACCTCTCGGCTTGCAGCCTGCACCTCTACCAACTGGGCCACCGCGCCCCCTCCACTTGACCATAAACTGTCCACTTTGCCGAACTGATACATTCGTGTGGTAATAACAGACTTCAGTTTTAATAGAAATACAAGCTCTGTTTTTATCTGGTGATGTGTGTGTGTGTGTGTGGGTGGGGAGGAGGGGGGGGGGGGGGTCTACGGTGTCTACGAGTCTAAAATGAAATTATTTTGCCATTTACGACATACTTTTGAGGGGTCGTGTGTTATTCGTTTCGGGAAGGGGATAAAAAATTTGCAAATAATGATTTCGAAAGAATTTCGAGGTTTTAGAATTTAAATAAACCTGCAGCTCACCCACCACATAGGTCGATAAAAGAAACCGCCCCTTTCTCTAATTACAATCATCGAGTTGAAGCCGCTCTGTCAATTTTGTAATAACCTGGATCAACTTTATACTGCTTCAGAAGTCATAAAACGGATGAAAGTATTGATGTATTGGGACCTTTTACCTTTATTCATCGATCCTTCGTTCTTTCTTTGATAATATACGAAAATGAACGCGACAATTTCTTTATTATGACATGCAGAGCCACCAGCCAATTAATCGAAGCCCGAATAATGGCATCAGGTGGCATATGTTTACACCTAATTATATCAACTCATGTTTTCAAAACTACGCTTTGCTATATGGACATTATTAGCTATTGTGATGAACTGACGGTAATATGGTCTGAGGTTTGCGGTTCGGAGTTTATGTCCAACCGAAACGCGAAGTGTCGAGTTTGAACATACGCTCCGAGCCGCAAATCTCAGACCATGTTATCGTCAATTCATCTCAATAACATATATGTTCCAATGAGACCCTACCCAAACCTCCAAACCCACATCATGAAATGAACGAAGCAACTTTAACGAACCAGACTTTAACGATAACAAATTTAGCAAATAAACCTCTCGTGTACCTCACGACGTCACTGGACAAAAAACAAAAAAACTTAGATAAAGGTCGAGATAATTCATGATTTGAACTTAGATGGAGTAACCTCGGATTTTTTAAAGTGAGAAAACATGGATTGAATGATCACTGACCTCGAAAAATACGGTTTTATAGACAGTGTGCACTTGGGATGTCCTCCCATTGTTATCATTTTTTCAAATATTTCACATGGTGACGTCAGACGATAACATATGCCACTGGATAATCCGTAAACACAGACAAAATTAAGCGAGCGCTCGTCCAATCAGACGGCGAAGATTTTAGTCTTATTGTGACAATTATCATTTTATGTGTGACGTTCTCACAGAATCATACATTTATTATTTTATGCTGGGAATTTTTACAACAGCAACGTAAAATGATACATTCTTTCTGCAACAGTAGAATAAAATGTTAACATCATATCATCCCTTTGGGAGCGTGGTGACTCAGTGATTAGAGTATTGAACGTTAAGCCGAAATGGCGACGTTTCGATCCTGATCTGCGGTAACGGTCTTCCTAGGTAAGACACTTAATCCCGATTACCCAGGGGCCAATACTATAAAACGTTTACAATTGTATTTTCAGGAATGTATTTTCTAGTTATGATTTTAAATGGGTTGAAATGAATTTTTAGCAGTTTCAAAGATGTGACAATTTGCCGTTGGCAAATTGCCATATCTTTTAAAATGCTAATGAATCATTTTTGTCAGTTGTATTAATAGGTAAAAAATACAATTCTAGAAAATACTATTGTAAACGTTTTATATTATTGGCTTCTGGTGGGAGCAGGAAGGCGCTGTGTACTGAAGCGCACCCATAAAAAAGCACACACGATGTACCTCTGGCTGTCGAAAGTGTCGTTAAACCCCAATGAAAACCGAACAAATAAACATTGAATAGCACCGTTAATGTTCGTATGACCGGAAATACCTGACGAGCAAAAATCCATCAATTTGCACTAAAACCCGTAATGCGTCAGTACAGGTATTGAAACCCATCCCACGTCACTCATTGGGAAACAACACCTCTGAAACGCCAAATAATAGCCTTGTATCTTCAGAACTGTAGGAATGCATACAATACAACCTCCCGCGCTGGCACCTGGATCGTATTGACGAACGCATTCACACATCGTGACGTTTTGTGTATTTATTGACATAATTATGTCTCGCGTGTATTGGGAAAGTAATGGGCAAAAATGTTTTTAAACATGTGCATATTTATTTTCAAGATATTATCTCGCTTTTTAACAAATTGCGGTATGGTTTCTTTCCACGCAACAGTAATGTATCACATTCTAGAGATGTACTGCAGCCAATGTTGTGCAGCAGGTAACGGATTATTTACCTGTTGTGTATTCAGAGACCTCTTTAAAGTTTTCGACAGAGTTTGGAATCGAGAGTTCGACTTCCTCATATATATATATACAGTGAAGACGTATTTTGGAAGAAAACGATCGGCACTTTTGCGTGTGGGAAAGAATAAATATTTTACCACATGATTGCCACTTATTTCTCCAACTTATATGCCAGAATACATTCCGTTGTAATTTCGTCGCGTACATTAATGTCATGGCGTACTTTGTGTGACTTGCGAACGTCGCAAAGAATTTTCAATTTTCCGCATAAATTTGATTCTTGCGCATCGCTTAACTTTGCTTTCACAATCATGTGATACAAAGTTTCATGCATGCTTCATATTTTACACGAAATTTATAAACCTCATCTACTTAATTTGATTTTAGTCTCGGTATACTTCGACTCAAATCAAATTTAGTAAACTCGACTTATCAATTCCGTATAATATAAGAAATAATTTGTGATTCTTAAAACACAAAACTACATAAATACGACAGTCAACTGGTTCGGTTTGGTCACGGACGTTTTTGTGAGACGCGGGGATTATTCCCATCGTTTCCTGTCCGGGATTTATTGTGCTTCATTAATTAAATTTTTGATAATTATTCCTCTAATTAGTGTTTGGAATCTAATATTATTGCGTCCATGGAAATTTTGTCCACCCGTGGAAAGTGACCAGCCCACGGCGGCCATACTGTATACTGCAGGACTGAGATTTGAAATATCCCCCATGATATCCTTTTATGTAGCCTAATCACACTTTGTTGAGTTCACTGAGGAACACACACCCATCTCCGTTTACCCCAAAGTCTCAATACAAAACATAAGCGGCTTTGAGTAAATCGAACGAGTTTTGAAGAGGGATTTGACACCTCAGTCTCACGGCTTACATGTACGGGAATCATTCGCAACAGAGCAGCCAGTAAAGGATGCGTTTGGAAATTGACTGGCTTCTCGTAAACATGGAAGCCGATAGTTGCCACACCAATGGCCAACCTCTCGAGCCACCAGTCTAATTCCATAAGGAATATGAAGCTGTTATTAATTGCTATTTGTTTACTCACGTTTTTGTAGTTTTTGCGCAGACTACCTTCAATTTTTCACGCACAGAGATATGCAGATACTGTGTCGTGCTTTAGTTATAGATAATACGATCATTAAATATTTAATTCTCACCATCAAAGTAAACGCCATCAAAGATATTAATGCCGATAGTGGAACAACATTTACTGCGTTGATTTACAGAAAATGAATGTTTATGGTATATTTTAGATTCAATCGTCTGGAATATTCAGCTGGTCTGAAAAGCGAACTACCATCAATTTTTCACGCACAGAGATATGCAGATACTGTGTCGTGCTTT
Source organism: Pictodentalium vernedei (assembly GCA_031216915.1). NCBI lineage: Eukaryota > Metazoa > Mollusca > Scaphopoda > Dentaliida > Dentaliidae > Pictodentalium > Pictodentalium vernedei. The sequence continues at coordinate 172,928,310 of CM062297.1, forward strand.
AGTAATATATAATACGATCATTAAATATTTAATTCTCATCATCAAAGTAAACGCCATCAAAGATATTAATGCCAATAGTGGAACAACATTTACTGCGTTGATTCACAGAAAATGAATGTTTATGGTATATTTTAGATCCAATCGTCTGGAATATTCAGCTGGTCTGAAAAGCGAACCGTGGGTTTGCTTTTCCGGCTAACTGAAATATTCCAGTCGAATAAATCTAAACTTAGGTGATGGACTAGTTATGGGTTAGACTGGTTCCAGGCCATAGCAACGTCCAATTCCTTACGTAATGGGTCTTGTGGCTTGAGAGCTTGGCCAAAATTGTCTGTTCTTGTTCATGCCTCGATCTTTTGAAGTAAGAACGGCTTAGTTAATGTTTGATGATTTTGAGTTCTCGACAGAAGTTCTAAACACAAAGGACCACAGCCTGACACACCTGAGACACGGAGACACTATGCAGAACTAATTTATGAAGGGCATGCTACAGCCTAGATCTCTAATATTATAAAGAGGCACTGTTTCGCTCTTTAAATTGAAAAATGGATTCAGTTCGTCATGTTTAAGGTCACTTCCGCACCCGTGACTGTACATCACCAAACGTATGGGGTGAAGTATGGGGTGAAGTGACGCCAATTGTTTGTGCAAACGCGCCTTGGTTGAAGGGGGGGGGGGGGGAGGGGGTCTTCGGACTTCAACATAGGCATTGGAAAGCAAGCACTGCTCCATTTTCCAGGTACCCATGTAGATAAAAATTGGATCTCCGAAAAACAATGACGGCGATTCCAGAGGATAACTGACAGCTTTTGTGTGAAACAATCCAACAAAACTCAAAATTTTCCAAAAGCTCCTGCTTGAGGAAAAGGCGCTTCTCTACCCCACACCTTTACCAGTGCCACTGATAATTGATATAAAAAATATGAAATGATACTTAACAGTACATTCGCCGTGGACTGGTCGTAATCCACGCGTGGGTAGTGGTGCCTGCGCATGCGTTTACCATGTAATGAAAATCATCACCAGCAAAATTTTAATTAATGAAGCTAAGGGTTGCATCCGGTGCTTCATTCATTAAATTTTTGATGATTATTCCTATAATTAGTGGTTGGTATCTAATATAAATGTGTCCATGGAAATGTTGCCCACCCACGGAAAGTGACCAGTCCACGACGACAACACTGTAACTAAATTTTTAGGTTTACCTGCCATATCCAGCCAGCGCTATTGACAACAATCGCCACATAAAGTGCTAAGAGTTTCATCTTTAAGATCAACATTAATACATTTTCATTTTCAGAACTGCTTGAACGGAGGCAAACTGGAGGTGAATAACACGTGTTCGTGTCCTGCAGGGTTTAATGGACACATTTGCCAAAACGGAGGTGCGTATTTATCTTATAAGATTTTATTTAGTCCATATCGAGCGCAGTTTGTAGGCGTAACCTACAACTTTTATTCTGACCAGCGGTCGCGCTGTCGACACGATGCGACCCTGGCTGTTGAAAGTGTCGTTAACTCCCTATAAATAAACCGATAGTGGTAGAGCTGGGAGGTTTGAGTTTTCAGATTCGGTTTCTGTTCGATTTCAGGAAAAAGTTTCGGTTCGGTTTTTCTATGTGTTAAGAACATATAATAAAACACAGAACGACACACGTTTGTGAATGGGTTAATCGATATGGCAAGAGTGCCAGCGCTGAAGAATAGAACAAAAGGCCACAGGCATCGAGTTTTATCCTTCCGCGATGGCGCAAGTGCCATATCGATTAACCCATTTACACGCGTGTGTCGTTCTGTGTTTATTACACGCCTTCACGTCCAAAAAAAAATATTAGAAGGACACTCAGCAATTCATTTGACAACTATCAACAAAAGGAACACATTTATCGCCAACCAAATTTGCGAGGGGAACCCGTGTTTCTATTTAGTCCCCTGAGTTCCAATGTGTTCTATGTGCCTACTGGCACATAAAACACATTGACATTCAGGGGACGATTTTCAGCTATCGATATCGATTCAAATTGTAATATAGTTGCACGATTTGAAGAAAATTCCAGTGAAATTTCACTTCTATTTAAAAATAGTCCGTCAACGATTTCTGTTCCGCACATATGTGCGGAACAGATTTTCATTTTCCGAATGGTATAGTGTTCCTGTCGAAGGGGATTACAAGGAACGGGCGTGTAATAATAAATAACACTTCAGACTCATTACCAGCAACACTGTCTGTAAGTGTCAGAATTGGGTTCAATCCAACTTCAATTTGGTCATTATGAGGGGAGATATGGGATCAGTTACTAAGCCCATTCACTCAGCAGATTCTGTAAAAATAGTTTTATTCTACATCAATTTTATCGCCATGATATTGCCTTGGCTGCTGATGTGCCGCTGAACTCCAATAAATAAATAAAAAAATAAATAAATAATCCCAAAGCTATTAATATTCTATTTTTGGATCATAAGAGTCAATATTTACAAGATAAAACAAATTCAAGACTCAAAGTTATGCATTTAAGTTTTATCGTTTGGTATAGAAATGAAATATCGCCCAGTGACGCTACTGCATCGGTTGTCAAAACGTTTCCACCTTCTACCCAATTTCCGAGAAGAATAGCGCACTACTCTTGAAGAAAGAGATCTTAAAGAACAAAACATTCTGAAAAAAAACATGGCTTAATATAATCATCATTGAAACGACCTCAACGACCTCGTTCCAATGAGAGATCATAAGATACGGCTTTTTAGACAAAAATTGGAAAAATGATAACTTTTGAATGACAAATTTTGTGAATCGCACCAGGATGGTTATTATTCTTTTGTGAATAGCGCAAACGGTGAATCATCCGGAAAAATGATAATTCACGAACGGGACTCCATGCATCTTGTCTATCTATAATATATCTCATATGACGTTCCCTTCATGGTTGCGAGGTAGTACACTAATTCGGATACTTTTACTCATAGAGAGTGCTAAAATGCCGATGCATGAATCACGTGCTCTATTCACTTTCTAAAAGCAGTTGTGAAATATCCTAGGACGTTCGTATGACGACACACACTGCGTCGGTTTGGGGTTGGGGCAGGGATGTCTAGAATACCATTTCGCTATTTCTAAGCTCAATAATGAAAATGCCTGTCTCGGGCAAGTTTTGAAAATAGGGAACGTGCTTAGGATTTAAATCCTGGTGTGTAATAATATAATATTAGAACGTTTCTTTTCATGTTCTATCGGTCGATAGTACCTGAGTTTGTGTGATCTCTGAAATAAAACCTGAAGCATTTATTTCAGAAATCACACAAACTCAGGTACTATCGATCGGTAGAACATTGAAAGAAACGTTCTAATTATTTTATTATGCCAAACAAAAAATAGCTTTCATTATTAAGCGTTAACTGCAACACTCCATCAATCTTGTAACAATGTAGTCAAATCCAGAACTATGATTTTAGTGACGTCATTTCGAACGAATGGCGTCTCTTTAGGAGTTTCCAGATCACCAAATTCGAAAATGACTTGTTACAAGTGCCGTCGTTTTGGAAGTTTCTGTATCACCAAATGTCAGTGTTTACAACTGCATCATGCTATTCATGTTAAAATTCAGTATTAATGCTTGTGTAATACGTGGTATAATGGAATATAAATTCATGTTTCTTGGGCCACGACCTTTGTCAGAATTAAGCGGAGTTAAACAATTTATTTTGAACTTGATGCGGAGACTCAGTGAGGTCGAGGAGTAATACTAAACTTATGGAAATATAATTGATTAAAGTCACATTCATGATTCACTAAAGTGGTGAACAACATGTGAGTTTTTGATATTTTTGATTCTTTGGAATTCATTGTTTGCATTTAAAATTGAAAACACACCAAATGAAGATGACATATTTGTTGGTAAGTTTGTGTCTATCGTGAAAAAGGTTAAAACAGACACAGCGCCAGCGTTTGGTGTTCAGAGATTCCAATCAGAGCGTGCGTAATCGTCACTGATCAATGGAACTGGAGCTTACATTTTCTTTATTCTCATGTCTCCAGGGAAGAACGGTCCGATAATACCCGTGTTTTGTCCAAAAACTCCAGTACTATGACTTTTAGAAGGTGTAAAATTAACCAATTACGGCTGATATAACAGACATAAGACATAATAATATTCTGTAAAGGTTTACTCGATACGATACGATATAATACGATATAACAATTATTGTAGGACATGTTGTTGACTATGTAGAGCACAAATAACGTGTTGATGTTGGATATGCTAGAAAAAGCTCCCCGTCGAGGGCCAAGAGAGCCGAGACGGGGTACTTGACCTCGTCTATCCAACATCTAAGAGTTATTTATACCATAATTACCTATTCTACTATATATGAAAAGCCTATGACATAAATTTTAGCTTTATAAACCAACTGTGGAGAACACGCCAGCAATGGGATTTCAGTAGTTAAACTTTACACCTACAATGGAATTACATCCAAGTTGACCTTTGGGGACGTCGACCTGAATGCGAACTTGTCTAAATTTATTGCACGTCGCCTCGTGAAGAGTGAAATGAAAGTGGAAATTATTTATGACGTTTTTAAATGACTTTACCCCATAAAACACCAACAGTTAACAAACATGCATTGTCTCATGTTAATAAAGCATCCATAACACGAAACAGTATGTTATTATGTTATTAAAACGAAAAAGGCTCCGTTTCGTTTTCCATTTAGTTTCGGCGATAAAATTGACAGCGGAAGTATCGCCCATCGATGCTCATGTAAACAAAATAGATTCGCACGTATGAACGTCTGCTGTTCAGTAAAATCGAGAAAAAAATTATAGCGACTCTTGATAATCTGATGGTCATGGTATAAATAAAATATACCCAAAGTAGCTTGGTGTACCAAATGTTCACCACTCGTGGTGAAGTGGTGTTAACCGCGCGCCAAAGGCTCGCGGTTAACACCACTTCACCACTCGTGGTGAACATTTGGTACACCAAGCTACTAAGGGTATATTCTATATTTATCCTTCTTAAGATACGTTGTTGGATATTATGTAAAAGATCTAACAAATATACAGCAATCCAACCATTAAGCAGGTGATAGTCAAACTATATACCAATGAGGGTCAATGAATGACGTCAGTAAATGTTTTAACCTCTACCTATCCAACATCAACGAGTTATTTATCATACTTAAAAACATGTTGTTGTTTGGAGAGTTCAATAGATGTAAAATAACCAACAGTTACAGTTAAAACTAGAAGTCCTGTCATGAAATGCACACAAATAGCACGTCGATCTGCGCGTTAATCTGCGCGTTAATTTACGCTTTATGACCATAGTAAGGCTATCAAATTCTATAAATATGGCCTGTGCACAAGCAATGTTTCAGCCAATGGACCTCCTGGTAACCCGGAGGTCCATTGGCAGAAATATTGTCCGCGTTTGCTATGAGTAACCTGGAGAACCTGCCGTGCTTTGGGTGCCATTCGATATGGCAATTGCGCGCAATTCCTACGCACAATTAAGCCTAGATAAGCGCACAGTTCGTGACATGACTTCTAGTTTTAACTGTAGCGGTTGGATATACAACTATCCAACTATTAAGGGTGGGATAGTCAAACTATATTCCAATGGATAACAATGGATGGCATCAGTAAAAGTTTTTAAGCCTAAATTGTGGTCCACGAAGAAGAAGAGTTCACGCGCTACAGCGCACAAACTATTCCTCACTATGGACCACTATTTTGGCGTGGTCAACCCCAAGCCGTCTCCAAGCCGTATCCATCTCCAAGCAGTCTCCAAGCCGTCTCCAAGCCTGTGGAATCCGTCTCCAAGCCGACTACAAGCCGTCTTCAAGCCATGCAATATTTATAGTATAGTGGTCAGTGAGTTTGGGAATAAATGCCATTCTTTCAGATTCATGTTTGTATTATTTCAGAAACTACCACAGAAACACCGACAACAACCACCGAAGTACCCACAACAACCAAAGCTACGGCATTAAGTATGTATACGGCATATCATTGATCTTCAAGAATTATCTTAGTCTGAAAATGTGTCAACACCAAATTCACACAATTCTGTACTCTCACGATGCCCGCATAATATTACAACTATATATTTCGTGGTGTTTTGAAATTCATGTTATATGCAAATATACTGAATGGTAGAATAAGACCCCCCCCCCCCCCCCCCCCAATGCAGGCCTGGCATTCTTTAGGGGTGCAGGAGTGCTGTGTGCCTACTGCACGCATAGAAAAAAATGAGGAGGTCATTTTTTGCACCCCTTGATTTTCTGGAATGCCAGACCAATTTAGGACTGCCTTTAAAATCTATTATAATTTCGTCCCTTGAGTTCCGATGTGTTCTATGTGCCTACTGGCACATCGAACACAATGGAACTCAGGGGACAGTTTTTGAATGTTGCATTGAATCGCGATAATTAATGACCCATTCTGTGTCACATTTCGATGCATTTTGAGTGTGGAAGGCAGTCACATAAGAATTGAATGCAACATTTTGAAAAATGAAAAGATGTGTGTGCCAATTTTTCCACTATGCAGCTGAATGTAGTACAATTTTCAGCCACAATATTAATACCTTAAAGTGAATATAACCAACATAGCATACAAGTTTTGCATTGAAAATTTCAGGTACAATTGCACTCCCAAGCAATCTGAGGAGGGCAGTTGTTTTTCACTCCTTGATTTTCTAGATTGCCAGGTCTGCTAATGATTAGAATAAAAACTGCATGTACGTGTTACTATGTTTCGATATACGTATAAACAGCTTCCATTCGTTTTTTTGTGGCAATTTGATTTGCTTCGAATGAAATGTGACGCCCAGAAACACCGATGTTACATTAAGAGACATTAAATAGACTTAAGTTTTTCCCTTCTCTCCGATTTGTCGTGGATCTTATGGGTAGTTGGAGGGGTTACAGCCATTTATGCATCTGTGTTCACCATAAGGTCAATTAAAACCACCGGTTCTGGAATTTCTGGCTGCAGAGTGTTGAGAAAGGCCAAACCTTTGATAACGTATGAGTTGATGAATGTATGTAACCTGTCCACCCGATTATGCGTGATTTTTGGAGTGAGGAAATCGTTAGAGGTCCTTAAGCAAGCGAAATGATGAACAACAAATTTGGAAGGAAGCTCAGTAATATCTTAACCCTTTACCCAACGCAGACGTTTTCAAAATTTATTATTTTAAACACCATGTGTTTAATTTTTTCAAAATATTTCAACAAAACCATATCATGTGACCCCTCTTTGGTACGAGCTCGTTCCAAAGGGGGGGGGGGGGGGGGGTCACATGACTCGGTTTTGTTGAAATTTTTCGAAAAGTGATATTTTTTCAGCTGCTGAATTTGCATATTATGCGGGCGGATGCGGGCGATTCGTTGGGTAAAGGGTTAATCCTACAACCCCCTGGACAGTGCTCAGTAATACTTTAATCTCACAGCTCTCTGGACTCTGCTCAGTAAAACTGGAATCTCATAGCCCTATGGACTATGCTCAAGTGTTAATCATATACATATTAATCACCTGGAACTTACTTTCATGCCATCTTTAAGATGGCTAAGCGTGATTGTTTGCGGAAAGTCTATTGACAAATAAAAGACAACACAATGATCAAAATATGCAGTATTTTAATGGCGCTAATTACACATATCTGTCATTAATGTTTTTGATGGAAAAATGATCTCTCGACAAGTGTGGTGCTGAAATGGTCCATGCTGAAACAATGCCGGTAGTTACTGACAAAAAATGTAACGTGTGAACTCCTGAACCCAACAGCAGTGTCTGTCGCCAGTGGCGAGTGTATCCACCACATGCCCGGATGACAGCATGAACCCTCCTCCTAATGCTACCAGTGAGCCTTCTAGCCTTCTAATACGGTCCAGAGGCAACTGAAGTCACTCCTCGTGCAAATTATGTACAGGCGGATCCTTTGCTTGCACACGACGTCCAAGAAAGTCACAGATGTGTTTTGAGGGATTCAAATCGGGGCTCATGCCAAGGTAGTGTTGTAATAGCGTCGTTCTGAAGGAATGTTCTAACAGCATGGGAACGATGTGGACTTGCAGTTTCGTCCATGAATAGGGCGAGTAGCCAACGGCTGGTTGTCATAGTGAGGCACGACAATCGGATGAGAACGTCCAGTAGGTACTGATGACAACTGAGATTCCAACGTGCAGGCACCATATCAAGTTTACAATCATGAGAGAGGCATCCCCAGATCATTACTGATACTCTACCATCAGAAACAGTAGATCTGATGTTCCAAGGCACGTTAGCAGTATTTCTATGCACCCACACTCTCATGCAACCATCTGTGACGTGAAGCAGTAAGCTGTTCTCGTCTGACCAATGGACTCTCCTCCGTGTCCTGAGATTCGAATGTTGTCGTGCAATACACCACTCCAAGCGTAGTATTTGATGCTGATCGGATAGAGCTGGACGCTTGATGATCCTTCTGGACCTCATACCCAGTGCCCAGACGGTTCCGGATAGTTCTGTTGCATAAACGCCTGTTGGGGAGCCCAAGAAGAGTCAAAATTCCCATTTGAAGCAAAGGGTTCACGCCTAACGAGGCATGCCAGACTCCGATCTTCCCGAGGAAAGGTTTTTCGGAGTTGTCCAGGCCTAGGTCGGGCCTTAACATTGTTGGTTTGTTGATTTTCTCGGACAATTCTGCTGATGACAGAATGGCTATAGGCAAGCTGCCATCCAATAGCTTTGAATGACATGCCTGTTGCATGCAAGCCAACGATTTGCCATCTTTGTGCCTCTGACAGTTTCCTTGCCATATCGACATTACGGATAAAAGAAGTTACAAAGTTTCCACCTTGCATATGTGGAGTTAGTACGTTGGGGAATCTGGCAGTTGATCGATGTTGCTCCGTGGTTCGTTCCTGGTAAATAATAATTAAGCCTGTTGTCTCTCTATGCACCGAACCTTGGTATTTTTATTGCAGGTACACACATGGACTGCGGTGTAATAAAATAGCTTTTCATTAAAATAAAAAAAAATTATTAAGAAGAAATATTTTGATCTTCAGGTTGAAACTCGCCAAATCTTTGCCTGAATCTTTTGGAATGATTATATCTAACACCCAAATTTGGCCTATTCTTCGTTAATATTTGGCGTAAATGTGTTCCGTATAGAACCCCGCACTTGGAATGGGGCATCGCAAGCAGATACTGTAAATACGGGACACACATTTTTGTGTTACTTGCGGGAATGGACGGAATATTATAAACATAATGCTCCGATATCCTTTGACATTGTTACTAGTGGCGTGGATGGAGTATCATAAAATGCAACGCTCCGATATTCTCTACAGCCTACCGCGACTTTAAGCGCCCCAAATATTTGAGAGAAAAGAAGGTTTCTTAAATCGATGTTGGCACCGGTAGCCCTGGACCCACTGGACTTACTCCATTTTTTCATTATGGGGGCGCCAACACTGCCTGATATTAATTTATTAACTCAAACAGATCATATATTCTTTGTTACGACGATATGGTCTTAGGTCTTGCGATAAAATATTGATCCAATCAATGATACAACGAGATTGCTGAAACGTTCGTTGGTGACATATCATCCCCTGAGTTCCAATGTGTTCTGCCAGTAGGCACATAGAACACATTGGAACTCAGGGAACGATACAGAAATATGGCTCAACCGTCCCCATGTTTAGGAGGATGATGTTCCTATCAATGAACAATGCTGAGAAAATTATCGAAAGCGTTCAACGTTTTGACTCCCACCAATCGCCAATCTCTTCCAAAAGAATATTCTCTGATGTCCAAAACAATGAATGTACTCAACGACAGCACATGTTGAATATTTACTATTTATTTTAACTGTTAATGACACCAACGAGTGCCAAATTTAAAGAGTCTATTCCGTGTCCCCAGCTTTCGTCCAAGGAACTGGTTTAATGTTTGACGATGAGAGCAACTTTCCGTTAGGAGGAGTTAACGCGTTGATTGACTTGACGCCATCTTGAGGGAAGAGATTGAGTTTGACGTCTTCCATTGCCAGTCCAGTTATATAGAGATTAGAGGATTCAACACACTGTTGGAATGGGCCGCCATGTGTGTACTGTGTCACACCACATCGTCTGCTCTTTGAAAGAAATTATACCATAAGCTGCAATCCTCTATATTGTTCTTGTAGCCTTTCTAATAACAGAGATAAAACCAATCAATGAAACATTGCACTTCTATTTTTGAAAGAATAAAAATATCACCTGAAAATGTCGAAATAATCCTTTTTCAGGTCGCTCTAATCTCTAAGATGTATTTATCGGCTCATTACAAAATGGACTCCAATTTTTTCGCGGAACGTATAACTATTTTCGTGCAGAAGAATGCAATAGCCAACACTGAAAGAACATTATGTTTTCCAAAGAAAAAGCTCGTTAGTGACTTTAGCTAACATATGCTTGCATTAAGCTATTAATTTTCTAATTTCACGTTTTTCTGGAGTTCCTGTATACAGTACAGTCGCCGTGGAGTGGTCGTAATCTACGCGTGGGCAGATACGTTCAACATGTAATAAAAATCACCCGCAGCAAAGTTTTAATTATAGAAGCACCAGATTGAACCCCGTGCTTCATTAATTAAATTTGTTATGATTATTCCTAAAATTAGTGTTTGGAATCTAATATTATTGAGTCCATGGGAATATATCCCACCCGTGGAAAGTGACCAGTCCACAGCGGCCGTACTTTATCTTACTGTCATTTGATCTACTCCAAATCAGTTTCGATTGACTTCGTTTACAACAAAGATTATTAGTATCTAGGGTGGGAATTCATCTTCCAAAACCATGCCAAATTAAATGATTTTTATCCAACGACACTCAACATGACGTCATCTACTCGTGTGATAAAAATTTAATTTTCAATTTATTGATCGTAAAATAAATTGCATATTCGTGAAGAGTATCTATTTATTTTTTAATTGGAGTTTAACGATACTTTCGACACCCCAGGTCACCTTGTGTGTATCAGCTTTACGGGTGGAGGAAGTCGGAGTACCGGGAGAGAACCACCGAGCAACGGCGAGCATATCAGACTCTCCATCATACTAATTCAAAACAAGCACGGTTAGCATTGGTTAAAGGTATATGTGCTCCATCGACGTGTAGTACGCTTTAGTACACAGAGGCATCGTGCCGCCACGTAGGAAATCGGGATTAAGTGTATTGCCCAAGGACGGAACGCAGTTAGCCCTGGTGGGGATCGAACCGTGGACCTCTCGGTTTGAAGTTCGATGTCGTAACCACTGAGCCATCGCGCATCGGGTAAACAGTATCAAAACGTTCTGTATATAACAAATGAAAATTTAAGTGCATTGTACTAGCTTTTAAACACAGTAATCCCAATTAATGTAAGATCTTCCAAAATGAAACTAAAATATTTGACTTTAAGTTTATATCGCTTATGTGAAGTAGAAATTCCAAGAGGCATAATCCTGGGGCCAAGCTACTGGACTGAAAACTGTAAAGTTTTTTTGCGGAAGGTAGCCCTGACAGGAGTCGATCGCGGGTCTTTGGTACCCCATACACAAGCCATAAATACTCTGCCATCATTAAAAAATCAACTGAAGATGGTCTCAAGGGTGGGTGGGATTATTATTATCCCTGGCGGGAGAGGGTGTGAGATCGTGAAATCTTGCCGAGTGTCTGTTCTAAATATCTTGTCCCGCGGGTAAGGTTTCCACATCTAACTCCCGCCCCCATCAGGGATGATTGCCCCCCCCCCCCCCTCGACCAAAACAGCCTGAAGTCATCAAAAGTAATTCAGGGTCACGGGCAGCTATAATGAACAATTCTGTTGCCCATTTCTGAAAAGATACTGATTTGCTTATCGTAAAGAGCGCACAAAACTTTTGTGCGTACCACAGGGATATAGGAAATAGGAAATGCAGAGTGATATACATATATATAATTTTTTTTTTTTTTTGTTTTTTTTTTTTTGTTATTTATTATTATTATACCACACACTTAAATCACAACGCCGGCAAGACAGGGGTTAAAGATGTGTAGCGAAATGAACATTGTCACATTCCAATGACGTCATATTATGAATTCTGCAATGTATTCTCATAAATTTTCGACCTGAATTTCGTGCAACTCGCTCCACTCATTATGGCAATCAGCCAATAGTTCATAACAGAGAGTCAAGTGTCCTTTGATTTTGCGATCTGTGTTTTTATTCTCTTCCACCAACGATCGTCTGCTCATATTTCCGAAACGTGACGCCATGTTGTTTGTTTACGGAAGAACATGCGATGACTAAATAGTTCGTGCTATTATTATTATGCGAGTAATCCGGTCACGTGTGCCTTCCACATGAGACATTCATACCGTGCGTAGGAAGTGGGGGGAGAAAAACCTGTCTCACATGCATGTATCAGCCGGGAAATGCGTATCTCAATAGGCAGTTGGCTTGAGAAAACAAACTGCCCGCGGTCTTGTCTGTTGGAAAGCTTCAAACGGTACATTCAGATGTCGAACGTAATAATGTTTCATAATTTAGATTACTTTAACCCTTTACCTAACGTAACGGCCAAAACCGGCCAGCGCTATTCTCAAAAATCGCCAATTAATGTTCATTATTTTTTTCATTTTTTGTCTCAAAAACATAGGTTATGACCCCTCGTTGGAACGAGCTCGTCGGGCTCGTTCCAACGAGGGGTCATAACCTATGTTTTTGAAACAAAAAATGAAAAAAATTAGTTATTCAAGAATTATTTTTCCAAGTGTCGTCTGCTTTTCAGGTTAGGTGAAGGGTTAAGTGTTGTTCCAAAAACATAGAATATCGAACTCTTCATTTTTTATATGACCCTATAACATTTACTGATCAGCGTAACCTTTGGACTTTGGTTTGCTTGTCCGCAATGTGATGTTCTATTCTTATAAAGGAACACATTATCACATTAACATATACATTAAATATATTCTATTCTCAATCCAGAAAGAATAATACTATTTATATAGCGCCCCAAAAGTGTCATAACCGTCCCTGGAAGAGAACTGTTACATTCTACGCCTGAGTTTGAAATTTCGAATTTTTAAAAGCCGCTTAACTCTTTTATGTAAAGTAACGAAAATATCCGACTAGCTTTTTCACTGAAATCACTATTTCACATCATATTATTTTTGCACAGTTTCCGACATCTCATTGAAACTGGTTTGCAGAGCACGTTCTAGTGGGGCGCATTAACATATGTACGTTAATGCAATAATTGAAGTGTTTGACAAATGACATATTCAGCTCATCGCAGGTGAGGAGATAAAGTTGAAAATTAACCCTCTGAGCACGAAAGTCCGTTCTCATGTCCAGCATCGTGATACGACCTGAAGTTATAAAGTTGATAGTCGTTCGACGAATTTGTGTGGTAGCCCAATCAAGATTTTCAACGTGCAGCCTCGAGGCTGCACGTTGAAAATATTGATTGGTCTCCCCCCAAGTAACGAGTATGGACTCTACAAGTTGATGGATACGAGATGGCATGGAATAGACCCTCATGGTTCAAGGGATTAAACTCTTGGAAACATAACATTTCCCGTCGTCAAGTATTCAACAATAAACCTTTAAACCCATATTCAGTTTTTCTAAAACAGAAATCAATTGACAAGAACAACGCTCTGCAAATCGCATTTTTGTTGTTGACTTGACAAAATCAATAGAATGCCTCAATTTTATTTCTATAGATATTGCTATGCATTTATATATGAAAAGACATCCGCAGACATCGGTGAATTGGAAACCACAGCCGTGTGATTAGAAAACTAATACATCGTTGGTTTATGTGTCGAGAGGCCAATAATTCTAATAATACTTGTTTCACATGGGCTGTATCCTCGTGCAAGTTCGTTGACGATGTGTATTCAAACTGGGGCGTCAATCAAATGCCACAGCTTGCCCCAGCTAAGTCTGTGGGAAGTCGAATAGTTAAGTTGTGTTCTCACTACAGAGTTTTATCCTACGTCTATTATCGAGCATTATTTATTTATTTATTTATTGGTGTTTTGGGTCACATACTTATGTACAATGGCTAGTCGTAACCGTGACAGTTTTATGGGTGGAGGAAGCTGGAGTACCGAACACTTTTTGTCGATCGATTTTTGTCGAAAGTCAAAAATCTGAAGGCCATTTTCAGTATAGACTTTTGTCGTACGATATTTCTCTGGAGGCTAGTCAGTGATAATTCTTTCGACAAACCGAAGGAGTCTTTCGATAAAAGAAGTTGAAATCAGACGTGTTTGATTGTTTCGACAAAAATCATATCAGTCAAAAATCGAAAGAAAGTCATCCGTCTTGCGATAGATTTCTGTCGATCGATACCAATCTGTTGTTAACTGGCAAAATCTGACCATAAAAATCTAGAGTGGGAACACAGCTTTACTTCACTAGGTTTTGGAAGACACTACTACTTCACCACAAAACGTAAAGCCAGACAACGCTTGTGGAGAGTTACAGGCGGTTTATCCCCAGACACGTTTCTTGTGTGTCTCTAACGCATTCAATTCTCCACTATTATTCGGCTATTTCCTTTGTTAGAACGCTCTAAATTATATACACTCCGCACACATTCTGTAATGTTATCTTGTACTCCCACTCACTTGATTCGAGAGTTACGTCCTAAATCTAGTATATTCCATCAACTTGGGGCAGTCATTTTAGTGTGTTCCAAACAGCAGCGCTTCTGATATGCATCCGTTTGATCTAGGCGGTAGTGTGGTAGACAAAAGATCACAATAATTATGTATGCTTAAAACATTCTCCAAACATTATAAATAGTTTGAATTAGGTAACATAGCAGGTGAATTTGTTCTAAGCTCCGTTTGGTAAGCAATTTAAATTTAAAGCACATTGGGTGTCTTGGCCTGGGTGTTCATGAGGCATCAGACATTCAATGGTTTTCTGGGGCCCAATGACTACCATGTTCAGGACACCAAATATGGGGTTGGGAATACCATTAGAAAAGGGTCCCATATTTCCTCCCTGCAGACACACAAAAAAAACCCATGGAAGTATGTAATCCCTAGATAGCGTTTATTTTTTAACATTTTATCACCTTACAGCTTGTTCAAACACTGACTACACTTACGATCCAGTAAGTAATGTATGCTATCACATCATACCGTCTCCAACGGAACTGACTTGGTTTCAAGCAAAAGAGAACTGCTCTGGCGTTCCCGGTGGTCACTTGTTATCGTTCCTTGATGAAGATCTGTTGAATAAAATTATAGCAGATATTGGAGCAGCACCAGGTATTACTCATATTACTACTAATATTGTTGTGACCAAATAAGGCAAGTAGTTTGTATCTTTACATTAGTAAGCACAATCTAGCACAACTTCATGAATGAATTACTTTTTTCCTAGAAAATTGATGGATATTTGGATTTTTCCAATAAAAAACAAACGAATATCTCAGCCTGAAAACAATTGTGGACTCTTCTTTATCTTCTGGCATCTAAAAGGTCGCATTGCCGACCTACGCTCATGAAACGTCCCAATTCCCCCAAAGTAAATGCCCGTTCAGTGAATTTGTGGGTTAGCAATCAATATTTCCAATGTGCATCTTCGAGGATGAACATTGGAAATATTAATTGGTCTCCTGCCCAACAATGTGCATGTACTCTCTTCAACGATGTCGATGTCCGTGAACTCAACCGGAATATACAAACAAGGATCAAAGGTTGTAAATAACAAATAACACCTCTCCCTGGGATTAACCCTTTACCTAACATGAAAAGCAGACGACACTTGCAAAAAAAAATTCTTGAATAACTAATTTTTTCATTTTTTGTCTCAAAAACATAGGTTATGACCCCTCGTTGGAACGAGCTCGACGAGCTCGTTCCAACGAGGGGTCATAACCTATGTTTTTGAGACAAAAAATGAAAAAATAATAAAAATTCATTGGCGATTTTTGAGAATCGCGCTGGCCGGTTTTGGCCGTTACGTTGGGTAAAGGGTTAACTGGTTGCGTTGTCGGTTATTGCCCTGTCCTGAAAACACCTACACCAACATCATAATTCTTCTTCTTCGGGATTTCCACACGAGAAAAGAACATTTCTCTTCTGTCTTCTCTTCAAAGATTTAAATTCTCCACTAAATACAGCTTTCTGCCATATTTTTTCTGTCCGTTTTGCCAACACATTTATTTGTCAGCTGTATAGATAAATAATCTTAACCCTTTACCTAACATGAAAAGCAGACGACACTTGCAAAAAAAATTCTTGAATAACTAATTTTTTCATTTTTTGTCTCAAAAACATAGGTTATGACCCCTCGTTGGAACGAGCTCGTTCCAACGAGGGGTCATAACCTATGTTTTTGAGACAAAAAATGAAAAAATAATAAAAATTCATTGGCGATTTTTGAGAATCGCGCTGGCCGGTTTTGGCCGTTACGTTGGGTAAAGGGTTAACTGGTTGCGTTGTCGGTTATTGCCCTGTCCTGAAAACACCTACACCAACATCATAATTCTTCTTCTTCGGGATTTCCACACGAGAAAAGAACATTTCTCTTCTGTCTTCTCTTCAAAGATTTAAATTCTCCACTAAATACAGCTTTCTGCCATATTTTTTCTGTCCGTTTTGCCAACACATTTATTTGTCAGCTGTATAGATAAATAATCTTAACGTGCATTTGCATTCACTCTCTTTAAAAATATACGCTTAATGCCACTCATCGAAACTAGCTCATCGACGTCGCTTCAAAGACCACGCGCCGTGTTCCAGAAGGCGGACACGATTTGTACGGAGGCTTTACGATGCAGCTGTGGGCTTCGACAACAACTGAGTTGGTATTCCTAAAGCGTACTGGAAATAGCCAAGACTACATTTGTCTCACCAGTAAAAAAACAAGTCATAACTAATTTTGGAGTCGAGGTCGGATGTTAACTATTCTCCCATTACTGCCATGATTCATTTTGTTATTCCCTAAACTGTTTCACTTTTCAAATAAGCCGAGTAAGCGTAATTCCAAACGGAAACCGCGTATCCCATCTGTACGCACAATTGTTAGTGCACTAAGCTCAGTTAACCCTTCAGAAAGGCGTGTATAAATTTTGATGTAAAGCTAAAATTGGCAATCCACATTTAAAAACTCTTACTAACATCGACCATTGTTATTCATTGATATATCGTTTGACTAGCCCATGCTTAACAGTTGGATGGTTGTATAACCAACAGCTAACTGTTGGATATTTTACATCTATTGAATTATCCCACAACAAAACGTTTTTAAGTATGATAAATAACTCGTTAATGTTGGACATTAGAGGTTAAAAACTTTTACTGACGCCATTCTCTGTTTTTCATTGGTATATAGTTTGACTATCCCACGCTTAATAGTTGGATTGTTGTAAAGTAACTGTTAGGTACTTTACATTCTATCCAATATCAAAAAGTTTTTAAGAAGGATAAATAATTTTTTGATGTTGAATAGGCGAGAGAACGCATCCCGTCTCGGGCCTCTGTGCCCTCGACGGGGAGCTTTTTCTCGCCTATCCAATAGCAACTCGTTATTTATTCTCTACATGTTTCTGCAAATGGCTAATCGTGACCGCAACACTGAGATAAGTCAAATTTAGTCACTCGTTCATACCAATGTTGCCCATTTTAGAGGACTTCCACCTCATTGTTGTTGTATGGGAATAGAGAAGAGACTTCCGTATTCACATCCACAGAAACATTTATGTGAACCGAATTGAAAAAAATAAGATGCCTCAACCGTTTGACACAACTCGGAATATCTTAGGCGTTTAAGTCTTTGAAAGGCACCGTACAAGTACAACCACGACTTGAGTTCTCTTCACTTATTGGGGTTGATGTGTGCTGGAGTTAATTCATGTTTGACCATCAGGAATAACAAAAATAAAAAAACTGCCCTCCCTCATTCGTTAAAAAAAAATGCCTGAGAATCAATTATTTAATTTTGTTTGGCCTTAAATCTAAACAATATCATAAAGACGTATTTTCTTTCAATAAACACTAGAAATGTTTCTTAATGGAGACTTGATTTGAACGACGATATTTGATGACATTACTCATTAGAAATGAGGACTCACCACTCATAATTCTATGATGTCGCCACATACATAGATCCACTAATTGTACGGATGATGACGATTTAAAGGTGAATTAAATACTTATTTATTGGTGTATCTATAACCGTAGTACGAAAAGATACCTGTACATCTTAACACATTACATCAGGGCAAACCCCACAAAAAGTGGGTAAACAAACAAACAGTTCACGGCAGCGTCGAATTCCTCACAGTATTAGATTGTGGGCTTGATAGCTTGTTTATAAACATACAATGCTAAACGAAGCAAGGATTCTTTATTTTTCTTTCTCTGTCGGGAGGGGTGTACATCCCATTCTGAGATTAACCCGCTTGAGAACATCCATTCCCCTCGCCTACGACACGGTCTCAGTTCATATAAGATTTGAAAATCACAGACCGAATGAGTCCAAGCGTTGTTGTATTTTGTCCCCGAATGGAAAAGTATGTTATAATATTAGAACGTTACTTTTCATGTTCTATCGGTCGATAGTACCTGAGTTTGTGTGATTTCTGAAATAAAACCTGAAGTAGCGAAGCTGCTGAAGGTTTTATTTCAAAAAGCACACAAACGCAGGTACTATCGTCCGATAGAACATGAAAAGAAACGTTCTAATTGTTTTATTATGCCGAACAAAAAATGACTTTCATTGTTAAGAGTTAACTGCTACATGCCATCAATCTTGTAACAACAATGTAGTCGAATCCAAAAACATGACGTCATTTCGAACGAATGACGTCTCTTCGAAAATACCGTCTCTATCAACAAATGCCAATGTTTACAACTGCATCACGCTATAAGTCATTGTTAATGCTTGTGTGAAAAGTGATTTAAATTAATGGAATATAAATTCATGTTTCTTGGACGATAAGAGTAGATAGAATTAAGCGGTGGCTCAGTAAGGTCGAGGAGTACTGAACTTGTGGAAATATAATTGATTGAAGTCATAACTGAGACTCATATTCAGGATTCACTGAAGTGGTGAACAACACGTGAGTGAGTTTTTTAATATTTCTGATTCTTTTGAATTCATTGTTTGCAGTTAAAATTGAAAACACACCCACTGAAGATGATATATTTGTTGGTAAGTTTGTGTCTACTTGAAAAAGCTAAACGGGCACGGAGCCAGCGTTTGGTGTTGAGAAATTCGACGCTGATCAATGGAAGTGGCGCTTACATTTTCTTCGTTCTCTTGTCTCCAGGGAAAAACGTCCCGATAGCATCCGTGTTTTGCCCCAAAACTCCAGCACTATGACTTTTAGAAGGTGTCATATTAACCAATCACGGCTGATGTTACAAACGTGGGGCACAATAATATTCTGTAGACATGAGACGTGATTCCAAATCGAGACAAAGATATCTTTAAGAAAAACACACCTGTATCTCGTTTTCTTTTTTTCAGAATTGCAAACGGCTGCAAGGATACATATCGACGGAAAAGGGAGTGACACCAACACATGGTATTCGTGGGATTCGCAGACACTAATCTATAGTGCTACTGTATGGGGTAATAGTCAGCCGAATAGTGGAATATCATCGGGGTATTGTATAATGATGGGCAAAAATCAAAACTACAAGCTCAACGATCTCAACTGTAATGCCCTTGGTTTCCATATCTGTCAGATACCCGTCTGAATAAACTGCGCCGCAGATGTGTTTTCGATGTTGTTACGGATAGAAAATGTGAACAATTGACTGTTCCTTGTGCAGCTAAAAGAAATACGTTGTTATTAAAAATAAGCTGAACCATTTTCTTAATCATGTGAAACCTAGAGACCGCTTTTTCCGGCCCAGGAACATGATACTTCGTAATTTCTTTGCATATGGTAGCTGCTAAGTTAATGTGTGATGTAGACCTGTCAAAGTTTTCAACATGCAGCCCCGGATGGATACAAGTTCATAAAACAACTGCCAAGCGGGGTTACCAATGGTTCTATTCCCGGCAGGGGTTCACTAATCAACATTCGAAATTCTTCGAAAACATGATTGTTCTTCCTTCCTCCCTTCCTTCCTTCCTTCCTTCCTTCCTTCCTTCCTTCCTTCCTTCCTTCCCTTCCTTCCTTCCTTCCTTCCTTCCTTCCTTCCTTCCTTACACAAGCGAAGCAAGCACGCATCCACGTACTATAAGTACTAAATGGGTGCAAGTGTGCGTGTGCAATGGAAGCAACACAAAATTGTGATTTCATTAATCACATTTTAAGACAGTTAATTATATCTATGTGTGTTTCCTCCAAAAAGAAAGAAATCCATTCATCAGTAAACCTTGGGGGATTTTTATTTCGCAAGGCAAAAAATACATTTATTATTATCCAGGGCCATATTCCATCAACATGGTTGATGTTACACTTATTCCATTGATTAAAAACAAGTCTGGAGATATTTCAGATAAATATAACTACAGGCCGAATTCTCTTGCAACTATCATGTCCAAACTACTTGAAAAGGTTTTACTCAATAAATGCACAGACAAACTCTCAACAACATACTGTCAGTTTGGTTTTAAGTCTCATCACTCCACTGATGGATGTATTTTCGCACTTAAGGAGATAGTTCGTTATTTTCTAAGTCATAATACACCTGTGTTTGTATGTTTTCTTGATGCAAAGAAAGCGTTTGACCGAGTCAATCACATTACACATCTTCAGAAATTACTTAAGTGCAAGGTTCCTGTAGCCATAATACGATTACTTCTTAACTGGTTCAAAACTTAGCAGTTTTCTGTAAGATGGGGTCAAACCATGTCTACAACATTTTATGTCACCAATGTGACAGACAGGGTGGGACATTATCGCCTTTCTTGTTTAATATATATATTGATGATATGAGCAGGTCACTGAACAAGCTGCCCGTTGGCTGCAGCCTCGGGGCGAAAACCATAAACCATTTGTGTTACGCAGATGATATGTGTGTTCTTGCTCCCTCAGTTATAGGTATCCGCACACTGCTGAAGGTATGTCAACTTGAAGCGATGAAAATTGATATGATTTATAACATAAAGAAAACTGTTTGCATGTCATACTTACCAAAATTATTTTATTGTTCAACATTTCCCAAAGTCTACCTTGTTACAACCGAATTATTATTTGTCTCTGAATTCAAGTATCTGGGTCACATAATTCATTCAGACCTCGCAGATGACGCTGACATAAAAGGCAACACCAGGCAATCTGTATTCGTTCCAATCAGCTTATAGGAAAGTTCTCTAAATGTTTACTGTGTGCCAAGAAGCTTTTCTTTGTTCAGTACATCACCACATTGTATTGTTGTCACCTCTGGGTTAATTTTGGATAATGAAGCATCCGGAGACTTTCTGTGTTTTACAATAATGCGTTCCGACTTCTGATGGGCTTTGACCAATTCTGCAGTGTCAGTGGCATGTTTGTCCTGAATGACGTCCCTTTTCTCTGGTGAGATATTTTTACGTGGAAGAGAATGTATAACGCTCCTTTCATCCCTAAGTGTGTAACTGTGTATATCAAACTGTATGCAGGTGTGTGATAAGGTGGTTAGGTAAAAAAAGACAAACTGGCACAGGCATGTTCTGAAATGTTATTGTTTAGTAATGTGCAACAGAAATATTGTTTGTTTGTTTTTTAATTCAATATCCAGCACTGATCGGTTTCGAACATGACATAAAACTTTACACACGTTAGAGACTAGGGCATTTTGAAGCACAATTGACATGCATATATAAATTCTCAAACCAGATGAGTGGACAAATATTTGGACTGGCAAGCAAACAGACGGACGGTCGGACTGATGAACGTATTCTTTCTACGTGTAAATCTACACGTTCTGTCCATGCTTCACGTTCCTTGTAGAAATAATACAGGGGAGAATATAGCAGAAGGTATGCAGAAAAAGTTGTGTGGAAATCTGGAGATAAAAATGGCCATTTGTCTTGATTTGTCTGAAAATAATTTTCATAACGGAAATCAAGCCAGGAAAGGAGCCTTAATTCAGAAACACTTCGCTTAAACAAAAAATGTCTTTGGGCATGTGCATCTACAAATCACATTCATACAGCACACTACTTTTCATAAATATAGGGGGTTACGGCATTGGACTTAAAACTGAAAGGTCCACGGTTCGATCCCTGCCATGGTCAACAGCGTTGTGTCCGTGGGTAAGGCACTTAATCCCGATTGCCCACGCGGGGACATGATGGCGCTGTGTCCTAAGGCGTACTGCACGTCTATAAATAAATAAATAAATAAATAAATAAATAAATAAATAAATAAATAAATAAATAAATCAGGACACACCTTTATACAGCGATTGCCGTATGTGTTAGTTGTAGTGTTCGGGCTTTTGGGGCCTAGGTTGGATGACCTCGGTGGATGACCTCGGAAGTGACGTCATGTCATGTGGCGTAGTGGCGCCATGTTGTGTTGTTATGGTAACCCGCGTGTGCGGCCATGCTGTGACGTCATCTCCATAGTGATACGTGGTGCGAGTGCGTATGTGCAGCGCGTGTTGTTAGGGTGATACGTGTTTCCGTCGTCCATTTTGTATACTGGAGGCCGCCATCTTGGTTTCTATGGTAGCACGTGATTGTTATGTTACCAATGGCTTCTAACAAGACAGGGTATGTTCGGGGGTGTGTTCCTTTGTAGAAGAGTATATCTGAATACCACAAACAACCCGACAATCCCTCCAAATCACCAAAATCCTCCTAAAATCACCGAAATTGACTTTATTTCCCCACTTGATCGGCTTAGCACGTAGTGCTATAGTACTAAGGGGTACAAGGGGGTGTGTTCCTTTGTAGAAGAGTATTTTTCTGGCTTAGAATTCTCCCAGAATCCCTTTTTGGATGCCTATCCCATTACGTTTTTCCCATTAAAAGACACGTTTCTTTGGTCATTACCCAGAATTCTCTGCTTCTATCTATATATGCAGTAGTTATAGTCTATCTGACTCTGTTCCTTTTTTCTAGAGTATACCCCAGTAGCGTAGAAGAACCTATCAACTGAAACAGTATACCTTATTATTGCTATATTTAGCAATTTCTAGTCTATTCTTGTTAGTTCTGACCCTATTCCAAGTACTCTTGTTGTTTCATATATCTAACTAACCAATCAGATTGCTTGATTTCCCATAATGCAGTTATCTCCCTTGTGTATAACAAAAGCCTATATCCAATGGCACCCCAATATTAGCACCCCTTTTTTGAAAAACATATGACGTTCGGCACCTCTTTTTTGTCATATGTGCTTATGTGAAAAGGCACAATGTGACACAATATGCCCTATCACATAGGCACATGCTTTATGTGCCGATCTGTGCTTATGTGAAAAGGCACAATGTGACACAATATGCCCTATCACATAGGCACATACGGGTATCTGAGGATACCTATGGCCTGGTATTGTATTATTCGAGGATACCTACTGGAGAATCCCTTTTTTGTCATATGTGCTTATGTGAAAAGGCACAATGTGACACAATATGCCCTATCACATAGGCACATACGGGTATCTGAGGATACCCATAGCCTAGTATTGTATTATTTGAGGATGCCTATCTAGGATACCTTCTGGAGAAACCCTTTTTGTCATATGTGCTTATGTGAAAAAGCACAATGTGACACAATGTGACGTAGCACATAAGCACATGCTTTATGTGCCGATATGTGCTTCTGTGAAAAGGCACAATGTGACACAATGT
This sequence comes from Pictodentalium vernedei, assembly GCA_031216915.1. Lineage (NCBI taxonomy): Eukaryota > Metazoa > Mollusca > Scaphopoda > Dentaliida > Dentaliidae > Pictodentalium > Pictodentalium vernedei. Next base: position 172,952,075 of record CM062297.1, read on the forward strand.
GCCCTAGCACATAGGCACATACGACCAAAATGTGATTCCATAGCCACAGGCGTTTTCGAAAAAGGGATTCCACAAATGGGATTCCGTTTCCATCTTGTCGCCAAAGCTCCACCGCCACTACTAGTCTATGGTCTATCTGTCCTATCATTAGCTTCAACAACAGTCTTGTTCCATTGCGGCCTTGTACCAGTACTATTGGCTAAACTACCATCAATTACTTCCTAGCTATACTTTCGCTGAAGCTTTCAAAATGTTCCATCTGGTTTCCCCTGTATACATATAAGGCATTCCGTAAGTGGCCCAGTCCGTAAAATGCGATTCCGTGTTTTTACATCGACACTCGAGGGTATGAAAAGGGTTTGATAACACCCAATTCAACAATGACTACAAGACTCTGAACAGAGACAACCAACCACTATAAAACAATAAAGGTACAGAACGAAGATCCAACATAACCAAGATCGAAGTAAACATAACAAAATGAAAGAATGTCAAACTAGTCGGATTGATCGAACAAGTTTGACAGACTTAACAGAACAAAGTGAACAAAGATCCAACACAACTAAGATCGAAGTGATCAAAACAAAGTGACGAAAATCGAACTGAACAGATAGAAGAGAACTGACCCAATGAAGGTATCGAACTGAATTGACCATAACAAATTGAACAAAGTTCTGAACTATAACCCTAATGAAGGTATATATAATTAACCCCTTTGAACTGTTTGAATGAACTATACCCTAATGAATGTATATATAATTAACCCCCTTGAACTGAATGAACGCTTTATATCTAATATAAATAAACACCCTTTGAACTGAATAAATCTTTAAACTTAATGAAAATATAACGAAAGGTGATCTGAATTTTTAAACTACAACCCATTGAACTGAAGTCTTCCAATAGGGAATGGGAATACCCTCGAGTGTCGATGTAAAGACACGGAATCCCATTTTACGGACTGGGCCACTTACGGAATGCCTTATATGTATACAGGGGAAACCAGATGGAACATTTTGAAAGCTTCAGCGAAGGTATAGCTAGGAAGTAATTGATGGTAGTTTAGCCAATAGTACTGGTACAAGGCCGCAATGGAACAAGACTGTTGTTGAAGCTAATGCTAGGACACATAGACCATACACCAGTAGTGGCGGTGGAGCTTTGGCGACAAGATGGAAACGGAATCCCATTTGCGGAATCCCTTTTTTGGAATCCCACTTGCGGAATCCATTTTTCGAAAACGCCTGTGGCTATGGAATCCCATTTTGGTCGTATGTGCCTATGTGATAGGGCACATTGTGTCACATTGTGCCTTTTCACATAAGCACATATCGGCACATAATGCATGTGCTTATGTGCTACGTCACATTGTGCCACATTGTGCTTTTTCACATAAGCACATATGACAAAAAGGGATTCTCCAGAAGGTATCCTAGATAGGTATCCTCAAATAATACAATACTAGGCTATAGGTATCCTCAAATACCCGTATGTGCCTATGTGATAGGGCATATTGTGTCACATTGTGCCTTTTCACATAAGCACATATGACAAAAAAGGGATTCTCCAGTAGGTATCCTCGAATAATACAATACCAGGCCATAGGTATCCTCAAATACCCGTATGTGCCTATGTGATAGGGCATATTGTGTCACATTGTGCCTTTTCTCATAAGTACATATCGGCACATAAAGCATGTGCCTATGTGATAGGGCATATTGTGTCACATTGTGCCTTTTCACATAAGCACATATGACAAAATAGGGGTGCCGAACGTCATATGTTTTTCAAAAAGGGGTGCTAAAATTGGGGCGCCATTGGATATAGGATTTTGTTATACACAAGGGAGATAACTGCATTATGGGAAATCAAGCAATCTGATTGGTTAGTTAGATATATGAAACAACAAGAGTACTTGGAATAGGGTCAGAACTAACAAGCATAGACTAGAAATTGCTAAATATAGTAATAATAAGGTATACTGTTCCAGTTGATAGGCTCTTCTACGCCACTGGAGTATACTCTAGAACAAAGGAACAGTGTCAGATAGACGATAACTATTGCATATATAGATAGAAGCAGAGAATTCTGGGTAATGACCAAAGGAACGTGTCTTTTAATGGGAAAAACGTAATGGGATAGTGATCCAAAAAGGGATTCTGGGAGAATTCTAAGCCAGAAAAATACTCTTCTACAAAGGAACACACCCTCTTGTACCCCTTAGTACTATAGCACTACGTGCTAAGCCGATCAATCGGGGAAATAAAGTCAATTTCGATGATTTTAGGAGGATTTTGGTGATTTGGAAGGATTGTCGGGTTGTTTGTGGTAATTAGATTTACTCTTCTACAAAGGAACACACCCCCGAACATACCCTGTCTTGTTAGAAGCCATTGGTAACATAACAATCACGTGCTACCATAGAAGCCAAGATGGCGGCCTCCAGTATACAAAATGGACGACGGAAACACGTATCACCCTAACAACACGCGCTGCGCATGCGCACTCACACCACGTATCACTATGGGGATGACGTCACGACATGGCCGCTCACGCGAGTTACCATGACAACACAACATGGCGCCACTACGTCACGTGACATGACGTCACTTCCGGGGTCCGGCACCGGGGTCCGGCAACCTAGGCCCCAAAAGCCCGAACACTACTACTTGTGTTCAACGTTACCCGATACAATATATATACAGTGAGAAAATGCTAAGTACACCACACGTAGAATCGGCCCACATCTAAGTACGCTATGTGAGAATCAGATTGATATTTAAGCATCTGAGTGACGTTATGACATGAATTAAATGCTTCAACACAAAAGAGTGTCAGACAAGAATGTCAACAGACCGCCGAGGTGACTCTTTTCTGTAAAATATCAGCGTCATCCCACCGAATTAAAGTCTAATCTAATCGTGATAATATATAACAATACGCAAGGCGTAAGAAGGAACCCCAAAGTATCCGACATATTGAAATATTTCATTCCACAACCATTACTCCAAAAACATTTTATGCAATCGAATTCCTGCAATTGTTTAATTTCAGCCAAACATGAATACGTATCACAGTACTAAATAGTTTCCAATAGGCGACCATTAAAACGTTCGGGCGAAAAAAATAAGGTCGCATCAAATATCTTTTGTCACGCATAACCCTTCCGACAACCTTTTTGAATCTTAAACAGGGGGTCATGCAACAAATAAGAGAGAAAAACTAACAGAAAGGGAAGTGCTGGTCACATGTACATTTCTCTCAGGGAATTCCCAACCAAAAACACACCAATAGTCAAATGAATTTTTAGGTCCAACAAGTCCTCAAATCACCCTCTTTATTCATCTGGAACATTCAACAGTAATGCAAGATGTCAGTAGAATTCTTCAAATGTTTATTGAAACGATTTATTTTCCCAAGACTGCTTAGTTTTTGGGATCACATCATTTCCGAGTGCAACTTTTCGAAGCAGGTAAATCTAATTAAAATATTTACAACAATTACACCTTTGAGCAAACCCAACCCTACCAAAGACGCATTTACCTCTTTCCTGTGATGAAAGACTCATTTCTGCAATAGAATTCAACTTTTGGCTTCTGCCTAGTCAAAAGCATGGGAAATGTGTTCCTTTGAAGAGAAGTGTCCAGTCTGTGTGAATCGGCTTAAAACTGGTATTGCCTTCGACAGAATTGCTACTCTGTTACCTAATGAGTAAGCTGAGAGGGACAAGAATTCACAACTTTCTTTGAAAACTACCCTAAGCCCAAAATAAAACAAAACAAAACTTCATCAGCACTCAAAACCTTTTGTCAAAATCTGTTTTAATTAACCATACAGCAAGATAAATAGTGCCCCACCCCCATGAAACAATATGTCAATTTTGTTTCAAAATTCGATTGTGCAGGGCTTATATTTCCTCTAAATTTGAGAGAATCCATTTGATTCTTGCGAAAATCGTTGCGAGAATTCAGACCTGCCATGGAGCAGGATCCCATGAGGCCAGTATGGTTGAACCCTGTTGCATACTGATAATGCATGTTAACCCTTTACCCAATACAGCTTTTTAATTTTTAAAACACCAACTACTGATTTTTTACAAAACAACCCCCCCCCCCCCCCACACTCCCCAGGAGGCCATAATCGCTCACCTGACAAAGTGGTTCAGAGAAGTATTTTGGGTCACTTTCAGTTAGTCATGGTTCCTGAACACTACATAGATATGATGTTAAGAAATTATTCATGTCAGATGAGTATTAGCATAGGTCTTTCTGATTGCTTCCAATGCTGTCAGCTGTAGACAAGTACTGCCAAAATTCCAAGGGTAAAGTAAAATTTATTGAAAAACTCTAAGGAATGGATTTGAACATTAATGAACAGCCTTGAACCTAACCCACCCCAGCCCAAATATTAAGCCAGCGACTCGAAATGAACAAACTCAAATCTGACCCCCCCCCCCCCCACCCACCCTGCGATACCAAATATGAAAGGGTTCTGATTGGCAGGAACCAAATTGGAACAAATTTAGATCTGACCTCCCCAGAGGTGTTATACACCAGATATTAAAGCATTCTAACTGGTGGGTCTGAAGAAAAAGATTTTTAAAGAAATTTTCTCATATTGCGCTGAGTTAATTTGCTCTCCCATAACGAGCCCAAAAAATAACCTATACACTTCGCTTGAACAAACGTGATTCTGACCCCCTTAGAGATGATGTATGTCAAATATGCAAGGAGTCTGACTGGTGGATCTGAAGAAATAGATTTTTTAAGAAATTTCCTCATACTGCACTAAGTTAAACTTTGGGCTTCACTAGACAGACCAAATATTAACCCAGAGACCCGATTCAAACAAACTTCAATGTACCCCTCCCCACTAGAGATGATGTATTCCAAATATAAAAGTATTCTGACTGGTGGATCTGAATGAGGTTTTCAAAGAAATTTCCTCATATTGCACTGTTGATATTTGGGTGCCCATAGGGAACCCAAATATTAACACGACGACTCGATTTGAACAAACCTTACCCCCCCCCCTCCCTCCTCTCCCCTAGAATACTGTATACCAAGTATCAAAAGATTCTTATATATGGTTCTGAAGAAGATTTTTTTCATTTTGGAAAATAATTTATGGGTGCTATCAGAGAAATGCCCCTTTTGGGGACCCTTTGGGCGTGACGACTTTATTTGAACAAATTGGAATTCGTATATGATAAGGAACATGAATATCAAATTTGGTTCAATTCGGCCCGGTTGTTTATGAGGAGAGGTTGATAATGTAAAGTTCACGCCCGTCAGATGGACGGATGGTCGACAGACAGAAAATCATCACTTATGCGCCCCCTGACTTACAGTCAGGTGAGTTAAAAATAAACAATATTCATCAAGCTTAATAATTATGGATGTTACTGGAACCGGCTGATGAAAGCCGGTTCCAATGACAGCCATATTTGTATAAATGTTATTGCCAGTGTCACAATATTTCAGGTTATGTTAGTGTTGTAATGGTTAATTTGTAGCCTTTGTGTTAACTAAAGGGGGGTTAAAATGACTCAGCTCTTTTCACGTGAATCCTAGCAGGGATTTTACGAGAATCTACATGGTTTCTCACCGGTTTTGTTGCACAGATCCCTACATGAGTCGATTCTCAGATTCTCGTCGAAATATAAGCTCTGGCGGAGGCTACATAATTCACCAATATCAATAGAAAGTGCCATTTTATCTCAACAAATGATGTCAAATATTCTTTTACCTAGTGATGGGGTACTCGAGTACCCCTTTTTGACAAAGTACTCAATACTCGCTCCAGCCCTGATTTGTGTATGTGTGTGGAGGGGTTTGGAGAGGGAAAGACAGCTTCAAATTATTTAAAATGTTGAGCCAGGCAAATGAAAGGCAAAGAAACATTTCATCTGAAGGACAGACAGACAGACATGCAGTAACACATTTTGGAAGCCTATATAAAAGTATCGACTAACTTACAATGTAAAATATAGAGAGAAGAGCCAGGGCAATGTTGTCAAACAGAAAACAAGAGGCCCCACCCAGGGGGCCTGAGAGCGTTCACATGACATGGTAGCCTAAATATCAACCCAGGGAATTTATTTGAACAAGTTGCATCTGCCCCTCATAAGAAAAGCTTATATAGAATTTCCAAAGATCCTGGTCGGTAGATCTCAAAAAAATGATTTTTAAAGAATTTCCTCATATTGAACTAAGTCATATTTCGGGCTCCCACGGGGAGTTGGCTTGAACAAACTTGAATCTCACCTCCCTAAGGATGCTGAATACCAATATCTGACTACTGGATTTTAAAAAATATTCCTCTTATTGAACTAAGTTATAATTCGGGTTCCCGCAGAGAGGCCAAATATGAACCCAGGGACTTGGCTTGATCAAACTTGAATCTCACCCCTCTAAGGATGCTGCATCCCAAATATGAAAAAAATTCTGAAGGGTGGATCAGAAGAAGATTTTAAAAGAATATTCCCCATCTTGCACTAATCGAATCACAGAGAGCCCAAATATGGACCCATGGATTTGATTTCAACAAACGTGTGACTGAATCATCCAAAGATGTTATATGCGAAAAATGAAAGCCTTTGGAGCAGTGGTATGGGAGAAGAAGATTCTTTAATGTTTTTCCCAGTACTCACAGTGTTAAACAATGATAACTCAGCATTTGTTCAAAAGTCCAGGAAAACTATCCTATGATAAAACCGATGGCAATTGTTTTTGACCCATTCCTTTCTGCTGTTCCTAAGGAAGCTTCACACAAAATAAAAATTCTCAGTGCCATGGAGTTTTGAAGATATGGGCCTTTTAAAATGTTTTTCTATCTTTAGATCCTGCGATTCCCATAGGGCGACGGGAAAATGTTTTTGCATAAATTAGGTACATATGACCCAATAAGCCCATCATATCAAATTTGCTTCAAATCGACCTCTCAGTTCGGAAAATATAAATTTTGGTAGAATTCGAGCTCCCACAGGAAGCCCAGATATGAACCCAAGGACTAGGCTTTAACAAACTTATATCTAACCTCCCTAAGGATATTGTATATCAAATATCAAACCATTCTGACTGGTGGATGTGAAGAAGAATATTTTTGAAGAATATTCCTCATATTGAACTAAGTTATAATTCTGGCTCCCACAGGGAGCCCAAATATGAACCCAGGGACTTGGCTTGAACAAACTTGAACCCCCCCCCCCCCCCCCAAGGATTCTGCATATGGTACCAAATATCAAAACATTCCGACTGCTGGATCTGAAGAAAAAGATTTTTAAAGAAAATTCCTCATTTTGAACTTAGAAAGTTAGAATTCAGGCTCCCACAGTAAGCCCAAATATGAACCCAGGGACTTGGCGTAAACAAACTTTAATCTCCCCCCCCCCCCCCTCCCCAATGATGCTGCATACCAAATATCAAAACATTCCAACTGCTGGATCTGAAGAAGATTTTTAAAGTTATAATTCGGGCTCCCACAATGAGCCAGGGTTTCGCAAATATACTTTTTGCGGGACCCATTTCCAACATGTATCTTAATCACGTGAATTATGCTTATTTATCTTCAAATACATAGATTGTTATATGGTTCAACCACCTCATCAAAGGCTATTGCAGTAATCATGTTTACAGAAATTAATTAGCGCTGATACGGGTAACCGATTAATCGACTAACCAATTTATTATTTATTTATTTATTGGTGTTTTTAAGGTCACATATTTCTGCACAATGGCTAATCATGACCATGACAGTTTTACGGGTGGAGGAAGCCGGAGTACCCGGAGAGAACCACCGAGCAACGGCGAGCAACTGTCAGCTCCCCAACATACTAACTCCACACAAGCAGGGTTAGCATTGGTTGAAGACAAGTGCATCATTGACGTGCAGTACGCTTAGTACACAGCGCCACCGTGCCCCCACGTGGGCAATGGGGTGAAGTGGACTAACCAATGATCGCTGTTTTGATCAATAAAAGAAATAATTGGTCTGTTAACCGTTACTTTTGAAGTACGGTATTATATGTGTTAACTAAGGAACAATCTTGCTCCAAAACAGACAAACATTGTCACTCTCGCTCACATCAATTATATGAGACAGAGTAACGCATGCCAGTTACGTGCTGACATACTTGTTCCCTTGCATGATCATTATAATTTATGAGTAGCTGGAAATGGTCATTCTCAACCCTTCACCAAATGCGGGAAGCAGACGATACTTGCACAATAAATTCTTGAATTACTAAAGATTTCAATGAGCTCGTTCCAAGGGGGTCATAAGCTATGTTTTGAGACAAAAATTGAAAATATAATAAAATTTGAATGGACATTTTTGTATATGGCGCTGGCCGGTTTTGCCCATTACGTTGAGTAAAGTTTAAAATTATATAAATCATCAACGGTACGGCAATTATTCAGCTACCTATTAGGGCAAGTGATTGGGAGCGCGGTACCTCAGTAGGTAGAGGTGCAGGCTGCAAGTCGAGAGGTCCTCGGTTCGAATCCTACCTGCGGCAACCGCGTTGTGTCCTTGGCCAAGACACTTCATCTCCATTGCCCGCATGGGGACACGATGACGCCCTGTACTAAGGCGTAATGCAGCTGCTAGAGGCATATGTAAAGTTTGAGGAAGAGGTGCAGGTGGTGAGGGAGAAACTGGGGAAAGTCTGGTGTTACCGCAGTTATGGTGGCATTCGATGAGGATGGAAGGTGGTGGGTAGTAGGAAGTGGACTTTTGACGTGGATAGTGGGTCTTTTGGGAATAGAAAGGTGCGTCGGGTTGAGTGTAGGGGAGAAGTAGGGGCTAGAGTGTCAAATCCCCAGGCTAGTAGTGTGAGTCTGGGGACGAAAAGGAGTATTCGTTTAGAATCGGATAGTGAGGGAGATAGCGATGACCATGTGAAGTCTGTCAGAGCAGGAGTCAGAGGGAAGGTTAGGAAGGTGGTAAACGAGGACAAGGTGGCTTGCAGTGGGAGTGGGCAGAAGGTGGAGTGCAGTGTCCAAAATAGATTCAGTGTGCTAGGTAATTTCGAGAATTCTGAGGAGCAGGTTGGGTCTGAAGAGGTGGAGGTGGAGATTGGTATGGAGGTTAGTGTGGCGGAGTGCAAGATTGCGAGCCGGTCCAGTGGGAACAGAGGTGGTAACAGGGGTAGTAGGACAGGAAAGAGGCAGTTAGTGGTTGCAGGGAGTAGTATAGTGCGGGGGTTAGATAGGGTGGTTTGTGGGCCCGACAGTGTCAACAGGACAAATTTGTGTTTTCCGGGGGCTAGGGTGGAGGACCTGAGGGACAGAGTGGGTGGATTAGTAAAGAGGTCAGGCCCAGACCCAGTGGTTGTTGTACTTGTGGGGACCAACAACATCAGGGAGAGAAAATCAGTTCAGCTTATTGAAACTTACAAGGACTTAATAACTCAACTGAATGCTAAGAATGCACAGGTAGTGGTTTCGGGGCTTCTCCCAGTACTAGGTGGTGGAGGCGAGCGTAATTCGCGGATCATTGGGACCAACGAGGAATTGGGGGAGTATTGTAAGGAACTTGGGATACCCTTTGTAGACAATTGGGGATCGTTTTGGGGCAGAAATGACCTATATGGAAGGGATGGTCTCCATCTTAGCCCGAGGGGTACAGAGGTTTTAGGAAGAAATATGTTGCAGGTGGTGGAGCCTTTTTTGGTATAGGGAGGGGATGGGGGATCAGCGAAGGGGGGAATGAACACAGGAAATATGTCACGAACCATAGGTGTAAAAAATGGGACAAGGGGGATAAGGAAAAGGGACCAAAAATCCAAATCAATAGGAATAGATTCCCAAGGAAAGCACAGGTATACAAAGTAGGATATACAAACATACAGGGACTAGATAATAATGGGACTAGTAGGCGGAAGCCAATGAACCTTGATACCCTGAAAGTGGGTTATAGCAACATCTAGGGTCTCCACCGGAAAGTAAGTGAAATTGCAACATTGATCGAGGCAGAGGAGTTTGACGTCACGGGCTTAAGCGAAACGTGGGTAAGACACGAGGAACGGGTAGACCAAGTAAGGGGGTACGTATGGATAGGTGTAGGGCGAACGGAAGGCCAGATAAAAGGGGGAGGGGTAGGCATGTACATTAAAGAGGATTTAAAACCGTCGCTGATCACAGACCTGGAAAATATCAGCACCCCGGCTGAGGTATCAAAAGAAATTGGATGGGTGAGGATCAGTCTGAAAAACAAAAGTATTGCCCTTGGGGTTGTGTATTGTGCGGTGGAGGGAAGCAAACCCGAATGGAATGATTCGATATACTCAACACTAAGGTCCAATATCACCGAACTACAAAACAAGGGGCTCGGTATAATTCTGATGGGTGACTTTAATAGGTAATGATAAGAAGGCATAGAGGGTGGGGACAATAAAGTCAACAGGAATGGAAGGAAGCTGTTGAACTTCACAAACGAGCTCGGTCGGAAGATTCTGAACAGGGACGCGAGGTGTAAGGGGAAATGGGCCTGGGAGAGGAACGACAGAAAATCAATAATCGACTACATCCTCACAGATATTAATTTATGGCGTGAGGTGATAGGGGTAGAAGTGGATGATGAGGGTAAAATGGAGGTGGATAGTGATCACAACTTGATTACAGTGACGATCAGGGCCAAAACTCTAGTAAAAATCAAAGGGAGCTCTAAGGAGATTTGGGAACTAAAAAAAGATGCTGACTGGGCGAAGTTCAATGAAAAACGGAAACCAAAGCTTGCAACCGTACCCAAGAGGGGCAGTGTCCAGAAGATGGCCGACGTCATAGTTGCGAGCCTGGTGGAGGCAGGAAAGAAAGGTGCAGGAAAGGTCAGGGTGCCAACACGGGAACTTGGGTACAGAGTGAATGAAGAACTGAAAAGGGCCATAAAGGGAAGAAAAGCTAAATGTGCTGCATACAGGAGGAGTAGAAAACTTAAGAGGGCGGAAAGCAACGAGGCCACAGTAGCAAAGGAAGAATACCACCAAGCACGAAATAAAGTAAATAAGATTAAAGACGATAATCGGAGAGTACGAAATAGCAGTCTTATTAGGACAATAAGAACCTCAAGGCGTTCGAGTTCGAACGTATTTTGGAAATGGGTGAATAAACGTAACAAAGGGAGTAACCCACAGAGTATTAAAGTAGATGGCAGAGTTACAGACGAGCAAGATCAAGTCGCATCAGAACTAGTCAAGCACTGGGAAAAGGTAAACAATAAGAGATGGGGCATGGGGAGCCCACCTGAGTGTCCGAATTAGGTCGAGGAAAACCTATCGAACTTCGTGTGCAGCGAAATTAAAACGGAGGAGGTGCGAAAGGTGATATCAAAATTAAGGAATGGAAAAGCGGGAGGAGTGGATGAAATTCCTAACGAGTTTATCAAAAATGGTGGAGAGGAACTCGTGGAAAGCCTAACTGCCCTATTCAATCTAGCCATTGAAAACCAAGAGGTCCCGAAAGAGTGGAGAGAAAGCAAAGTGACATTTATTCACAAAAAGGGGGAAAAAGACGTTTTGGATAACTATCGAGGGATCTCTGTCATAAGCAACATTGGAAAGGTTTTTCTGTAAAGTCCTTTATGGGAGACTAGAGGAGGTGATTGAAGAGAAGGGTTTTTTGGGAGAAATCCAGAATGGCTTCAGGAAGGGAAGGAGAGTAACTGACCATCTTTTCACGCTATCCCAATGATAGAATCCGCGAAAGCAAAAACGAAAAAGATGTTTATGGCCTTTTTGGATGTCAAAAAGGCATACGATAAAGTATGGAGGGAGGGTATGTGGCGCAAGCTGGAGGCTCTGGGCTTAGGAGGCGAGTTTGTTGGAATTATGAAAGCATTATATAAAGATGTACAGAGTGAACTTAGCCTGGGAAACATTACAACAAAACGTGTGCCTATGGAGATAGGCTTAAAACAGGGGTGTATCCTTTCGCCAATCCTGTTTGCATTGTACATCAAAGGTTTAGGAGATGAACTCCTGCGTAGCGACGAGGGGGTAGCAGTTGGGGACTTGAAGATCCCAGGGCTATTTTTTGCAGACGATATGGTTCTAGTGTCAGAAAGCGAAGAGGGGCTAACGAAAATGCTGGGAATTGTTGGGAAATATGGTAGGAAATGGAGACTTGAACTTAATGAAAGCAAGAGCAAAGTTATACCTGTGGGTCGCAAAGTGGACCCCACTCGAAGGTGGAGAGTGGGTGAGTTCTGCATTCCGGAAGGGAATAGCAAACTTCTGTGTAGGAGTGACGGGTGATTACGAGTATTTGGGGGTAAATATAAGCATTACAGGAAGAGGCATCTACCGAAACCACACAAATAAACTGATTCTGAAGGGGAAGCGAATCCTTAACCAAATGGAACTTATAGGGAGAAACAGTTTCAATAAGGTTTTCGTGGGGAAAACCATTTGGGAAATGGTGGGGCTGCCAAGTATAACATACGGTACGGAAGTGGTACCCCTAAACCAGACGGCCGTAAAGAGCTTGGAAATCTTGCAGAACGATGCAGGCCGATGGATAACGGGATCGAGTAATGCCGCAGCGCTAGAAGCAATCAGGGGTGAGCTTGGGTGGATGAGGATCAAGGACAGGATAGACCTGTTGAAACTCGGTTATCTTAATTATTTGGTAAATCTCCCCGACAGCCGATGGTGTAAAGTAATTTTCCTGAGAATTTTCAACTCAAATATCAAAACGGGGTGGATGGTCCAAGTGAGGGAGCTAGTAGAGAACTACTCATTGGAGATCTCGGACCTGGTCGTTGGGGCAAACCAGGGTAAAAAAATCGTCAGAGAAAGGGTCATGGTGGATTGTAACCGTAATTGGCGAGAGGAGGTCAAATCAAAGAGGTCTTTGGGTGGCCTGCGTGATAAAGAGAGGCCAAGTTTTAAAGAGTACCTTGATGGCACCTTTGGGGGGTCACTGTTGTTCAAGCTGAGGTCGCGATCCCTGGAGCTGAAGGGAAAAATTGGGAAAGACGGTGAAAGGGAGTGCCAGATGTGTAACTTGGGCATGGTGGAGACCCTGGAACACTTTCTTCTAAAATGCCCAAAGTATCAGTCTAAACGAATGAGATTCATTGGGAGTATAATGGGGAAGTGGGATGGGAGAATGAAGGACATGTGGTTAGGGGGAGACTCAAAGGAGAAGGTTAATATGCTAATCGGAGAGATTGGGAAGAATGGGGCAAGGGATGTCATCAAGCAGTTCGTCTCCGAGTGTTAGAAGGAGAGGAGAAGCGTGGGAATAGGGAGGCAGTTGGGAGTGCAGGGGTAACCATGGCCTTCTCGTCCGAGAATCGCGACAAATCAGCGGCTGGCCAAAGTGTTATTATTATTATTATTACGTCGATGGTACGCATGTCTCCAACCAATCTAACCCTGCCTGAGCTGCAGTGCAGAGTTACCATGTTGGGGAGCTGGCAGCTGCTCGTCGCTGCTCGGTGGTTCTCTCCGAGTACTCCAGCTTCCTCCACCCGTAAAACTGTCACGGTCATGATTAGCCATTGTGCATAAATATGTGACCTTAAACATCAATAAATAAATAAATAAATAAATAAATAAATAAATAAATAAATAAATAAATAAATAAATAAATAAATAAATAAATAAATAAATAAATAGGGCAAGTGATTAATCGGTTAACCAAGGTTAAACGATGCGATTAATCAATCAAGAAAACCCTTTAATCGTTTCAGCTCTAAAATAATCTAATTTTATTAAATTTTATCTGATGAAAAAATGCTTATATTTTTGCGGGAACGGTAAATGGATCTTCTTAACAAGCATTTGCGAGAACGTCACTGGAACGAAACTACCGTTATCGCAATTTGCGAAACCCTGGTGAGCCCAAATATGAACCCAGGGTTGAACAAACTTAAATCTCACCCTCCTAAGGTTGCTGCATACCAAATATCAAAAGATTCTGATTGGTGGGCCTGAAGATTTCTAAAGAATATTCCTCATACTGCTCTAGTTTCAACATTTGGATCCCCATAGAGAGCCCAAATGTGGACCCAGGGATTTGATTTCAATAAACGTGTGGAAAAAATCTTCCAAAGATGTTATATGTGAAACTTGAAAGCTTTTGGAGCAGTGGATTGGGTGAAGAAGAGTCTTAAATGCTTTCCCCATTACCCAAAGTGTTAAAAAGTGCTGACTTTTTTCAAAGTTCCGAAGAAGTACCCCATGATAGACCCGACAGCAATTGTTTTGGACCATTCCATTCTGTGGGTCCCAAGGAAGCTGCACACCAAATAAAAATTCTCAGTGTAGTTTTGGAGATATGGGCGTTTTAAATTTTGTTCTATTTTTAGCTCCTGTTGTTCCCATGGGGAGACAGGAAAATATTTTAGGGCATAAATTATGTACTTATGACCCAATAAGCCCTCATATTAAATTTGGTTCAAATAAGCCTCTGGGTTTGGAAAATAGAAATTTTGGATGAGGTGATAATTCTTACCCCTCCCATAACGAAGGCAAATATAGCCCCCACAAACTTCTCTTGAACAAATCTGTGTCTCAAAAGGATGCTGCACACCAAATATCAAGTTTTCGCTACTCTTGGTTCATGAAAAGAAGATTTAGCTATAATATAATTCTTGGGCGTGGCCGTACTGAGGGGCAGGGCAACTTGATTTGAACAATGAGAAGACCAACACATGATGTTGATGGACGACAGACAGATGAACAAAGGACACGGAGTGATTAGATAAGCCCAGCTTGACTTTGTCGAGGGGAGCTAAAAAAAAATGAAATGGTTCATGTCCGATATTTTACCCATGTTATTAAAATTGATAAATTTGTCTCTGGAGTGCAACAAGACTTATGCTATAGCATTGCAAAGCCTTCTTGTTCTCAAGGGATGGAATACACGACCATCCATTGCTATTCTGTAGATTATGGGGCCTAAAACAAACCAAGAACATGAACTTTTAATGACAAAGAAATAATTACAAAAATAAAAAATTAAATAAAAAAACCTCCGCCTGCATGGAATTTTACAAAAAATGGCCTGAGAAACAGATCTACTTTGTGAGGCCTTATACATGAAGATTATTACAATGAATACATTGTCGTACACAAAAGAATACCACACAATCCAGTGTAGACTGATTTCAAGAAGTTCTCCCAGTGGAAGGGCAATTTTAACAAACATACAGGCCCAAATAAGCTTCATACACAGTGTAAAAATTCCACAAAAAAATTCATGTATGTTTAATAGGAATTAGGAGTATTGTAATTAAAAGTCAATTGTATGGTTGTTCATAAACTTATATTACTTTGTTATCAGGTGGTAAAAAATATTAATATTTGAAAACACACCCATCCATTTAGATTAGTCCCTGCTCATAACAGTGGCGCAGACATACAGTGCAGTTGCTATGGACTGGTCATAATCCATGCATGGGCAGTGATGTCCACGCATGCTTTTTCCGGGTAATAGAAAATCATCATCAATAAAATTTTAATTAATGAAGCACCGGATTGTACCATGTGCTTCATCAATTAAATTTTTGATGATTATTGCTGTAAACAGGGTTTGAAATCTAATATCATTGCATCTGCGGAAATATTGCCTACCCCTCCCCGTGGAAAGTGACCAGTCCACGGCGGCCGTAATGTATGTATGGGGGCTGGAGGGGGGCACATACCCTTCCCAATTTCATTCATGCCCCCCCCCCCCTCTCCCCTGTTAAACCATATAATGAACATCCGACAAGACATTTTAATATCTACATATTTATGCTTGTTTGCAACTTATATATTATGGACACAAATGGATACAGAGTCAAGGAAATTGTGTTTTTCTGTCTTGAATTTAATTTTTTTTTGGGGGGGGGGACCCCGTCCCCTCCAATGATGAGAGGGGTACACTCTCTCTTGTCCTCGCCCCCATCTCACTGCTATATGGCTCAGGTGATACTGTGCATCACATTCTTTATGCCCTGGCCCCACCCCACTAGATATTACTCTTGCCCCTAACTTTGATATCCTGGCTAAGCACCTGTATCATGGTAAACTAAAATCAAATTGTGTGCTTATGTCCAGTAGCTAACATTGGGAGAGTATAACGTGCTTTGTCAGAAACTTGATCAAGTATTGATGACAAAGGACAATTTTCATTTCCAGTACCTGGTACCAGTAATAAAATAAGATTTGCAAATATCACCCTGCGTTTTTTTAGCTATTAACTAACAAAACATTGTGCGCTTCATGAAAATTATTTTGTTACTACCTGTTAAAAAATACTTTTTCTTGTTTTGCTATTTTAGAAAAAGAAATCACTCCTTTTCTGGCGGGCATACTAAACACCGAGGCAAACCGAGGGATACCAAGGTGAATGAAAACCGGAATGAAACGGGTATCGGGTGGTGTGTTCTTTTTATTATTTATTTATTGGAGTTTAAGGTCACAGATTTCTGCACAACAGCTAATCATGGCCAGAACAGTTTTATGGGTGGAGGAAGCCAGAGTCCCAGAGAGAACCACTGAGCAATGGCAAGCAACTGCAAGCTCCCCAACATACTACACAAGCAGGGTTAACCTTGTTCGATAGGTTCCTATAGGCAATTTTACCCAAACAATAATTCCAAATTTGTTGCAAAGCATAACAAGCACAAGTTAAGCTCTGGACAGCCAATGGCTCTCTGGGTTAAACCTGGAGGTCCATTGACTCCACTGGCTGAAACCCTGCTTGTGTTTTTGTCCATATGTACAGAATTTGAAAGTGATACTTTGGGCGATAACTCCACTCTACAGGTGATTTTGTTGCAATCCTCTCCCCATGTACTTTACATATACCAAATACAAGCTGTAGCTTTGGGTGTACAGCCGAGCAATACTTATCACAGTACGCCACAAAATCCTAATAACCAAAAGTTAACAATGGCAAAACAATAAACAAAAATAAATAAGTAAATAAATGAAAATTAAAAAAAAAAAAACGTTAGAGCTGCCAGAACTGAAAAGTTTGGCCGGCCCTAGGCCCAGATAAAATTTGATGGGGGGTTTATTTTTATCAAATATTACAGTGATGTGTGTTATGATATCCAGTTACCAATTAAGTACTTCATCCACGCACAGACGTAACCCATTAATAATCAAGCTCCCTACTATCGAATACATCCAAACCGGCCTCCAAAATTTTTACCCAAACCGGCCTCCAATGAACCCAAACCCGCCTCTACATTTTACCCAAACCGGTCTCCAAAATTTTATCCTGAAAGTCCGCCACAATTTTACCCAAACTGGCCTCCAAGAATGTCCGCCACAATTTTACCCAAACCGGCCTCCAAGAATTTTACCAGCAGGGAAACTGAAAGGGACAACGTGGGATTTAAAAGATAAAAACACAGACTTTTTGACATTTATTAACAGATCTCAGAAGGCTATTTAAACACAAACATGATCTGTGATACATAATCAAATCAAATGACTATACCAACACAAAGCTCTACAAACAAACATCATTTGTGACCCATAATCAAATCAAATGGCAATACTAACAAAAAGCTATACAAACACAAACATCATTTGTGACACATAATATGGTTGTATGTACCGAATGTTGGTTAATGCGCATGTCACAGTGGGAGTCGGGGAAATGTTAGCTCCGTCTTATTTTGTTTATAAACTTTATTTTACCCGAATTTATGGAAAGATCTTTGGTTGGTTTTGAGTATGTGATATATACTTGATGTCTGCTGAACACAAACTGGTAAGGAGTAAGCATGGGAGCAGAAATAATCAGGAAAAGAAACGAGCTGCCACCTCTCCGTTGTTGAAGGACACCACGGATAGCACGGACCATGGTCAGAAAGATGGTGTAAACAGACGCAAGCAAAAGAAACCGAACGAAAAAGACTGAACATTGTGGGGAAAAAGAAAGAAATATAGATGAGTATAGGACAGACGTTTTTCATTTTAATACATATTATCAAACTATGGCATATCAACAACAATCACAAGCACATCCATCGCCGTACGGTATTCCGTCCTCGTACATTCAGAGTCCTCCTCTCCAATACAATTTAGCCAGCAATTAATGCCTACATCACCATGGGCCGCTGAATTGCTTGATGATATGAAGCAGGTAAAAATAGATAAAATAGAGAAGACTGTTAATCTAATAAATTCCAAAGTGGGTGGCCTCGAAACGAAATTTAAGGCCTTGGACACACGAGTTTTAGAAACTGAAAAGGCGTGTGACTTTAACGCGGCAGAAACTGAATGTAATAAAAAGGATCTGCAGAAAGCAAAACTTTGAAATTAAAGAATTGACTAAAATGGCCCGAAAATATGAAATAGAAACTGAAAATTTGAAAGACTCCAAAGAGAAATTGGAATCTAAGATATTAGATTTGGAAGAGTGCTCAATGCGCGAAAATCTCTTATTTTATGGGATACCCGAAAGTGGAGGTGTCGAAGATTGCATTGTTTGTGTGAAATCTGTCTTGAAGGAACACTTAACTTTCGATGAGGCAGCCACGGCAAAACTTTTAACTGATAGGGCCCATAGGCTTGGTAACTTAGACAGAGCGTCTAGACCGCGACCGATTGTCGCTAAGTTTCACTACTTCACAGACAGAGAAGCGATACGGAAATTATCTTTTGATAACGCTGATCGGCTTAAATCCGCCAGTTTGGGCATTGGTTGTTTTAAATCCCAAAGGAAATCCGCGAAGCGTGAAAGCCGCTATATCCAGCAATGAGAGAGGCAAAATGTAGAGGAAAAAGGGTTAAGTTTATAGGGAAAAAACTTTTCATTGGAGGTGAGGAATACAGACCAGGTGTGACAGAGACTCGTAATTAACGGTGTCAGCGAGGGTCTTGTGTAAAGATATTTTCCTGGAATGTGAATGGCCTGAAGCGAAAGCTCGCTGATACGGACTTTGTTGCTTTTGTATCTCAGTATGACAGTTTATTCTTAAATGAAACTTGGTTGGCTGAAAAAAATAATTCAAGCACTGATATTACAGGTTTTAATTGTGTTAATATCCCCGGGAGAAAGTCTCAAGGCAGGAAAAAAGGGAGGTCAACTGGGGGCATTTCACTTTATTACAAAACATACCTTAAAAATTATATCCATGTAACGGAAAGAAATGAATGTGGTAAAATCTGGGTCAAAATCACAAAAGACTTGTTTCATTTTGACCAAGACATTTACATATGTCATGTGTATATACCGCCATCAGAATCTACAGCTTTAAATTTGAATATTTTTGACCCTTTTGAAAGCCAAGAGAATGATATTTTAGAATATTCAGGCCGAGGTAGGATATTTTTAACAGGTGATTTCAATAGCCGCACATCAAATCTCGATGATTATCTAGAAGGGGATAGATTTCTAGATAAGGACATCCTAGAGGAAAATACGCGCGACATCACGTGCAAACAAAGACCACGCGATAGACGCCCATGGGCGGCGACTAATTGATTTATGCAAAACTACTGGGCTTTTGATTGCCATTGGACGATTGCATACTGACCGGAACATCGGAAGCATTACCTTCTGCTCACAGAGAGGAAAGAGCATGGTCGATTATCTGTTATTAAATTTTGCGGACTTTGATCAAATCAGAGAATTTGAAATAATGGACTTTAATGAATTCTCTGATCATGCGCCGGTTTATTTTTGTCTTAAAGCGAAAATCGCGGAAAAACGTCGTGCTGGCCAATATAGTACAACCCGCAAACTTCAGTGGGACAATAACGAAATCCCGAATTTCAGAACCATATTGGTTAATGACTTTGGTACGCTCCACCAACTTACAATTGATGTTGCAACACATTCTATTGATCACGTGGTAGAAAATTTCACAAACATTCTTTTCCGACACGCTGACTCGGTGTTTGGTAAAACCATCCACAAACAGCCAAACAAACCCAGTAAACAAAGAAAAAATAAGTGGTTCGATAATCGTTATTCGGAAGCAAGAAATAGATTTATAACAGCGCGTAATAATTTTGAAAGAAATAAAAATGACATTAATAGAGCCGAATTTATAAAGTCACGAAACCTCTACACCAGAATAAAAAATAAAGCCAAACAGAAATATAAAATTGAGGAAGGAATTCGAATAGGAAATTTGGCAGAAAATCAACCCCTTAATTTTTGGAAACGTATAAAACAAGAATATAAGTCTAAAAATTTAGAACCCGATTCATTAACATTGGAACAACTGCATGATAACTTTAAAAATCTTCTGAGTGAAAAGGGTGTAGAAGTCCCACAACAGTCTGACGAATCGGTGGTTGATGATGAGTTGGACGCCGAAATTACAGCATCTGAACTACACAGTGCTATATTCTCCCAGAAAAATAATAAAGCCGCCGGTATTGATACTTTAGTTTGCGAAATATTTAAATCATCCTATGATATAATAGGTCCTTTACAACTGAAAATTTTCAACAAAATCTTTGAAAACGGAGAATACCCCTACGCATGGGGCGAAGGTATTATAGTGCCAGCCTTTAAAAGCGGTGACAAAAATGACCCCCAAAACTATGGGGAATAACTCTTATCAATAGTTTGGCTAAAATATACTCGCAGATCTTATTAAATAGACTGACAAACTGGTGAGAGAACCATGATCATATCTCAGAAAATCAGTTTGGTTTTCAGAAAGGAAAATCAATTGAGGACTGTATTTTCATCCTACATTCGGTCATAACACAAACTCTACATAAGGGCGAAAAATTGTATTGTGCGTTTATCGGTTATGAGAAATGTTTTGATAAAATTAACAGATCTCTTCTCTGGCAGAAATTCTCCGAGCAAAAGTATCAAGTAAATTCATCAGAGCAATTAAATCAATGTACCAGTCTGTTAGGTCTTGTGTCCGATATAATTCAACAACGTCAACTTTTTTTTAGATTGAAATTGGTTTAAAACAGGGGGACCCTAGCTCCCCGCTTCTTTTCATGTTATTCGTCAATGATGTTGTTGAAAGTATTAACAGTAATCTGCCGGATCTTTTTACCTTAAACGAAATAAAATTATTTATGCTCCTCTATGCCGACGATCAGGTTCTTTTCGCAAAATCTCCTAACTCACTCCAATCAATGCTCACGGATATAGAAACCTACTGCATTAAATGGGGGTTGCAAATAAACACATCGAAAACGAAAGTAATGATTTTTGAAAAAGGACGGCACACAACTCATAACTTCCGAATTTATAATACCGAAATAGAGGTAGTCAAATCTTTTAAATATTTAGGTATAACCCTATCTAAGAATGGAAGCTGGTATCGTGCCCACAAGCAAATAGCCCAACAAGCCTCATTCGCTTTACATAGAGTTATCAATTCCGCGAAAATGCAATCTGTTCGACTCTCTTGTAGGATCTATTCTAAATTTTAGTTCAGTAGACTGGGGCGTAATTAAGGCACCTAAAATTGAAATTATTCATACAAAATTTCTTCGAAACATATTTGGGGTAAAAAAATCAACAAACCGTTTAGCATTATATGAAGAGTTGGGCCGAGTTCCTTTCATGGTGCACAGAAAAATATCCTTAATTAATTATTGCCTGAAAATTATCAGTATGGACGAAAGATCACTCGCGAGACAGACCTACTTGTCTGTGATGAAAGACGCGGACATGTGAAGGAATTATAATGGTAAAAATTGGTCCTTACAGATTAAACAAATTTTGTCAGAACATGGATTAATGTATATCTGGAACGAACAATCTAGTAGTAGTTGCAATATAAAAATTATCATAGATAGAATGACAGATATGTTTTGGCAGAATTGGCAAAATGATTTAAATGCTTCCGGCCGATTGCAGTCATACTGTCTCTTTAAATGGGATTTTAGAATGGAAAAATATCTTGGCGTTGTTACGGACTTTAAATACAGAGTGGCACTCTCTAGATTTCGGACATCTTCTCATTCACTTTTTATTGAGAGTGGGCGTTACTATAATACACCACTTGATCAAAGAATCTGTAAATCATGTAACCTGATGGAAATAGAAAACGAATATCACTTTTTACTTATATGTCCCCACCATTATTATTTAAGACAAAAGTTTCTCAAACCCTATTATTGCTATCACCCATCCCTTGTAAAATTCGAGTCACTGATGTCATCACAGTCGCAAGCTATAATTCAGAAGTTAGCTAAATTTATATATTTTGCAGAGAAACAGCGACTAGTTTAATGGAGAGGGCACCGGTGTGTTCTTCTCGCCACCCCGGCTCCACCGTGCTCTGGGTGCTACTGGCACACAGGGCGCGATGGGGCTGGGTTGGCGGAATGATGGGCTGGTGTCTCATCCTTACAGTGAAAGGCTCACAGTCCCACCCCAACCCCCGAAAAGAGAAAAATACACAAATAAAAATAGTCCATAAGCATAGATTATCCCTTGCTGAAATAGTCTAAATCAACTGTGGCATTATACTGTAAATTTCATGTACGACTACAAACACTGTATAATGTTTAAAGTTGAATAAATATATTGATTGATTGAATCGAACCAAATAAGATATAGCGGGTTCTCGTTTGCTTCTAACTTCCCTTGACGCTACTCTGTCGCTTTGGCAATGTTTTAAAAACATGGCCACAACATTACAGGAACATCATTAACTGATGTTGGCAAGTTATCTGGTTGTAATTTATACTTATATGTATCTATCGAAATCACCGCTTCTGTTGAATAACGCACTGGGAATAACAATTATTACTCATTCCTAGCGACTCACTTGACATTCGTTAGGAGCCCATAGGATCGGTTGATAACGACTGTTGAATAAGGAACTTGGAATAAGTAAGACATATATAAGTTATCTGATTGCAATTTATACTTATATAGATCAATCGAAATTACCGCTTCTGATGAACAAGGCACTGGGAATAACAATTATTACTCATTCCTAGCTACTTACTTGACATTCGTTACGAGTACATAGGATCGGTGGATAACGACTGTTGAATAAGGAACTTGGAATAAGTAAGGCATATAAGTTACGTGATTGCAATTTATTTATATTTATTTATTTATCTGTCGAAATAAATTGGACTTTTTATATATATACTGGCTGAAAGAATCAGTCGGATTCGGTATATACCGAGACTCGTCAAAATTCAATGATAATTCAATGACCAATCTAATTTTTGCTGATTAAAAGAGCGACAGATGACAGAGTTTGCCTTGCAGTTTAATCATTGCTTTCATACTCAGTCCAAATTTATTCCAACTCACTGCTAAAGTTTTTCGTTTTGCTACTAACATGTCTCCTCATCTGTCCCCAACTGTGGGTATTTTCAAATGGATAATTATTGGATTTCTGTACCGGTATGTGGTTAAATGTTCGGAAAAAAGGTATGCCAACATTTTGCTCTCACAATTTTATTATTTTAATTTTTCTGCAATGTCATGAAAAGTGTGGTTAAAAATGCACGGAGGCCGGTTTGGGTAAAAATGCACGGAGGCTGGTTTGGGTAAAATTGTGGAGGCCGGTTTGGGTGAAATTGTGGGGGGCGGTTTGGCTGGAGGCCGGTTTGGGTGTAATTCCCTACTATATACCAAGGGGTACTTTTCGGTAACAGCTCGGTCTACATGTATATATGTTGCATTTACTCGAATAAATCAAGCAATATCACATATATTGCTTCGAAGAAATCAATTAAATATCTGCAATTATATTTAAACCTTTTTAAACAACCCTGACTTACTTTTACTTTTTTCTTTTCACCTCGTTATCTCTCGGTATACCTCGGTGTTTAGTAGGACCCTTTTCTTGGGGGTGGTTTGGTTTGGATCAAATTGGCACAGGATGATTTGGGTTAAATTAGCAGCCGGTTTGGGTCAAATTGCTGGAGGACAGTTTGGGTGCAATTCTCACTGATGACATTATATTATAGAACACATGGAACGTGAAAATTATTTATTTATTTTTGGGGGCTTTAACAGCACTTTTGACAGTTAGGGTCACTTCGTGTGTTGGACAGTTTTATGGGTGGATGAAGTTGGAGACTCAGGAGATAACCACCGAACAAATGCCAGGCTCCCAACATACTAACCCCACACGAGCAGGGTTAGCAATGGTTGAAAGCAAGTGAACCATCAACGTACTGTACACCTCAGCACACAACGCCACTGTGCCCGCACATGGGCAATGGGGTGCAGTATCTTGCCCAAATTGTGGAAACATATATGGAGAGGTGTCCCGGGAAAATAGTAAAAAACCCACAGAAGAGAAACGGTATAGGGAGATTGATAATTGTAATGCATTTTTACAGATGTTATATAATGTACAAATGATACTCAAATGCCAAAAGTTGTGCTTCTGAATACCAAACTGTAAACAAAAAGACAAATACATAAGTAAAACTGGAATGAAACATAATATCACTGCAAGTTCTGTTTTTATTTAATCCATATTCCATACCTCATTGACATACCACCAAAAACCTATCTAATTATTTGTCTGATTTCACGTATCGGATAGGGTAAAAATTCTCTATTTTGTAAAAGTTATGAAAATTTTAATGGAAACTGTTTACTTCCGTAAATTCTTTGGGGGAAAAAGTACTAAAGGAAACAATTACATTGCATTACCAAAATAAAATTTAAATTTAGGGGTGAAACCACTCACCTCCGTCTGTGGCGCGAAATCACCCGGAGCAAATTAGATTTGGGGACGAAACGAATCGAGGGGCGAACGGGAATTGGGGCGAAACGACCCGGGAGCAACTTATCAGCAAGGTATCACCAATTGTCATGCAAATTTTTCATTACTATTTATTACACCTTAAAATTAGGATAATTCAAAAACTGTGTTTGTGTTTTGTTTTGATCCTTGAACTTCACAAACGACGTGTCCATGCATATCTTTAAATCACATCAATATAATCAACAAGATCGCCGGTTACATGTGCGGTTTTTCGATGAAGTTACATCATGTAGTCGCCGAATAGGACAAGTTACAACGAAATCAGGAGAGTTCGATCTGAAATAACAAGATTATTTGCTGAGCGTATTGAAAAACCTCTAAAAGGACAGAATAGGTGTGATTTGTAGACATGTAAATATCACGCAAAGCTAAGATGCGAGTTGGATTGCAACAGAAAACGAACGCATTTGACATTTTGTTTGATTGTTGATATCGGCCCAACGATTCCTTGAGGGGGATACGTCGATTGCAATTGTATCCGCAATATTGAACCGGAAGTCACGTGATTTTTTCCCTGAAATTTTCTGTCCAATTCAAAATATCGCTTGACGGTATTAGAGAATTCTGTTCTGGAACACATTTATGTGATTGGGTATGTGCAACCCATTGGGGGCCTACTGCCCGCTGGTGTTCATACAATGTCACAAGTGGGAAGGTGGTTTGCTGGTATTTTCTTTGTTTTACTGCTGGGCCATAACTCATTTGAAAACATTTCCCATAAACAACTTTTATCCCAAATTTCACTGAAATCTGAGAAGTAATGTTCAAGTTATAATGCAAACAGACATCAGAGTACAGATGGACATATATACGGACGGACATATGGATAGACTTCAAATGCAAGAGATTGTACCAGAGGTGCTGACATACCAGTGTCAAGGATAAGGCTGTGTCAGATGACAGACAAAATCTCTCACCCAATGGACCCTGTACAAGTTGTTTGTGTAATATCTTTGAAGTGTTCACAAACCCATTTTAGAATTCAAAACACCAGAGTAACTCTACAGGGTCATGTAATATTAGGGAAAGGCATGCTAAGCATGGCATATGCACCCCTCCCCCTCCACATCTCTCAAAATGCTAAGATGGACATATTTTCAACACTAGGCATACACACCAGGGGTTTATCATCTTTGTTTTACAGCAGAGAGAAATCCAACCCAGCAAAAATTGTGAGATCAACGTTCACCTTTTAACAATAGTTTGTGTCAATCAGATCATCTACATGTGAGATGTGAAATTATTATCTTTGTTTTGCAGCAACATTAATCCCCCCCCCCCAACCCAGTAGTAACTGTAAAGACCAGAAACAATGACTGGCCCATCAAAGAGAACACAGACATAATGCCACATGTGGGAAGGTGATTTACATGAATTTTCTTGGTTTTACTGCAGGGATGTGACCCATTTGAAAGCCTTTCCCGTAAACAATCTTCATTCCAAATTTTATTGAAATCTGATAACCCAAATCTGAAATATGAGCCAAACAGACAAACAACTGGTATTTTACGAGACAAACAGCTAATTTTCAAAGTTAAAAAGCGAATAAGTCTGAAAAGTGAAAAGTAATAAATGTGATTGAGATCCGATAACCAAAACCCGATATACGAGGCTACCAGACAAAAATATGCTATTTTTGTATATTCAAAAGGCCATAATGCACAGAAAAATCCATTTTCAACAACAAAACGGCTGTTTCTCCTTAAAGATCTTACATGTATGATAGTGAGCATGTGTATGAAATTTCAATGAAATCTGAACAGTAATGTTCAAGTTATAATGCGGCCGACATCTGAGTGAGGATGCATGGACAGACACATCGACTCACGGATAGGCGCAATCCAGTATGCCCCACTGTTTGAAAAAAAGTGGAGATAAAATTAGCTATCTGAGGGCAAGTATGTCAGTACTGTACCAGTTTCTGAACTCCTTCAGGACATTGCTACAGTCTTACATACCAATTATTGACCAAATCTGTAGATATTTGTTCAGGTTGTCATGCTAATGAGCTGACAACAGGCAAAAATTAACTAATTGAGGGCCATAACTCCACTCAGTATAGCTGAACTGTACCAATTTTCGAACTCCTTCAAGTCATTATTATGAAAGTCTCACATACCAAATATTGACCAAATCCTTTGATAAGTGTGCGGGTCACAGTGCTAATGAGCTGAAAACAGGAAAACATTAACTAATTAAGGGCTATAACTCTGTTCAGAATGGTCAAACGGTACCAGTTTTCGAACACATTCAAGACATTGTTAAGAAAGTCTCACATACTAAACGTTGACAAAATCCATTGATATTTGAAGTTATACTACCGAGCTGAAAACAGGAAAAAAATCAACAAATTAAGGGTCATAACTCTGCACAGTATAGCCGAAACATACCATTTTCTTAACTCATTCAAGACATTAAGAAAGTCTCACATACCAATACTGAATCAAATCTACTGCTATTTGTTCGAAGTTATTGTGCAAACAATCTGAAAACAGGCAAAAATTAACGACATAAGGGTCATAACTCCGTATTGTGACATTTTCTGGATTTTTCTAGCATTACGAAATTGATTTCTATTAAAGAATGGGGAGTATCCAGAGTATCAGATGACAAAAAACTATTTGTACTGGACTCCTCCTTTCAAAGACAATGGGACAGCGTTGGCATTCAACAACATGCAGCCTTGAGCTGCATTTTGAATTCCTGTGTTTGTTGTTCTTATGAAATATTATTTTATTATTATCAGTTATGGTACAAATGTGGTACCGATAGCACGCTTTCAGGAACCGCTGATGTCTGATGTCGACTGTGTGTCAGTGAGTGAGGTGTACACATGCTTTTGAGGTTCTATACACCACATCCTTCATTTTGCTGTAAAATTTGTGTAAATCTATTTGGAATTTATAGAATTTCAGACTTAGGAATTCCATAATATTGTTTTTGCCTTAGTTATGGTGCTTTATAATGAATGGGCAATTTAGTTTGAAAAACGGGTTCATGAAGATTCAGCCGCAGGAAGATTCAGCGTCATACTTTTTTCGAGAATATTCGGTCTCAGTTGTGGTCGAACCTTGTTAGCTCAGATGTCAAATCTTCACAGAACATTTTTTTCTTTAAATGTTCTATACATTTTTTCTATAGTTTTTTTTAAGGATTTATGATTACTAATCATTACAAAATTGTGCAATATGAAACAAACCTTAATGAAGCTGGAACAAAAAACCCTTCCCAAAACAAGCTGAGAGGTTCTCTGTTCGAATCCCACCTACGGCAACTGTACTAAAGCGTACTGTACATCGATGATGCACTTGTCTTCAACCAATGCTAACCCTGCTTGTATGAAGTTACTATATCGAGGAGCCTGACATTGCTTGGTGGTTCTCTCCGGGTACTCTGGGTCCCCCCCCCCCCCCACTAAAGCTATCCAACATGAGGTGACCCAGCCTGTACAAAATGTTGTTAAACCCCAATAAATAAAGAAATCAAATTTGCTGAATCCAAGACTTTTGGATGATGGTTTTGATTGGGCGGGGGCGTTTTTGGATATAGAGTGGAACCCACTTAATTGGATATCCCTTAATTGTATATCCCTGTTAATTAAATATAATTTCCCAACACAAAACCATTTACCATGCCTCCAGTACAAATTTGACCTGTTAATTGAATATAGGTTATAGAGTAATCTCCTGTTAATTGAATAAAAAATCTTGTAACATGTCGAGAAATTGTCCGTGGTCATGATTAGCCATTATGCAGAAACGTGTGATCTAAAACACCAATAAATAAATAATGACAGTTCTTGTCTTCCTGTTCGTTTTTTAATAAATTGCACCTTAAGAATTACGTTGAGTTTGTCGCCGAATGAATACACCCAAAGCGTAATCTGCAATTTGACCCAAACCGGCAGCTACACTTTGCCCTGAACCAACTCTAAATGCATCCAAACTGTCCCACAGTGGAAATATACAAAACTGTCCCACAGTGGAAATATACAAAAACTTAACATTTTTTTTTTATAAACCTGCTCAATAGTAGTCATCAAAACATGTTGGATAACTTTTGGATCAACTTCTAACATTTTTTTTTACTTTTTAGTGTTTTTTTTTCTTTCCCATGTAGAAGTTATTTTCTTGATTGATGATTGAGTAAACATAAATTGAGTATAATTAAATAGATGTGAAATTGTCAATCATTTTTGCTGCTCAGTGTTTATTATATTCATTATTACCCATTATTGTAAACAGGGACCTTGTCCATAAGGACAAGACCCTTATTGAAATTAACTGATAATAAATTGTATGGTTGTTCATCAATCTATATTATTTTGATACCAGGTCTTAAACAATATTATTATTTGTGAACGCACTCACCCATTTACAACTGGTCTCTTATCAAAGCAAACCAACAACTTCAAATTGTGTGCTTACATCCAGTAGCTAACATTGGGATAGAAAAATGTGCTTCTTCAGAAACTTGATCAAGTATGGATCTCAAAGAAGAAATTTCATTACTGGTAATAAAATAATATTTTCAAACATCACTCCTGCGTTTTTTCAGTTATGAACTAACCAGGGTATTTTTTTGTTTCTAAAAAATTGATTAGCAATTTCCATCTTGGTTTCAAAAAGTGATGATAAATAGTTAAAATAAGGTCAATATGAAAGAAAAATGGTTAGCATTTGGACATTTCTGTATAGCATGTCACGATGCAAATCCAGTCATCAAATACCCTGTTATTATAAACATAAAATTCTGTGCTTCTTGATGAAAATTATTTTGTCACTACCTGTTAAAAATTCCCTCCAGGACATTATAAAAAAAACATTTGTAAAAATAAAAACATATGATACGCAATTATTTCAATTTTTAATGTCACTTATTAGACCCTGATCATTTTTATTTCAGCATAGTTAAGTTTTCCCCAAATTGTTTTTTAATATTTATTTATTTTAAATAAACTGAAGTTGAAAATTAAAAAATAAATTAACAATTTGTGTTCTGTAACTTCTGTTACTTCTTTACTATTTTACTAATAAGAATTGGGCTCAGTAGCTAGAGGTGCAAGTTGCAAGCCGAAAGGTCCTCGATCGAATTCCACCTGCGACAACCACTTTGTTTCCTTGGGCAAGACACTTCATTCCCATTGCCCTCGTGGTAGCATTGTGTACCAAGGCATACTGCATGTCGATCATACACTTGTCTCCAACCAACGCTAACCCAGCTTGTGTGCTGTTTGTATGTTAGTTGTTTGTCATTGCTCGGTGGTTCTCCCTGACTTCCCCACCTGTAAAACTGTCCAATATGAGGTGACCATGGCTGTCGAAGAGTCAGTAAACCCCAATAAATAAATCAATAAGAATCATGCACTCCTATTCTGGAGGACGGTTTGGGTTAGATTAGTATCCTGTTTGGGTCAAATTGTTGGAGGACAGTTTGGATACAATTCTCACGAATTTCAGTCATTAAGCCCCAAGTCATTTCGGCCCTAGTCATTTCAGCCTCAAGTCAATTCAGCCCCAATATACCAAGTCATTTCGGCCTCTATAGATATTTTTAAATATCTTTTGAATTTTAACATTTTTCTATTTAATTGTTTTTCAACGTGTATACCTCAAAATGATATTCAGGTATACTTATGATATATGGTATTCCTTCATGCCCAGTAGATTTTCTTTCATGATGAATAAGTGAATGAAAGCTTTCAGCACACCGAACGTGCACATGAACGATGTGGGATTTTAAATCCCTTGCGACCTGAATACTTTTATTTGCTTATTAATCCCACGAGAGTCGGAAGCGAGGGTCAGTAATGTTATTTGGTTTGAGTGTGCGTATTGGAAGTGGGGTTCTGGGGACAGACGCCCGCAGACCTCCAACTGGAAGGTGACTAGGAACTGCGCATAACTACAAGAATTCTGCTCTGTGTTTTAGAAAATGTGGACATATTTATGGTAGTATCGAAATCGCAGTTTGGTGGATGTTTCAGAAAAAAGAAAGGAAAAAGAAACCCTGTGAACCTCGAACTGGAAGGTGACTAGGAATTGTGCATAACAATATAAATGAATTAGATGACTGCAGAATGTACTTTGCGAAATTTCAAAGTAAACAAATTTCTCTTACTTATATAGATAACATCTTAAATGTATGTGAAATTGAACGCATGCATAATTTTTAATGTCATGTAAAACTTTTCTGTACACTGTGTAAATACAAATGACCAAACATTACTTAGCAAAGGTAATTACCCATTATTTCTAAACATAAACTATGTGCTGATCTTTATAGATCTGTACACTCAAAATGGTGCCGAAATTACCAAGGGGCTGAAGTGACTGGGGCCGAGGTGACTAGGGCCGAAATGACTTTGAAGTAGAAGTGACCGGAGTCCAAAAGAACTTGGGGCCGAAATGACTGGATACCATTCTCACAGATGAGAGACGTTAATTATTACGGAACACATCGAATGTGAATTACTGCAGAGATAATTGCTCGACGATATATATTAATATTTTTTTCCAATAAATACCGAGCAATATATTAATATTTTTTTAAGAGTTATTTTTTAGGGGTTAAAACGAATATCGTAGCGTATCTAAACTGTGTACTGCTTTTCTTTTGGACGAATCTTCCCTGGGCCGAGTTTTCCCCAGGGAGAATCTTCCTCCAGTTCCCGAATAAAGATGACATGCCATTTTCAATGGCGGTAACTATCCAAAAAGGTTATTATTTTCCATTTTTTAGTGTTCGGAACTACGAAGCACTGTACAGATGGCGCCAAAAAGTAACACATTATTACTTTGCTTAAATTTCTGAAGGGGCCGAAAGCAACCAGTCAGCATCACTTTTTTCGAATTACACCCATTTCATCCGCTAACCAAATCGTCCGCTGCAATTTTACCCATGTCGTCCGCTGCAATTTTACCCGACACCTCCGCTGAGGGAAAGTATTGAAGTATTGTATTTGGAATCAATTTTTATTTATTTATTTATATAATAATTTTATTGTTTATTATTTATTGTAATATATCTTAAGGTACCTCCTTGCATTAAAATTTCATACACTTATACGAAATCCGAAAACAGATCTGTCAGAACAAAATAAACTAATCAGCCATCCAATTAATTTCGACACTGTTTAACGCGGCTCTGATTACTATTTATCCAATGGATTACCTAAAATAATTATATTATTACAGCAAAAGTTCTTAAAGTATATGTATGTTATATTAAGTTCCGAAACATAGTCTTATAATTTTGCAATTACATTGAATAATCGCAAAATTATTACCGAATATATTATAAGAATTAATAATATTAAGAAACGCATCAAAATTTATGTTATATCAAGTTCTGCAACATAATCTTATAATTTTGCAATTATTCATCGAAGCGCACCACCGGCGCTTTACAATGAATAATCTCAAAATTATTAGCAAATGTATTATAAGAATTAATTATATTAAGAAACACATCAAAATTTATGTTATATTAAGTTCCGCAACATAATCTTATAATTTTGCAATTATTCATGGAAGAGCGTCACCGGCGCTTTACAATGAATAATCGCAAAATTATTAGCAAATGTATTACAGGAACTAATTATATTAAGAAACGCATCAAAACGTGTTATAATTATATTAAGAAACGCATCAAAACTTGTTATATTAAGTTCCGTAACCTATTCTTATAATTTTGCAATTATTCATTGAAAAATATTTGTTATGCTATGCTGTTATTATCTTGTGAATCTTGTGTACTGAATAAATATCATTATTTCGTTTGATACTGAATAAATATCATTAATTTTATTTTCCGTACATCTTTTTATGATATTCAAACCCTTGGCGGACGAATTGGGCAAAATTGCAAGCGGAGATTCGGTGCGCTGGTGGACGAAATGGGTAAAATTGCAAGCGCACGATTCGGATTACGGACGAAACGTCCATATACCCTTTTTCAAGCAAACTTTTCCATACTTTTACAACACCTTAACATTTGAATAATTCACAAACTGCGTCTCTATTCGTTTTGATAATTCACGAGATAGGTGTCAATGCATGTCTGTATACAATCGCACCAATATAACAACAATTATCAGTTATATTATCAGCTATATGTGTGGTTTTTCGATTAAGATTATCACTGGCAGACAAGTAGCAACGGAATCAGGAGAGTTCGATCTGAAATAACGAGATCAATAGCTGAGCATATTGGCAAACCCCCAGAAGGACAGAATTTGAGTAATAATAACAATAACACTTTGGCCGGCCATAGATTTGTCGCGGTTCTCGGATGAGAAGGCCCTGGTTACCCCTAAAGTGTAGATATGTATATATCACGCAAAGCTTAGAGGTGAATTAGGTTGCCACAGAAAACGAACAAATTCGACATTTTGTTTGATTGCTGGTCACAGCCAAAACATTTCCAGAGGGGGATAGGCCAATTGCAATTGAATGGGCAATACGACACCGGAAGTTACGTGATTTTTCACTGACATTTACTATCCAATTCAAAAAATCACATTGACGACTATAGAGGAATTCTGTTCTGGAACACATTTATCTGACCGGGTATGTGGAACCCTTTGCGGACCTAGGGCCTGCTTGGGTTTCCTATAATATAAATACAGAACACACTCGGGTACAGTGTGGTAGGCAGGCAGGAATCTACGACCATAGCGCATGTAAAACAATTCAACTAAGTTGAACCGGTGTACAGGAATTGTAAGCATGTTTTTATTGTTCTTCTCAGTCACGACATTTAGTGTACTTTCATTTCATTTTCGGTCATGAAATTTGGCACATATGTTGAACACTGGCCTCTCTCAAAGTGTCAATTTCAGGTTGGCAAGTTTCAACCTCTATCCCAAACAGATTTATAACACTCATAACTTCGTATTTTCATAACCCTTTGAACTCGCAAGACCGATGTTACCGTTCAAGGCATAATTTCGTTCCATTTTTTGTCTTACTATAAGAGGTCTATAAACAGGGCATTGGTGGTAAGATAATAACTGCAGTCTGCAGTCGGACGACTGCAAACTGCCGTTATCATTTTATCCTCCCCGTATATTGATTTTGGATTGACGCATCCCACTGGAAATGCACACAAAGACGATACCATTCCCGTCATCGATGGTTCAAAGGGTTAAACCTCATATAAAAGCATCAGAGGCTATATGCTGCATTATTCCACAAGGAAGTGGATATAATTTTGTTCTTGATGGCATCATAATTAGAGGTATTTATCTAAGAACCTTTTGTAGAATTTCGATTTTTTATTTATTCAAACGTCTTTGGTTCTGAAATGTCGGACATATAATCTCTCATAAAAACCACATCCCAAAAAGAAATTAGTTTTCACTCGAGGTGAAGAAAGGTCACTGCTGGAGAACAAAAATGAAAGTTTGTCCGATTTTGACGAAATGTGAGCATGTTGTAGCAGATAACCATTTTTGTTTTTTCGATTCACTGCCATGTTTTACATTTGTACGTCGATTTCATTTTTTGTGACAGGTATGGATTTGAGATACGTCATGACAATTTTGCACATGGACGCAACGATAACCGAAGGCGTGCTCCGTCGTTGTTTTACCTTGTTACGTCCGAAATTTCTGAAGTTACAACATTAAAAGAGTAAAAACTCCGAAAAATGGTTCACAATTAATTTCAATGGATAAAGTTGAAACCAGGAGAAATATTAGTTTCTTTATAATCCGACTTCAAATACTGGAGGTATGACATATATAACATCGGTCGTATTACTTCGTAATATTGTGTGAACAAACTTGAATCTCTCTCACAAAAAGATGAATACCACGCCTCAAAGCATTGTGTCGAGTGGTTCAGAAGTAATTATTTTAAAATAACATCAAGTTTAATTGACAGGTTTTCAAAGTAATGGGGGTAAAATCTTCATTAGAAACGCGTGAAAGGGCTTCCCTCAAACATACAAACACCCCCCCCCCCCCTCCTCGAACAAAAAAAAACAAAAAACAAAAAAAAACAGAAAAAGAAGATCAGATTTATTGGACGAATCGTCCCCGCACGAAACTCGATTTGGCACAAAACTCCCGTGCCGAGAAGGTTTTGAGAGGAAATGCCCCGGCACCGTCTCCACGTATTGTCCGTGATGGTCAGGGGAAATTATTTTTAAATAATTTCATGTTTATTGCACAGGGGGAGGGTTACACTTGCTGTAAAGATCTCAATTTGACAAAAACTTCGAAAAATACCTCCCTCCCCTTTACACACAAAAAACAAAGCAGTGGGCTACAGACAAATCGCGAATGGGAGGGGTGGGGGTTGGGGAGTATTCACGTCGATATCCCTCCCGGTTAATCGAGGAGTGGATGTATCATAGCAAAAATGGTTTTATAAAGTACTTCTATTGAGAAAATACATCGAATTTATCGCCTTGGCCACTGGAAGCTTCGTTCAAAGTTTGGAGGAGGCATAATACGACAACACGAATTCGGCCGATAAAATTCGTTACAGGTTCAGAGACTTTTTTCCAATCGAGTATCCATCAGCCTATTGTCCACAAAGATTTAATTTCCGGACATATTTAAGGAAAAAGTTTCCCAATTATGAAAATTGGATTTTCATAGTAAAAATTCTTCCGAGATTTATTTATTTGCAAGTCACATTCCGGAAATTTGTCTATAACTCCTCATAAACATTATTTAGAGATATAAAAATGAATATGGGTTGGACATTGAAAACAAATGTTCGATATTGAAAAAACAACAACTTTAAAACATACAGTACGTGGAGAGAGTATTATCACTAAATCACACACAGACTGTAAATTCCACTCAAGCAATAATTGCATGTTTGTTGCAACGCATAATAAGCACAAGAAAAGTTCCAGCTAATGGACCTACGGGTTAAACCCGGAGGTTCATCGGCTGAAACATTACTTGTGTTTTTTGTCCATATGTACAGAATTTGAGAGTGATACTTTGGATGCTAACTCCACTCCACGAGTTATTGAGTTACAATCCATTCTCGACGTACTGTACACCGCCAAAAGGGATAACGAAGGTTACGTCCTAGAACACGGTAATTTGAATTTTTTTGTGAACAGGCCGAGTTATTGTATCAAATAGATTGTTTTCATCCGCTGAATCCTAGATTTTTTTCGATATCACCAAGACTTGGTAAAAGGAACCGCCCCAAGTGATACCGTGTTTTCGTCTAAAAAATGGCGATGGGATTCCTGGATGGAATGTTTTGGAAATATGGTTGCAACATACTGAAGTACATGTACGCCACAAAGTTCAGAAATGTTTGTGCCAGTTTAATGTGCTTACGAAATATAGAAACATTTTATGTAAAAGAAATATAATAGTAAAAATTAAAACGAGAAGTAATAACGAATTTCGCATATTAGGTCCATTATATATATGGTTCTATTTTTTGTTTCCCAAATCAATTGAATTTCCCTGGGCACTGAATGCGGCACTAACCATGTCAAGTATTGCCCCAAGTAATACGC
This sequence comes from Pictodentalium vernedei, assembly GCA_031216915.1. Lineage (NCBI taxonomy): Eukaryota > Metazoa > Mollusca > Scaphopoda > Dentaliida > Dentaliidae > Pictodentalium > Pictodentalium vernedei. The sequence continues at coordinate 172,988,258 of CM062297.1, forward strand.
TCGCACGCGCGTTAAATAATATATGAATGGTGAAAATGCGACATTTTCAAGGCACGAGTCAGCCAACTTAGGCACACGACAGTTTTGAGCGTTTACACGCAGTTCAGACATACACTTCTGACAAACCATGAAATGAAAACGGTAGTTCCGCATTTGCGTGTGTCAGTAGCTCATCTTTCACTTAACGATCCAATTCACAATTTCGTGTTTCGATTTCAGAAAAAGGATGCTGTTCCACGCACAACCTCTACAATTAAGTAGACGTGTGTGGCACCGACTTTTGTTACTCAAACCACTTCTGTTACAGGTCACTATGTTTGTTACCGAAATCGCCCACTTTTTTTACAAAATCGCCCAGTTTTGTTACAAAAACAGATCACGACTCTTGTTATAAAAAAATCAATAAAATCACACGTTACAAAAGTCGGGGCTACTTGTTACACCGACCTTTGTTACTCTACCCACGCTTGTTACAGGTCACAACGTTTGCTACCAAAATCGCAAACTTTTGTTACATCTCACCACTTTTCTGTCAGAAAACGTCAGCTTTTGTTACACGAGACAACTTACGTTAAACAAGTTAAATAATAATAAAAAGTATTCGTAGTATGCCAAAAATAAATGGAATCGTTTCTACGTTCCATCGCATATTTCACGTTTCTAGGGTTATACTTTGGAAATTATATCATCATATGTTGGCCTATCATAATGGTGTGCTTTTTATTGGATTTTGTGATTAAAACGTACCCATTGTATAGTGTGGGTTTCTCTCCGGGTACTTCGGACTCCTCCATACGCCCACAGCGGTCTAGCCACCCCACCCCCACCCCGAGAGACTATCCCCGGAGAGAAACCCTATAGATAATCCTCCATATATTTCTTACACACTGCGGAAACCCCCAAGTTAGTATCCTTCTGGCATACTACCACTGACTGGTTCCCGCGTAGAGTTACACCCGTAAATCTCCCCACTCCCGTGGCGTTCCCCGGAATCTTACCATTGAGATTTCTCACCCGGATTTTTGCCCTAGGAAATATCCTACCCGTGATATTATGCACCCAGAGACTGCAAAAACCCCACCCCAACCCAAACCCAACTCCTGTTTATATGTGACAACGAAGGACGTGAACGAGATATGACCCAAGTAGAGGGCTGACAAATACACTGCCATACCATGTAAGAATATTGTGTTACTTCTTCGCAAAGGGAGGAATGACACTGGATTTGGGCCTGACAGAACCCTGCCAGAAATTTTCTAAAATGGCAGGCATGTTTGGAATGTGTTACCCGGTAGTGTTAAATATCCCCTCGATGTGAGATTCAAATGACTATTTTTGTGCTGAATAATATACTATTGTCAATGTTATGTGGCTTATTCTTGTTAATATATACACTCAAAGTTTGCAAAGCACCAAGTACATCCAACTACCTGGTTTACGTTTTAGTTGAAATATTGTTAAGAAAAGTGTATATACTTTTTATTTAATTATATCTTTAATTATTTCAGTACAGAAATTAAGATTTTATTTGTGTTTGACATTATTGCTTAGCTTTTGAATACGATAACAATTTAAAATGGATATTATTGGTAAAAGAGGAAATTTTTTAATATGCCAAAACGTTGATGGAGCGAACTGGTATGGTTTCAATATCGAGTATGAGACCCATTACTGTTAATTACAGCTTGACAACGCCTTCCCATGCTCCCAATCAGGTTCCTGGTGGTCCTTTGTGGGATGTCGTTCCATTGTTGGACCAGCATGGCACAAAGCTCCTGGACACTTCTTAGTTGGACTGGAAGGATTGAAATTGAAAGCTGAACTCATTCCAGACATGTTCGATTGGATTGAGGTCAGGGGATCTTGCTGGCTAGTCCATACCCTCAATCCCCTTCCTCTGTCGGTACTCCCCGACAGCATGGGCAACATGAGGACGGGCATTGTCGTCCATCAGAATGAATCTCTCACCCACTGCACCTGCATACAATCTGACGTGGACATCCAGTATCTCATCAATATACCGTTGTGCAGTCAAGTACCACGCTCAAGGACACAGAGCTTTGTACGTCCATCCCAGCTGATGCCACCCCAGACCATGATTGGTCCTCCACCATAGGGGTCATGCTCAGCAATGTTGGCTACATGGAATCGCTCTCCTGGTCTTCTCCATACCCTAGAACGCCTATCTGGGTGGTCTAGGTAGTACCTTGACTCATCTGTAAAAATAACAGGTCGCCAATCTTCTCTGTTTCATCCAACGTGATCCATGGCCCATTCATATCGTGCCTGGCGGTGGTTCTGGGGCAGCGGAATGCGAATACATGGTCTTCACGATCGGAGACCACCTTCGTGCAACCTTGTCCGGATAGTCTGCGTCGAAATATTTACCGCGGATGCATTCTGAAGGTCACTGCGAAGCTGGGTTGCTGTGACAAAGTGGTTCCCACGGGCCTGAATGGTCAAAAACCGGTCTTCAGCTGCAGATGTTGCCCTGTCTCTACCATCAACATGCCGTCTAACTGGTGTGCCGCACTGCTGAAATCTTGCCCAGGCTCTGGTGATCACCGTATGGTGCACACCGAGGGCTTCACCAACCTGACGATGGGTAGCCCCTTGCTCCACCACCCTTACAACCCGCCACATTTCTGCTCCAGAGAAATGTCTTCTTACATTTCCATTTGCCATATTAAATCATTAAATCACAAGGGTTTGTGTTGAAATGAAGATTGAATTCCCCACACATGGCATGTACATGTAGACAGTACACGAAAACATCTTGAAAATCAAGGGGTACATGTTTTACATGACTGTTACGAACAGTTTGCCTGTCAAGAGAGCTACTGTAAACACTGGGGGCCATCTCAATACATTCCTCAATCATATCCCTCAAAAATATCGCAAATATGTCACAAGCAAATTTCTTAATGATGTGTCAAATATTTGGTGCTAAACAAACTTTGAGTAGTATATATTGTTTCCTTTCACTGGAGAGTGCCTACAAACATTCTCCAGTAAATAAAAACAATATAATATTTACGAACAAACAGCAATATATATGTAAGAGGAACCAATGTACAAATTTGATGCGTAAAGCTACTATAGTGACTCCCAACATTATTGGGCGAAAACAAGACATGAGACGGTAAAGAAAAGCACTATAATATACTAGAGAGCTTGTACCAACGAAGCCTAGACCTCGTTTGTTTCAAACGACAATTTTTAAATTGTTCCTGATCGTGATTGTATTTCATTGATACATTTAATTTTTGTTACATTTGGGACCGCTGTTCTCAGAAAAAGAGTATACACTGCACAGGACTCATCATATCAATTTAACAATGTCAGTAATATATTGTCAATAAAACATATGATGATATGATTTCAAAGTATCATCACCAAAGAAACTTGAAATATGCGATGGAACGCAGAAACGATTCCATTTATTCATGATATACTACGAATACTTTTTTTTATTATTCAACTTATTTAACATAAATTGTCTTTTGCAGCAAAAGCTGACGTTTTCTTACAGGAAAGTGGTGAGCTGCAACAAAAGTTGGCGATTTTGGTAACAACAGTTGTGACCTGTAACAAAAAAGTGGATAGAGTAACACAAGTCGGTGCAACAAGTAGCACCGACTTCTGTTACATGTGCGAGTTTACTGATTTTTGTAACAAAAGTCGTGAGCTGTTTTTGTAAGAAAAGTGGGCGATTTTGTTACAAACGTCGTGACCAGTAAGAAAAGTGGGAGATTTCAGGAACAAAAGTCGTGACATGTAACAAAAGTGGATAGAGGAACAGAGGTCGGTGCCACAGACATGACAAACGCATACAGGAAAACAAAGACAAGGCAGTTAATCCCAATTACCCCAAAAGGCGCACGGCAGTGCAGTTTACTAAGGCGTATCGCACGTCGATGGTAGGATCATGGTGCGCATGCTTTCAGACGATGTTAACCGTACTTCTGTGGGGTTGTAAGTAGCGGAGTCTGAGAATTACTCGCCTTTGCTCAGCGGTTCTCATTACTTGCTGTTCTGACTTCCTCCACCCAATAGAACTTCCCGACACGATTTGTCCCTGACTGTCGAAAGTGTCATTAAACCCTAAATAAACAATAAATAAATAATAAATAAATAAATAAATAAATAAATAAATAAATAAAATCATGTGTTCAAGCTGTTGCCGGCTATCTAATGCACTTACTTTGTTCTTGAATATCCGAGGCAACTTCAGCCGATAGGTGTCTTATGATATTATTTGCCCCCCCCCCCCCCCCCCCCCCCTTTACAGTACAAATCCATAAACCCCAAAGCGGATGCAAACTTCCAGGAATTTCGAAAATATGCTCTCATCCGTTTCGTTACAGATGTGCATTATTGAAGGTTATATGTATAACAACGTTCATTTTGTTGTACAATACATCACAGCGTACATGTATAAGTGCGCCGTTAGTCGATATTTTGTTTGTTAATGACGCTATATTTGCGCCTCATTACGCCGATTTTCCAATAACATCAGCGCGATATGTTCGAAACGTAATGCCGAATATCGTAAGATGAACACGCGCGAAACGTGATATTTTCACTGTCATCGTTCGTAGTTTTTTGAGACGAAGAACAGAACAAAGATGAGAAAAAGAATTTTGCCGACCTGGAGCCAATACTATAAAACTTTTACAATTGGTATTTTCTAGAATTGTATTTTCTACCTGTTAATATAACTGACTAAAATGAATAATTAGCATTTTAAAAGATCTGGCAATTTGCCAACTGGCAAATTGCCAGATCTTTAATAATGCTAATGGTTCATTTTAACCCGTTTAAAGTCATAACTAGAAAAGACAATTCAAGAAAATAAAACTGTAAATGTTTTATAGTATTGCAGCTGGACGATAACTTTTGTGCGAGCCTTCGTCTCCTTCTCGTAGCTAAGTTTTATTTCAGTGTCTGTGGAAACATCTGATTGCTGAAACCAATTTCGCGATTTCATAGCAGCAGGTGCTTGGGGGAACATTTTTACATAAAATAATAATAACAACGATATTAACACCGAGATTAGACGATGATTCTTAGAAAAGAAGACGAAGATTACCCCAGTCCTTTCAAATGCCGCGCCCCAACCCTTCTTTCATCGTAATACTCAACACCGAACTGTTTGATGATATCACGTACTTCTTTCTTCCCAAGTTCACATACGTATATAGTTTTGAAAATATATAGAGGTCTACATTCAAAGAAAAACATGAATTTTAAAACGGTGTCATGTCTCATGATATAATAACATTATCATATACACTCAGCACCGGCCATACATTTTTCGTTTTTCTCTTTTTGTTCTGACATGAGGCGGAAGTTTGCTGAACTTGGATTGTTTTATTCTTAAAGGTTTTGAAAAGAAACTGAATTTTGTTTTTCATTGAAGTCGGCGACGGCGTGTATGAAAAGTTCCGAACTGAATTAAATTGAACTGCATTTATTTAACAATATACATGTATATTAGTATACAATAATTCAACAAGTTTCAACATTCCCGTATGGATATTGTTGGGGTAGAACGTAGCCAGATTGCCTGCCATCCCATTGACCCCTAGACTAAATATAAGCAAATAAGTAATAAATACAGATTATCATGATAATGTGGATGTCCTGTGATTTGTATCAGATTCGAGATGGTGTCCAGAATGGGATCTCAACGAGCCGGCTTTGCAGGCGAGTTATGATCCCATTTTTGGACACCACTGAGAATCTGATACAAATTGAGACCCACGAGAGGAGGTTCTCTGAGAACGGGTTCTATTCACGGTCGTTTTGCGCCGAGAATCGAGACCGATCCGCGTAGTAGCGTCGGTAGAGTTACACCGAGAAGTTTGTCCGAATACACTCCGGAGAGGAACGAGACCGATGCGAGTGGCGTCGTTAGCAGCATTAGATCTGACGATGGTAGTGAAATCCTGAAAGATCCGATGCATGGATTTCGTGACGATGGCAATAGAATTTTCATAGGTGACACGGAAGTGTTGTTTGAATGCGGCTATTTGATCATCGGTTCGAGCAGGTACGAACTGACCGATGGATTGCATACTCTGCTCACTCGTCAGAGACCCGATGGTTACACCAATGAGGATTACAAAAATTACGGAAACATTCTGGTTCAGACTCACACCATGAAGAAGAACAACGATCCTAAAGAGGCGAGACCGAAGAATATGAGAACTAACAAGTGGAAGAACGTGGTGGAACCCATATGGAAGGCGAACGAGTATTTCGTGAAATCGACGACTGGAAAGGGAACGACGACCAACATGATATTTCTTCCGCGTGATCCCCATGCCTTGTCGGAGAGATTGAGATTGTTGATGGCTAGCAAAGAGGCTGGTAACATCGGAGTGGATAACGAGATAGTGAGTGTGTGCGACGAATTGTTGAGGCAGAAGTTCTTGACTAAGAAGAGTTATCAAAAATTGATGAATCGTTTGAAATGATAAATAGTAAGAGAAGAAAAGAAAACAAAAATATTAAGTAAATAAAAAAAAAAAAATATATATAAATATATATATTTAAAAAAAAAAATAATAATAATAATTGAAAAAAAATGTTAGTGATAAATAACAGGGGATATGCAAGATCATACGTCTATGGCGGATCGGGAATCGTGGATTCGATGCTGCGATTCTTAACTCATAAATTCGCCAGTGGCGCCAAGAAACAGATCGCTTCGAGCGCTCTCAAAATCGGAAAGAAGACGGCGATCGACGTCAGTAAGAAAGCTGCAGCCGAAGCGAGCGGTAGAATAGCTTCTGAAGCTGGCAAGAGAGGAGCCGACGTGTTGATTAATAAATTGATAACTCCATCACAACCACCTGCCAAACGATCGAGTTAGAAAGACTTCTATGACGATGTCGTGCCGATACAGGACTTGACTAAAATAACGAAAGGATCGGGATTGATAGTGATTTATAAATAAAAGAAAAACTAAAAAATTAAAAGGAAAAAAAAATAGAAAAAAACATAATTCAAAACCTAGTAAAAAAAAAAAACTGGAGAAAAAAAATATGGATATCAAAGACATGTCTTGGATTGACATGATGACCAAGAGGT